>CM057450.1:610600526-611281776 GCA_016271365.2 Neoceratodus forsteri | reverse complement strand
TGTGCACAAGGCCGTGGACCGAGTGCCCCCTTGTTTATGTACCACATGGTGGTGGTGGTGGTGGTGTCTGTCCTGACTTGCACCACTTTCCCTCTGAACTGATTCTGAGAATGCCTGCAGGGCTAGAAACATAGCCCTGAGTTCCAGGAGATTGATGTGGAGGAGACACTCCTGCTGTGACCAAGTGCCCTGCGCAGTGAGGTCCCCCAGGTGGGCTCCCCACCCCAAAAGAGAGGCATCTGTGATGAGAACCACTGAAGGTGTCTGACAGAGAAAGGAACACCCTGTCTGAGATTGTTCTGCTCCAACCACCATTGGAGAGCTTGGACAAGAGTCTGAGTCATTGGAATTAGCTTGTTGAGATGATCCTTCTTCTGGGACCAGAAGGACCTTAAGTGGAATTGAATTTCCCTTATCTGGAACCTGACTCCCTGGACCACTGCAGTGGAAGCTGCCATGTGGCCTAAAAGCTGGAGGAAACGTCTGGCTGGCCGAGACACCAGAGGTTGAAAAGGCCAGGTCTGTAAGAGCCTTCACCGTTGAGAGGGGGAGGAAGGCCTTTGCCTGAATAGTATCCAGCTCTACCCCTATGAAGTTAAGACGCTGAACTGGTTCCAGAACTGACTTGGATAAACCGAGAAGAAATCCTAGGGAACCCAGAAACCTCTGGGTCACCCCCAGAGCTGACCTGGCTTGGTCTGAGGACTGGCCTACAATGAGCCAATCGTCTAGGTAAGGAAACACTGAGATACCCTGCCTTCTGAGGAAGGCTACCACTACTGCTAGACATTTTGTAAACACCCTTGGAGCAGATGCTAGGCCAAAGGGCATTGCTCTGAACTGGTAACGACCTGAGGGCAATGCAAACCTGAGGTACTTTCTGTGGGAGCATCTGATAGTGATGTGAAAATAGGCATCCTTGAGGTCCAGGGAAGCTAGCCGGTCTCCTGGCCTCAGAAAGGAAAGAATTATTCCCAGCGTCACCGTTTTGAATTTCAGCTTTGTGATAGGTTTGTTCTGATACCTTAGGTCTAGGATGGGTCGCCACTCCCGTCTTTTTTGGGGTAAGGAAGTATCTTGAATACAAGCCTTTCCCTCTGTGAGGCAGAGGCACTTTCTCCACAGTGTTCAGGAGCAACAGTGCAGAAACCTCTGCCTCTAAGGCAACTGTTTCCTGTGGTGTGGCAGGTTTGAAGGACCTTGCTCTCATTTTGGAGAATCTTTTGAAGCTGAGAGCAAGTCCCTGGCTTACTACTTCCAGGACCCATTTGTTTGAAGTGAAAGACTTCCAAGTCTGGAAGAAGTAAGCCAGCCTGCCCCCCACTGGCCCTGACAAGGCTACCCGGTCTGACACATCAGGGTGTCTGTTTGGCAGGAGCCTTAGGCTGTGAAGAGGATGCAGCAGTGCTCATCCCTCTTCTGTCTCACTCTCTATAGAACCCCGTCTGCTGGAAAGGAGAGGAAGCCTGGGCTTGGAAAAAAGGTCTGTCCCTACCAGCCCTAGACTGCTGCTGTTGTTGAGTGGCTTGCCTTTTCTTGGCCACTGCACTACTGTAGGTGGTCCTGTATTCATCCATCTTTTTCATATATGTCTCTCTTTGCTCCCCAAACAGAAAACTGTCAGTTACAGGAAAATCCATGGCCTTAGCCTGGGTATCCTGTGAAAGGCTAGTACACCTAAGCCAAGCAAATCTCCGCAGGGAGACAGATGTAGCCATGACTCTAGATGCCACATCGTTGGAGTCTACAGCAGCATGAAACTGCACTTTGGATACCTCTATGCCATCAGCAGCCACCTGCTCCAGCTCCTTGGCCAGCTGGGGAGGGGCATCCTTTGCTAGTTACAGAACAGAATCCCACCCAGACTTCTGGTACCTGTATAGGCCATGTAAGCTGCCTGTCTGAGTCCCAAAGAAGATGCCAAGTATTGTTTTTTGGTCTGGCATCCACCTTCCTGGAATCCTTATCTGGGGGTGTGTGAAGGCAAGGGAATGTTAGCCTTGTCACAGGCTGCAGCCTACACTATCCCAACATGGCTGCAATGATTGTAAAGGAAATTCATGACAGAACCTGACAGCATGTACCTCCTGTCCATTTTCTTGTCCACAGGGGGTAGAAGTGGGAAGCTGTAAAATCTTTTTTGTCCGTTACCCCAAAGATTTATGTAAGGGAATAGACAATCTCTTTGACTATGGAACATCCATTATTTCCACATAGGTTATTCCTCCTCTTCAGAAGCTTCCGTAAGTGGAAGCTGGAGAGTTTCTACCACCTTTTTGTAAAACAAAAAGTGGGAAGGGGACTCAGAAAGCCTGGGATGAGAAACACTGGAAGGCCTGTCTGTGGAGATGTCAGGCTCATCTAGGCCTCCAAAATCATCATCATGATCATCTGGATACTCAGGATCTTCTTCCCATTCAGCACCATAAAAATCCTCCGGATCATAATCCGAAGGAACTGGAACCGTCTGAAACGACTGAACAATACTTATCGCTCTTGCAATTTCCTCAGCAGTTGGGATCTGAGGGGTTGGATCCGAACCGGCTGATTTTCTCTTGTTTTTTGACGGAACTGATCCCTCAGAATCAGCCTTCCTTTGCCCGAAGAGGTATCACCTAGGTCAGTAGGAACCTCCTCAGGTTCGGTCGGAACCGAACTGGGCTGGCCCTCTGGTTCAGCGCATTTTTCGGCCTCTCTTTCCTTTAGCCTAGCTAAACGTTTTTCAAGTGTGGCTTTGGGAAAGTTTCCACATATTTGGCAATCTGTTTTGAGGTGGTTAAACCCTAGACAGTGAACACAGATGAGGTGGGGATTGACTTTAGTAAAAACCTCCCCACACTCAGTACAGTGTTGAAACCCAGTGGGACCGGTTTTCTTCTTGGGTTTCTCAGACACTGCCTTAATAAAGAAAAGTTACCCTTAACAGCTTTCAAACCAGGTAACACCAACTTATCGGTTACCAACCATGTCACGGGTTGTTTAAAAAAATGGGATAAAATGTTTTTTTGAAACCGTTAAGTACCAGACACCACAGAGAAAGACAGAAAATTAAAACAAACTAGAATTATTTCGGTTCCCAACCGGGCCGACCAATGGGAAACCAAAGAAAAATAATTTCTTTCACTATGTAATCACTATCCACCCACTTACACTACCTGTACCACAGATAGCGATTTGAGAACCGCAAGAAATTAAATGGTTGAGTAAAACTGACCAATTTACTGGTACTGAACCGAAGCAGCGAAGGAGAAATCTCCAGAGCGTCTGCACAGTTAGGCGGAGTAAAGAATCTGACGGTTACACAGGAATGTACCAGGGACAGAGGTCTGAAGACCGAGCTTGAGCTCAACGTTCTATGCTCCTGCATGGAGTTAACCCTTTCCTCTCCAGAGCAGTTCAAGTGCTGGGGCTAACTGCATATAGTCAAGAGTACAGCAAGACTTCATGTTGTTTGAAAGAGAGCGGCTAGAAATTGCCAAAAGGGATATGTACGAGGATACAGAATATAGGATATAAAAACAACAAAGAATAAAACCCGACTAGAAGAGAAGAGTGGGGAGGGTCCTAATGTAGTGGGTTTGAAAGAAAAAGGGATGGAGGGAGGAAGGAGGGGCAATCTGGGCAGGCAGAAGGAAGAAATGCCGCCACCACCCCCAGAAAGGGGGAGGCAAGGGGGACAGGGATCTGAAGGCTCCCAGAAGCCAAAGAAAGGTACAGTTATGTAAGAATTTACCATAATAGTAGATTTTCGAAAAGAGCTCTTACAGCAGGCTATTGTCATAAGGACTATGCTGCCAAGCACTAGGACCCCATGGAAAACCTCTAGGTAGCCGTCTTCAGTGGGGACCGCCCCAACCCAACGTTGGCCCAACCCGTCAGCCAATGGTGTAAAGAGGGCGGTCCCCAGCCCCGCCTTAGTTCTCCCGCTGGAGGCCCTGCCCTAAAAAGGGAAAAGGAGAACCACACAGGTTCTAAACCATGCAGAAAGAATACCAGGGAGAAGGTGGGAGGGAAAGTAATGCCTGCTGCAAGAGCTCTTCTCGAAGAGCTACTGTTACAGTAAGTTCTTGCATAACTGTACTATCTTTCTTTGAGTTGGAGCTCTTGCAGCAGGTTATTACCATGAGGACAGAGTTCCAAGCAGTCAATAAAAGACAGATTGCCCTGGGTGAATGCTAAAGAGAATCAGAAGCTGTTTAAGACAGCAGGCCTTGGAGGACGGCAAGCCCAAAACCTGTCCTGCGTCTGGAAGCAATGTCCAAGCTGTAGTGCTGGATAAAGGTGTGGACAGAACTCCATGTAGCAGCCGCACAGATGTCGGCTGCAGACACATTTTTCAACGAGGCAAAGGAGGTAGCTACTCCCCTTAGTGGAGTGATCTTTTACCGGACCCGGTAAAGGTTTATCATACTTCTGATAACAGAAAACTATGCAGTTAACTAACCACTTGGAAAGGGTCTGCTTAGTAACTGGCGCCCTCTGGGTTCTGGGGATAAAAGAAATGGTTGTATTTTCCAAAAGGACCTGTTCGATTAAGATAATAGGAGAGAGTCCTATGTACATCCAGGGTATGCAGCAATGTGTCCCCTTTGTTGGAATGCTCTGGATAATAAACAGGCAGGTGAATGTCCTGGTTCAGAGTAAACTCGGACACCACCTTTGGCAAAAACTTAGGGTTACTTTGTAAGGACACCCTGTCCTTATGAAATACTAAGTAAGGCTCTTTACCTATCAGAGCCTGCAGCTCAGAAATCCTCCGAGTGGAAGTAACAGCAACCAAAAATAACGGTTTCCATGACAGAAAACGTAGCTCACAGTCTGCAGCCAGTTCAAAGGGGAGGCAGAGTAAGTTTCTCCAACAGAAAAAAAAAAGATCCCAAAGAGGGACAGGGTCCCAAATGGGAAGCTTCAGGTGAGGTATGGCCTGCAGGAAAGTGCAGGACAAGTCCAACTGGGCAAGGGTTTTGCCCTCTACAGGCAAATAGTACGCTAAGATGGTGGAGAGGTGCACCTTGATCAAGAAGTAACTCAGACCAGAATCGGATAGAGAGAGGAGATACTCTAGAACCGAGTTCCCTGGACATGTGAAGGGATCAAGGTGGCGAGCGGAGGCCCAAAGGCAGAACAGCTTCCACTTCACGGTGTAGGTGGACCTAGTGGAGGGTTTTCTCGCTGCTACTAGGACGTCTGCTACCCTGGGTGAAACCCCAAATCTGGAAACTGCCTCGTCTGCAGGAGCCACGCATGCAGGTGCAGAGACTTGAGGCCCAGATGGACTAGGGTGCCTCTGTCCTGAGACAGCAAGTGAGAGCTCAGAGGTAAGGGGATTGGAGGTTCCACTACTAGCTGTTGGAGCAGAAGGAACCAGATCTGGCGAGGCCAGTAGGGAGCAATGAGGATCATCTCTGCTCCCTCCGCCTGTAGTTTAAGGAGTATCTTCTGAAGAAGAGGAAAGGCGTACAGAAACCTCCCTGTCCAACAGAGGGACAATGCGTCTTGCCAGAAAACACTAGGCCCTGGATCTAGCAAGCAGAAACTGGTCACTTTGGTGTTGAGTGGGGATGCAAAAAGGTCCAACTCTGGCTGATCCCACCTGTTGAAGAGTTGGTCTGTGACTGACTGGAGTAGTTCCCATTCATTAGCCTGTGACCAAGACCTGCTAAGGCTGTCAGCCAAGATGTTTTGGATGCCTGGAACATGCACAGCTGTGAGTTCCAGGTGATGCTCTAGCGCCCAATAGCAAACCCTCATGGCCTTTCTGCGGAGAGGATATGAGTGGGTGTTGCCCTGCCATGTTGATGTAAAAGACCACTGACATGTCTGTCTGGACTAGCAGGGGGCCTGGGAACAGGTCCATCTGAAATGCTTGTAGAGTATACAGAATGGCACTCATCTCCAAGATATTGATGTGCAGCATCTGCTCCAAAGGGGACCAAGACCCTTGTGTCTGTAAGTCTGCCAAGTGGGCACCCCAACCCTAACCAGAGGCTTCTGTAGTGAGAACTTGCCTTGGGGACTCTTGTCTGAAGGGGATTCCCTTGGACAAATTGGACGGAGTCATCCACCAGGTCAGAGTCTGATGAACTGAGTCCATGACCGGTAGTTCCAGGTTGTCAGAACACTGGTCCCACTGCACCCGGAGCATCCACTGAGCAATCCTCATGTGCAAGGGAGCCAGGGGAACGGTCGGAATGGCCACTGCCATATGACCTAACAGTCTAAGAAAGGCTCTTGCTGAGATCTAAGGTGATGAAGTCACTGACCGAGCCTGGGATACAAGGTGCTCTGCTCTTTCTGGGGGCAGAAAGACCCTGCCCTGTACTATATCCAGAATCACCCCGATATACTGTACTCTCTGACTGGGCCATGGGGATGACTTTGGCAATTTCAGGATGACTCCCAGCTCTCTGAAGAGGGTAAAGGTGTCTTCTATAGTGCGAAGCAGCTGGGCCCTTGAGGGTGTTGTCAGAAGCCAGTCTAGGTAAGAAAAGGCGTAGTGGCCTTGTCTCCTCAGGGTCACACCAACTACAGCTAGGCACTTGGTAAAGACCCAGGGAGCCAAGGTTAGGCCAAGCAGCAGGGCCTGGAACTGGTAATGATGCCCTTGGAAGAGGAAGAGCAGGTGTCTTCTGTGGGGCTGGAACACCAAGATGTGAAGATACGCATCCTGCATGTCCAAAGAGCAGAGCCAATCCCCTTGGTGAAGGAGAGGAATTAGACTTGGAAAGGTGACCATTCTGAACCGACTGTACTCGATGTAATTGTTCAGATGGCTTAGATCCAGAATGGGCCTCAAATCCCCTGTCTTTTTGGGTACAAGGAAGATGTGGGAGTAGAATCACTGACCTCTTTGACTTGGGGGGACTGGCTCTATGGCCTACTTTAGAAGGAGTGCCTGACTTTCCCCTTCTATCAGGGCCATGTGAGACTGAGGGTAGAGGTAGGACGCAGGAGGATTGTCTGGGGGAAGTCTCCAGAAACTCCAGTGTATGGCCTCTCTCTATGATCTAAAGTACCCATTGCTCAGCCATGATTTTGCTCCAGCCCTCGAGGTAGAGGGAGAAATGACCCCCCACTGCCTCTCCCAGAGACTCTGTTGGTGAGGGAGGAGGGGGTCTGGCAATGAGTCAGGCTGTGGCTCCAGGAGTTGGCAGAGCAGCTTAGGAGGGTTTGGCAGCTCTGGAGGCAAAGGAACCTGGGGTCTGGGAGGTGGCTTTACATTTAAAGCCTCCTCTCTGCTGTTGCTGGGCTTGGGGCTGTTGACCTGATGACTTGCAAAAGGGCGGCTTTTGAAACAGCTTCAGGTTGGCCTTGTACATTTTTTGGACAGACCAGACAGCCTTCCCAGAGTCTTGGAGGTGGGTGATTAGCTTCTCAGCCTCATCTCCAAATAGGACGGATCCTTTAAAAGGGAGATCTATAATCCCGGCTTGAAGGTCCTGAGTGAAGTCGTAGATCCGAAGCCATGAATGGCACCTAAGGCAGATATTGGTGGCTGCTGCCTGGGAAGATGTATCGGCAGTGACGTATGAGGCACATAAAATATGCGTGCCAACATCCAAATCCGACATAAGTAGATCCAAAAGCTTTACCTTCTGTGGAGCATCTGGCAGAGCTTGAGCAAGCACCAGACATTTTCCCCCACAGGGCATTTTGGTACTGCACCACGTGTGTGAGAAAATTAAGGAATCTGATGGAGCAGGTAGTGGAAGCATACATCATCTTTCCCAACTGGTCCAATTATTTAGACTCTGGATCAGGGGGTTGATTGCTCAGGTGTTTAGGTTTCTTTGACCTTTTGTGGGCCGCTGTAATGACTAAAGAGTTGGCCACTGGGTGCTCTGCCAAAAAGGCTCGTCCCTGGGTGCCCTGCAGAGCCTGTCCAACTTTTTGGACATGGCCGGAGAAGAGGAGGGATGTTTCCAGGTAATTCTGGTACGATCCTGGAAAGTGTCCACCAAGGGGGCACCACCAAGGGTTTAGGCTCCTTCTGTCGGAGATATTTGACTAGCCTGCATCTCTCCGGATCCAAATTCACCATCTCCCAGCCATTGTTGGCTTGAATATGCCTCATAACATCCATAAAAGTTGGATCGTCAGGAGGCAATCTAGAGGTGTCTTTATTGTCCGGAGAAGGACGACGAACCCTGGGTTCTAAGTTTCTGGAGGATGAGGGCGAACTCCGGCTTGAGTCTTCCAAGTTGGAGGAAGAAGAGGAGGTGGTCTCGTGCTGGCATCTGTCGAACGGTGCTGACGATGGCTGAAGACCTGGAGGAGGAATGCTTTCCCTTCCTGCCTTTGTGTTTGGGCCTTCCCCTATATCCCTCGTCAGGGTGAGGGGAAGGGCTCCTAGGCGGTGGAGACTTCTCCCTGGGCTCTGGAGTAGGAACCATCTTAGCTGGCTCAGCAGGCTTGGGTGGAATAAGATCCCTTTTGATCTCGTTCCACCAAAAGTGGAAGAGATCTTGGATGTCGCAAAGGGGAATTGGAGGGCCTGAGAGACCCGGCGGTGCCTGTGGCTGGGGGGCAGCTGGCGGAGGGGCTGGTGTCGGGCAACCCAGCAACTGGTCTTTCGGCACAGGAGCCATAGACATCAGGTCCTCCACCATTGGTTTGGGGGAGACATTCATGTCCACCGGTGAAGTAGGAGGATCTGGTAACAGTGGTGGTGTTGCCGGTTGGAAGTCGAGGTACCTGGCATCAAGCGGCTGGGCGTCTGATGACAGTCGGGAGACGCAGCCATCGATAGTTTAGTCAGAGCCCGAGGTGAGGACACCAAAGACTAGACCAGAGGCATTACTGCAGCCTTGTTGGCGTATGCATGCTCCTAGTGATGGAGGGCCTGGTTCGTAGACTTGGAGGCGGAGTCAGACACTGAAGCTGGGCAGATGACGGATGTGGACCCACTGCCAGACTTATGTCTGGCTGCACCGCCTGAAGAGGTCGAACACTTAGGTATGGCCTTAACCTTCAGGGGTTGCAGGGCCTGGACTGAAGTCCCAGACCCTGATGAACCTCCGCCCGTTGCCAACACCAGGGCGCAAGGTTTGTCCACCGGCTGCCCAGAAAAAACGACTGCAGACTGGGGAAAGTGGTCCGACCTCCTGTGGGAGGAGGAACAGGAGGTGGTCTTCTTTTTATATGGAGATCAGGAGTGGGTCCGGGCTGTCTGTCTCCTTGTCCTTCCCTGATGATTTCTTCTTCTCCCTGCTAGTCATAGATGATGAGGAGGAAGAAGGAAACTGGCTCTTCCCTGAGGACTGATTCTACATGGGGACTAGCTGTTTCTTGAGGAGGTGTGCCTTAAGAGCCTTCTGGCAGTGGATCCTCATCCTCTGGTTGAAGGCTTTGCAGTGCTGGCAGGCTTGAGTGTCGTTGTCTGGGCCTAGACAGAGGAGTAAGGCTGCATGGCCATCTCGCAATGGGATCTACTTGCTGCACGTGCACTTAAAAGTCCGCCGCTCAATGGAGGAAGTCGGGGTAGACGATATACAAACATATGAAATGCCAGCTGAAACAGGCCTCATGGTCTATTGAGTCTGCTAAATTGTGCAGCTAGCCCAGCCCCTCAACATACAGTGGAAGAAGTCATTTATTTATTTATTACAGTATCAGAATTACAACCCTTTGAGTCAGGGACTCATTTACAAAGGCTCATCGTCGTACACAGAGTAGGACAGGGAGGCTAAAAATATACATGGTGTACATGGTGTGGGGAACAGATAGTAGTGTAGGAACAGTAGCGTGGCAGAAATATATACAGTTGCACACTGTACAGTTAAGAACAGGTGGAAGGTCACTAAAAGTAGGAGAGAAAAAATATGCCCCTTCTTGCAGGAGACAGGCCTATACATGATGGTAGCTAAACAAGAAGGAGTGGTCATTAGTATATGTACATTGGGTACAGTAGTGGTAGTCGGTCAGAGCGTGGTGTTGAGCTCAGGATTGCAGGAGAGGTTTATACGTGGTTGTGACTTAGCATTCGTGGGAGCTGTACACTGGCATAAGAACCGGGTGGGTGATGTGGGATTAGAAAGCAGTAGTGGAGTAGTTATCTACAATTGCAATGATGGGAGCTTAGAAAGTGGCTACGCAATGATGACTTGAAAGGTCCAATTCTGAGCTCAGATGGAGTATCAGGAGGGAAGGTGCTGAACCAGGAGGGTGCCCTGTAGGGAAAGGATTTCTGAGCGAGGGTCAGTCTAACCCTGGGGACTACTAGTAGGGTCTTAGTGGAGCTACCAGTGTGGACAGAAGAAGTGGCCGTGCTGATTAGTGTAGTCAGTCCGGGGGGGGGTTTAATCCGACAGATTTTTTGGGTGAGCAGGCAGGTCTGGTAGAGTAGTCGCTCTTCAAGGGAGAGGATGTTAGACACTGTGTAAAGTGTGCAGGTATGTGTTTTCCTGTCAGACCCAGTGAGTAGCCGACAGGCCTTGTTGATTGACAGCTTGACTTTGCCCAGAGCAGTGTTGTCCGCTGCATCGTATATTAGGAGTCCATAGTCCACTAGGGACAGGACAGATGAGTCAATGGTGAGTCTTAGTGCTTCTGGGGGGAGACAGGCTCTGTGCCGATAAAGCAAGCCTATGCCGGAATTTATGGCAGAGCAGAGTGTGTGGATGTGTTCATGGAAGGTGAGCGAGGAATCGAGGATGATACCTAGGTATTTGTATGAGGTAACCTGTTCAATAAGTTGGTGGGAGAGGGACTGAATGGACAGTGCAGAGCCCTTGAGTTTGTTCTGATTGTGGGTGAACAGCAGCATTTTAGTTTTCTTCAAATTGATCACAAGCCTGTGGTCAAGGAACCACTGCTCAGTCTGGGCAAAAGCAGACTGTAGCACAAGTTGGAGTTTGGCGGGGTCAGGGTGGGATGTGAAGAGGACCGCATCATCTGTGTAAAGCAGAATGTTTTCTGATGAGACTTTGGGTAGTGTGTTTAGGTATAAGCTAAAGACTAGTGGCCCGAGGATGGAGCCTTGGGGAACCCCGGGGTGGACCTGATGTGGGTTAGACAGTATATAATTTATTTTTACACACTGGGTATGGGTAGCGAGGTAAGTTGCAACCCATTTTATAGGGCCCAAGGTGAAACCAAGCTGAGTGAGGGTGTTTATAAGAAGAGGGAGGCAGACCGTGTCAAAGGCCTTTGACAAATCAATGAAGACTGCCCCGGCAGGATGCTCTTTGTCCAAGGCAGAGTGAATGAAAGTGGAGAACTCAATGAGGGCACATTGTTCCCTGCAGAGTAGGTTATACTTGGTAAGGTAGTCTGTTATTTGGTCAGCCACGATCTTTTCTAGGGCTTTGGAGGGGGGGGGAGGATGGAGATCGGCCTGTAGTTGCTTGGGGTCATTTTATCACCGCACTTGTGTATGGGGGTGATAACAGCCTTTTCCATGCTTGTGGGAATTGGCCAAGTCGGAGGGAGAGGTTGAGAAAGTCAGTGAGGGGGGTGAGAACAATGTCTAGGATAGAGCAGAGGAGACAGGGATTGAGTGAGTCACTACTGTGCCTGGTACCCTTTAGGGCTTTGATCAGATAGGGTTTGGCAGCAGTTGGGGAGAGGGCTCGGAAGTAGAAGGGTGGGTAAAGGAGAGTGGTGGTAGGGGGATCAGGTGCTGGATCAAAAAAGTTGGTAGGTAGTGTAGAGGAGAGATCTGAGAAGGCATCATTCAGTCCATTAGCAATACCATGTATGTCAGTGGTGACTGTGCCACTGATATTGAGATAGGAGGGGGAGGGGACTAGGTTTTGCCGTTAAGTTCCTTTAGGTTGTCCCAGAATTTGCGTGAGGAGCCCCAGGTGGATGCAAGGTATTCCTGTAGTACGCTGCCTTTGCACTACGGACAGCCCAGGTGCATTTGTTTCGCTCAGTTCTATAGGCTTGCCTATCGGCAGGCTTCCTGGACTCCAGCGCTCTGTGCCAAAGATCATCCCTGAGATGCATTTGCTTTATGAGAGCGGGGGTGATCCAGGGAGAGTTGTGATTCCTTCGCATGGTTTTGGAGATGGCTGCATAAGCATCGCAAGCCCTGTTAAAGTAGTATATAAAGTAGTGTAGGGCAGCATCAATATCGGGGGCCAGTTTTACTGGGGACCAATCACAGCTGGCAAGGTGCCGATGGAGTAAGGCAAGGTTACCCACGGACATGCACCTCCTGGAGATGAGAACGGGCTTAGGCTTCTCAAGGTTACATGACCAGGAGAAGACAACTGGGCAGTGGTCACTGAGGGCATTTGGTAGTATTATGAAATCAGTGATCTTATGAGGCCTGTTTGTGAGTACCAGGTCCAGTAGCATGGCACTACCAGTAGTCGGGTGGGGGCAGAGACAAGTTGGGTGAGATTGAGCACAGCAAAGGCATCTTTGGCATTGTTCCCAGTATTGGCGAGCCAGTTAATATTTAGGTCCCCCACAATAATTTGTTCCATCTTACTGGGTTGTTGAGTGATGTAGTCTAGTAGGGGTTGCAGGGCGCGGTTCTGTTGGCGCTGGGGAATATAGGCAGCTGTGATGATGAGGGGGGGGGGCTCTTGTGGGGCCCAGGGTGACTTTTAGGGAGATAGCCTGGGCACCATGCTCCAGCAGAGGTTTTTCAAGGGGGAGGCATAGGAGGGAGTCCCGTATGTAGATGGCACAGCCCCCCCCTCGCTTCCCAACTCTATCCTCCTTGTACAGTGAGTAACCCGGGAGGGAGATGAAGGAGTCGGTTTGTTGTCTTTGGTAACCATGTTTCGACTAGTGCCAGCACATCTGGTTGATGCTGGGTGACCCAATCTTGCAGGCCAGAACCTTTTTTAGTAGGCTGCAGACGTTAATGGAAGCAATTTTGAGTCCTGAGATTGCTGATGGATGAGGCTGATTGCCAGTGAGCGGGCCTGGGTTTGGGTGAACACTACCAGATACAAGGAGCAGTAGTGTGATCAGCCTGAGAGGAGTGCTGATGTGCCTCTGACATCTGGAGACAGTACCCTTGGTGGGGGTGGTGGAGAGAGAGAGACTGGGATGGGAAGGGATCGGAGAGAGGGAATGGCAAGGAATAGTTGTGGCCAGTTTGCCATCTGCCCTGTGTGAGGGGAGGGTGGCAGGAAGGAAGCTCATGGAACCCAGTTGTTCAGTAGGCAAGAGTGAGGCAGCCATAAGGGGGAGGTGGTGCGATGTGATGGAGGCTCTGCTCCGGGGTAGAGAGCCGGGGGTTTGGCTGAGGTAGGGGGCAGGTGGAGGGTGGAAGGGAGGTTAGGGGCGTTAGCTGGCACAGTAATGACAGATACCAGGGTAGCATATTGCTGGTAAAAAAATCATTAGTAGGGAAAATTGCTAGGGCGGCCACTGGTGGTGAGGTGAATAATGTGCAGATAGGAAAGTTGGCTGAATGGTTGTATCCTGCACGTGATACAGCCTATACAGTACTCAGCTCACCAAGGGTGGTAGTGGGGGTGGTGGGGCAGCCAGCACGTAAGCGCCGTTGGGGCCTCATACATCCACTACCAAAATCAATTCCTGCATCTCCCTTGATGGCTTTGCAGCGTACCTGCTTGAATTTTGCCGGCTGGGGTCCATCCTGGGGGAGGGCAGGGAGCACGGAGCCCTCACGACCACCTACAATGCTGTGGGGAGAAAGGAGAGAGGAACAGCAGATAAATATCAGGTAGGTAGGAGGAAGAGTTGAAAAAAACGCAGAAATCGAATTGGCTGCACTGTTATTTACACTTGGTTGCGTATGTAAGTCCTTCCTCAAAATTACAGACTCCGGCAAGCTGAATCCAAAATGGCTGCAGAGTTATTTTAGCTATGGAGCTTTCTCGCTTATGCACAACCCAAGCCCACAGATTTCGGTAAACTGCCAGCAGTTTTTATATGGAGCTCAGAGGTTCGGTGAACAATAGAGGGCAGCCTGACTTGAATTTAAGGGATTTCGTTTAAACTCTGCAGTACGAGCATCAGGGATATATGGGGAAAACAGTAGTTTAAATCTGATTTCGTGCCAGTGATGTATGGGGAAAGCAGCAGAGTAAAGTTAATTTTGCGCCAGTAGAGGGCGGCAAAGGATTCGGTTTAAGGTACATGCAAACAATAAAACCGGATAAAGGCTATTAATTCTAAGCTGCATACAAACTGAGCACTTGGCAAAAAATTGGCTAGTAAGCTATCCTGTCTCTTAAGGTGTACTGCTAAAATAAGACAGGCTAAAGGCTATCAATTCTAGGTTGCATACAAACTGAACATTTGGCAAAAAAAAAAAAATAGTTTAGTAAGCTATCCTGCCTCTTAAGGTGTACTGCTGAACCGTGTTAAACAGAGCATTTGGCTAAGAGTAGCTGCTTGAAGCATAGAAACACACAGTGGCGGTCGACTGTAGCAGGAAGGCATTCATGGAGCTGATGTGAATGGGTCAACGGTGGGAAAAGAACTGAGGTGGGGCTGGGGATTGCCCCTTTTATATCGTTGGCTAACGTCAGGGCAGACCAATGTCGGGGGGGTGGTCCCCGCTGAAGACTGCTAGCTAGAAGTTATCCATGGGGTCCTAGTGCCTGGCAGCATAATCCTTATGGTAATAGCCTGCTGCAAGAGCTCCAACTTGAAGAAAGATCAATGAATACTCATCTGTAACCGTAATTCTAGGAGTGGTATATGGTGCACATCCACTCTGGCAGATCTTCCTTCCTCTTTAAATCCAGCCAGAAGGTCTTCAAGCTAAGCTCCTCCTACCCACCCTGGTGGTATACTCCCCAGTTCTACCAGTGATGTCACATACTGCATGTTGGAAGCAGGGATCCATGCACCACTTGTCAGGAAAGGGTGGGTGGGTAGTGTGGATGTGCCTCTCTACCTCTCCTAGAACTACAGTTACAGGTGAGTAACCCTCCTTTCCAGAGGAGTGGATATGGTACACTATCCACACTCTGGCAGACTCCTAGCTGTTCTCTGGGAGGAGGGGGAAAGGCACACACCTCAACTTGTTAAACAGGGACTGGAGAACTGAGGTCCCAAAACCAGCATCCCAGCATGATCCAAGGTCGATGTAGCAGTGGGAAATGATGGTATGTGCTGATTTCCAGGTCATAGCCTGCAGATCTGGATAAATACATCCCTGGAAGCAGCCACCAAATCAGCGGTATGTTTGGTGGAATGAACCCTTAGCCCTACAGGAAGCTCCCTGCTAGCCAATCTGTAGCAGCGGTTGTTGCAGGAGACAATCTGCCCACCAATCATTCGCTTTGCTGCCCCATCTTCTAGGAGCGGCTTCACTGTATGTTACAAACAGCTGGCAAACCCCTCCCTGAACTCCAGCTGTGCACTCCTTGTAATAAGCGAGAGCTCGCCACAGGTCCAATGTGTGGAGCTTGTGCTTGGCCTCAGAGGTTGGACTGGTGAAGTACACCGGGAAGGTAATCAACTGATTAAGGTGAAATACTGACACAACCTTCAGGAGGAGCTTTGGGTGGGGGCAGGGGACAACCTTGTCCCTATGAAATACCAAATACGGAGACTCAACCGAGAGTGCCCGGAGCTTACTAATCCTTCCAGCAGAGGTGACAGCCACCAAAAAGGTGGTCTTCTACGACAGGTGGGAGATGAGACACCTGTGCACAGCTCCGAATGGCTTGCCCATGAGCACTGCCAACACCAGCAGCAAGTCCCAAGGTGGTGGTGGTTAACGCAACTGCGAGGACATGAGATCCAAGCCCTTATAAACGTGCCCAACCACCTTTGCCTGCGCGACCGTTGGTATACCAGCCTGAGCACAGTATGCAGAGGTGGCTGCCAGATGCACTATGAGGGTCTTCAACCGTAGGCCCAACGGCAGTCCAGAATGCTAGCCAAAGGGCAGGCCAGGGGGTCAAGCTCCCAGCCCTGGCACAAATTGGAAAACTACTTTCATTTGAAGGCATAGCACTGGCGGGTTGACTCTTTCCATGAGGCTTCCATGACATGGAGAACCTTTCTGGAGACACCCAAGGCCTGGAACTCTAGCTGCTCAGGAACCAGGCTGTCAGGTGCAGGGACTGAAGGTCCAGGTCCAGGAACTTCCTCGTGACAGGACAGCAGATCCAGGCGAAGGGGAAGTCACCACAGAGGCCTGCTGCTAAAGTTGAGAAGATCTGGCTACAAAAACTGACATGGCCAGTTCGGGGCTACCAGGTTCATTTGTGCTTTGTGCTTTGCCCCTCCACATCTTGACCAACACTCTGTGAATCAGGGGAAAGGGAGGGAGGGCTTAAAGGAGGTCAGATGTCCAGGGCCTCATGAGGGCATCCCCCAACAGTGTCCCGCACTGGGGGGGATGGGCACAAAATAGTCTTAGCTTTGTGCTCTCCCTGCAGGTAGGTAAGCAGGCCAACCAGGGAGCGTCTCACTGGAAGAACAGGTGGTCCACCACCTCCTGATGTAGGGACCACTTGTGAGATGCCTCACCCACCTGGCTGAGGGCATCCGCTAGCTAGTTGGAGACTCCTGCTACATGAATCACCTGGAGATCCGGAGGGTACAGGTACAGAGAGCCTCCCGACACAACCAGAAGGAGTGCATTCCACCCTGCTTATTCACGTAATACATGGTTGTGGTACTGCTGTCTGGACCTGCATGACCCAACCCCAGACAAAGGGAGTGAGTTGCATCACAGCCAGGTGCACTGCGAGAAGCTGTGGTAATGCGACTTCCTGGAGGTCCACAGCCTGTGGACTCTGTGGTCCCCTAGGAGTGCTCCCCACCAGAGACGCATCCGTTGTTGGGGTGACTGTCAGCTCTGGGTGGACAAGTGGGACTCTTTTTTTTCCCTTTATCTCCTGGCTTCCTCCAGTGGCCCCTTCAGACGCCCCCAAGCCCCGTCACCCAGCTCCCTCGGGACTTAACTTCACAGCGGTCTTCTGCCACCAGACCCGCAGTTGTACCCAGCTACTGGTGCGGCACCTGCGAAGGGTCTGTCTCTCATCCTGCCGCATGATGGGGTTTCCCTTCTGCTTTTCTCCCTGAGCCCACGGATGTGCAATGGACGCAGTGTCTGAGCTCCACCTCTGCAGAGACAGCTCTGGTACCCTGTACATGGGATCCCCACCTGTATTTGTGGCGTGCTAGTGCTACCACCCAGCCACCACTGGGTGGCAGGCAAGCAGCATGACGCAGCATCCCCCCTCACCAAGGAAGGAGAGCGGTCTTGGGATGCTCCGTCCTTCCTCTCCCCACTGGCCTCCGAGCAACCAGAGTCTGTTCCGGGCCCTGGGTCGCCAGCGTAGCGCGAGTTGTGGCATCCAGCACCTCAATCCTCAGCGCCACCAGGCCAGTGGACAAATAGAACTCTTTCCTTAAGATGTACTGGGATAAACCACCACTGGATGGCATCCTGCATTAACAGAGTCACTACAACTGGCTGGTCCAGGTGATCTAGGCACTGAGACCACTGGTGGCCCAGCTTCCACTGTAGGTGGTGCATCAGCCAGCAGGCCCATCTAGCCTTGCTGGTGCAGGATGCCATGTACTTCAGCAGCCGAAGAAAGTCAGGGGCAGGATGTGAAAGCCCAACCCGAAATGATCGGGCAAAGGAGGAAAGACCCGATGCCCGGTCTGCAGGCATACGGGCCTTGGCCTGGAAGAAGTCTAGCTCTGCCCCAAAGAAGTGGATAATCTGTGAGAAGCTGAGCTCTGTCTTGACTGGGTTGACTAGAAGGCCCAAGTCTCGGCAGATCTGGAGGGAGAGGTCCCTGGATCGCTCAGCTAATCAGCCAGTCATCCAGATATGGATATACCCGGACTCCCTGGTGCCGCAGAAATGCTGTCCCCACTGCTATGCATTTGGTGAAGACCCTGGGGCCAAGCAGAGGCCAAAAGGTATGACATGAACTCATAGAGAACCCCCACCACAAGGAACTGAAGATACTGCCAGTGGGACGGATGGACTGGAATGCAGAAGAAAGCGTCCTGGAGATCCAGACAGCAGAACCACATGTCCTGTTCCAGGGATGGAATGATTTGGTTCAGAGTGACCATCAAGAACTTGCGCTTCCTCAGGAACTGACTGAGATCGTGAAGCTCCAGTATGGGACACCAACCCCCCACCCCCAATCTGGGGACCAGGAAGAAGCACCTCGATACGAAGCTCTGGCCAGCTGTGGCATCCGGGACATGGGCCATGGCTTCTTTCTTCAGGAGCAGAATGATATCTTCCGAGGGCAGATGTGTCCTGCGACATTACGGACTCCTGTGGGGCACGGGCTCAGCAGGGCAGGAGAGCCTCGAAGTCAAGAGGCAATCCGCTGCCCACTACTTCTAGCACCCATTGTCTGAGGTGATGGCAGCCCAGGCAGGCTAGAAATGGTGAAGCCGACACTCCAACAGGGAGATGAGGCAGGGACTGGATGGGTGGGAGGCAGACGCTCCTGACCTGTCACTGAGCAGCCTTGGAGGAGGCATGGCACCAGCTAGCAGATGGGCTCCACTGCCTTGACCCCCAGGATTTTTGGAGCCTTGGCTGGTGAACTTAGGTTTAGGGTGCCAGGCTTGTGACTGATGTGTCTGAGGTAGCTGCTGTCTGGCCTGCTAGGGAGGAAAGGGCTGAACCTGAAAGGACTTCTTCAGCTGCTTTCCCACCTGGTCCTTTTAGGAGGACATCACCAAGTTAAGGGTGGCACTAGACTTCTTGATCCTTCTAAGGTGCCCTTCCACCCCAGGGCTGAAACGATCAGTGCCCAAGGAGGTGACATTGGCTAATTTGTGCTGGGTGTCTGCTGTGAAGGTGTAAATCCGCAGCCAGGCCCTGTGACGCATCGCAACTGTTGCGGCCACAGACTGGGTGCAGGAGTTTCCAATGTCCAAAGCTGTCTGAAACTGGTGCTCAGCTAGCACTTGACTTTGGTGGGGAAGAACATGGTCAAGGATGCCTATCAGGGAATGGCCAAAGTTCACCATCATCAAGGCGTAACCCGCCTGACAGAGACCCAGGGAGGATACAGCACAGACTTTCTTGGCTATGTGGTCCAGTTTCCTGGATTCTTTGTCAGACCATCTGTCCACATCCCTGACATTTCCTGATTTATGGTAGAAGACCGCCACCAAGCCCCAAGTCGGGGAATGGTTGGAAAAACCAGACAGCAACCGGTTGGGATCACATACTTGTGGACCATGTGGGTTGAGGATGATGCGCAGGAAGCTGGGTGCTGCCAGAGCTCCAGCGAGGGGCCCAGAATAGCCTCCACCACAGGGAAGGCGAACCCCAGGGAGTCATCCCAATCCAGGATCTCCAGAGGAGATATTTGGACTGGCTCCACGAGGATCTCCACTGATTCGGAGATCAACCGGAGCAACGTCCCGAAGGAGACTGGCCTGTTTTTTGAGGTCAGTTCGTCAGCTGATTCACTGACGAAGCATAGGAGCACTGCACAGAGGACCCATCAGAATCCAAAGACCACCCTTGGCTACTTTTCCACATGGACCACTTGTCTGAGTGGGTGATCTCAACCGACAGCCAACCAGGTATGCTGGAAGGTGGGTGGGAGGCCTTGGTAGGAGCCCCCTGAATGGACTGCTTGGACAGCAATTCTACCCTAATCAGTGGTGAAGCTGGGTCTGAAGACACCAGGCTCGGCAAGACTGGGTGGGCCAGACCGGAGGTAACCAGAGAAGCACGGGAACCTTGCCCAAGGACCCACTGCTGCCACACAAGCTCATCACAGCACTGATGCAGCTTGTGATGGGAGCCTCTCCTCATCCAAAGAGGAAGAGGAGTGTCAGTGGCACTTCCTGGCTGATGATCATGTGCAGGAATGCGAGGAGTCCCTCGACCGCAATCTTGACCGATGATGAGAGCATCAAGTCGAGAAGTGGGAGGAGGAGCCATGTACAAGACATGCACCAGCTCCTGCTGCAGGACCCCAGAAGGAGGAATCTCCTGGGAGGAGACAGTCTGGCCAACCAACTGCTCCCAACGGTCCTGGGAGAAGGTCAAAAGGAGCAGAGTCATCCTTGATCCCCCTCAGACAAGAGATCGATCAGGTCGAGAAAAATCTTGACCAGCTGGTCGGCCTGTGTCATGGCCAAGAAGCCAGACTGGGTCACCGTGGAGCTAGCAGTCTGACCCTTGATAGGCTTGGGCGCTGAGCAGTTGAGGGAATCATGGGAGTGGGAAGAGCATGCTCGTTCCTGGTTCCACAACTGTCATAGGAACTTTAACCTTCTTTTGTCACTATGGAGCGCCGCCTCCCGAATGTCTGCAGAGCGGTCACATTTCTTGGAATATGCCCATGAAGGACTCCCCAACCGGGAACAGCGCATATGCCGAAGAAGCACCTACCACAGCTTGGGCTTCTACCGCTTCCAAGGGCATGGACAGAGTGGCTGAGCACGTAGCTACAGACACCGCCTTACGTGTGTGTCCTTCGAGTGGACCGGGGGATCCAGTTTGTCCAGCCAACTGAAGGAGGCAGGCATATTGGTCCTCGAGCAAAGGCAGTTAATGTACTAACCAGTACAGGTCCATCTGGGACATCTTCTGGTTGCAAGCAATGCAATGCTTAAATCCGGGACCAGACCTAGCTTCTTTGCGATCTATAATGGACCAAGAAAGAAGAATTGAGCAAACTGAAGAAGAAGAAGTGGAGTAAAGCACTTAAGGGCCTACGCTGCACATGGGGCTGCAAAGGAGGAGACCTGACTCTTCCAGCGGAAAGGAACAAATGACATTATGTGGTAGAGCCAGGGAGTATACCACCCGTGTGGGTGGGAGAAGCTTAGCCTGATGACGTTCCGGCTGGATTTGAAGGGAAAGGAAGATCTGCCAGAGTGTGGATAGTGCTCCACATCCACACCCCTAGAACCCATGTTACCTAGAGAGATGACGTGGGAACAATAATGAGTTCCCACAGAAGTAATTTAGAGGAACAAAAGACCACCAATCTGAGCCCAGAAGTGAGCAGAAAGGCATCTGGAAGCACTGGAGAGATCCCTGTCAGGTAAGGTACCAGAGAAGAAAAGCTCTGAATGATTGGGTGTTTTAGTATTATTATTTTCTTTTTGGTTTTTGTTAATTATGCAAGAAAAAAGGGGGGGGGGGACTATCCTGACCTCTAAGAGAAGAGCAAAAAAAGAACAAAAACAGGAGCCTCTGGGAAACCAAGCCCACAGGCAGAGGCTCTCTGCAGGAGGCCTCATGCAACAGAAAACAAAGGGGAAGCAAAGTTTCCCACTTCACTCCTTTTTTTGTTAAGGAAACATGAAAAATTAAGAAAACGGCTACTCTTGCTACGTTACAGAGCCGAAGGCAATGTTGTATGCAGATTCACTGCATGATAGAAATTCAGGACAGCCTTCTGTGCCGCTTCTTTTTTTTCCTATATATGGTCTAAAAAAAAATCTATATATTTGGAGACAGTCTCCATATATTATATGCTGAAATCTTCACCACTGTGTTAGTTTGGATGCCTTGAGATGGTCTTACTACTTTTTTCAACTTTGGTTGACAGAGAACCAAAAGCTGAAATGCTGAACACCTTTTGGTGGTTGGAATTACTATGGATGGTTTTTACCTGTTTTCTCAACTATTGTTTGAAATACAGTAAAAACTGAGAACATTTATAATACTAACTGAACAATAGTTGAAAATCTCTCAATCCCGGCCTATACTCTTGTGAACCATCACGTATGCTGGGACTGTCTACATTTTTTATGTTGAAACCTTTATCCACTCTTTGGTGGGTATAAATGACTCTGGATGGTTTCTCCAGTTTTTTCAACTGCAAGCAAAACAGAATAAAAAAGGTCGAATCCCTCGCCACTGGATGGTGGTTTAAATATCTTTAAATATCTCTGGATTGTTCTACTAGCCCCTTTTTGACCACTTTTTAATTAATATTGAAATAGAGCAAAATAGACAACATGAATGAATTTTTGATGCGGTGATTTGTTTAAACAGTCTAGTGTACGGTATTCTGATAAACCGAGATGGCAATATTGATTTACATTTAATACTCCTTTGTTTGCCTCTTGTAGATGTTATTTGAGGTATATTTTGTCTCTGAACAAGTTTCTCTTTCTCTGGGTTTTCCAGGGCACCTCTTGCCTTTCTCTTCTTCCGAAGTGAGTTTACTGGGCTGATCGCAATATTTTAGCAGATCCCCAAGTACTTCCTTCAAGCTCAGGAGAAGAATTCAATGGGAGAGATTTATCAAGAGATTAATTATTTAAAAAGATGTTTTGTTATACTTGCTCTTTCTCCATAAATGTAGTTGGTGCGCTTTTTTGTTAAGGAAAGGCTGTCCAATTGTTACCCTGTAGAACTAATTGGGTGTGCTTGATTCGAATGAATATATATGAATCTCAAAAACCGGAAAATTTCAAAACATCTAAAAAATTGAAATTAATGAAAAAATATAGTTTCCGGTTGTTGGACAAGCCGTATCCTTTTCAAAATATTTAAACCAAATAGATCAAGTAAATGGATATTTTGGAGACTGTTTTGTACTTTCTTTTGCTTTTGTACTTTTTTATTTTTGAATTGTGTGAATTTAAAAGTTCCATATATACAAAAAAGTCTTTAAAAATAGTAATCTAAAATCTTGTAAAGCTTTTTGACTATGTATGTTACTTAAGGAAATGTGCAAGGACTCTTTAAGACAATGTAACTTCTTGCAATTACGCATTATAATGAGTTTGTGATGTCATGATGTTGAACCATATATAAGTGTGTACTCCCCTAACTCAGTTTGCCACACCTCCTGAAGAAGGGTTAGGAGAACCCGAAGCGCCGAGGCTAGTGTGGTGCTAAACACTGATTCAGCAATAAAGCTGTTAAAATAGTTATTGTGAGCATATGACCTTATTTTCTCTGGTTGTGCAAGTTTGCTGGACTTGTATGGTCGAACTCAAAAGCAGGTGAGGCAAAGAATACCCCCTCTAAAGTGCTTTTGTTTTAAAATAGCCTAAAGAGGCAGAGAGCCAGAAAACAGAAGGAGAGAAGACGACAGAGAAAGAGGCGAGAGAGAGAGAGAGAAAAAGAAAGACAGGGTTAGCTGCCCAGATGCATGCCCATATGTGAGGATAGAGGGCAGACGTGAAAAAATGGTGAAGATATTCTGGAAGATCAAGAACTATGACGAGTATGTCAATTTATACATCTTCCTAGAATCAGTCTTCACCGTTCATTCACACTGTTGGGTCTGAGTACCAAGTCTAACACCTCAAAATGAATGTGAGCTCACCCAGAGGAAAATGGCAGTTCCCTCAGCCTCCTGTGGGAGATGACCACAGAGAGGCAGGAACCCTAACGGGTCTGATGAAACCCAAGACTGGTCAGAAGCAGGTGGAGGCTTCCGTGGCCTGGGAGCAGGAATTCACCCTGCCAACTCACACCTGACCCTACAGGAGAAAAACTGGGTCCCCTGGAAATGCAAGGCCAACACCTAACACTGGGACACGGGTGACAACCAGGAGAGACAAAGCCATGCCATGATGCCCTTGACTGGTGCCTCGACAGCTCCAGGCCCTGTATGGAAAGCTGAATAGCCTATCTGGTTGCCTTACAATCCAGCAAGGATGCTAGCATGCTGGGGTTTCAGGCTGGAAACTGGCCTAATCTAGTGATTGAAGGCACTAGAGAAAAGCACTTGCTGATGTCCTGAACTGGTCCCAGGACAGGGGCCCCGCCGGACCCAAAATGCCTGGGAGAGGAGGAGGAAATGGTGAGGGGGGGGGGAGAGAGAAGGTTCATGAAGGACCAGGCCAGATCCTCTGCCAGGGCTACAGGAATGCTCAAGGGACCTCTCCCAGAGGGGGAGGGCCTGGCAATCCCATTCACCAACAAGCGCTCAATAGCTGAGGAGTGGTCGGGCAGTGCCCTAGGGGAAGCGAAGCCATGAAGGTCCCACAGGGAGACTCCAGTCCCCACCAGTGACAGAGCTGCGATTCCTTGTAGAGCTGCCACCTACCTAAGCAAGGAGTGAGCTACCTCACCAGACCATGAAGTGCCCACCTCACCTGATCTGGCCGTGTCCCTTGGACTAGGCCTGTGGGGGACATCCAGGCCTTCTCCCGAGCTACAGAGGAAATGGTACCAGTTCCCTTACTGGTGCCAAGAACAGCACTGCCCCTTCCCCTTTGCCACCACAGATGGTGCTAGAAGAAGGACTGGAGCTGGCACCGGAGTCAGCCAGGGCCCCGGTGGCAACCAGGGACATAGTAGAAGACTGCACCAAAAATCGATGGAGGTCTAGAACCAATCAATCAATCTTTGTTTATCCAGGCGGAACATCATTGAGAACAACTCACTTACAAGATGGACCTGCACATGTAAATAGTAACAATGATATATATGTAAATAATAACAAAGATAACAGTGGGGACTCAGGGTCAAGAAGGGTAAGATGCATCATTCCATAGAGCATGTGAGTATGCAAGGCAATGTTACAATGTAGCAGAATAACATGACTAGGCTAGGACATAATAATACTAGGCAGGAAGGAATTTTAGGAGTTGAAGAAGCAATTAGGAGTGGTAAGAGGAGAGAAGAGGTCAGCAGGGGGGTAGGTTGGGGAGGAGAGGGGTTAGGTCGAGACAGGAGGTGAGTCACTGCGCACGGTGTGTCAGGTTCTACAACCGCAAGATTCAGGAAAGGCACGGGTGAACAATGTCTTCAAGGTGGACAATCCGACCAGCGCAGATATTCTAAGGGTTTTTTGTAGCTTATTCCACAAAGCCGATAAGAAGTAACTGAATGCCAATCTGCCAAAGCAAGCTCTAACTTTAGGAATGACGAGAGAGATATATGTAAGACTTCTCAACTCGTAGGTTCCAGGGAGATATAAGGGGAGGCAATCGGAGATATATGGGGGGAGTTTTTTAATTATGGCTCAGAGTGTCCAGAGGGCTGCATTTTTTTGACATCTGTAGGTAAGGAATGTCCAACCCACTAGCCTGTAAAGATCACGATAAGTGGAGTAAGGAGACCCTGTAAAGAGTCTTAGGGCCCTGTGGTATAGGATGTCAAGTTTCTTTAAGGCAGAACTATAGCCTTGTCCATATAGGAGGTCAGCGTAGTCCATCAAGGAGAGCAACGTTGTTTGGACAAGTCTAGTCTTTGCTTCCATTGGCCAGGCCCAGAAAAGTCCCTTTCATCACCAGATTCCAGCAAGTTGAGGCCTCCCCCAGTCTCCTCTGCTGGGTCATCACACTGCTCAGGGGAGGAGATCCAGAAGACCTTCACTGGATGCCTAGAAGTTCTGGTTCCAGCAACCTTCCATCTCCTGGCACCACAAGCAGTATCAAGAGACGACCAGGTCTTATAGTTGACACTGCCCAGCTCATCGGCACCAGCCTTAGTGCCAGAAGCTGACTGCCCTTCTGGCCTCTCTAGTTTCCTCTCGGTACTTTCCCAGTCTTCATGGGCCTTGCTTTTCTTTGTACCATATAAAGACCCTCTTTATAGCCCTCACTCCTCAGAGAACCCAACTGCTCTCTTAGACTTGTTTCTCTTGATAACTGTTTTCATGTAGGTTTTTTTTGTTGCCTTGACAATGACCACTTTTATAACCCCTCATCTTTCCTCCACTTCCCTGATGCTGTCTAACAACTAACATGCCCGGCAGAATTTTTCTCATATGGCTGAAATCCACCCACTTGAAGTCCAGCACCTCGGCCTTAGGCAAGGGCTTACAGGTGCCAGGGCCACATCTAATCAAACAATATTGTGGTTGCTGAACCCCAGTGGTCCCCAACCCATGCTCTATTCTTTCAGAGTTAGTGCGTACCACATCTAGAATGGCTGACTGTCTAGTGGGATCCCTGGCATATTGTATCAACATGCAGTCCTGCAAGACATCAAACAGGGTCTGGCTCTTGCTGCTCCTGGCCACAGGGATGTCCCAGTCTATGTCTTGCAGGTTGAGTTCTTCCACTATTTACAACCACTACCTTTGCCACCCCCTCCGTACTTCAGTACCCAGTTCCTTATTCCTCTATTCTCCCTGCTCAGGTGGACTGTAAACCACTCCTATGCGAATCTCCCTACATGACAATTCTGTGAGCTGAACCCACAGTTTTTCTACCTACCCTTTACCTTCAATGGTAGCATCTTCCATTGCCTCAGTCCCTCCTCTGATGTAGCTGGATACCCCCTACCTCTACCCATACTCCTATCATGCTTATAGAAGGTGTAGCCTGGGATCGCTATGTCCCAAACATTCTTCGCAGTGATCCAAGCTTTTGTAATGGCCACTAGATTCAGCCCAGCATCTGCCACCAAAGCCAGCAGCTCACTAATACTGCTACCCAGACTCCTGGCATTGAGACATACCACCAAGCAACATGCATCTGTACCTCTACTGGTTCTCACTTACCCTCCCCCCAATCACCCCTCTGTAACAGTCTTGATATCTTGCGTTTCCCCTTCCTTTCATGTCTATTGCGTCTACCCTGCCCTGTCCCCTGGACTCTTTCCTCCCATCTATTGTTCCATGAACACCTTACCCCAATCCACAGGGGAGCCCTGTCTAGGTTCTCCACTGTTCCTCCCTCCATAGTGGAATCCCCAGCCCCAGCCTCCCACACAGCTAGTGCAGACTTCTGCCCTGAAACATGAGTCCTCTCTCTTGTCAGGCGAAGGCCACCAGCTTTGAAAAGACTTGTGTCCCAGAAGCCCACCCCATTCTCTGTAAAGTGATGGGCCTCTTCACGACCCTACTCCTTTAACCACCTGTTGGAACTCCTTGATCTTTGCCTCCCTTACCCTATTCTTCCCATTCTCCCCACCCCACAAACAGGAAGGACCTCAGAAAAGGCTAAAGGAGCCGCAAGCATCTTCTATGTGTCCTCCTGTGTCTGGAAGTCCCATCTTCACTGTCTCCACAGGCCAATTCGCCAGATCACTAATAACAAAGTACACCAGCACTCACTGCTCCCCCCTCCTCCACTACCCTTCTCCTATGCTATCCAGTCCAATCCCAATCTCTAATAGTGGATGCTCCAGACCATCTGGCCACCCCCCTCTCCTTACATCTGTGTACCTACCACACTCTCCATCTCTAATAATAGAGTCTCCTATCACTAGGATGCTCCTTGTTAACTCCTGCCCCCACTCATGCCTCAGAGTGTCACCATGTCTCCCTTCCAGTCAGCACCAAGTCACCCAAGGTCATCCCTGTCTAAGTCAGGCATCTGTGCCTCATCCAGGGGTTCAAAGTGGTTTGCCACTTATACTTCATGGGAAGAGTTGACTGTTGTGTGACTGTCCCTGCCACTCAATCTCCCCTTCCGCAGTCCAGTGTGCCTCTGAGGATGTTAGAGCACAGGCGGTGGGGCATAAGCTTAGTTGGGAGTCACAGCTGGGATATTTCCTCCCTAGTTGCTGCCAACTGAGCATGGAGCACACTGACTATACAGCATGTAGAGCAGTGTCCCCTTCTCCAAAGCATAACCTTGGAGACGAATGCCTCGCCATCCCCACAGTTAACTACCTCTCCACTCACCCAATGCTACACTCCAGTCAATTAAATGCCTTTGCTATATGTTTAAGGTTAAGTTACTTGGTAGTATGTGATCCTAGGCCAAGAGGTCTTCATGTGCTGCAACTTCTTATATTGATTCCTGTGACAAAGAGAGAGGAAAAAAAAAAAACCCACAAAGAATGTTTTCTGAAGCTGGCCAGTGGCGCTGAGGGCTGAGGCAGTGGATGTCTTACCTCACGTCATGCCAGCGACCTGGGTTTGAAAATGAGCCCAGGTCGTCAAGGAGCCGGCATGGGGGAGGGAGGGACCAGGACTGAGCAGTCGAAAGGCAGCTTTCCTCTAATGGGAAAGACTCTGTTGCCCACTGTACGTAGTTCCACTGCCACTGGATGGAGGTCCACGGGCAGTGCAGGTGAACAGGCGGCAAGCAGTGGGAGGGTGTCCTGCACGCCGGCATGCGTGTACCTCCACACAGTCATGTGGCCGGACAGTGTTTTGGGGGAAATCGGGATAAAAAATGCCTTCTGAAAGGCTCAGAGCTTAGAACTCTTAGCCACTCAGGAACCAGTCCGAGTGGGATTGAAGGTCTGGGTGCAGAACCTTCCCCTGATGTTTGGTCAGCAGATCTGGGCAGAGTGGCAACCTCCATGAAGGCCTGAGGCTGAGGAGATCCAGATACCAGAACTGCCTGGGCCAGTATGGGGCTATAAGGATCATCCATGCCTTGCCCTTCCAGCCCTGATCATGACTTTGTGGACCGAAGGGAGGAAGGTGTACAGGAGGCCTGGAGTCCAGGGTCTCGCAAAGGCATCCCCAAAAAGTGTCCTGGACTGTGGGAGGTGGGCACAAAGCAGCCTCAGTTTTCTGTTCTCCCAAGAGGCAAACAGGTCCACTAGAGGGTGCCACTGTGGGAAAATAGATGACCACCTCCTGATTCAGGGACCATTCGTGTGATGTCTTTTTGAACTGGCTCAGAGCATCCACCAGCTGACTGTGGCCTCTGTGACATGAATTGCCAGGAGATCTGCACCCTGGATGCATATGAGTGTACAGGTGCAAAGAGCCTCCAAGCACAACTAAAGGGAGCGGGTCCCACCCTACCTCTTCAGGTAGAACATGGTGGTCGTTTTATCCATCTGGACCTGTATGACCTGACCCCAGATCAATGGAGCAAACCCCAACAGTGCCCGGCACACTGCATGGCACTCCAGCAGGCAGACACGGTGATGGGACTCCCTTGGTAACCAGAACCCATCGGCACTGTGGTCTCCCAATGTGTTCCCCTCCCCACCATAAAAGCTTCCATCATGAGCATGCTGGACAGTTCTAGATGGACAAATGGGATTCCCACCTCCAGATATTGTGGGTCCAGCTCCCACTGGATGGTCTTCCACAATGGCTGGGTCACTATGACCAGATGGCCCAAGTGACCTAGGCACTGGGACCACTGTCAGTCCACCTCCCACTGCAGGTAGCGCATCCACCAGCAAGTCCAACTGACCATGCGGGTGAAGGATGCTATATATCCCCAGCAGCTACAGAAGTTCAGGGCAGGTCGCAAGCACCCAACCTGAAATGATCAGGCATAGGGGATAAGCTCCACTCCCTGGTCCACAGCGAGGTGGGTCTTGGGCACCAGGAAGTCTAAAGGGGACCAACTATGACTTGGTCAGGTAGACCAGAAGGCCCAGGTCCTGACAGGTCTGGATAGCCAGATCTCTGAACCTCTCCACAGCCTCTTTGGGTGATCCTGCTATCAGCCAGGAATACAACCAGATGCCCTTGTGCCGCAGGAAGGCTACCACTACCATCCACTTGATGAAGACCCTGGATGCGGACAAGAGGCTGAAGGGCATGACCTGGACATGGTATAGGATCCCTTCTGCACAAAACTGAAGGTAATGGGAATGGACAGACAGACTGGGATTTAGAGGAACACATCCTTGAGGTACAAGGAGCAGAACCCCATGCTCTTCTCCGAAGATGGAATGATGTGATGTAGAGTGACCATCTGGAATTTGCACTTTCACATGAACTGTCTCAGATCATGCAGATCCAGTAAGGGACGCCAACCCCCGTTTCAGAACCAGGAGGTACCATGGACACATACTCCGAGTGGCCACGGCATCTGGAACACAGACTATTGCCCTGCGCTGTAGGAACTGAGCAATGTCAGCTTGCAGCACCGACATGTCCCTTGACACCCTGGACTATAGAACAGCACAGAGTTGGTACAGCAAAACAGCCTGGAAATCCAGAGGCAACCCTCTGCCCACCACTTCTAGAACCCATTGGTCCGAGGTAATGATGGACCATTGGGTAGGAAGTGGCACAACTGACCCCTGACCACCAGCTGGGACAAGAACTGGACAGGCTAGGGAATGACAGAAACATTGAATTTGACAGCAGATAAGGGCCGCCTGGCCCACCCAGTCTGCCCATTTTCCTACCTAATGGATAAGCTGCAGATCCTCGTTAACCAACAGCCTACTTCCTCCCAGAATCGCATTATGTCTGTCCCATGCATTCTTGAATTACCCTGTTTTTGACTCCATGACCTCCTCAGGAAGGCCATTCCATGCATCCACAACTCTCTGTGAAAAAATACTTCCTCACGTTGCCCCTGAGCCGTCCCCCTCTATCTTCAAACTGTGCCCCCTTGTTCTTGCACATCTCTTTTTCTGAAAGATGCTACCCTCTTGGACATTGCTGACTCCCTTGAGGTACTTCAAAGTTTCTATCATGTCCCCCCTTGCCCTCCTTTTCTCGGGGGATACATATCACGCTCCTTTAGTCCCTCTTCATATGACTTCTGGTACAGACCCTGCACCATTTTAGTTGCCCTCCTCTGGACAGCCGCCATCCTGCCTATGTCCTTGCGGAGATGGGGTCTCCAGAACTGCACGCAGTACTCCAGATGGGGTCTCACCAAATGTCTGTACAGAGGGATAACAACTTCCCGTTTTCTACTGGTGAGGCCTCTCCCCAAGGGAACACAATTTGGAGACAGAGGGGGGATGGCTCAGGGGCAATGTGAGGAAGTATTTTTTCATAGAGAGGGTGGTGGACGCATGGAATAGCCTTCCTGAGGAGGCTGTCGGGTCAAACTGTGGGAGAATTCAAGAATGCATGGGACGTTGGGCAATTCTCGTGGGAGGGTAGGAAGAAATAGGCTGTTGGTGAAGTAGGATCTGCAGCTTATCCTGTAGGTAGGGAAATGGGCAGACTAGGTGGGCCAAGCAGTCCTCATCTGCCATCAAAGTCTATGTTTCTATGTTTCCCTACGCATCCCAGTAGCCCCCCAGCCCTTCTCACTGCCTTCTCACATTGCTTGCCCACCTTTAGGTCGTCTGATATGACTACCCCCAGGTCCCTTTCCATTTTTGTTGTTGTTAGTATCTCACCCCCCATTGTGTACTCTTCCCTTGGGTTTTTGTTTCCCAGGTGGATTACTTTGCACTTCTTTGCACTGAATCTAAGCTGCCATACATTTGACCATTCCTCCAACCTTGCCAAGTCCCTTCTCATCTTTTTCATCCCACCTCGTGTATCAACCTTGTTGCAGATCTTTGTGTCTGCAAAGAGACATACTTTTCCTTCCAGTCCCTCTGCAATATCACTTATAAAGACATTAAAAAGGACCAGTCCCAGTACTGAACACTGCCGTACCCCACTAGTAACCTCCCCTTTCTTCTGAGTGGACTCTGTTTACTATTACCCTCTGCGTCCTGTTGTCCAGCCAATTTTTTTTTTTTTTTTTACCAAGGATACCATCTTCGGACCCACTCTAAGGCTGGCTAACCTGTTTATTAATCTTTTGTGTGGGACTGTGTCAAATGCCTTGTTAAAGTCTAGGTAGGCTATGTCCACAGCCCCTCCTTGGTCTACTACTTTGGTCACCCAGTCAAAGAAATCTATTAGATTCATCTGACACGACCTTCCCACTGTGAATCCATGCTGCCTTGGGTCCTGTGCCCTGCTGGCCTCTAGGTACTCAACAATTCTTTCCTTCAGAAGTGATTCCATCATTTTCTCTGCCACTGAGGTCAAACTAACAGGTCTGTAGTTTCCTGCCTCTGCCTTGCTCCCACTTTTGTGAAGTGGAATCACATCTGCCCTCCTCCAGTCCTCAGGTACCACCCCATCCTCCCATAATTTGTTAAAGAGGGTAGTCAGTGGTGTCACTAGTTCGCCCCTTAGTTCTTTAAGAATTCTGGGGTGAATCCAGTCAGGCCCCGCTGCCTTGTCCACCTTCAGTTTTAAGAGTGCTTTTAGAACCCTTTCTTCTGTGAATGGACTGGTATCGTTCCCCTTATCCAGAGTGTTTCTACTGTTTGGTTTAGGTACCTCCCCTCCTCTTCTTTTGTGAATACTGAGCAGAAGTAATCGTTCAGTATCCCTGCTTTTTCACTGTCACCCTCTGCCCACGTTCCCTTCCCTTTATTAAGCCTCATTATCCCTCCCTTGGTCTTTCTTCACTCCCTAATGTACCTATAAATTGTTTTATCCCCCTTCTTAACAGAGTTGGCTATCTTTTCCTCAGTTTGGGTCTTTGCAATTCTGCATTCCATCCGTCCTTCTGTTTTAACTGATATAGTTCTCTGTCCTGCTCCTTCTGTGTTTCCTTATATTTCCTGAATGCTATCCTTTTCTCCTTAACCTGCCCTGTCACCTCTTTTGAGAACCATAGTGGCCGTTTCCTTCATTTTGTTTTGTTGATTTGCTTTACACAAAGGCTTGTTGCCTCTGTGATGGCAGTTCTGATTTTTACCCATTGTTCTTCCACCCCTCCTTCTTGCCTGTTTGCTAGTGCTTTTCTGAGGCACTCTCCCATTTTGCCAAAGTCAGCCCTCCTAAAGTCCAATACTCTTGTTTTTGTTGGCTTGACTCTACAGCTGTGTTTATTGTGAACCACACTGTTTGGTGGTCACTTGTTCCCAGATGGCTACCCACTTCTAAATCGAAATCCTCTCTCCATCCCCGCTTGAGAGCACCAGGTCTAAGATTGCTCCTCCTGAGTGGGTTCCAACACTAGCTGTCTGAGGCATGCCCCCTGTAGGCATCGAGAATGATCCTGCTCTTGGATGTGGCTGCAGTAAAGGTGCTCCAGTTAACATCTGGCATATTCAGGTCCCCCATTAACAATATCTCCTTTTTCTGCCATTCTAAGGATTCCTTCTATCATTTCCTTGTCCATGTCTCCCCCTGAGATGGGGGTCTGTAAACAACCCCTGTGTGGATTGTGGTGCTATTTCCTATCTCCAGGGTGACCCACAGTGCCTCCTCCCCTCCCTGTTTACACTTTAGTTCTGCTACTTTGATTCCTTCCCTTATGTAGAGAGCTACTCCTCCTCCTCTTTTACCCTCCCTGTCCCTCTTGTAGATTGTGTACCCTGGTATGTTGACATCCCAGTCATGGTTCTCTGTGTACCATGTTTCTGTGACTGTCACAATATCCAGGTGTTCCTCTTCCATTAAGGCCACTAGTTCAGGGAATTTGTTACCTAGACTATGGGCATTGGTACTCATTGCCCTCCATTTTTTAATGGCCTTACCCCCATTTTAGGCCCATCCCTGTCCTTACTACCTTTTTCTGGATTTACCCCTATCCTGCTCCTATCGACTTCTCTACCTTGTGTCTACTTCAAACTACCCTGTTTGGGGGCCAGAATTTCCTGCTCTTTTCATTGCTCTTCCTCATTAGTTTAAATGCTTGCCAATGAAGCATTTAAACTCTATCACCTAGGATACTGGTTCCCTCCCAGACAGATGCAGACCATCATGCCAGTATAGGCCTGTATCCTCCAGATGAACTCCCCCAAGTCCTCAATGAAGCCAAATCCCTGAGCTCTGCATCAATTTTTTCAACCAGCCATTGAAACCCATGGTGCGTAGCACCCTAGTCTCACCCATGCCATAGACAGGCAGCACTTCCGAGAAAGTTACCGTGCATGCTACGTGTTTAAGGCCCCACCCCAACTCCACAAACTCCTGCTGCATTGCTCTAGTCCCATTTCCAGCCAGGTCATTTGTCCCTAGGTGGACAATGACATCCAGCTCCATTCCCCGTACGGCTGCTCCCACGATCCTGAGAATTCGCTTCCTGTCCCTTCAAGCCATGACACCGGGCAGACACCTTACCTCTCTCTCCCCTCCCTCCCCCAGTTCTGCCCCCTAATGATTGAGTCCTCCACCAGGAGTTGTTTCCTTCCCCTGTGGGATCCTGTGCCACCCTCCTGTGGGTCTCCTTTGTGGAGGTTCCCAGCATCCTCCCTACAACCCATCACTGAGCACACTCGGAGGAAGGCTATGGCCACAAGGACTACTGAGATACCACCAGCTCTGCCCCTACCTCTTTTTTGCCCCTGGCCTCAAACTTGGGCTTCAGATGCCAGCGCTGAAGCTGCTGCTGAGACAGTTGTGGTTGTGTCGTCGAGGCACAGGTCAGAAAACACAGGAAGTCCAGGAGTAGTTGTAAAATTCACAGGTAACCTTTTTTTTTTTTTATTACCAATAAGAAAGCAGTAAGACACGACAGGGTGTGGGTTGTTGACTTATAAAAGCATGCCCCCGGGTGCGTTGTTTGGCACAAGGCACTTGTGCTGAGTGATTACAGCAGCTGGGTAGTGCTCTTATCAATCAACAACCCACACCCTGAAATGTTTTATCACTCTTATAAAATGGGTAACAACTATTTATATGACAATTAAACAAAACTCTGGACACATTATTAAAGATTTAATAATAGCATGTTATTTTATTTAAATATGGTGAAAAAAAAGTCCTCAGACTTGGGTAAAGGAGTGGTGAAACTGACTGAATAGCAACTCACTGTAAAATGCTAAACCAGTGAGCTGGAGGGACAGCAATGTATTTGAGCAGTTTGGGTCTGCCTCTACCTATGTAACTGTGTTCTCCCACCTTTTCTCTTTGTTTATAAAGTATTACTGTATTGCCTACTTTCTTCATCCTGTTTTTTTTTTCTGTTTTTCCCCTCGTTTAAGACATAGAATGTTTACCATGGAATACAGGGATTCAAAATTCTGCTCAGTTCCGCTGGCAGAATGTTACTTTCCCAACATACTGTACACACAGACAACAAAGGCCTATTTTAGAGCCAGTGACTCAATTATTTCACTGTCAGGGCAAGCAGAAGAGATTTCCCTGATGAGCTGGCAAAGACAGAAGGAGGATTTTTCACTATTAATAAAAAAACAGTTGTAATGAAAACTATAAACAATACGTAATGTTTCTATTTTGTTTATATGTGTAAGGAGAGTGTGATGATCAGGGAAACAACAATTAATTAATTTGTTTTATTTTTTATTTAAGGTAATTTTATTTTTAAGGCCCACTTGAAGGTTTTTACAGTGTGAAGGTAGCAGCCATGTCTGTGATGGAAGATCACTTCTGGTTGCAGAGGGACTGATGGAAGGTAGTTCTAGTTGTAGGAGATCTGATTTGCTCATTGTGTAATGTGGTTTAGGACCAGGATGACTGTGTGTATATAGAGATTTAATGTACAGTCAGCTGATGTCTCTTGGCCAATGAGATTTCTACATTTTTTCTTGCCATTTTATAACAGTAAAATAAAAAATACAAATTGTTTAGTGTAACTATTTACAAAGGCAGTACAGAGAAAACAAAGTCCTTCATCTGAGGGTATCTCTAATTCCAAGTTTCAGTCTCTCTCTCTCTCTCTCAATCTAGCAATCGTATTGCTGCTCTTTTTAGAAGACTTTGCCTGGGAACTGACTGTTTCTGCTCTTACCTTCTTGTTTCTTTCGTCTATGGTTCATCTTTTTCGGCAGGGGAGGGCTCAGCCACCCACCCCCATCCCCAACCACCCCACAAAATACACTCCTTTTACAGGGTAGCACAGTCATGATATTTCCTGTAGCAAAGCAGGAAGGGGCAGATCAGAGGGGTATCCACACAGTGACCTCATTCATAGGGGCACAAGTAATTTAACTTATTATAACATATTATACAAAAACAAACAAAACACAAAATCAAACTTTTGCTTTCATTTTCCTCCTTCTAATTACTCTGACCAGGATATAAACCCAGCAACTTATCTGGAATGGATATTATTAACTGCAGGTACTGAGGGACACTTTTCAGAAGGGCAGTTTTACAGGATTTAGGACACTGTCCTACATGCTGGGCCACTGGAGATCCAAGGGCTCAGCTCCAGGCAGCATGGGCAGAGATTGTGTGTCTCAAATCGCATATTCAGGAGGAATTATATTATAAGACCCGCCTGCCATTTCCCCAACATCCAACAGAAGCACCTCGACCACATAAGGTAGTTGGTCCGGGAGGTTGGCAGGTGGTTAGGAGGAGCAAATCGGGTGCCCCATCACTCGGTGCTCTCCAACATATCGCCTCCACAAACTATATAAAAACTACAAACAGGTATCTGCCTCTATCTCCAAAATCAAACATAGGGGCAGAGGACACTGCAGAGCAGGACACTGCAGCACAAGAGCTAGCACAACAAAACTCACAGAAAACAGGAACCAAAACAAAAAAAGCAAAAAGGATATCCAAAACACTTCTGATCATAGAAGACTCCATGATTCGGGGAGTTGATACCTATCTCCAGCCAAGGGTAAGGGTCAGATGTCTCCCGGGTACATCAGTGTGGAGAGACACTGACCGCACTGCTAAAACTGTACAGGAAGCAGGAGAAAACACTTATATCCTGGTACACATAGGGACTAACGATCTCACCAGCCGGTCAGTTGTGGAGACCAAGGAACACCTGACCAGGCTGGGTGACAAACTATCATCCATTTCATCCAGCATCTCCTTCTCTGAGAACCTGCCAGTCTGGGAGAGGGGGCCAGATGGATGGAAGGTCAGAGAAGGGGAGATAGGGGAGCTAAACATGTGGCTCAAGGGCTGGTGCTAGGAAAAAGGACACACATTTGTAGGGAACTGGCAACAGTTTTGAGAGCAAAAGTTCTTTAAATCTGATGGACTGCATCTGACTAAGGAGGGAGGGAGTCAGTGCATTGGGGCAGAAGCTTGATGTCTTTGCAGAATATTTAAACTAGCAAATGGGAAGAGGGGTGCAGCACCTGATGTCAAATGAGAAGAAAACCCCTCCCCCCTCAGCTAGTGGTCAAACAGGAGTTCAGCATGTTTGTAGTTCATTTGCATCACCAGGTAAGGAAAAAGGTCTAGCTCCCCATACGAAACACAGGGGGAAACGCCAGACCTTGCCAAACAACTAACACATCGAAATCTGGCCAATGGAAAATCATGTACACAAATGCTCGCAGTCTGGGAAACAAGATCCCAGACCTGCAGGCAATAATGACAGAGGCTAAACTGGACATAGCAGCCATTAGCGAGACATGGCTTACCAGTAACCACACTTGGGAGACTTCAGTACCTGGCTATTTACTGTTCAGAAGAGCCCGAGGTGCAAAAAAAGGGGTGGAGTGGCCGTTTATGTCAATAAAAATATCAAAGCTACAGATATTCAGAATACACATAAGGAGCCAGAAGAACTGTGGGTCACCCTGGAAACAGGAAATGGGACAGCCATAAAAACTGGGGTTGTCTACAGGCCTCCAGACCAAGGGGAGGACACAGACACAATACTGTTAGAAGATATACAAAACATGACAGCTAAAGGGGAGGTTCTGATAATGGGAGACTTCAACATGCCAGATACAGATTGGTCAATACCAGCAGGAACATCAGCCAGAACTAGTCACATAATGGATTCCCTGCAGGGGGGCCTCAAACAACTGGTACAACAACCCACAAGAGACAGGGCTATCCTAGATCTAGTACTGACTAACAGGGAAAGGATCACAGATCTCCAAGTAAGTCAACTGGGGGCCAGTGGCCATCACACGGTATGGTTCAATTTGGCCACTAGAACTAAATCATCTCATTCCAAGGCAAACATATGGGACTTCAGAGGAGCTGACTTTGATAGGATGGCCAACAGAATTAAGCTAGCCCTGACAAAAAGAAATACAGGTGACGGGGTACAGGCAAAGTGGGCAAGCAGTAAGGATGCAATACTTGAAGCAACATTCCACAGAGTTAGAGAGAAAAGGAAGAGGAAAAGAAGAAGGAAACCACTTCGGTTCTCAAAAACAGTAGCAGAAAAGGTCAAAGCCAAAAGGCTGGCCTTCAGGAAATATAAGGGAACGCAGCAGGATGAAGACAGGGAGGTATACTAAACTTCCCTAAGGGAAGCAGAGAAGGCAGTAAGGTAGGCAAAGGCCCAAATCGAGGAAACATTAGCACAAACAGTAAAAGAAGGTGACAAGACTTTCTATAGATACATCAGAGAAAGAAGAAAGTCTAGAGGGGGTATTGCTAAGACCAAAGGGGATAAGGGGGCATGTGAGGAGGAGGACCATGTAAAAGCATCTATCCTAAACAGATACTTCTGCTCAGTATTTACTGAAGAGAAGGTAGGGCAGGACCCACAGCTCAGCACCATGGACACAGGGGTGAGGGTGGTATGCACTAGTCCCTTCACAAAAGAAAGGGTCCTACAAGAGCTCAATAAGCTCAGGGTGGACAAGGCAATGTGGCCTGATTGCATACATCCGTAGGTGCTAAGGGTGGAACTAGCAGAGCCATTATCAGAGCTGTTTAGTGAGTCTCTGAGCACAGGAGAGGTCCCAGAAGACTGGAAAAGGGCTCATGTGATCCCACTCCACAAGAGTGGTAGCAGAGAGGAGGCAGGGAACTACAGACCAGTCAGTCTTACCTCAGTAGTGGGCAAGATTATGGAGTCACTCCTTAAGGAAAGGACAGTGCAACACCTGGAATCCATAGGAGCACAGCATCCAAGACAGCATGGGTTTACAACAGGAAGGTCCTGTCAAACTAATCTCATAGATTTCTTTGACTGGGTAACCAGAGTGGTGGACCAAGGGGGAGCAGTTGATGTCACCTACCTTGACTTCAGCAAAGCTTTCGATACTGTTCCACATAGAAGACTGATTAATAAGCTGGGTAGGCTCGGGCAGGGTCAGAAGTTGGTCAACTGGGTGGCAAACTGGTTGACGGGCAGAAAACAGAGAGTGATGGTAAACGGTATACAGTCAGAAGAGATGCAGGTCACAAGTGGGGTACCTTGGGGATCAGTCCTGGGGACAGTCCTCTTCTATATCTTCATCAGTGACATTGCAGATGGACTGGAGGGTAAGGTCTGTCTGTTTGCAGATGGCACCAAGATCTGCAACAGGATAGATGATCCAGATGGGGTGGGCAGAATGAGAAGAGATCTGGATAAACTGGCAAAATGGTCGGAAAAGTGGCAACTGGGGTTTAACACAAAGAAGTGCAAGATCATGCACATAGGGAAGAGAAATCCTGAAGCCACCTATAGACTGGGAGGAGAGTTGCTGGCAGTCACAAGGGAACAAAGAGACTTGGGCATCATCATCACAGATGACCTGAAATCATCCAAGCAGACTACTAAAGTAGTAGGTAAGGCTAGGGGAATGTTGGGGTGTATTAATAGGGGTATCACAAGTTGTAAGAGGAAGGTAATAATCCCTCTTTACAAGACACTGGTTAGACCCCATCTGGAGTACTGTGTGCAGTACTGAAGGCCAAACCTTCACAAGGACATTAACCAAATTGAGGCAGACCACAGAAGGGCAACCAAAATGGTACAGTGACTGCATCAGAAAACATATGAGGATAGATTAACTGAGCTCAATATGTATACCCTAGAGCAAAGGAGGGAAGAGAGGTGATATGATCGAAACATTCAAACACCTTAAGGGCATTAACAAGGTGAAAGGGTCTTAACATGTTTCAATATAAGAAAAATAGCAGGATAAGAGGACACAGCATGAGAGTAGAGGGAGGCCGATTAAGGGGCAATGTGAGGAAGTTCTTGTCACAGAAAGGGTGGTGGATGCATGGAACGGCCTACCTCAGGAAATGGTTGATATGAATACAGTGCAGGGCTTCAAACAGGCATGGGATAAGCATAAGGGAGCAATACAGATGAGTATGAATAGATAGGCCATTGACAGAACAAAGGTCGATGTCACATTCATAAGATAGAAAAAGAAATGGGCAGACCGGATGGACCTTGCGGTAATTATCTGCCGTCAACTTCTATGTTTCTTTGTAACTCGTTAAGAGACATCCTGTTTTCTTAAAATGTTCTTGTCAGTTTTCTTGCAGGTGCAACAAAAAGAACAATGTCCCAAGCTGGCCACCTGCTGACAGCTCTGCAGAAGTTTGTACTGCATGGCAAGTTTAACTCCTTGAGTTCCAAATAGCTTTTTGCAATAATTTCAACAGTATAACTATATACATTTCAAACAAAAGGATCGCAGTACCACTTACAGTTTCACACAAAGATTCACATATATTTTATAACTGCAGATATGCAAGGAGGAAGGAAAGAAACGGCAAGGGAAGGCAGAGAGATAGGGAGAAGTTGAGAATCGCGAGACCGTCAGAGTGATCAGTTCCTAGGTCTCACAAGAACATTTGGTTGCACAAGCAGATAAAAAAGGAAATGTTAGAACAGATCCTTGCATTTAACTCTTTCTGCATAACAAATACGACAGGGCCTTATACAACCCTGTCACAGGCTGTAAGAACCAAAACTGAAAGGCCTTCTTTTTAAGCTTTTGGGCCTTCTAGGATGAAACGTCCAGAGGATCCAGATGGGTACTTCGTCTATGTAATTTTATTATCAAAGGTTCAGGTGGGGTCCACTCTTGGTGGTACGGAAATCCCTATGTAAATAGGGATTTCCATTCCAAAAGTGGATTGCATGTACAAATGTTCTAGCACAGAAGATGGGGGAGGAGTTACCCTAACACCCAACACAAGGAATAGTGAAAGTCTGCCATCATGGCAGCACAACTGGCTTGACAGAGACCTAGTGACGCAGCAGCATATACACTTGTGTGTAACACAGTGTGTGTTGACAGAGAATTTCTGCAACTGGATTAAAGTTATAATCTACCCTTACCAGCAATTACAAATGAAATAAAATACTGCAGGCATGAAACCCAGCTCACACTTTCTAACGCAGACCACAGGCCTTCTGTGGTATACAGTGATGTCTGACATCATCGTGGGCAGCCCCGGCTTGCCTGCATAGGTTCCCATGTGATCCTAGTGCCTGGCAGCTATATGTTCCAAAGGTGTGGCCTGATGAAAGAGAGATCCTTGAAGAAGATCTTGTAAAAATAAAACCTTCAGTACTAAAATAGTTTATTTGAATGAGGGTTCTCGTCAGGCACATTTAGCATACCAGAGCTGAACTACTTTAATGGAATCCCGATGGTCTTTCTGAAAGCTTTCACGCTATTGAAATGATAAGGAGCTGAATCCCAGGTCAAGAGGCTAATGGAAAAGATGATTTCTCCATAACCACTAGTCTCTCAACTGATGCGGAGTTTTCACTGCTATGCAGATGATACTCAGCTATACCTGTTCTTTGTGCCGGAACAGCAGAATGCTGTCTCAAAGTTCAATCAGTGCCTTACTGAAATCCAGGACTGGATGACAATTAAGTGGCTGAGGCTGAATCCAGACAAGACAGAGGTACTAGTGGTTGAATCTGGTCACCTAAGGGTTGGTGTGCAACCTGGTCAGGTCTCAGGGCTTAGGCTCGGGGACTCCCAATTGTCTACCTCAGTCAGGGTGAGCAATCTTGGCATTGTACTGGACTGTGGTTTGGCGCTTAAATCCCAGGTGTCGGCCGTAGTCCAAAGTGTATTTTACCATGTTCGCAACATCGCCAGGATCAAACACCTGATCCCCCCCCCCCGGATGATATTACCTCACTGGTCCATGCCTTTGTGATGACCCGGCTTGACTACTGCAATGTCTTTTACCTGGGACTATCACAGGTCGAGCTCCACCACCTGCAGCTGGTGCAGAATTGGGCCAGGTTGTTGACTGGCCTTTCGAGGTCTTCTCATATTACACTTGTGCTCTGCTCTCTGCATTGGCTGCCTGTTAGGTGGCGGATCACCTTCAAGGTAGGCCTGCTGACCTATAAGGCCCTGAAAAGACTGGGGCCCGGATACCTGCAAGACCTCCTGCAGCCCCACCGCCCACTCTGTCCCCTCCGGTCAGCTGATGACGGCCTCCTGGCGATTCCCAGGGTATGTTTAAAATCTTCTGGTGCCCAGGCATTCTCATTCGAGGCACCAACCCCGTAGAATTCACTCCTTTGATCTTCTCAGAGAGGCCCTATCAGTAAATTCCTTCAAGAGGGAGCTGAAGACATTTCTTTTTAGGGAGGCTTTTCCTATAGCTGATTAGCCAGAGCTGATATTAACCTGCTGAAACCGAATATGTTTTAACTTGTTTTTATGTGTTTATCACTTGTGCGGCACCTTGAATTGCAATTGAAAAAAAGTGCTATATAAATAAACTAAATTGATACTGTATATTGTTGCATAGCTAGGAATCATAGCTTAATGATGTAAAGTATTAGTGTGTGGAGTACGTTTCAGGAGATATTGTCTGTTCAGTTTGCATTAGGATTTTCAAAGAAAAAACTCCCAGCAAGACAAGACTGTTTGCATTTATGACCCCAACATGATTTCAGTGGACAAATTCTGAAGTTTTCTCCATATATTAATATTGTACATGATTCTAAAGCTAGAATTCAGAGCTTTGTAATTATTTATACAATGGGTACTAAGAATTCTGCATTCTGATTGGCTGAAGCTTGTTCCTACCCACTGGATTGAGACAGCAGAACCAAAAGGGATGAAAAAGTCATGTTGCTCGATTACTACAAATATCAGTGTGCAGTTCCTTGATGCTGCAGTCACTAATCCTGGTTTCACCTTCGTTCACAATACTACCTTGCTTGGTCCACTTAAGTTTCCAATTAATGTCCAAAAAGTAAAGCAATATTCATTTTCCCCCAATTTAAATAAAAAAAAGCAGAACACAATGGGGTGGGGGTGGGGACACTTCAAGAGACAGTTCACACAAAAAAAGCACACGCACACACCACAGTGGCTCACATAGTGCAGCTCAAAGCACCCTATAATGACAGCCTACCTGCAGAGGGACTATTTCACAAGTTATTGATTTTTAAACATTTTTAAGTTTTTATTTTCTTGCTTCTTAACACAAAACCCATTTTATAAGCACAATAAGATACTCTGGGGTATTGGATATGCTGCCCCCCCCCCATTCCAGGGTTTGAAGACACTCTACCTAAGGCCTTGTGCCTTACTACACCCAGGGCCTGTGATTGTGCCTGCATAATGAACATCTCATTGTATCTTACTGCTTACATACAACACCTTAAGGCAAATCATTCCATCCCATCCTAAATCAAGCAATCTCTTATAGTGTTATCAGATTTATCAAAGAAGGACGCAAATCATGGTTGTAGCAGGGCTGCTTAGCCCTCAGACCAAAAATCTACTCTATCTGTTGCAAAAATGTTATGTGTAAACTTATGGTTATACATGTTTATTCTGAGAAAGTACTATCGAAATCTGATGTCAGAATGCATCATCTGGTGGTTCATTGTTCCAAAAGTCTTTTGGAAGGGCTAGGGATCTCTAGCTTTTGTGCATAGTTCCCATTATCTTTCATGAAATTGCTGGAGAGAACCCTGCAAATGTAGCGTCTGCTCTACCCCTGAAGGTGTGATAGTAATATCAGGCTTGGGTCATTGAGTTGCCATGGGGGAGCATTCCCTAGTATCACCACTCAGCTACCATCCTCCCACTTGTTTAGTCACAGTATTCACCCCTCAGTGTCAGTGCGGCCTAATGGCTGCGCCTGTGCTCTCACTTTGTAGACATAGGGATGCAAGCCCCATACTGGGTACATGAGTTCATACTCGGTTCTGAAACTGCAGTGCAGGGGGAAGGGAGGTTCTGCCCGGTTAGAGTTGCTGTCCTTCGGATAAGATATTCAACAGTAGTCCCTACTGCTCATCTCTGGTGCTTGTCCAGTGGGAAACTGAACATCCCATGGCACTAATCGAAAAAGGCAGGGGATGTCTCAGGTGTACTGACCAGCATTCCTTTTCTCAATAAAACACATTTACAAAGAGGGCTTCATAAATACAGAATAAAATGTTGCTCCTGGCAGGGCAGTTGAGCTTGTGTAAGCAGTTAATATTTACCTAACGAGTCCACAGCTTTTGGCTTCATCAGACATCATTTTCCTGGCAGTGTACGCTAGTTCATTTACCAAGCTGAAAAGCAAATACAGAGAGAAGTAAGGTACTAGAAAACTACCGAGAGTGCGATGGTTAATCATATGTTCCCTAATTAAGCAATGACATTGGCAGGCTTTATTTATACCCAACAAAAAGCACTAAATTGCTGCAGGGGGGAAATCAGAGGAATTAATCAGTGTTACAGTAATGAATAAATAAGTATACAGTTTGGCCCCAAAGGAAAAAAGGCAGCTTTAATAATAAACAAGGTACTGTGTGAGAATGTGGGCTGAAAACAAAACAAAAAGGTAATATTAAATACATGCTGAAAACAGAAAATAAAGTTAAAATCGACATTTTGACCACAGGTCTTCTTTAGGAATTATCTAAAAGGGAAAAACTTACTTGCTTTTTTCTCTTTTAGATCATTCCTGAAGATGACCTATAGTCAAAACACTGATTTTTAACCATTTTCTACCTTCAGCATACATTTAATACTACCTTTTTGTTTTGTTTAATAATAAAATAAACTTTTGTAAAGGAGTTAGGTTACATAGATTTGACACAGCATAGTTTCATCAGAGGGACGTCTTGTCTAACCAGCTTGCTAAGTTTCTATGAGCTGGTATATAGAAATCTAGATAAGAACGTATCAGTCAGTATTACATTACTAGATTTTAGTAAGGCCACAAACATATCATCACATAATAAATGGTTCACAAACTGAAATTAAGTCAGAATTATGGTAATGAAGTAAACTGGATTGTAAACACACTGAGGAATAGGTGTGACTCCACTGAAATGATGGGAACAGTCAGTAAGCATTAACAGGTGAAGGGGAAGCAACTAACTGGATTCCACAGGGTTCAATATGGGGCTCCCTGTTTATCAGCCAAAGGCTAAATCAGATACTCAAACTTGATTGCTTAACAGCCATTGGGCATCCCAACACATACACACACATGCACACCCCAACATACCCATGCTCGCTCAAACACACACTGCTAGTAATCTTCTTACTTCCCTTAATAGCACTCTGCCCTCCTCTGCCAAGATTACCTGCATATACTATGGCTGCTCTAGCGTCCGTTCCTCAACAGGGTATTTAAACTGCCATAGCATCCGTTCCTGTTTTAACAAAGGCCCCAACTCAGCCACTACATCCAGTTCTTTAAATCCCTCCCGCTCTGAAGTTCCCAGGCCACCTTCCCTCCTGCTGGTGCTGTGCTCAGCCTTGGACACTCTGGGTTCCTGCCACACAGTGAACACAAGCGAGCTAACTTCCATCTAACCTCAGAGCCAACCCGACTCGAAGCATCCCCATGTCCTCCTTGTCACACTGCTGTCCACCCCACTTTCAAACTCCAACTGGCTCACATCTAAATTCCACCTCTGCATTTCCAACTTCCTTTGCTCCTGCTATTGTCATCCCACTGAAACCACACCACATCTGGAAAACAATGTCGGACCGAAGACCGTGGGGGAATACAAAATGCTGCAGCTTTCCACCATATCTGTGATGGCAAAGCGAAACAAACTATAAGATAATCTACAAACTGGGTGGCTCCTCCTCCTCCATCACTAGGCTGCTTCCTCCTTTATCATGCAACGCACAATAGCACCACCTACTGACCATGGCAGTAAGGGAAATAGGTTTTACAATGTACACCTGCACTGTAAAAACCATTACAACAAAAGTATGTTTTTAAATGTTTTATGTATGCAAAGAACACATGGCTAATGAGAATAATACACTCCAATGATACACCACACCCTATTGTAATGTCTTGCATGTACTTTATTCCAACTGTTCTGTTGTGTTGCCAGCTTCAAGACTCTGGTTGTGCCTGAAAACCATCCCTGGGACCAGTGCACCTTTCCGATGAACAAATAAAAAAATTTAGTCTCCTCATTGGTCGAAACCACAAGGCATGCTATCAGTGGAAATACCTGTACAGATCAAAGATCAATATAAAAATAACACCACGACAAAAACAATGTGTAACAGTCCAACCTCTCCCCCCGGTACATAAAATGACGAATTTAATACTGCCAGACCACACCGCACAAAAATGCAACTGAAAAACGCACAAACAATACCTCAAATAACAGAGCAACCATGCATTCTGAACACACAGAAGTAACTATACCTCACAGGGAACACAAAAAGAGACACATACAACAAAAACTTCAAATAAATTCATGAAAGCAAGTCACATAAACCTTATACCCTACAAGGTGAACATTTAAAATTCCAAATTTACTCCAGTAAAACCTTCATACTGTATAGCTAAACAACCACAACTGATGACTTCGCTGTGGTAAGGCACCCAGAAAAAAAATTATGTACTCATTGTAATTCTTAAATCTTCCAGAATATCTTCACCATTTATTACCACCTATGGGCCTGTGCCACAGGCACCAGGATCATGCAGGAATAGTCTTTTGTATTCTACAGCTTGGAGACTGACATTGGTGCTGGCGCTGCCCAGGAGGCAGACATAATGAAGTGGCACTCATGGGCTGGCCAGCAACTGACCCCCCTCCCCCCCAGTTCTGTTTGCCAGAAGAGAAACAAGTGGGAGAGAAAAAGAAGAGAGAGGGAGGGGCTAGGAGAGCTAACCAAAAGGCACAGGAAAAGGATATCAAACCAAAAAGAATAAAAGCCAATTACCAGCTTAGAGAAAGCTAAGAAATGGGAATGGGGCACAAGGTAGTGGGTAAAAGAAAGGAGCCATAGCTTGCAAGCCACCAGACAGAAGGGCAGCAGCCCTGATAAAGGGCTCTGGCTGGATAAGAAAAAACAGAAGAAAAATCCAAAAAGGGACTGAAAGAAGTTCTTGTATAATGGTACAAGAACAGGAGAAGTAAAGAAAAGCATAGAGGTCCTCTTGCCATTCTCTGACAGTAGAGAAACAGAAGAGTTAGGATTAAGAATGCCCTCAACGTCTTCCCATCCAGCCTAACAGTTAAGAGGTGATGGCAGAGCCGTAAGGCAACAAGCTAGTTCAGACTCCCCAACCCTACAGGGTTGAGGAGCGAAGGGCGAGCATGTCAACTTGAAGGATAACCAGCTTAGAAACCAAGCACAAAAGGGAGGAGGATGGAGGAAGAAGAGGGAATAAAAATTCACTCTAAGAAGAAAAGGTTTTTTTTTTCCCTTTTGTCATGTTTACCTTCCCTGTTCTTTTTTTCCTGCTGGGAAAGGATAAGAACCCGAAAAATTGGGTCTTTCTCCCTTATTTCACCCCCCTTTGTTTTGTCAGAACATAAGAAGTGGGGGTGAAAAGGGCCCTGCATAGCAGAGAAAACCCCTAAAAGGGAGCGGCAAGAGGATTAGGAAGAGAAAAGCACAGAGCCCTGGCTCCTGAGTGGGGGATGGCGGGCAGGTGGGATAATAAATAGCAGATATATGCAGGATGATCAAGAAGGAAAAATTACTCACTTTAGTAATATTGTTTCTTCCAATGTATTCTTCTATATTCATAACTCTCTGCAGTCTGCCTCCTAAGTAGAACTGCCGGGAGCAAATGGAACTTTATGCAAATGATGGAACCATCGTTGGCTCGTGCCACTTATTCAAACTGCTGTCCTCATTTGCTGCAACGTTCCATCAACGTCTCAGATTTCTAAGAAGCCTACAAGGCAATCTATACTACACTACTTTACTACACTTTGTGTAATAAAACTACTAAAGCTGTTTTAAGACAGCATAAACTATATGTTAGCACACTAATGCTGATAGTAATATCAATAATAATGCTAGCAAAAACTCCTTTCTGACGTGCCAGAATCACCTGGAAAAAGAAAGGACAATTTAAATCCCACCAGGATTAAAACAGGTAGGCCTGTGTTTGGGACTAGCAACCAAAAAGACTTGTATGGAAATGCAGAGGCTCTGGTTCTGGAAGGGGAGGCAGGGAGGGAGAGTTATGAATACAGAAGTATACAATGGAAGAAACATTATTACTAACGCGAGTAATTTTTTCTTCTAACCCCATGTATTCTTCTATGTTACTAACTCTCTGCAGACTTCAAAGCAGTACCTTTGGAGGTGGGCAGAGAACCTATTTAGGAAAGAGGTTTTGCAGGACTGCTGTGCCAAACCAGGTATCACTTCTGGAGTGTATGTCCAAACTGTAATGTTTAGTAAAGGTGTGTACTGTTCTCCAGATAGCTGCTTTACAGATCTCCACTAATGGAATATCTCGAGGCTGCAATGGAAGCAACTGTACCTCAAGCTGAATGGGGCCTGTTTTCCAGATTTTGAATAGCAAAACTGAATAAATTGCACTATCCAGCGAACGGCTGATCTCTTGGAAGCTGGGGTGCCTTTTCTCACATCCCCATAAGAAAAAAAACCCTCTGTCAAGGGAAATTCCCCACCCACTGTAAATCAGCTTCCATTACCCCCATCTACTAGAGTGGGGAGTGCACCTCCACTAACAACTACCGCCCTATCTCCATTCCCCCCCCCAATCTAAAGCATTAGAGCGTATTGTCTCTGATCAGCTCACTGACCACTTAACAAAATATAACCTACTATGTAAACAGCAACATGGCTTCCGTAAGGGACATAGTACCACCATAGCCCTCCTTGAGTTCACCTCGCATGTCCACTCCGCCTTGGACCGTGGCCACATCTCAGGTGTCATCTTTGTGGATCTCTCTGAGGCATTTGCCATCAACCATGCCCTCTTACTGATCACTCTCTCCTCCCTTGGCTTTTCCAGTGATGCCCAAAGTTGGTTCGCTGACAATCTGTCAGATAGAACACAACAGGTCAAGATTGGCACTACCTAGTCCACCAGCCTCCCAGTCCATTCTGGGGTCCCACAAGGCTCCATTCTTGGCCCTCTGTTATTTAGTCTGTATCTTAACTCCCTCCCTTCGACTTGCTCCAGCAACCAACTCCTATATGCGGATGATGCTGTTCTGTACGCCTCCAATCCAGATTCCCTTAAACTCCACCAAGCCCTCCAACACTCTTTCAGTGAAGCTGAAAAATGGTTCTCCACCCAACACTTAATAATCAACTATAAGAAGACAAAAGTCATGGTTTTCTCGCACCCACAGAACTCCCTTAAGAACCTCTGTCCCAAAATTGTCGATGCCAACCAGTCCCCACTCGAACAAGTGAACACCTTTAAATATCTAGGTGGTATGCTAGATCCAGCCTTCAACTACCATCAACATATCCATCACCTATCCACTGCCCTTAACTCCAGAATTGGTGTGCTCTATCGGTACAAACATTGCCTCACACCTGACGCCCTTCGGCTCAGGGTCTCTTCCTCTGTCCTCTCCCTTCTGGACTACGATGTTCTCGTATACAGCACTGCATTCACCTCTGCCCTTGGCAGACTCTGGCTCACACTAAACAAAGCCTGCCGCCTCACCCAGGACTGTGATCGTTACACCCACACCTGCTCCCTCTACAGGGCCACAAACTGGCTAAACCTGGGCAACAGGATCAGGTTTCACACCTGCCTAATGGCCAAAAAGATTGCACTAGGTCTCACTCCCCCACCGCTCTCTCCTCACTTATGCACCCTACATCAGCAGTCATATCCACCCGTAACTCTGGAAAGTCGTAGTTATGGGTACCTCCAAAGAACTTTCAGTTACAAGGCCCCTTCCTGGACGAACTTGCTCCCAAGCCATATAACTAACGAAAAGAGGCTTGGCCCCTTTAAATCCCGGCTAAGGGAGCACCTTCAGGCCTCCAACCCATGCGATTGCCCCTGACACTTCCCTCTTTTCCTGTTCTCCCCTAACGACAATGACCCTGCCTGTCTCCCCTCACTGTACCCCCCTCTCCATATCCCTAGTCAGCGCAAACCCAATTATGACTGTTATTTTTCCTTTAAACTGAATTTTTAGGTTCTTTTGCCTAAATGTTCTCATACTACTTCCTACATTGACCATCAGCCTACTACAGAACCAACTGCAAATATATGGCTGTGCTAAAGTACTGAAACTTCTGTTATACTTGTCTGTTAGCTACTTACTGAACATCTATGTACTCCTCTGCCTGTACCAATGTACTGTAACTGTAATTATGTTGTCTCTGTACTCTATATGTCTGACGAGGAACCTTTGTAAATGAGTCCTTGACTCAAAGGTCTTTCTGACTCCTCAATAAATAATAAATAAATAAAATAAGAAAATGTTGTTCTTTATCACCTCTATGACCTGTGGTGTGGGTCAAATAGTAACTTAATGTCCTTTTTACATCCAGACTATGGAATCTGCGCTCACCTGAACCGGCATGTTTGCTAAAGAAAACTGGCAGTGTTATGGACTGATTCAAGTGGAAATCAGAAAACACCTTAGGAAGAAACCTCCTGTTTGTTCGAAGCACTACCTTGTCATTATGGAAGGAAAGATAGTCCTTCTCCACACATAGTGCTTGTAGTTCACTTATCCTAGCAGAAGTGATTGCAATCAAATATGCAGTTTTCCATGCAACATAATGTATATGAGCAGAAGACAGGCTCAAAAGGAGGTTTCATAAGCTGAGCAATGCAAATGTTCAGATCCCACACAGGGACCAGTTCCTTAATAAGAGGGTGCACATGGCACAAACTTTTGAAGAACTTTTTGAAAATGGGATTAGCTGCTATGGAAACATTTTTCCCCAGCAGAAATGTAAGCTGAAATTGATACCAGATGCACTTTTAGAGATGTGTATTTCAACTCTTGGGAATGAAGATATGTGAGGTATTCCAGTAATACTGGGATTTCTGTCAGAGACGGAGGAATCCTGCTTGGCATCACACCAAAATGAAAACCTTTTCCATTTTGCAGAATAGGTTTTCTTAGTGGAAGGCTTTCTGAAGCCTTTCAGGATATCCAGAACAGCCTGAGAAAAATCTAAATTTGAGAATTCTAAGTCCTCAAGAACCAGGCCTCGAGTCTGAGAGACTTGAGGTTCGGATACAAGATTTTCCCCTAGTAGGAGGTTAGGAGATTGTGCCTCTTGGGAAGATGCATCGGTTTGGACACCGACATGGACAATAGTAGGGAGTACCATGGCTGTCTGGCCCAATCTGGTGCTATCAGGATCATGGACACAGGTTGCGACCTGAGCTTGATCAGTACTCCGAAGATGAGAGGAAAAGGAGGGAAAGCGTACAGGTGCCTTTCTGACCAGTCCAGAGCCAGGGCATCCAGTGGGATTGTACCCTTGGTTGGTGGTCCGCAACAGAATAGGGGCAGAAGGTGATTCTTGTGAGAGGCAAAGAGATCCACCTCTGGGGTGCCCCATCTTCTGAACACTGGGTACAGTGCCTGTCTGTTTAGAGACCATTAATGATGTGCCTGGTTGATTCTGCTTAGATCATCTGCCAGGGTATTGTCCTTGCCTGGGACATGAATGGCCTTCTGGAGAGCCTTTAGTGAGCAGGAAAATTCCCATATTTTTATGGCCTCTGTGTACAGGGGTCTGACCTTGTTCCCCCTTGTTTGTTTATGTAGTACATTGTGGTGGTGCTGTCTGTTCTGACCTGCACCACTTTGCCCTGTACCAGGTGAGAGAAACTTTATAAAGCCAGAAATACTGCTCGGGGCTCCAACAAGTTTATGTGAAGGAGTGACTCCTTACTTGACCAAGTGCCATGGGTAGTGTGCTCTCCTAAATGAGCACGCCATCCTATCAGAGAGACATCTGTTGTAAGGGTGACTGATGGGTTTCCCTCTGAAAGGGAACTCCTGATCTTAGATTGTGTGCATCTGTCCACCACTGTAGAGACTGGGGCACAACTTTTGTTACTGGAATTAATTTTGACATTTTGTCTTTTCTTTGTCACCAGTGTGCCCTGAGATGAAACTGAATGTCCCTCATTTGATACTTTGCTCCTAAGACAACTCCTGTTGCTGCAGCCGTGTGTCCCAAAATCTTTAAAGTATTGCCTTGCTGGACATGGCTTGCTCAACTTGAATGAGTTGTAGGATGCTCTGGACCCTGTCCTTTGTAAGAAAGGCTCTTCCCTTTACAGTGTCCAGTTCTGCTCCAATGAAGTGCAGGACTTGTACTGGATTGAGAATGGAGTTCTGGTTTATCAGGAATCCCAGAGACTGTAACAGATTTTTTGTTATTGCCAGGTAATCTTTCACCTGTTGTGATGACTTTCCCATGACTAGCCAGTTGTCGAGGTAGGGAAAAACAGAAATTCCCAACCTTCCTAGGTATGCCACTACCACTGTCAGACATTTTGTGAACACCCTGGGTGCTGAGGTGATGCTGAAGGGCAGGGCTGAGAACTGGTAGTGCCCTGAAGGAAGTCTGAACCCAAGGTACTTTCTGTGAGACTCCCTTATAGGGATGTGGAAAAATAGGCATCCTTCAAATCTAGAGATGCCAGCCAATCTCCTTTTTGAATGACTGGCAAGATCAGAGACAATGTAACCATTTTGAATCTTGGTTTTACAAGATACTTGTTTGGACGTCTGAGGTCTAGAATAGGCTGCCACTCCCCATTCTTCTTTTTGGTGAGGAAGTACTAAGAATAAAAACCTCTTCCTCTCTGAAGCCTTGGTACAGGCTCCACTGATTTTATGTGGAGGAAGGTTGGAACCTCTTTTTCCAAAAGCTGTCTCTCCTGAAGAGAAGCTGGTTTGAACAGCCTTGATTTCAGAGAACGAAGACACCTGAAGCTCAGGGACGGTCCCTGACTCACTAATTCCAAAACCCACTTGTCTCTGGTGATGGCCTGCCAAGTCTGGAAGAAGTGAGTCAGTCTGTCCCCTACTGGCACCAGGAAGACCGCCCTGACAATTAAGTCAGAGATTTTGTTTTGGCTGTGCCTGAACCTGGGTGGAGAGGGAACCTCTCCTGGAGCCCCTCCTACCTCTGGCCCTATAGTACCCAGTCTGCTGTGGGTAAGGCTGCATCTGTGGAACAGCTTGTGCTTGGTAGAAGGACCTGCCATATGGTTTCCTTACTCTGCCTCCCCTTCCATAAGGCCTGTATGAGGTAGAAGGCCTTTCTTTGGAGGAGTTACTCTTATAGGTGGCTTTGTACTCATCCACCTTTTTCATATACTCTTCAGTATGTTTACCAAAGAGAGAATGATCTTGAACAGGAAAATCCATGGCCTTAGTCTGGGTATCCTGTGTTAAATCAGTAGCCCTCAGCCATGCCAGCCTTTTCAGGGCTATGGTTAGAGCCATCCACCTAGCAGCATTAACACTGGTATCTGCTGCCATTTGGAACTGGTATATGGAAGCTTCCAGTCCAAATCTTGCTGTTTCTGCTAGGTCATTAGAGATAGGGGAGGGGACGTTCTCTGACATTGCCAAAACTGACTGCCACAGTGTTTTCTAATACTGTGCAGCACAGGCCTGGTAATTAGCTTGTCTGACCCCCAAGGAGGCAACGGAATACCCTTTTCTTTGACATACTGTCTATTTTCCTAGAATCCTTCTCAGGTGGATGAGAGGATAGAGGAACCCTCACCTTTTCACATGCTGCCTGTTGGACTATACCCTGATGGTCAGGGTGGGAATAGAAGAATTCAGCCCCATGCCTGTCCAGCTGATACTTCTTATCTGCCTTTTTATCAAGAGGCAGGACAGAATTTGGGTTCTGCAGGATGGAAAATAAATATTTTTTAAAGAATTTATTTATAGGGAGGAGAATTTTCTTTGTGGGTGTTAACCCCACCATCTCTATGTACTCACCCTCCTCCTCATCCTCTAGGACCTCAGTAGTGGCTAAGTCAAGAGCATCCACTATTTTTCTTACAAAGGAAAAATGTGAAGAAAAATCTTCTGGTCTAGGAGGACAGACAGATTCCTGCTCTGGTGAGATCTCCGGTTCAATGGGCTCACCACCATCAGCCTCTGGCAAATCATAATCCCCATAATCCATATCCTGGGAGGGGAATTCAGAGGAAGGAGTATGCTCCTGAACCCTTGGAGGAGGAAGGGTAGGAGAAGGTATGAAACCCTGTATTGCCTTAATAACCTTCATGGCCTGGGCAATTTCCTCTGCAGTTGGCAGGCTGTGAGGCATAGAAGAAACCCCTTTAGGTTTTTCCTGGGGTTCTATATGCCTCGTCCTTTTGGGTTTTCTTGGATGGGACCAGAGAACCAGCCAGGCCACTCACCCTTTTTAAGGTGTCCAAATCACCCTTCTCAGGGGTGAATAAAGAAGAGACAGCGGTTTCACCCGCAGATTTGGAGGGTGTTTTCTGGTCAGAACCTGAAGCACCCTTATCCAGCCTCTTCTGCAACCTTTCTAGTCTTTTTTCCATTGTCTTTTGTGGAAAAGACTTGCATATTTCACAATTTGTTGAAAGATGTTCGGTTCACAAACAGACCACACAGCGTTCATGCTTGTCTGCTCTGGCAAACACGTCCCCACACTTAATACAATTTTTAAAACCTGGGGGACCAGTCTTTCATTGGTTTTTCTGACAACTACATTTCCAGGAGAGAAAACCGCAAACAATTAGTTTTTTCTTTTTTTTTTTTTTTTTGCGGTCGGTTCAGGAACCAATCAGGATCTGAAAAGGAACTGAGTTTTTTAAACTCGGAACAGAGTTGGCAGGTCACAGCAACTGGGTTAGTGGTTGAAAGAAATTGGTTCAGCAGTTTCAAAAGCAATATTTAAAACAGTTTTAAATAACTTAAAGAATATTTTAAATAGCGAAAAAGTTCCGCAAACTGAGATAAACTACCCGGTTCCTCAGTGGTTATCCCGAACTGTGAGGAACAGAGAAAACAATACAGTTAACTCTAAAGAACTAAACTAAATAAACGTATGAAAGAATTAAACAATAACTAAAGGCATCAGTAAGAATAAATCAGTATAAGAAACTTATACTTCACAATTAGCCAATGAACGGCCTCAGGAGTCTCCTTGGCATCTTAACTCATCAGGCGGAGTAAGAAATCTGAGATGTTGACAGAATGTTGCAGCAGATGAGGGCAGCAGTTTGAATGCCCACCGCCAAAACAGATCAAAGGATTTCCCCTGGAAATAATCTTCACCTCTCTCATCCCACTGGAACAGGTCCAAAAGTATAAGTATCTAGGTATTACATTTGACTCTTACCTCTCGTTCCACGAACATATAAAAATACTCACCTCCGTCACCAACACCCGCATTGGTCTCCTGTACAGACATAAAGACTGCCTGCCACCTGAAGCACGTCACCTAGCCATTACCTCCTCAGTCTTATCGCTGGTGGACTATGGCCTCACAGTCTATGCTGCCGCCGACCCTACAGCACTTTATCAAATACAAGTAGTCATCAATAAGGCCTGCCGGCTCCTCTCTGGTACCGACAGAAATGCACATACCTGCACCCTACACACGCTCACCAATATCCTCTCCCTTGAGGAAAGACTATTATACCAGACCTGTCTCTTCACCAAAAAAATCCACCTGGGTTTAACCCCAATAGGTGTCATGGCTTCTCTTCAGGCAGCCACCATCTCAGCAACCACACGGGCTGCCCCCAAAACTATCTGAAAGGTGCCTAGGGTCAGGACCACCCTGGCCCAGCAATCCCTTCCCCCTTAGAGCTTCATCCTGGTACAATGCCCTCCCACCAGCTATCACATCACTCACCAATCTAGGTCCTTTTAAAGCTGCCATAATGGCCCATATCCTCTCCTCATGTCAATGCCAGTGTAACCGGTAACCTGTGGATCCTGCACCACGCCGCTAGGCCATGCACCTGCCCTTTGTCTGGCAGTGGAGAGCCCTCACTATTTCTAGTCTGCAGGCTCTTCCCTCCCTCCCTCGGTTACCATATAGTTACACTGGACTATGGATGCATTGTATTATGTATAAGACAAGGCCTCCCTGAGGCGGCTTACTACCAACTCATATCATGCACTGCTTTAGCTACCAACTGCATAGGTCTTAACCACTCATTAGGTAAATATGTCGAAAGCTCTGCCCTGTTTTAGCTATCAAATGTATAGGCATTAACCAGTGCTCATTGTAGTTATACTCTGTATGACTGCTCACCCACATTTATTCTATGTATGCACTGTATGAATGTCTATGTTTTATTCTGACGTGGAGCCTTTGGAAATGAGTCTATGAACCAAAGGGTTGTAATTTCAATTTCCTAAATAAAAAAATAAATAAATAAATAAGTGGCACGAGCCAATGATGGTTCCATCATTTGCATAAAGTTCCATTTGCTCCGGGCAGTTCTCCTTAGGAGACAGACTGCAGAGAGTTAGGAATATAAAAGAATAGATGGGGTTATAATTATGGTGTGTCATTTTCATATCTTCAAAAAATCAATCTTCACCTCTTATTCTCACCTATGGGTCAGAGTACCAAGTTTCCACCCAAAAAGTGCAGAGTTGGTTCACTCTGAGGGAAATGGTTCTTCCCTCAGCCCTCTGTTGGGGTAACCACAGACGGTAGGAACTCCTCATGGGTCTGGCAGGACCCAAGACTGGTCACAGGCAAGTGGAGGCTCCTACAGCCTGGGAGCAGAACGGCACCCAACAGCTCATGCCTCACCCTGAGGGAGAAAAAATGAGTTCCTTGGAATTGTGAGCTGAGCACCCAGTGCTATGCCAGGGGTGCCAACAGGGAAAGGCAAAACCATGCCGTCTGCCAAATGAGACTGCCATTCCAACCAACCTGGAAGCTACCTCGTTGGCATCTCAAGATTCCTCCGCTTGGTGTCTTGCCTGCTCCAGACACTGGATGGAAAGCTGAAAATCCTGCCTGGTTGCTTCACCATCTGGCAGTGATACTAGAAGCTGACATAGCGTCACACACAGGCGCCTGCCATATACTGCCTGATGTGGAAAATGCACATCATGGTGCATGCCACCAAGAAAACTCATCTGCCTCAGACATAAAACTCTGCGGAGTCAGAGAGGGGGGGGGGGCGGTCATGCACTGTGCACCTAGGCTCAGAAAGCATGTCCATGAGTGGGTGATGGAGAAGGGAGGTTGGGTGGTTAGGACCAACAAGTCCAAGCGCAGGATCCCAGAACAGGGATGTGGCATGGCACCTGGAGACCACATGGGAGTGCAATATCTGCGCTGGATGTCCCTCAGGGCTGGAAAAGAGGCACAGGGATGGAGCTAGGCGTTTCTGGATGCCCCTGAGAAAGTCACAGAGGGATAACTGCAGAGTCTCTACTGTAATTCCCAAGGAATGACAATGCCAGAGTAGCAGTATTGCAACAGGAAAAGTGGTGCAGGATCAGACTCTGCATCATCTCCCCTAGAACCTGCTGGTGCCAGGTGTACTCAGTATCAAAGGAGAGGGAGGTGTTCTCTTCCTCAGAGGAGGAAGTGGCAATGATGAGCAGCTGGAGTCATGAGGCAGTAGTGCTGGGACTTCAGGCTGGAAAATGGTCTGTTCTGACCTAAGCTGGTATTGGAAGAGTGTACCAGCAGTCATCCTGAACTAATTCCAGGACAGAGGCCCAAGAGGATCAAAAATGTGTGGGAGAGAGGAAGGAGGGGGCAGAGGAGGGTCATGTGAGACCAGGCCAGGTCCTCTGCCAGGGATGTGGGAATGCTCAGGCGGCCTCTGCCGGGGGGAAGCCCCGAAGTGGGGAGAGTGGAGCCATGCAGATCCTGCGGGATGGCCCTGACCCCAACCAATGACAGTTCTGGGAAGAAGGATGAGTCAGAAACTGGTGCTGCAACTCCTGCTAGAGCTGCCACCTACTCTAGGCAAGAAGTTGGCTGCAGGCTCATACTCCAATGTTCTCCCACCACCAGAACTGACTCTGCCCCTTGGGCCATGCCCAGGCTCCAGGTGAGAGACCCCAGGTGAAGAGATGTCAGAACCATCACCACAAATGGCAACGACTCCCTCCTCAGCACCACGAATGGCACCAGAAAGAGGGTCAGCACCGGGACCTGAACTGGCACCAATAGGGCCCTGGCACCATCCCCAGCGCTGACCATAGATATCAACTACTTAAGAAGCCCTGCCCCCGAGCTAGGCCACAATCAGATCCAGAAAGGTCCCCATCCTGACCAGTGCCCACCTCAGTCGCAAGGTCTACACCGAACCCCTCTCGAGTCATCTGAACACTCAGCAGAAGATATCCAGAACACTTCATAGAAATATAGAAACATAGAAGTTGACAGCAGATAAGGACCGCAAGGCCCATCCAGTCTGCCCATTTCTTTTTCTATCTATAAATGTGCCATCGGCCTTTGTTCTGTCGGTGGCCTATCTATTCATACTCATCTGTATTGCTCCCTTATGCCTATCCCATGCCTGTTTGAAGCCCTGCACTGTATTCATAGCCACCACTTCCTGAGGTTGGCCATTCCATGCATCCACCCTTTCTGTGAAAAATAATTTCCTCACATTCCCCCTTAATCGGCCTCCCTCTAGTCTCATGCTGTGTCCTCTTGTCCTGCTATTTTTCTTATATTTAAACATGTTAGTGACTTTCACCTTGTTAATGCCCTTAAGGTGTTTGCATGTTTCGATCACATCACCTCTCTCCCTCCTTTGCTCAAGGGTATACATATTGAACTCTGTTAATCTGTCCTCATATGTCTTCTGATGCAGTCCCTGCACCATTTTGGTTGCCCTTCTGTGGAATGCCTCAATTTGGTTAATGTCCTTGTGAAGGTGTGGCCTCCAGTACTGCACGCAGTACTCCAGATGGGGCCTAACCAGTGTTTTGTAAAAAGGGGTTATTACCTCCCTCTTTCGACTTGTGATACTCCTACTAATACATCCTAACATCCCCCTAGCCTTACCTACTGCTTTAGAGGTCTGCTTGGATGATTTCAGGTCATCTGTGATGATGATGCCCAAGTCTCTTTCTTCCTTTGTGACTGCCAGCAACTACCCTCCCAGCCTATAGGTGGCTGCAGGGTTTCTCTTCCCTATGTGTATGATCTTGCACTTCTTTGCATTAAATCCCAGCTGCCACTCTTCTGACCATTTTGCTAGTTTATCCAGATCTCTTCCCATTCTGCCCACCCCATCTGGATCATCTACTCTGTTGCAGATCTTGGTGTCATCTGCAAACAGACAAGCCTTACCCTCTAGTCCATCTGCAAGATCACTAATGAAGATGCTGAATAGGACTGGCCCCAGGACTGATCCCTGAGGTACCCCACTTGTGACTTGCATCTCTTCTGACTGTATACTATTTACCACCACTCTCTGTTTTCTGCCCGTCAACCAGTTTGCCACCCAGTTGACCAACTTCTGACCCACCCAGAGCTTATTTATCAATCTTCTATGTGGAACAGTGTCGTAAGCTTTGCTGAAGTCAAGGTAGGTGACATCAACTGCTCCCCCTTGGTCCACCACTCTGGTTACCCAGTCAAACAAATCTATGAGATTAGTTTGACAGGACCTTCCTTTTGTAAACCCATGCTGTCTTGGATCCTGTGCCCCTATGGATTCCAGGTGTTGCACTATCCTTTCCTTAAGGAGAGCCTCCATAATCTTGCCCACTACTGAGGTAAGTCTGACTGGTCTGTAGTTCCCTGCCTCCTGCCTGCTACCACTCTTGTGAAGCAGGATCACATGAGCCCTTCTCCAGTCTTCTGGGACCTCTCCTGTGCTCAGAGACTCACTAAACAGTTCTGCTAATGGCTCTGCTAGTTCCACCCTTAGCTCCTTAAGTACCCTGGGATGTATGCCATCAGGTCCCATTGCCTTGTCCACCCCTAAGCTTAGCGAGCTCTTGTAGGACCCTTTCTTTTGTGAAGGGGCAGTGCTCACCTCCCTCCCCGTGTCCATGGTGCTGAGCTGTGAGCCCTGCCCTACCTTCTCTTCAGTAAATACTAAGCAAAAGTATCTATTTAGGATAGATGCTTTTACAGGGTCCTCCTACTCACATGCCCCCTTTTCTCCTTTGAGCTTAGCAATACCCCCTCTGGACTCTCTCCTTTCGCTAATGTATCTATAGAAAGTCTTGTCACCTTCTTTTACTGTTCATGCTAGTGTTTCCTCAGTTTGGGACTTTACCTGCCTTACTGCCTTCCCTGCTTCCCTTAGGGCAGTTTGGTATGCCTCCCTACCTTCATCCCGCTGTGTTCCCTTATATTTCTTAAGGCCAGCCTTTTGGCTCTGACCTTTTCTGCTACTGTATTTGAGAACCAACGTGGTTTCCTTCTTCTTCTTTTGCACTTCCTTTTCTAACACAATTCAAGGACCCGAGAGGGACTGGCTTTGGAGGCTCTCACTCTCCTGGCTCCACGAGGGGGCCTAGTCTTGCAGTCGGCACTGCCTTGCTTAAAGTTACCAGCCTGAGTACCAAGAGCAGAGGTGTTGCTGGGCTGCTATGCCAAGGTGCCCACCGGTGTAGACCCAGCATATAGCTTGTGTAGACCCAGCATATAGCTTTGGCCTCACCACTGGAGGCGTTCACTACCACCAAGAGCCAACAGACTAGGAGGGGTGCTCGCCAGTACCCTGCGGAGACAGACTGTCCACCAGACGCCTCCCCAAGCTCTACAACATCTCGGCAGGCCAAGCGCAAGGAGCGACCTGGTCTTCCTCAGTACGTACAGTACTAGGAAGAAGCTCAGTGGAAGACTCAAGGGACCTTACCTTGACGTCCCCGGTGTGATGCCTGTCTTCAAAATTAGGGGGAGCGCGCGGAACTCAAGGGAGCGGTAATCCATGGAGAAACAGATATCGTGCCTGTCCAAGTCATAGTCAGCTCCAAGGAAGGACAAGCAAGCGTTGTGCTGGTTCTGGACGACAAAGTGGCCCCCACAGGAGCACCGATGCACTGGGGGGCCATCCTTCTGCTTCTTCTTCTTCTTCTTTGAAGACCTCTTTTTATGCTCCTCAGTACCAGATATAATGCCACAAGGAAAATAACAAAAAAACAGTGGAGAAAAGGTTCTGCACTGAGAGAGGAAAATAACGAAGACGGTGCCAAGGTATAGCATTGAACAAATGGCAGCAAACTGAGAAAGGCGTGTGACACAGTTGAAACAATTTCAGGCGCACCCACAGTATGCATGACACAGCGGGAAAAACAGAATTAAGGTGGGGTAGGGGTGGTACTGGTTGCTGGTCAGCCCACAAGTGCCACTTCATTACGTCTGCCTCATTTTGGCACAGACACTAACGTCAGTCCCCGAAGTTGTAGAATGCAAAAGACTTTGCTCCTGTGGGCTTCTGGCACAGATCCATAGATGGGAATAAATGGAGAAGTTTGATTCTTGGAATATCTAGGAACAATACTCCAGCTGTGGACTTCCAAATGTCCTGTATGAGGGGAAGGAGGGCATGACTTTCCTTTTTATCTACTAGCAAAATTTTACTTAACAGAACCTAGTACCTTAAGTAGCCTTAGTTGCCACTACTTCACGTATGGCTATGTCACAGAGGAAAGAACGAGGGAGGAGGGTGTCAGATGACACCCTGCCATTCCATGTCCAATGTCAGGCTAACTCTTGGTTAGTTCATGATATTTAGACACAGTTCAGTATATATTTTCTGTATTTCTATTCTTTTTATTCTTAGGTTCCTTTCCATGGAAATAGGAGCCTTTCCCTTTACAGATGACTTACTCTTGCTGATCTCTCAGCCCCTGATCAGGGAAACATCTGAGCGGCCGGGGCTACCTGGGCCAGCCGTCCACACCACCACTGCTCACTGCCAAGGAACCCTCCTCTTGCTGATCTCTCAGCCCCTGATCGGGGAAACATCTGAGCGGCCGGGGCTACCTGGGCCAGCCGTCCACACCACCACTGCTCACCACCAAGGAACCCTCCTCTTGCTGATCTCTCAGCCCCTGATCGGGGAAACATCTGAGCGGCCAGGGCTACCTGGGCCAGCCATCCACACAACCATTGTTCACTGCCAAGGAGCCCTCCTCTTGCTGATCTCAGTCCCTGATCGTGGAAACATCTGAGCAGCCAGGGCTACCTGTGTGCCAGCAGTCCACACCACCACTGCTCACCGCCAAGGAACCCTCCTCTTGCTGATCTCTCAGCCCCTGATCGGGGAAACATCTGAGTGGCCAGGGCTACCTGGGCCAACCGTCCACACCACCACTGCTCACATCCAAGGAACCCTCCTCTTGCTGGTAAGCTCCCAGACTGAACTGGGAAGTGCTGAAAGGCTCCCATTGGCCACTGCCTGTTGCTTCCATCTCCTGTTGGACTGCTGTGCTTCGTACGGCCACTGATTGGCCCTGCAATCTTGACTGATTCAAACTGTTCTGCTGGGCTCTGTACCCATAGACTTCAGTGGGTATCTGAAGAAAATCTTCGCCCACCCCCACTCCCCCACCTCCTACCTTAATTAAATGGGCCTTAGCTCTGCCCACTTCTGCCTAGAAACCGCCCTTTGGTTTCCTATTGGACACTCTCTCTCCCTCCTGTATCTCCTCGCTTTACTGCCCACTCTCCCTCCTCCCTGCTCCTCCTCCCCCTCTACTAATCAACTCAGCCCCCTCACTGCCCCTGCCTCCTTTCTGTGCCTGAAACCCTCCTTATATGTCCTACTGCCAGTCACTCCGTCACTCCGTGACTGGCCAACCCCCCTTTGGCATTCGGTAGTCTCAGACACCCTCTTTCACTCCTGAACTCTATTCTAGAGCTGCTACCTCCTGTCTCCCGTCTTGTTACACTCTTTAATGCCCCCCACCACCTCTCTGCCATCCTCCTCTTTTGCTACTGCTCTTGTCTCCTCACTGCCCCACCCTCTGCCCATTCACCCTCAGCCACCTGCTTACCTAGTTCCCCCGCCCCTCGAGCCTCCACCTCACTGCCTACCTCCTGCCACTTTCACTAGCTGCCTCCCAGCACCTGTGCCCACCCCCATTCACACTGAATCATGTATGACACGGTACTCTATACCCCTTTCTCCTCACCTTATTTGCCCTCTTCCCGCTCCTACATCCCCCCCCCTGCTCATGCTTCCCCACTGACCCGAATATCTATCAACTCACGCTCTCTCACCCCCTCCATGGTACCCTCCCTCTCGATCTCATGTACCTGCCTTGGGCATCCCCAATCACTACAAAATGGCCCTCTCCCCCAAATGGCTGTTGGGTATGCCCCCTGTCCACCGCTACTACTGCCACGCTTTACCCACAGCTCCACCCGTTTACTTGCCCTGGGGAATCTCGGAGTTCTCTGGCCCAAAAAAATAGGTGCCACTCATAGGTATCTCACACCAGTACTCTAAAACGTATACCTCTTCTCCTGCTATTGTCAGTAAACATTCATCTCAATCCCAGACCAGCCCCTACAATAAGAACAACTCAGGCCAATCAAACAAGATCCCTCTCAATAATCTCACTTAACTTATGCAGTCTTCTTCACAATATTGATGCCCTTCAGACTTTTGCCTGCCAGCATAATCCAGACATACTAGCAGTCTTAGAAACCTGACTCTCGCCTTTGGTTCCCGATCATGCTATCATCCTCCCTGGGTATAAGGTCTATCGGCTTGATCGAACATCAAAAAGAGGTGGTGGCTGCGCCCTGTACCTTAAGGACACACTCCGAGGGCACCTCATCAACTTAACCCCCAAACCACCACTGCACAGATTCTTCCTGTCAAGATCCTTCTCGGTGCGCACAATAAAGCCATCACAGCTGTCACAGTCTACATTCCACCGAGAGAGCAAGGTAATGGGCTTAACGCGGTCCTGGAGTTTACCAAGTCTTTCTCACCTGACTCAGAAACCATCCTCCTCGGTGACTTTAATATTAACTGGCCTGCTGCAGAGGCAGGGGCATACAGGGACTTGATAGCGGCGGCAAACCTTTCTCAGATGGTTAGCTCTCCTACCAGGACAAACTATAAAATGGGTACCAGCACCCTACTGGATTGATTCATAACAAGCTGTTACACGAGGTCCCTGCACCCTTATTGGTACCCTCAGAGGTACACCGTAGACAGCTAGCGTTTAGGCATATGTTATACTAACATACAGGGCAAAGAGCATCTACTGTATAAGAGTAGATGTCAGGATATGTACGCATATTATTGAAATACACTTTGCTTGCTAATACATATATATATTCTTCTATGTATTTTCTGTGTATTTGTCACTTATAAGATGTTAGGGACACCTGTCACTGTGTCCTTGGAATAATAATGATATATAAGTCGGCACTGCCACCTTTTGGTGATTTGTACTACTACACTGAGTTATGTAAGACTCTGTATATGAACTCTTTTGTTTCACATACTGATGACTACTACAAAATTGTATAATGTTATCTTGGACCATGGATCCTCCTCTAATTTAGCCAATAGGGCTCATCTCTGTAACTAGAAATGTTTCTGTCTTACAGTAACCATAGTAATTATCATAGGTATATAATGTGATACACTAAGTCTTGTACCTCGGAGATCCCAAGAGACACAAAGAAACCTTGAGGTATAGAGAACGCTTAGCACTGACTCCCGGTTCGTATTGGTAAGAACTGCTTAGGGCAACTGTGATTTTATACTTTTTGGTAGTAATAAACAAGTTTATTACTCTAATGCAACATGTCTGTGATTACTTGCATTTCCAATATTGCCAAGAACCTGAAAGTGAGGTTTAGACCTCCTGACAAAGCCATCCCGCCAGGATCACAAACACCACTGTCCTCCCTGACACACTTAGTGACCACTCCCCTGTCATCTGCTACTGGTCCAATAAATTCATCAACCCCCAAAACCATTACTAGCCGAGTTCTACCTAGAGGCAAGCTACCTCATCTCAAAACCTTCCTTCGTCAACAGGATTGGTCCCCAATTCTCACTGCAACCAATGTGAACACCACACTGGAACACTTCATCAGGATCTTCAACCAAGCATGCAACATATTTGCACCCCCTCAAGAAGCACAAGGCCAAAGCCCTATGTAACCCCTGGCTCACAGGAGACCTACTTGGATGACTAAAAGCTCAAGACCACCTTTGGGAGATTGCAAACACCGGGAGACAAGTTGATATTGCTAACTATAAACGTGCACGAAATGACTGCACCAAATATATGCGGGATACGAAGAAAACCTATTTCCATAATGCTCTCACTAACTCATGGGGCAACGGTAGGGACTTCAGGAATAACATTAAAGAAGTCACTGGGAAGCAATCTAAATCATCCCCGTCAGTACTCAGCATAAATGGTGAAACTACACTTGACCAGACACTCATTGTTGATACATCAATGACGCTGTCACGGACCTCAGTGCTGTACTCCCACAGGGTTTTTTCGATGAGGTGGTTCCCCTTGCCCCCCCCCCAGCCACCCTCCCTTCTACTTTAAAGCAGTAAAAATGCATCAAGTCCGCAGCTACGTTACCAAAGCCATTTGCAACTCCAGAACCAGCAGTGACTCCCTCGACCTCAAACTGCTACCACTCACACTTGAAGGAGTACTCAAACCACTGACCAGGATTTTCAACCTCTCCCTCAGCCAGTTCCCTGACTTATAGAAATGTGCCACAGTAACCCAATTCATAAAAGTGGTGACAAAACAGCTACTGAGAATTACCGTCAAATTTCCATCCTACCTCCACTCTCCAAGGCCCTAGAACGGATTGTGTCAGACCAGCTCACCAACTTCCTAGACAATCGCAACATCCTGTGCAAGGAGCAACATGGCTTTAGAAAAGGTCATAGCATCTCCACGGCGCTACTTGAATTCACTGGTGCAATCCATCACTCACTTTAACTTCATCGACTTAACTAAAGCCTTTGATACAGTCAACCACAATCTCCTACTTGCCCAGCTTCGACTAACAGGGCTCTCACCTAACTCAGTGAATTGATTCAAAAGCTACTTAGACAACAGCTCCCAAAGAGTGAGAATTGCTGGCACACACTCAGACCAAAGACCAATCCGGTCTGGTGTCCCACAGGGCTCAATCCTGGGCCCCCTCCTTTTTAGCCTTTTCTGAACTCACTGCCATAATCCTGCCCTGAACAGATCCTACTCTACGCGGATGATGTTGTCATCCTGGCATCCCACCATGATCCAGTCCATTTACAAGGTAACCTCCAACAGGCCTTCTCTGCAGTCAAAAACTGGTTCACAAAACAGAGACTTATCCTTAACCAGAAAAAAAACAAAGACCATGATCTTCTGCAGTTCCCAAAACAAATACAAACAATATCAGCTCTCCATTAAAACCAAGCAAGGAATCACCCTCCAACAAGTTCATACCTTCAAATACCTCGGCCTCACCCTCAACTATAATCTCTCCTATGTCCCACACATCAATAACGTGGCAAAAGTAGCCAACACCAGGATGGGGCTACTATTCCGACATAGGAAACATCTAACCCCAGAAGCTCTGTCCATAGCTGTCCAGAGCTCCATCATCAACATCATTGACTGCAGTCTCATTATCTATGGATCTGCCACAACCTCATCTCTCAGGCATGTTTTGACTTCCCTCAATCAAGCTTGCAGACTCATTACTGGTTCCCACAGTCTCACCCACCCCTGTGACCTCTACTCCAAAACAGGCTGGCTGCAACTGAACAACTGAATCAAATAACAAACCTGCACCACTGCTAAGAAAATCATGATGGGAAAGGCACCACCAGGAGTCAGCACCCTCCTAAAACCCAAAATCACCAACCGCAACACCAGGAGTTCTAAGCCCCAAATCCTCCGCTGCCGCACATCCCAAGGCCAAAGGTACTTTGCATACAGGGCTCCAAGTTGGCTGAACGAGCTCTCTAGTGACATCTCATCCACAGCAATGCTTGGAATGTTCAAAAAAAAAGCTCCGCCACTCCATAACTGGCACCTCCACCTGTGCTTGCACCCCATAACAACTTCATTCCCTATGCTGCTTCTGACCATATAGGTGTCAGTTTCTGCCCTCTCTTCTTGCACTTACCTGTCCAATGCAGCTTCTAATGCACTTGCCCTGTGTCTGTCCTGACAAGGCCCCTTGGCTGCCTCACCCTGACCCTCTACGCCTATGCCTTCCCCTACCCTCAGCCCTCTCCCCTTCTTGCCCTCTTCCTCCTATTGTTTCTTGAGTTACTCATCGCTCAGTCTGATTTTGTCAAGCAAAGTTACTGTCCAAAACCATGTACCTGTAACTGTTTTATGTTTTAATGTCTATTACCCTGTAACCAGCATGACGTGGAACCTTTGTAAAAGAGCCTTGGCTCAAAGGTACTTTGTAATCCTAGACACAAATAAATAAATAATCCTTTGCTGAATGAACAATCATCTATTTATGACATCTTTTCCACAGCAACAATCTCTGATGTCACTAATGGTGGATTATGACTTCAGCAAAGGATTAAAGGGACAATGTCAACACGTTTTGCATCATATTATTTCTAGTTGAAAACCCACATTTTTTGATTGCTTACCATCTTTAAAATTCATTGATGTTGCTGGTTGTTTTATCCGATTCCTTCCTCAGTAGAAATGAAATGCATGCTAATGGTGTATTTATACCTACCATTGTTTTGTTTCAAATCCTTCATCAACTCTTATCCCATGCTTCCTGAACATTAGTAATACACCCCAAACAGTGCAATAGTCTCCCTGCCTCGCATTGCATCATGAGTGGCTAGACTGTCTTGGGGGTGTCCCAAAGTTCAGGAAAGATGCAGAAGGAGCTGATCAAGGACTGTAAACAAACTTGTTTTTGTGTGGTAACACCACTATGTGGGCAGTCTCTTTTACACTTTTTTTTGTAGTTAATCTGTTTATTGATTTTTCAGTTAGTAAAAACAGTCAAGTCTTTGTACCAGATACACAAGTTAATGGATAGTTCAGAATAAGAGTACCACCAGCATTTGGTTTAGAATAAGATCACATCTGATAAATGCTATATAAAGTACAGTTACAGAAGAACTTACTGTAAGAGTAGATCTTCGAGAGGAGCTCTTGCAGCAGGCTATTACCATTAGGACTATGCTGCAGATACTAAGTACCACTGGAAAACTCTTAGCTAGCAGTACCCAGCAGGGGCTACCCCCTGATATCGGTTCTGCCCCAACGTCGGTCATGGTACAAAAGGAGGCGGTCCCCAGCGCCACCTCAGTTCACCTGCCGAAGACCCGTGAACAGGTTCCGACAGGCTGACCAGGCTGAAGCATGCCGAAAAAATGCTGAAAAAACTCACCAGGGGAAGGAGGGTGGGAAAGCATTGCCTGCTGCAAGAGCTCCTCTTTAAGATCTACTGTTACGGTAAGTTCTTACGTAACTGTACTATCTTACTTCGAGTGGGAGCTCTTGCAGCAGGCTATTACCATTAGGACCGAGTCTCAAGCAGTCCCGTGAAAGGGAACAGAAAGCAACCCTGGGAGGTGGCTGAAAGGTACCAATGCAGAAAACAAGGCACACTAAGAAAGAAGTACCTGGAGGACCGCTAGGCCGACCCCGGCCCTGTGCCTGGAAGCAATATCCAGACTGTAGCGCCTAATGAAAGTGTGCACTGAGCTCCAAGTAGCTGCTGCACAGATGTCTCCAATTGAGACATTACTCAAAGAGGCAAAGGAGGTAGCCACTCCCCTGGTAGAATGACCTCTGACAGTACCTGGAAGGGGTTTGTTGTACTTATTGTAACAGTAAATTATACAATGTACTAAGCACCTAGAAATAGCCTGCTTCGGCACCGGTTTACCTAGGTGTTGAGGTGCGAGGCAACAAAAGGCTGCTCCGACCTGCGATGGGGAGCAGTACGCTTGAGATAATACCTCAGCGCCCTGTGGATGTCCAAAGTGTGCAGGAGCGCTTTCCCTCTGTTAGAATGGTCAGGGTAATAAGCTGGAAGGGCGACATCTTGATTCAGAGTCAATTCTGAAACCACTTCTGGAAGAAATTTAGGATTTGTTCTTAGGGAAAGCCTGTCCCTATGAAAAACTAAATGAGGCTTCCTTACACATCAGGGCCTGAAGCTCGGAAGCTCTTCGAGCAGAAGTGACAGCAACTAAGAAAGATACCTTCCAGGAAAGGAAACGTAACTCGCAATCTGCGTCAGGTTCAAAAGGGGGAAAGGTAAGCTTCTCCAGCACAAAAATGAGATCCCAGTGGGGCATTGGATCTCTGATGGGAGGCTTCATATGCAGAATGCCCCTCAAAAACATTCGGGACACGTCCAGCTAGGCCAAAGTTTTTCCCTCCACCAGCATATGATAGGCTGAAACTGACGACAAATGCATTTTGATGGAGGAGTAGCTCAAGCCTTGACTCAATAAGGAGAGGAGATACTGCAAAATAAGTTCACTGGACAAGTAAGTGGGTCTAAGTGACGAGAAGAAGCCCAAAGGCAAAAATGCTTCCACTTCATACCATAAGTGGACCTAGTAGAGGGCTTTATCGCAGAGACAAGAATGTCCACCACCTCCCGAGAAACCTCATACCTGGCTTTAACTATGTCTGCAGGAGCCATGCGTGAAGATGCAGGGACTTGAAATCAGGATGGACCAACGTGTCCTGATCTTGTGACAACAGGTGCGAGCTCCGAGGCAGCTGAATCAGAGGTTCCACTGCTAGCTGCTGAAGTAGTGGGAACCAAATCTGCCGAGGCCACAGTGGGGCAACAAGAATCATGCGCACCCCCTCAGCCTGGAGCTTCAAGAGAACCCTCTGTATTAGCGGGAAGGGAGGGAAAGTGTACAGAAACCTCCCTGTCCAACAGAGGGACAATGCGTCTGGCCAGAAAACACCAGGAGCGTGCTCTCGTGAGCAGAAATTTGGCAGTTTTGCATTGCGTGGAGATGCAAAGAGGTCCAGCTCTGAAAGACCCCATGTGTCAAAGAACTGGTCCGCTACTGACTGGAGTAGCTTCCACTCATGCGCCTTGGACTGTGACCAGCTTAGGCTGTCACTCAAGATGCTTTGGATGCCTGGAACACGCACCGCGGCTAGACTGATCTGATGTTCCAGGGCCCAATACCAAACTCTCATCGCCTCCCTGCACAGGGGGTATGAATGTGTGCCCCCTTGTTTGTTGATACAGAACACAACAGCCATGTTGTCTGTCTGGATAAGAAGAGAGCCTGATGCTAAGTCCTCCTGAAAAGCCCGGAGCACACCGAGGACCGCTGGCATCTCTAAGACGTCAATATGGAGCCTGCACTCGTCCAGAGACTAAATGCCCTAGGTCTGCTTAGAGGTGTCCATGGACAGAATCCAGCTTGGTGGCTGCTGTCGGAAAAGGAACCCCTTTTTCTAGATTGGAGGGGTTAAACCACCAAATGGTCTAGACCATTGGATCGTTGGTCCCATTGCACCCTGAGCATCCACTGAGGGACCCTCATGTGAAGGCGAGCCAAGGGAACTACAGGGATAGCTGCTGCCAGATGCCCCAGAAGCCTGAAGAAAGTCCTGGCATGGACTTGAGGGGTCAAGGAAACCGCTCGAGCCACTTCCGGCAGACGATCCCCCCTGTCCTGAGGGAGGAAGACCATGCCTTGGACCGTGTCCAGAATCGACCCTATAAATGAGAGTCATTGGCTGGGTTCTAGGGATGACTTTGGAAGATTCAGGGTGATCCCCAACTCTCGGAAGAGAGTATAGGTGACTCCAACAGTGTGAATAAGAAGTGCTCTTAAAGGAGCTGCCAAAAGCCAATCGTCCAGGTAAGGGAAGACGTAATGGTCTTTGCGTCTGAGAGCCGCAGCTACCACGGCTAAGCACTTGGTGAAGACTCTAGGAGTGGAGGAGAGGCTGAACAGTAGGACCCAAAACTGAAAATGCCTCCCCTGGAAGTGGAACCTCAGAAACTTCCAGTGGGGAGGGAAGACTCCTATGTGCATGTAAGCATCTTGCATGTCTAGGGAGCAGAGCCAATCCCTCTGGTGCAACAGAGGAATGAGACCTGGTAGAGTCATCATCCTGAACCTTTTGTATTCTATAAAGTGATTTCAAGAGCTGAGGTCCAGGATGAGCCGAAGGTCATGTGTTTTCTTTGGAACCAGGAAGAAGTGGGAGTAAAACCCTCTTCCTCATTGCCTCTGTGGAACCGCCTCTATTGCTCTTTTCTGCAAGGGGACCTGGATTTCTCCCATCAATCGGATGTGGGAAGGAGGATAATGGAAGGACCTTGGTGGAGTCTCCATAGGGATCTGTGTGAACTCCAATGTATGTCCCCTCCTTATGATGTCTAAGACCCAGAGGTGATCTTGCTCCACCCTTCCAAATGGAGAGAGACGCGACCCCCTCCCCGCTGCCTCCCTTCTGCCCTGCTGGGAGGAGGGTCAGCAGGAGTCATTGGGAAGATCCGGGGGGCAGAAAGGTTTGAAGGACCTTGACCTCTAGAGGGGCCACTCCAGCAGGCTGAGTTGTGGCCTTTCTCTTCAAACCACCTCTCTGCACAAACTGTCTACGGGTGTTCTGCCCTGAGGACTTCCGAAAAGAGCACTTACAAAAGGGCTTTGGGCCCCCTAAAGTTTCCGGACAGGTCAAATTGACTTCCCGGACTCCTGGAGATGAGAAATCAACTTCTCAGTCTCCTCCCCAGACAGGACGGAACCTTGGGAAGGGAGATCCTTGATTCCAGACTGCAGATCCTGGTAAAATCGGGGGGACCCTTAACCAGGCATGGCACCTGTGGCAAACACCAGAAGCTGCAGCCCTAGATGCCGTATCTGCAGTATCGTACTAGGCCCGTAACACATGCGTGCCTACATCTGAACCCGATTTTAGAATTTCTAGTAATTTTGTCTTTTGTGCCGAATCTGGCAAGGATTTGACTACTTCCTGGCCCTTCTCCCACAGCGCATTTTGGTACTGGACCATATGCATGAGGAAGTTAAGTGGCCTTATGGAGCAGGTGGAGGCAGAATAAATCTTCTTGCCCACCTGTTCCAAGTACCTGGACTCTGTGTCGGGAGACTGTGAGTTAAGGTGCTTCGGCTGCTTAGATTTGTCATGAGCTGCGGTGATGACCACTGAGTCTGCCTGAGGGTGTTCCGCCAGGAAGGGCTCCTCCCTCAGTGCCCTATAAAGCCTGTCCGACTTTTGGGGAACCACCGGGGTAGTGGCTGGATGCTTCCAGGTAAGCCGGGTCAGGTCCTGGAACATATCCAGTCAAGGAGGGACCACTAGAGACTTGGCTCCTTTTGCCTCAGGTATCTGGCCAGCCTCCAGTGTTCCGGATCTAAGTCCTCTGTCTCCCATCCATTGGAGGCTTGGATGTGCCTCATGACATCCATAAAAGTGGGATCATCTGGAGGAGAACGAGGGGGTCTCCTTATTGTCTGGGGCACCCTCTCCTCCCCTGAAAGGGACTGGTCTGAACAGGAAGAATAAGAATAAGACCTGCCCCTGTTAGAATGAGACAAAGCTGACCCTGACTTGGAGGGGCTTCTGCCCAGAGTATCGGCTACTAACAGACCCGGTGCCAGCTGTGGGACCGATGTCAGCTCGGGGACTGACTATGGTAAGAGTACCGACATCGGCTATGGCTCAGATGACAGCTGGTTGAGTGCCCACGGTGACTGCCAAACCTACAGCGGCTATGAGACCTGCCCCTGTGAGGCGACCGATGTAGCTTATCGACCGAGAACACTGGTGCCACCGACGGTCCTTTGACCTAGAGGAGGAACGAACCACCGAAGGAGAGTGGGACCTGGAAGGCTTAGGCAGCTCATCAGGAGCAGGTTTGTCGGGTGGTGCCGAAGGACTTCCCTTTGTGGTCTGATCCTCTGTATTATTGGGGACTGGTCAAGTTTAGGAGGGATAATGTCCTGCTTGACCTGGCTCCACCAGAACTGAAATAGTTTGGTGAGCTCCTCCCTGTTGAACAGGGATGCCACTGTCCCAGCCTGGGCATCGGGCATACAGGCTGGTCCTGAAGAATCGGTGAGGCCGGCAACTCAGGAAGATCCTGAGGTGAAGTGCCCGCAGAGACATCCTCCTGGGTAGAGGCTCTCCGCACTGGCGACTGTACTGTGTCCGGTGTCGCCTGGTCTGATAAACGACCGGCCCCGGTACCCGAGGCCAGTTTCTGGCCACTTGGCTTAACTGGTGTTGGGACATGTTTCATTGGAGTCTTAGAAGGGCGGGAAGCTGAGAACGATTTTGCGGAGAGGGATCTCGCTCCATCGAAGGGGCCTTACCCAGAGCCCCGGGTAGGGCAGAGACCGAGGCTTTCTTCGGCGGGGCCGAGGCATGCGACAAAGAGGGAGCCTTAGAAGTGTTGCCCGAGGTAGAAGGAGAGCGCAGAGGCATGACCTTCACCTTAGCGGGTGGCACCGGCTGGGCAACCAGGCCTTGCTTACCTTCTACCGGTGCTGGGGTCTATGCGTGGCTGGAAGGCCTACCCCGGTCCTGGGAGTATCCTGAGTGGCGGGAACGGTTGGAACTGCCAGAGCCTGATGAGGAAGCCTTTTTATGGGGGGAGCGGGATCGCAGATGGGACCAGCTCCGGTCCTTGTTGCGGGACTTATAGTGCGACTTGTCCTTGTGCTTGGATTTCTCCCCCGGGAGCTCTGCATCACGGTGACCTGCTTCTCTAGAAGGTGGGCTTTTAGTGCCTTCAGGCGTTGAATTCTTTGTCCTGCTGATAAAGCCCCTGCAGATCCTGCAAGCCTGTGTGTTGTGGTCCAGTCCAAGGCAGAACATGCAGGCCTCGTGGTAGTCCTTGGCAGAAATCTGGCAGCCATGGGAACACTTTGTTTTCTTTGGTCCCGACGAGGACACCGATGACAGTGAAGAAGACATAGAATGAAAAACACTAGATCGAGAAGAAGGGCTTATTTAGAGAAAAAATGAAAAAAACTTCGCTGAACTGCTAAACAACGAGCCAAGAGCAACCATTGAGAGCGGGTCTGCAGCGGGAAAAGAACTGAGGTGGAGCTGGGGACCGCCCCCTTTTGTACCACAACTGACGTCAGGCGGAGTCGACGTCAGGGGGCAGCCCCTGCTGGGTACTGCTAGCTACTAGTTTTCCGGTGGGTCCTAGTGCCTGTGGCATAGTCCTAATAGTAATAGCCTGTTGCAAGAGCTCCCACTCTAAATAAGATCACTTGTTACAGATTATGGGTACTAGTGATGGCACCCAATCTGGTACATACATTTTACTGATTATAACTGTCAAACCTGGTCTGGGAGAGGTTATAATTTAATCCCTGTTGCACTGATGTGTGTGCCCAGACTTGCATAACAAGTAACCTATATTCATAAATGATGCTCCCAATAAGGTGACATATATAATATGCACAGTGTCCACAAGGGTAGTAAGAGCTGCACTCTGCTCTCTTCCCCGCCTTTAGAGAGGGGGCTAGTTTTCCGACATCCAAAATGTGGGTATAAGCTGGGTCTTCTGACCTTTGGGATGGTTTCCCCTCTGTCTACCCCCTATTTTTGGATGGCCACCTTGGGTGGTGACCACCTCCACCTGGTTTTGCAGGTACAGGAGGAATGGGGACCACAACGCCTGGTATTTGCTGATAGTTTTTGATGCTACATGGCTCTTCCATTCAAAAGTAGCCAAGTGAGCTATACTGCCTGTTAGCTTTTCCAGTGCAGGGATTTCAGAGATGTGCCTTCGCCTCAAAAGCAGTCACTTGGCCTCTACACATGCTGCTAAAAGACACTTTTTCTCTATAGATTTTAGATGTAGGACTGCCTCTGCAGAGCCCAGCAGTGCTATGTCAGAAAAGGAAGGGATGTGAGATGCAAGGACTTTTACTATAAATTTTTGAAGGTCTGCTGCCAGTAACTTTGAAGAGATGGGCACTGCCACAGTATGTGGCACAGGTCCCCTTATTGTCCCTGTACCTCCACTAGTCACTGTTTGAGAGGAGTTTAGCTGCATTTAAGACTACAGGAGTACGGTACTACAAATGCAGGACCCTGATATTACAAGAGCCTACTCCTGGAGTCTTTCAAAGCATTATGTGCACTTTTCCAGCAGAACACCCACTCCTCTTGAGAAATCCACTTACCCAGCATGCGGAACCTCTTGCCTTGGCTAGTGATAGACTGGTCAGGGAGTTTATCTCTAAGGACTTTATAGATTGTCCCCGGCCCTGCCCTTAGGGTGGGCCAGCCAGGATTTTGGTGGGTGAGGGGTGGCTGTGGGAATATAAGTTTTGATGTCTGTCAGCAATGTTGCTCCCAAGGAGCTGTGTAACAGGAGATATCTCCAGATGCCTTTCTGGTCTAGCTTGTACCACATACTGAGGCCCTGGAAGAAGTCCAAGCGTAATGTATTTGGGTTCACTAAATCAGATACTCCATGAATCCCAGCAGATTTGCAGGCTGCTCGGTGGACCACTGCTCATTCCATTTTCATTTTAGTTACCCCATATGGCAGTCATAGCAGGATATGCCAGGTCTATATGCAACCAGGATTGGAGAAGCTGCCACGTTTTTAATGAATGATCAGTTGTGGCGTGACAGTTAGCTGCTTTGTCCAGAGGTGAGAAAATACTCACCAGCGGAGAGATTCCACCTAAATGGTTGGTTTCTAGGAAGGCTCATGATGATGTTGGTTGTGTACTGGGAACCCTCTGAGCAACAGTGCCACATGAAATGCCCAGTAACCTTTAAACTACTGAAGTCCCCATCCACATATTTTCCAATGAGTTCTAAGCTTGGTACAACTGCACCTAGACTGTTTGCCCTCTCAAAGGATGCAGCTGACCATTTTGTCAGTCTGGTTAAGCCATTTGACGGAGATTGATATAGGCAAGTGGGTGAGAAAGTGGAAGATCTTGGGGGCTAGTACCATCTTTACAGCCTCGATTTTGCCAGCCATGGAGAGTTGAAGTAGTTTCCATTTCTTGCATTCCATGATAAAGGTGGGAGAGCAGTGGGGTAAAGCTAATGTCACACATCCTCTCCAATCTGGGCGTAATTTTTATACCCAAGTAAGTGATAAATTCAGGGTAAGCCTCAGAAGTTGAATTAATCTCACAAAGATTGAATCCTCCCTTTAAAACAGCATTGCAAAGCTGTTTTAAAAGGAGGACTTCAATCTCTGTGAGATTAATTTTTAGCCAGGATACTTGTGAGGAAGCTTGCAATAGAGCAACCAAATGGGTGATGGAAGAGGGAGCTTGGGTAGTTAGGATCGACAGCTCATCAGCATATTGTAATGCTTTGTGCTGACAGTGGCCTGTAGCGATCCCGTTTATATCCTTGCTGTCATATCACAGTGGCAAGAGGCTCAACAGCCAGTACAAACAGGAGAGGGGAAAAAGGGCAACCCTGCCTTGTTCCTTTTGTAAAAGAGAATGGACTGAATGTTGTTAGTGAGGACTCTGACCCTCAGCTCCATATAAAAGTTTTGGATTTTATCCAGGAACTGGGCCCCGAAGCTCATATGGCGTCAACACTCTATAGAGGTACCCCCACTGCACCAAATCACATGCCTTCTCAAAATCAATAGCTCTTGCAGCGGATGGATTGAGGGTACTGTGGGCTATATTCAATAAGTTTATTAGGGTCCTCAAATGGTCTGAATTAAGGTGGCCCTGGACACACCCTACTTCAGGAGAGTACATGGGGGAGCAGAGTAGGGTTTCCAGGTGGAGGGCTACATCCTTGGCATAGATCCTGCTAGCCATCATTATGAAAACAATAGGGCGGTAGCTGGCTGGTAGGGCAGGGTCTTTGCCCTTTTTTTTTTTTTAAGAACTGCAATAGTAGTCATGCACACAGTTTGGGGAAATTGTCCAACAGCGATGGAGTCTGCATAGAGTCTTTGTAGGATAGGAAATATCACAGGGGATAAGGCTTGCAGTAATTTTGCAGGAAACCCATTCCCTCGTCGATCCTTGTGGATGCTGAAAGTTTTCAGGGCCCCTTCTATTTCACTTAGTATTAGGGGGCTCTTCAATGCAGCCGTCTGCTGTTACGAGATGGTTGGGAGTTGGAGAGGGTGCAGAAAGGCATCCATCCTAGTACTTTGTTCTACCTTGCAACCAAGGTTCCCCTGCTGGTTTCGCAGTCCAGCAATACGCCACTCTGCCTGTGCTTTTTGAGGCGGAGGTGAGCACCTTGCTGCACTTCTACTCTCCCTCCCAATATTTATGCCTAAGCTGGAGCAGAGGCACTTCGGTCTTTCTAGCCATATGAATGCCAGTGTCAGTGGCTCAGTAGGTAGCACACTCGCCTCTGAGGCCAAGAGATCAGAGGGCTGTGGGTTCAGTTCCCACATCTGGCACTTGGGTTCATATCCCAGTACTGACACTGTAGTGCAGCACGAGAGGGGTGTTGCACTTCTGAGGTGCCATCTTTCAGATGAGACATTAAACCGAGGTCCCATCTGCCTGGATTGGTGGTAGTTCAGGTGGATGTTAAAGATCCCATGGCACTTATTGAAAAGAGTAGGGGAAGTTTATTGAACAAAGAAACATAACATCACCATAAAATCAGAATATAATGCAAACATACAAAAGATTAACAATAGGCGACCAAAACAATATGAAGGTTAACAGAGGGTATCAAAATTATAAAAAGAAATGATTCCATAAGGATCGAAACTTAACTGCAGAAAATCTCTGCTGATCTGTGCATTTAACAGTTAAACCATCCTCAACCTGAGATATTATAGTAGAAGACAATACAAGCTGTTGCTGAAATATAAATTGACATCTAGCTTGCCATAAATAAAATTGAAGCAATGCAAAAAAAAAAACATTCAAAGTACTAGGATGATAAATGTTCCAAGCCCCAATATAATCCCCTAAAAGTAAAGTGTTATAAGTTATACGTGACAATGCAGGCATCCCCCAATGAACAGCAGCATCAGTCCAAAAACTTTTAACAAAGGAACATGTAATAAAAAAATGAGAAAGACTTTCTTCTATATTAATACATAATGGTCTTGGACAGAATCTATCCGTTAAGGGTTTATATTTAAGGTTGCCACGTACCCCTAATCAACCCTGAGCAGACATCCATACTATATCCCACACAAAGGTAGGAAGCCTAAAGTCAATTAACTTGTGAACAGCAAAAGACATTCTGGTTGGAACACACTCCGGAAAAAGCAAAATCATGCCCTTTACGTCGAAAACTATGTAAGAATAAAGGATTTCCTAGCATGTGACTGTAAAGTAGGAAGCGACAACTTCCATTGATAGCATTTTTTTAAAGTAGAAATCCCATAAACCGGTAACTGATCCTGTTGTAAAATTTTGGGGGGTAAATCAATCCATTTTTGAAGAAAGTGAGCCCAAACAAAATGTGACCAGGTCTGCCAAGTTAAAGTTAAAGTTATCGGACCCCACAAATAACTAAAAGAATTAAATAAAAAAAATTGAATGAAAAAAAAACTATCGGGTTAATCATAGCCAATCCACCTCTTTTAACCAGCAAATAAGTAATCTCTCTTCGTACCGGGTTCAGTCTATTGCCCCATACCATTTGAAAGAAAATACTACAAAGTCTAGTTTCTAAATTAACTGGAGGTGGGTAGAGATAACTCAAATATAAGAACACAGGTAATAGAATTTTTTTAACCATGAATACTCGTTTCCTTTTCTCCAATTTCCATTGCTTCCATAAGTTAACTTTACTTTCACTGATACCTAACTGCTGCTCCCAGTTAAAAGTAGCCAAATCACCAGGTCCAAACCAGACCCCCAAAATTTTATGTGGAGTAGTTACAAAAGGAATACCCACTGTGTCAAAAAGACACTCCTGAGCAGAATGTAAAGAAAAAATAAAACTCTTAGACGTATTAAGTTCTGCACCAGAATAACTACCCCATGTTTTAAAACACTGCAGTGCAGTCTGAAGGGAGGCTTCATTGTGCATCAACAGGGTCACATCATCCGCATATGCAGTAATTTTCTCCACAGGCAGTGAAATAACTGGAGCAATTCCTGTAATGCAGCTATGTCCATGAATATAACGAATTATAGGGTCTAAAGCATAGGTGTACAAAAGAGGGCTTAAAGGACAGCCTTGCTGAACCCCTCTAACAACCGGGATCTCAGATCCCATAACACCATTCACCAATGGGAGCACTGTGGCATCAGAATACAACATAGAGATCCACTTTAAAAGGGACGTGGAATATTATAACTAAGCAACAAATTAAAACAAATAAGAGTGCCTAACTTTATCAAAAGCCTTAACCTGATCGAGAGTCACAATAAAGCCCCATCTCTCTATGTTGCTATTCTCAACAATTTTAACAGGTATAAATTATGCTGAATCTACATAGAAATGGCGTAAGTTTGAACCGGATGAATCAGGGACTTGGAAACCATTGTCAATCTATTGGTAAGAATCTTAGCCAGAATCTTATAATCACTGTTCAGGAGACTAATGGGTCTCCAATTAGCCAGTAAAGAAGAATCTCCTTTCTTATAAATAAATTTCAATAAAGAAAGACTGAAATCTGAAAAGCCCAGGTCAGAAGTTAACATGAAATTAAACACCAGTGACAAAAAATAACTCATGACAGGAAGAAATTTCTTATAAAACTCATTCGGTATACCATCTAGACCAGGTAATGTTTTAGAATTCAGGGTTTTTATGACTCCTTCAACTTCCAGGGAATAAATAGGCTGTAGTAAATTGTTTCTATACTTGTCATCATAACAGGGAGACAGGCCAGATGTTCAGCTGGTAAGGTGGCTGTAGAACCAGGATCCCCACTAAAAGAGTCAGAGACAAAATCCTGGACGACAGTCATCATTTCCAAATCAGAAGACACCATTTTACCCATAGGAGACAGCAACCCAGTCATCAGCATTTTGTCAAGGCGCTGCTTACAGGCCTTATACGAATCAGAAGCAGGCTGTGATTGTAACCCGTATCTGAACTCCATGTCTAAGGACTTAGCTCTATCATATTGATAAATGGACATTTTTTTTTTAATCTCAGTAATCTGTGATTAAAATTGAAGTTTATCACTAGGGGGAAAAGACATCAATTTATATAGTTGATTCCTATATTGCAAGTAAGTGAGATATCTATCATTAGCTTTGTGCTTCCCTTTAGAAAGTAAAAAAGACCTGATCTCAGATTTAGTATCAGTCCACCACAAAAAAAGGTTGTCATAAAAACAAAGTGGAATAACGTGCCGCAAATAAAACTTCTAAACCATTCACACAATCCCCAGCCTCCAAAAGGGACACATTCAAACGCCATCTAGGACCAGCTGAAAATATCTTAGGAGGTATTGCAGCTAAGCTTAAAGAACCAGTCAAAAGATGATGGTCTGAAAACTCAGTCGGTCTAACTTGAGAAAAAAAAGGAGTCAAATATTTAGAAACAAAAAGTAAATCAATACGGGTGGAGAAAACATCCGTATGATAAGAAGCACACCCAGTCGCATGCAGGGCCCTAAACACATCAATAAGGCCTGCATCCTTAACTATCTGCCTCAACGCTAGAGAGTCACAATACATTTTTTTCTGAGTGTCACCCTTAAATTTAGAGTCAATATCACAGTTAAAGTCCCCCCCCCCCAAAATAATATGCCTTCTGGTATAAAAGAAAAGGTTTAATATCCTCAAATAACTTAATCCGAGCAGACTTGATTTGTGGAGCATAGATATTAACAAGACGAAAGTCAAAATCTTGGCAACAAAAGTCCAAAAGTAAAGCACGACCAGGGCAAATGTCCACTAATTTAGAAATCCTAAAAAAAGTGGAGGTGAACAGAATCCCTATCCCATCTGCCGCATCAGGCCCAAAAGTCCAAAAAGAAGGCCCCAAATCCATCTTTCTTAGCTTGTTCAATTTCAGCTAGAGAGGATAGCCTAGTTTCCTGAAGAAGAATAACATCAACCTGTAGGGTACTAAAAATAAGAGTGAAAGCCTCTTTTAAAATTTTTATACTACATACGTTGAAGGAAACTATATTTAGAGTAGCCATGCTAGAAAGGTGAAGTTCAAGTCCCATTCTTGTGACTAAAACTTGCCTTCCTTTTTCTTTTTACCTTTTTTCTCCTTAGCAAGTTCAGTAGACCTGCTGTCCTCGTCATCCGAGTAATTCAGAGCGATGAGAGGTATCAGATTCTAAATCTGAATCCTCCCTCACTCTGTAAAGGGAAAAAAATTCTCCACAGAAACAGGACTAACTACCGACTGTTTAAGAGAGCCCTCAGTGAACCGCCTGGTTTAACAGTTTCAAAGGGTGAAGGCATGGAAGAAGATGCCTTTTGTGAAACAGAAACTGAATCCGAACTACCAGAGGAAACACAAGGCAGTGGAACAGGGGTCACTGTAGCAGATACCTCTGTGGCAGGGTGGGGCCCAACATCACCCTCCTTAACTAGTCCAGCATCAACCTCAGGAATGTGCTCGGGAGGGGCACAATCCCCTCGTTTGGCTTGAGCTTTGTGTACTAAATCCTCCGGATCCCATCCCCCTGACCTACTATGGGTAGCCCAAGGGCACTGATGAAAAGCATGCCCCTTTCGTCCACACAGATTACATTGAAAATATTCTCACATCTGTCCACCGAATGCCCATGTCCCCCACAAAGAGCACATTTCAAGAGATCACAAGAACTACTAATACGGGTTCTAGCCCCACATTTATAACATGCACGAGGTTGTCCCCTGTAAAAACAAACCCCTCTATCTTTCCCCCCAAAAAAACTGTTTGGTAAGTGCACAACCTCACCATTAACCTGAAACAGTTTAACCTTAAATCTCCAACTACCAGTCCAGATCCCTTCTAAATCTAAAATGGCTTCAGGAGGACCTAGAATATCACATCTACTTTGCAACCAGTGATAGATATTGCCTATATTCACCCCTTCATTTCGAAACATGATAGTGATGTATCTGATTAGAGGCTTAGTAAGAGGAAGAGCATAAAAGGGGACCCAAAGTGGGGTAGATTTCAATGTAGAGTATTTGTCCCAAAACTTCTCCAGACCATGAGAAGTCTTAAAACTAATATCAAAAGAATCTTCACCGGAAACGTGCATCAAAGCAAAGATGTCTACAGGAAAAAAGTTCAAAGAACCTTTCAGGAGCGTATTAGCAACATAATACCCATCAGGGTGGACTTGCAACCCACCCCTGTAACGTAACCTGACCGCATTCCTCAGTCGGGCTTGCTCTAATTTATTTTTAAGTAAGTCTGACAGTGGCATTCTAGATTTTTGCAGACTGGACCGTACCTCAGAAGAAGGTTAAGCAACACTTTCCTGTAAACCAGAAACATTTTCAGCAGAAGTAACAGACATACTTGGCCTAGAAAAGGCCAAGGAATGGTCCCCTAAATGCTGCGCAGCCACATTAACATTCCCAACACCCTTATGGCAGTCCATACCTGAGCTCAATTTTTCACCCTCGTTGGCATGCATTGTGGAACCCGGGAAAGCCGTTGGAAAGTCCTTCCATTCAGGGTCAGGGATCCATTGTCCTGTCGCAGTCTGAAGCCAGCCAGAATCACCAAGAACCTCCTCAGCCGACCAGTCCTTTGTAGGATAGGACAGTTTCCTCTGTGGCAACCCAAACTGTTGCCGTATGACCTGGGAAGCACTCACAGCTGCAGAGCCACTTTCAATTTCCCGATCCCGAAACTCCAATGAACGAGAATCCGGAAGTCCCACAGTCTCAGTTCCCTCCGTCGATTTCGTCACAGGGCAACGCTGATCCTCTCGACCTGCAGCTGACTGCTGCACCATCCGTTCCGCTGATAAGTTAGAAGAAGCTCCCAAGTCCCCGACATCCTCCGAAGCTGGAACCGATCCAGGAATCACCAGAACAGACTGAGACTCAGTCTGAAACATCGCTGAGGTCTGTTGTGCAAACTCGGTTTCCTTTGATAAAGTATCCAGCATATCCAGCATCTCCTGAACAGACTCAGACGAGTCTAAAGCAACAACCTCCTCCTCCATCACAAGCCAGAAGCACACTGAGCAGCCACCAACAGGCCGCAAACAGCGCCCTCTACCGCCAGCAAGGCAACGACGAGTAGGGGAATTTTTTATTGAAAAAATACACAACAATCATAATGACACACTCCATTTTAGCAATTGCCAAACATACGTATTTACAAACATTTTCAAAAGAAAAAGTATAAAGTACCCCCTGCAATATCTTCCCCCCAACCACACTCCAATACACCGTTTGAAAGACAATATAGAAGTAAGACACCCGGAAGCCCCTATTCACTATATTCAATTATCCCCCTTTTTCATCTTAACCATGCAATATGTTTCCAAAAATCCTGAAAAATATTTTTTTCTAGCATGCATTGTTCATATTGTTTTTGTTTTCCACTGCTAATTCAATACGACTAAAAAGAACATTATTGGGCAGAATAGTATGTTGTAAAGAAAACTGACATCTTGCTTGCCATAGATAATACTTGATACAGGCAAATATCAAATTTAGTGTACTTGGGTGATATCTTCGTAAAAAACCTGAATAGTCCCCCAGGACAAGACTCTGATAAGAAATATGAATCAAAAATCCCCATTCCCACCGCTTTGCCAACTCAAACCAAAAAGACTTAACATACGGACAAAGTAATAAAAAATGTTCTAAGGTTTCAATTTGATCTAAGCATCCTGGTCTAATACACATTCGATCCTGAATCTGTTTATGTTTTAAATTACCCCTGACTCCCAACCTCCCATGGCAACAGAGCCACAACACATCCCACATACTAGGAGGTATCCTATGATCCATCAAGAGTCGTAATGCTTGAGACAATTTTGTAGGGGTACACAAAGGAAAATCCACTTGGACGTAAAAAAAATTGAACATAATTTCTGCATAAAATTCTTTCCTGGGAATGTCCTGCAGTTGGGCTTTTCCTAATTTCCATTCCCGTAGTTTTCTGACTGCGGCATCCGCATAGGATGGGGCTAAAGCCATCTTTCCTCTCATGGGAACCCCCTCCTTCCCAAAACGACCATAAGGGTGAAAAAGTAATTGTGTCCAAGCCGACCAAGGATGATCCTGAGGTTTAACCCTGGTTTGAAAGGCAGCAATCATGAAAAGGAATGAAAAATACCACTGGATTTATCATCCCTACACCCCTTGATTCAGTTTTAAATATGTAAAGGCTCTTTTAATTGGATTCAACCGACTACCCCACACCATTTGAAAAAACACACTATACAATCTAGTTTCTAAAAGCAACGGAACTGGGAAAATTGCAGCTACATGTAAAAAATAGGTAGTAAGAACTTTTTAATAATCAAAACTAGCTTCTTTTGGAAAACCCCAGGATTTCCATTGCTGTACTTTTTCTCTGCACAATAACCAAAGCTTTTCCCAGTTTAAAAGGTTAAGTCCCTTTACCAAAGTTTAGCCCTAAAACAGAAATATTCTCCTTAACTATAATACCCCCAATATCCTGACAAACCATATTCTCCCCAACCCCAGACAATTACATTTTTCTAAGTTTAGTCTCATACCGCTTAAATTAGCTAGACTTTCAATCACTTGATAGCCTTAACCCTGAGGTGACATCCGCTACCAATAGACATAAGTCATCTGCATATGCAGAGATCTTCTCAGCTGGTAAAATACAAGAGGGCGATAACCCCCGTAATGACCTGTTGTGCTCAATTTCTCTCAATACTGGGTCTAATGCAAAGGCATATAGTAACGGGCTAATTGGGCAACCCTGCCTAACCCCCTGCTTCATCTGTATCTCAGAACCTACCACCGTATTAATGCATACACAAGAAATTGCATTGCAATATAAAGTGTGAACATATTGCACAAATATTTTTGGAAATCCATATTTCAATAACACCTGGAAAAGAAAATCATGAGACACTGAATCAAAGGCTCTTGCCTGATCTAATGCCATAATAAAACCAGACAGTTTTCCTTGACGTCCAAATTCACATATATCTCGTAATAATCTTAAATTCTGCTGAATTGATCTATATGGAATAGCACATGTTTGTGCCGGGTGAAGCACCCTCTTAGCCACCTCTTGCAATCTTTTACACAGGATTGAGGAAAGGATTTTATAATCTGTATTCAAAAGACTAATTGGTCTCAATTACCCAGTTCTGTAACATCCCCTGTCTTAAAAATAAATGTTAAAATAGCTAGATTAAATTTTGAATCTCCAAACCCATATTGTAAGATATCATTGAAAACTTCTGTCAAAATACCACTCAGGTCATCTGCAAAGGTTTTATAAAATTCATTAGTCAACCTGTCTAACCCTGGTGACACCCCTACCTTTAAGGCACCTATTGCCTGTTGTACCTCCTGCAAAGTTATAGGCCTTTGCAGCATTTCTACTTCTACCTGAGAAATATATGGAATTGGGAAATTAAAAACGTCTTCCCACCCCAAGGTGGAAACGAAACTATTTCCAAATTGGGACACCACCTTCTCCTCCACTATAACTAGCATTTCTGCCACAGATGATTTTAATTCTCCAACAGAATTTCTGAGCCTGACATCACTCTTTCTCAATCTTAGTCTTACATACCTTATCTGGTCTTGAAAAGGTTGTTGTTGAGTACGAATTTAAAACCAGCATGAATAGATGCAGCCCTATGATATTGATAAGTAAACATATTTTTTTCACCCTTTTAATCTGGGACTGGATCTCTGCATCCTTACTTCTAGAATGAGACCGTAATTTATAATATTGATTTGAAATTCTAAGTATTGTAAATATTCCCTTGAACCTTTCTGTTTCCATATGTTATAAAGAAATCTTTAGCATCAATTTGGTATCTGACCACCAAGAAACCCAGTCTAAGAAAAATACTGCTACTGATTTACGGAAAACCATAAAGTTTTTAAATTGAGCCAACAATCCTGCTTCTGTCAGCAACCGTGCATTCAACATCCATCTGGCCTGCAAAGCTGGGAAAAAAGTTGGAATCTGTTGTAGACCTACAACACTGCATAACACATTATGATCAGAAAAATCATATGAAATTACTGAACACTCCACCGGAGTTAAATGATAAGATAGAAAAAAATAGTCTATTCTCGTCTGAAAAGATGCCCTCTTATAAGTAAAACCCCCTTTGTCATGCAATTCTCTAAAAGCGTCCTTTAACTTTGCAACCCCTATAGTCTGCGAAAGAGCATGCGAGTCACAATAAGTTTTTTGATGGACCCCGTCTCTTAACCGAACATCTAGGCTGCAATTCATGTCTCCTCCCCAAATTATATGTTTTGATGAAAACAAATATGGTTTTACCAAATTAAACAAGGCTATCCTTGCAGTTTTGACTTGTGGAGCATAAGTATTAATTAATCTAAACACAATCCTTTAAAAACAATCTAACAACAATACCCTACCAGGCAGGACATCAATCAGCCTTGTTACCTGAACTGCTGTGTTAGAAAATAATATCCCTACTCCGTCTGCCACATCTTCCCGAATGACCAGAAGGACGGGCCTTCCCCATAGCTTTGTAATCTGAGACACCTCTGACAAAGAGAAAAATGAGTCTCCTGTAAAGGATCACATCTGCTTTCAATTCTCTGCAATACTGTAAGGTAATAAGCCGCCTCTTATAACTCTTAAGGCTACAGCAATTGAGGATATAATCTTTAAACAGGCCATATTATGCTTTGGTCATTTATTCACGACTTATCTTGTTTCCTCTTTCTTCCCTTTTCTTCTTTCCTTCTAACACTTCCAGTCCCCCTCTTCTTCAATTTCCATGTTTAAGCTCTCATCTGATTTTAACAAATCAGGAACTCCTTCCCTTCTAAGTCTGCTAGAGCTGTGAAGGAATTCTGAATCAAACACCCCCCTTCCGTACGACTACTTGCTCTCGTTACCCTCCTTGGAGTCTGAAAGGGAATTTCCTTCTCAGGTTCCCTTGTCAGGTCATCCGTGTTTTCAGTCGCGGAATCTGCCATAGAAATGGGGGGGACTACATTCTGTTGCAAAGCTGACCCAGTGGATCTTATTTCACCAATAGGAGACTCTGATATTACGGGAGGCGTCACTCTTTCAGTTTCCCTTCTTACTATGTTTTTTACACGGGATTGAGTAGGCTCCCCCCTACATTGGGCCTGCCAAATCAGCTCTTCTTTATTCAATCCCCTTGCCTATTCTGCTCCCCAAGGACACTGATGGTAGGCATGTCCTAAATCGTCACATAAATTACATTTGAATTCATTCCTACACACTTCACTATCATGGTCCAATTCCACACATAAGGCACATTTCACTCTATAGCATGCACTGCTCAAATGCCTATGACTACCACATCTATAACACGCTTTTGGCCTGGGTAAAACAAACCCCACGATCTCTCCCCAAAAGAAGCTATTTGGGACATGTTGTATTTCATTATTCACCATAAACAATTTAACTTTAAATTTCCATGCCCCAGTCCAAATGTTTTCAGAGTCTAGGATAGGTTCCGGTGAGCCTAGTACCTCACATTTCTGTTTAACCAAAAACAATATCCCCACATTCACTCCCTCATTTCTAAACATTACATTCACAGTTTTAAACACTGGTTTCAGAATCGAACGGCTAAAAGGGTGTCCATAAAGGTAACATTTACAACTATCATATTTATACCAAAATTTTTCAAGACTAACCATTTGTTTAAAGCTTACATCAAAAGTATCCTCCCCACGAATGTTAATTAAAGCATAGATATCGGAAGGTAAAAAGTTCATAGAGTCCATCAATAATTTTCTGGCCACATATACCGGTCCGGGTGTTCAGGTAGGCCTCCTCTATACCTTATTCGTACTACGTTTCTTCTTGGGGCTTGCTCCACCTTATTTCTTTTAAAAAGGTCCGCAAAAAGTGGGCCCCTCCTTTCTTCCTGCTCTTCTGGCCCCAGTCCATGCAAACTTTCAGCAGGAGAAACCTCCCCCCTCCTCTGCTTAACTGATGCCCCTGCCTGGCCAATGCCTGGTCCTGAGAAACAAGTCCATTCGAAGCCAAAGACTCACCGCTCACTGTAGGTCCTGTCGATGCCTCCGTTGCCCCTGAAGAAAAGGACAGCCACTCCTGGTCCGGTACCCATCTGCCGTCTGCCTGCCGAATCCAACCCGCTTGAGAAATGGCTGATTCAGCTGACCAACTGGAGCTGGGCCCTGTTTCCTGGTCCATTCCTCCGGTCCCACACTCAAAACCGGCCGACTGCTTTCCTTCCTCCATTCGAGTTACCGCGCTCGCGATACCCGAGACTTCCTCCTTTCCTTCGAGAACTCGTTGATCCATGGCGCTTCCACCCCTCGCAGTACCGGGTAGTACCTCTGCTGTGCGACCGATCACCGTCACGCCTCCTTCCTCCACAGCATCTCCTGCCATGCTCGACCTCGGACTGGCTCCCGACTGGCTTTCCAGAGACTCTCCATACTTTCCAATCTCTACTGCAGCAGGCTCCGACGCAGGCCTCGCCTGCACAATCTCCGGTAAGCACAGTTGTTTAGCGACAAAAACCTGTACGTCCTCTGATGCCTCCATTTCCATTTCTCCAACTGGAGCCTCCATGCTCCACACAGAATCTGACCGCGCAGCCATCCTCTGGGTCAGCAGCTCCCCTACTGACCAAGAACAGCAGCGCCTCCGAGTAGGGGAATTTCCCTGGTGTCTTGGCCAAATTTCCCTCATTAACTAAAAAAAAAAAAAATACCACCAACAGCTTAATCTGGTTCAAGGTCAGTTGGCATTCATCTGTATCCCCCTCCCCCGGGTCGTGCCTGAAAATAGGCAGGATTTGTCTAGTGCACTTACCCGGTCAACAAAAACTAAATAAATAGTTGTAGTTTAACTATGACCTGGTATAGGGTGGAACTGGTATTACACTTAGATAATGCCTAAAACTCCTCTTCCTTTTTTTTTTTTAATTGAGATTCTTGGTATGCTAGGGCCTTCTTGTGCTCTCCACGTCTATGATAACTTATCTGACTCTTGACTGTGACCTTGAAGGCCTGCCACAAGGTAGCGACAGTTGTCACACCATTATTGTCAGTGCTGAAAAGTCCACTGCCTCCTTCTTTTCCTACTCAATAAACTGAGAGTCTTGCATCAACAAAGGATCCAGATGCAAGGATGAGGGTTGAGAAGATGGTGGTCCCCACAACATATCCAACTGTACAATGGCATGATCGGATAGCACCAGGAGGTTAACAGCAGTGTCTCTTACCATGGACATAGCCCAGGGGAAGGCAAGCCACAGATCCGGTCAACTGTAGAAGCCATAATCTATAAAATGGCAATTATGTCTTTCACCCTAGGATGGTGTGCATGCCAAATTTCCATTAGGGCCTCCTCTTGAAGCCAAAGTGTGACTGCCTGCGCAGCTCTCACATTTAGGTCTTCATCACAGTGTCTGTGGTCCATGGTTGGATCAAGGGTGAGGTTGATGTCTCCCCCTATTAGTGTGGGAGCGTTCGTGAGGCTGAAAGTTGTGAAAGAGAGATGGGGCATCAGTATTGGGTTCATAAAGGTTACACAGCACCAGGGGTCCCAACTGGGTTTCCAGCAAAGCAAATACCCATCTTTCACTTGAGTCAGTAGTTTTTAGCACCTTCCAGTGTTGAGATTTTTGTAGGAGGATGGACATACCTCGCTTCTTAACTGGAACCAAGCTGTGTATTTCTAGACTCACCCAGTCTCTGGCAAGCTTTTGGGCATCTCGGGAGAGGAGTTTGGCCACCTGAAGGAAGGTCATTTGGGTTCGCAGACTCTAATTGGGTAAGTACATGCAAACACTTTACTGGGGAGTTCATCCCCCTCACATTCCATGTGCTGCATCGTAGGTCAGCCATCACAGGAGTTTAAACATAGAATGTTTGGAGTGTGGCATGCCATTTAAATTGCAAGCAAGGACACCTCCAAGTTGTTACAGCCTTAATGTCAGAGTGGTGGGGCCCATCGTTCATGGGGTTCCCGGGGGGGGTATGGGATGTGGGGGACAGCTTCTATGTCTGGGTACAGTCGGAACATCTAGATGAGCTAGTGGAGCATCATAACACAAATAAATATGATAAAACCGTGTAGAACAATAGACAAAACCATCTGGACTGAACTACGTACATCATGTACATCTATAGAGCTCTAGGACACAGCCAAGTTGGGGCCGAGTTCACAGGCAAGACCAGAGGCACTTAATCATGTCTCAGGCACGTGAAGTTCACAAATCAGTAAACTCTTTGTTACCCCTATCCCTCCCCTGACTCACCAACCCTATATCACTTTCAGGCATCCTTCTGCCATAACAAGGTCAAACAGCAACGTGTGGAAATAAGGCATGGATGTCTTCCAGGATGCTTTCCTAGTCCAGCATGTGGGACAGCCTACTAGGCAGGATCGGATCCTGGACATTGTCCTAGCAGATAGTGACCAGATAAGGGGCCTTAGGTGAGCAGCCCATTGGCAGGCAGTGACCATGCCACGGTCTGGTTTCTTATGTTCCTAGGGGGAGAGGAAATTTTCACTAACACAGAAGTAATACATTTCAGGGGGGGGCTGACTTTGAGGGCATGGGAAGGATTCTTAAAAGGTGCTTGGATGAGATAAGGCCAGACGTGGATGCTGGTAGCTTGTGAGAGACCATTAAGAAGGGGGTGCAGGAGGCTTCGAGGGCCTGCGTAAAGGTAAGGCACAAGCAATGTAGGGCCAGTAAGCCGTGCTGGTGGACCCGGGAAGTGCAGGAGGTGGTGAGGGAAGAAAGGTTACCTATAGTAAGCACTCCATTACCTCCAATAGGTCCATATGAAGTCAGAACTATCTGTTGTTTACCTGACACAAAATGGCCACCAGGGTAATGAGTTAAAGTGCTCAAGGGGGCTAAGGAAGGAGAGTATGACTACCTGGCTAGAGTCACCAGGTGGTGAGGGGGTGAGGCAAGAACCAGTTTAACCTGGCCAGGGATATCCACGGGGGGGAGGGGTCTTAGGCTACATAGGGGAGAAAAGAAAAGTGAGGGCACAGATCAGCAGGATTAGAACTGGGGGGGGGGTGGGCACAGGAAGCTGGGGAACAAGCAGAGGTGCTAAATGAGTACTTTGCCTCTGTCTTTACTGGGGGAGGTGGGGGATCTTTCCAACCCGAAGGGAGGGTAGAGGAGCCCACTGAACCAGGAGGTCAGTTGGAGACTGAAGGACTGGACGAGACTAGGGCTGGGGATGGGTTGTATCTAGAAGGAGAGGAGAGGATGCATGAGATGGGGGGATGGGAGGGCGAAATCACAGCGGATAGGGTGAGAGAGGCCCTCCAGTCGGTAAAGACTGAGAAGGCGCCGGGGCCACATGGGCTGCATCCAAGGGTGCTGAAGTAACTGGCAGATGTGCTGGCAGCTCCACTGGCCTCACTCTTCAACATCTCCCTGATGACAGGGTGGGTGCCTCAAGATTGCAAGGTGGCTCATGTGGTGCCTATCCACAAGGGGGAGTCCAGAGAGGAGATGGGGAATTATAGGCTCGTTAGCCTAACGTCTGTGGTAGGCAAGGCTATGGAGTGCATTATCAAGGAGAGGCTGGGGGGGCAGCTGGAAAGGTTGGGGCATCTGGATGACAGGCAGTATGGTTTTGTTCTGAGGAGGTCATGCCAGACCAACCTGGTGGAATTTTATGACTGGGTGACGGGTGCCCTGGACCGACACAGGCCGTTGGACGTCCTCTATCTGGATTTCAGTAAGGCGTTCAATTTGGTACCCCACAATGGCCTACTAACAAAGCTGGGGGTGGTGGGCAGTTGCTCAGGTGGGTGGAAAACTGGCTTACGGGGCGAATACAGTGAGTGGTGGTTGGAGGGATAGTCTCCTCCCCTAGCAGGGTCATCAGTGGGGTCCCCTAGGGTTCGGTCCTGGGGCCACTCCTGTTCAATTCCTATGTCTTAGACATAGGGTGGGGTGTTAGGAGTAGGTGGAGTCCCTTTGCGGATGACTCAAAACTGGGAGCACTGGCTAACGGGCAGGAGGGGAGAGAGGCCCTGCAGGGGGATCTGGATACCCTGAGGGGGTGGGCAAGGAAGTGGGGGTTGAAGTTCAATGCAGGGAAATGTAGGGTGCATCCGGGGGTCAGAAACCCGGGACATGCATACACCCGGGGGGGGGGGGCACACTACAAGTCACATCGGGCAAAAGGGACTTCGAGATAGTGGTGGACAGCAAAATGAATAACACAGAGAATTGTCGAAGAGCTGCAGCAAAAGCAAACAGGATACTGGGCTGCATAATCAGTGGGATTACCTCCAGAAGGAGGGAGATGATACTCCCTCTGTATAATGCAATTGGGACAGTTATCTTGAGTACTGTGTGCAGTTCTGGAGACCGCATCTTAAGAGGGACATAGCGCTGTTGGGGAGGGTCCGGAGGAGGGTGACCGGGATGATTCAGGGTATGGAGGGTAGGACCTATGAGGAAAAACTTGATGAACTCAATTTGTACGCATTGGAGGGGAGGAGGGACACAGGGCACATGATAGAGACTTTCAAGTATGTAAAGGGGATAAATAAGGGCAGAGCCAGGGACGTGTTCAGGCTTGGGGGGAATCACTAGGGGTGCCCAGTGGAAGCTGGAAGAGGGGTGAAGTACAGGGGGTAGCACAGGAGACACTTCTTCACCAAGATGGTGATGGAACCATGGAACACACTGCCCAGGAGTCTGGTGGAAGGATTCAAGAAGGGTTGGGACAGGTACAGGGGGAAGCTGAGGCCAGGGAGGGCCACCTCTGGGGGTGGAGGAGCGAGTGCCCAGTAGGGGGCTAGCTTCCAAGCAGACACAATAGACCATGGGGCCTATTCTGCTGGCTTTTACTATGATACTATGATCTATTCTACAAGGTCCCTGTTGCATATTTCACTTATGTAATAGGCAGGGGCCTTGTGTTTATGAGGTTTTTGTGTATGGCTTTGCACAGGTTTAAAAGATTAAAAAAAAAAAAAAGACCTCGTTGTCAAGGCCATTGCCATCTAGCCAGTGTTATGATGCCACAATGACTTTACAATGTCAATGCAGACTGGTTTAGCCAGCAGTTTTCTAAAAAAATTTAAAGGAACATGGCAGTTGCCCTTTGTGAGAAAGCGAGTGAGGTGGCTGATATTTCTGTTTCCGCGGTTCGGCTTTACATATTTATTTATTCATTTCTGTAATGCAAGAAAAGAAATAATTACTCACTGCTGCAATCTTTCTTCCAAGGGGTCCTTTAGCATCAGTAAATGTAGCAGTTAGCTGGCTAGGTGCAACTGCCCTAGAGGTATGCCTTTAAGAGACTTTTATTTAAATGAAATTGGGCATTAGCAAATCAAAAAACAGGAGAGAAGTGAACTGAGTGAGAGCAGCCTGAGGGGCTTCAGAACTGTTTCGAAGGAAAAAGGGGGCACATACCCGAAAATGAATCAACAGGATTCAAAAAACATGCAAATGTCCCAAAAATTGGAAACGGAAAAACAACAAGTAAGAAACTCGTAAATGAAACCCCCCCAAATTTGGTAAGAGATCTCATAATAGAGCCCTTCTCCTGACAGGTTAACTGGGTAGGAAGGGTGGGAGTTTACTAATTCTAAAGGACACCTTGGAAGAAAGAAGATTACTGTGGTAAGTAATTTTTTCTTCTTACCCCAGGGGTCCTTTAGCATCAGTAACTTTTTTGCAGACTACCGAGCAGTACCAAGTGGGAAGTGGGCAGAAAACCTACTTAGGAAAGAGGCTCCGCAGAACTGCCCTGCCAAATTTGGCATCAGATCTGGTCTGCACATCCAAACTGTAATGTTTCACAAAGGTGTGCACAGATTTCCAGGTAGCTGCTTTGCAGACATGCAGAAGGGGTATGTCCCTTGCCACTGCCACCAAGGCTGCAGTACCCCTAGTGGAGTGTACTCTGAGTCCCATGGGAGGTTGCTGACCAGACGTCTCGTAGCAGAATCTAATACAAGAGACCAACCAGCGGGAGATGGTTCTCTTGGCAGTTGGTCTTCCTCTACCTACATCCCCATAGGTGAGGAACAGCTGAGTGGAAGAGCCTCTGGACTGCCTAGCATGCTCTATGTAGTAAAAGAGGGCTCTTTTGACATCTAGCCTGTGGAGCTTTTTCTCCCCAGGAGTGGATTTCTCAGTAAAGAAGACAGGCAGAGAAATGGACTGGCTCAGGCGGCACTCCAAAACCACCTTTGGTAGAAATGTCCTATTTGTCCTGAGCTCAATTTTATCGTTGTGAGGAATGATGTAATTTGGTTCAGTGCACAAGGCCTGTAGCTCTGAAATCCTCCTGGCAGAAGTAATGGCCACCAGGAAGACTGTCTTCCAAGTCACTAACTTGATATGAGCAGTGGACATAGGCTCAAAAGAAGGTTTCGTGAACCTGTCTATGCAAAGGTTCAGTCTCCAAGGGGGAACTGGCTCCCTGACTGGAGGCTGAAGGTGCAAGAGGTCTTTGAAAAATTGTTTAAATATGGCGTGGAAAAAGACTGACTTTTTCTTTCCCACCGAAAGGTAGGCCGAAATTGCAGCCAGATGTAACTTGAGGGAGGATGGTTTCAAGCCCGACGCCTGCAAGGGTACCAGGTAATCCAGCAGCTGAGGATCTGAAGCTGAAAGGGGATCGACCTTTTTGCTCTTGCACCAGAGGGAAAACCTTTTCCATTTGGCTGCGTAAGTCTTCTTAGTGTTCATGTTTTTTGCCATCCTCAGGATCTTAAGGACCTGTTCAGAGTTCTGCAAGGATGGAAACTCTTAACTCCTCAGGAACCAGGCCTTGAGGTGAAGAGAGTGTACGTCTGGATAATGTACTCCTGTCTGGGGAAGGGTCAGCAGGGAGTGAGTTGGCGGCAGATAAATAGGACTGCTGCAGGACAGTGAGAGAAGAAGATGGCACCAGGCTTGCCTGGGCCAATCTGAAGCCACCAGGATCATCGATGCCAGCTGTTGTCTGAGTTTCAGCAATACCCTGTGTATCGGTGGAAGAAGAGGGAATGCTTATAGGAACCTCCCTGACCAGTCCTGGATCAAGGCATCCAAAGGAAGCGTTCCCAGGACTGGGGGCCTGCAACAGTACTGAGGAAGCTGAAAGTTGAGGGGAGAAGCAAACAGATCCACTTTTGGTTTGCCCCACCGCCTGAACACTGTGGCTAGTACTTGCTTGTTCAGAGTCCATTTGCTCTGTCCTTGACTAATGTGACTTAGAGCATCTGCCAGGGTATTGTGTTTGCCTGGGAGATGAATAATTCAAAGGCTGACTCCCAGGGAGAAGGCTACAGACCAGAGCTTCAGAGCTTCTTAACAGAGTATTCCTGATCTGGTACCACCCTGCTTGTTTATGTAAAACACTGCAGTGGTGTCCGTTCGAATTTGAACCGCCTGCCTTTTATGCTGGAAGCAAATGCTTTGAGAGTTAGAAAGATTGCTCTGAGTTCCAAAAGATTTATATGTAACTGTGACTCTTCGAGAGTCCAGGTGCCACTTACTGAGGCACTGTTCAGATGTGCTCCACACACCAGGAGGGAGGCATCTGTGGTGATCACCTTTCTGGGTAGCGGAGCTTGGAAGGGTACCCCTGCTTGCAAATTTGCAGGGTTCTTCCACCAAAGCAGGTTCTGGAGGAACTGCTCCGTCACAGGTATCAGCTTTGAAAAAATTGTTGCTTCTCTGAGACCAGCGATCTCTGAGGCAGGCCTGCAGGAGTCGCATCTTGTACCCAACTCCAGGGACCACTGCAGTCACTTAAGCCATGAGTCCCAGGAGTCTGAGAAAATGTCTGACTGGTCTTGGTTGTCCCTGGACGAAAGAATCTGCAAGGAAAATAGCACTTACGCAAGAACTTACTGTAACAGCAGATCTTCGAGAGAGGTTCCTGCAGTAGGTCTTCACATGTAAGACTGCGCCCCCTGGCGTCAGGTCCGCATGACAACCTTGCAGCTAGCAATCGTCAGCGGGGACTGCCCCCCCGTCATCAGGTGACACAACATCAGTGCGACTATAAAGGGGTGGTCCCACGCCTGCCCTCCAGTTCTTATCTACTGGAGACCTAAGGATAGGAAGTAGAAAGAAGGAAGGAGTAACAACTCCTGGGACCCTGTGCCCTGGCTGAGCCAGAGGACTAGACAGGAGAAAAGGAAATAAACTCCAGGAGCTGGGGGATAGGTGAGAGGGAAACTAGACCTATTGCAGGAACCTCTCTCAAAGATCTACAGTTACGGTAAGTTCTTACGTAACTGCTATATCATAATTCGAGAGGGTTCCTGCAGCAGGTCTTCACATATAGCACTGAATACCAAGCAGTCTAACAAAAAGGAGGAGTCTGAGACGAGGTACTGGGAGGAGGAAAATGTCTGCCAACTAAGGGTCTGTCTTAAGATGGAATACATTGCAAAACTGCAAGGCCAAAACCAGCTCAACACCCACAGACAATGTCCAGACTGTAATGCTTAGTGAAGGTGTGGACTGAAGACCAAGTGGCCGCTGCACAGATATCTACAGTGGACACATTCCTGGAAAAGGTGGTAGAAGTGGCCATGCTCCTAGTGGAGTGACCTTTGACCACCCCCAGAAGGGGTTTCTCATACTTCTGGTAAGTGTACTGGATTACAGTTTGTCAGCCACCTAGACAGAGTCTGTTTAGTGATTGCCTTGCCCTGGCACTGCTAGGCAAAGGCCACAAAGATCTGATTCGACTTTCGAACCTCTTTAGTCAGAGAGGTATAATACCACAAAATCCTGTGAACATCGAGTGTGTGCAAAAGATACTCCCCCTGTTGGAATGCCCTGGGAAGAAAACTGGCAGTTCAACACTCAGAGTCATCTCCGAAACAACTTTCGGATAAAAAGAAGTATTAGTCCGCAGGACCACTCGGTCCCTGTGGAAAATTAAATGAGGCTCTCTACAAACCAGAGCCTGAAGCTCTGAAACCCTTCGAGCTGAAGTAACTGCAACCAAAAACAGCGTCTTCCAAGCCAGGAAGCACATTTCACAACTTCCTGCCAGTTCAAAAGGGGCAAAGTAAGTTTTTCCAACTTAAAATTAAGATCCCAGGGAGGACAAGGGTTCCAGACTGGAGGTTTGATATGAAGGATCCCCTTCAAGAAAGTCTTGGAAACCTCTAGCTGGGCTAGGGTTTTGCCCTCCACCAGACGGTGGTAGGCCGACACCGCAGAGAGATGGACCTTAAGTGAGGAATAACTAAGGCTCAACTCTGAGAGATGTAAGAGGTACTATAACACCTGGGAGGCCAAGCAAGAAAAAGAGTCCAGTCGCTTAGCTGTGGCCCAAATAGAAAATCTCTTGCACTTCATGACATAAGTGGATCTGGTAGAAGGCTTTCTGGCCTCCACCAAGACCTGAGCAACCAGAGAGGAAACTCCATGGCGGGAAATCGCTATGTCCACAACAGCCATGCACGAAGATAGAGAGACTTGAGACTCGGATGTACCAGGATGCCCTGCTTCTTCGACAGAAGGTCATGAGATAGAGGCAGAGGAACCGGCAGTTTCAGAACTAGTTGTTTCATCAGTGGGAACCATATCTGACGGGGCCACAGAGGAGCAATCAAGATCATGTGTGCCCCCTCCGCCTGCAGTTTCAGAAAAACCTTCTGGATGAGAGGAAAGGCGTACAGAAACCTCACTGTCTAGGATACAGACAGTGCATCTTACCAAAAAGCACCATGCCCGGGAACGAGTGAGCAAAAACTGGGTAGTTTTGCACTGGATGGGGACGCAAACAGATCTAGGTCTGGTCAACCCCACAGAAGAAACAGGTCTTCTACTACATCCTGCTTTAGTTTCCACTCGTGAGCCCTGGCTACTGATTGTCTAAGACTGTCCGCCAGGGTATTATGAACCCCCAGCATGTGGTCTGCTGTCAGAGTCAAGCCGTGCTGAATCGCCCAATACCGTACTCTCATTGCTTCTCTGCAAAGAGGATACAATCGGTTACCTCCCTGTTTGTTCCGATACCAGACAGTGGTCATGTTGTCTGTCTGGATGAGAAGCGTTCCCGGACAAAGTAATGACTGGAAGGCCTGGTGGGCATAGAGGACTGCTCTTGTCTCCAGGATGTTGATGTGAAGAGTCTCCTCTGTGGGAGACCAGGAACCTTGCATTCTGTGAGCCCCTAGATGAACTCCCCAACCCATATTGGAAGCATCCAAGGTAAGGGTTTGGGAAGGAGCCTGAAAGTGGAAGGGGGCTCCACCAACAAGTTGGTGAGATCCTGCTACCAGAGGAGATCTTTCTGAAGACTGCTGGATATCATGACCAATTGGTCCATGTCATCCCACCGCTGGTCCCATTGGACTCGAAGAGACCACTGAGTAACCCTCATGTGCAGCCTGGCCAAGGGAACTGTTGGGAGTGGCAGCCGCCATTAGACCCAAAAGGCAAAGTACTGAATGAGCCGGGGTCCACCGAGACTTGGCCACCAAGGTGGCTTGGGAGACAAGCGTCTCCGCTCAGTCTAGGGGTAAGAAAGACCTTGCTCTGGACCGTATCCAGCATCGCTCCAATAAATTAGAGGTGCTGGGAGGGTACTAGCTGGGATTTGGGTATGTTGACCGAAATTCCCAGGTGGAAGAACAGATCCAGAGTGAAGGAGAGGGACTCCTTCAGGCTGTCCTGCGATGGGGCTGAAAAAAGCCAGTCGTCCAGGTATGGGAACACGTATATGTCCCTGCGGCGGAGAAATGCTGCTACCACGGCTAGGCACTTGGTGAACACCCGAGGCACTGAGGACAGGCCAAAGGGAAGTGCTTTGAATTGAAAATGGTTCTCTAGGAAACAGAACCTGAGAAAGAGGTGGTGGGCCGGGAGGATAGGGATATGAAGGTAAGCATCCTGCATATCCAGGGAGCACAGCCAAGTGTTTGGACAGAAGCAGGGGCAGGAGTCCCTGGAGAGTCAGCATGCAGAACCTCTTGTATTCCACGAAGAGGTTGAGCATGCTGAGATCCAGAATAGGTCTTAGATCCCCCGTATTCTTTGGGACTAGGAAGAAATGGGAGTAAAATCCCCTTCCTACTTGTTCTGGTGGAATGGGCTCTATGGCTGCCTTCCTCAGCAGAGCCTGTATTTCCTGTTGGACAACAGGGATCTGTCCCAACAGGTAGAAAGACCTTCCCAGAGGAGTTGCTGGAGGTGTCTCCAGGAGCTCGATTGAGTGATCTCTTTGAATGAGTAGTAAGACCCATACGTCTGTGGTGACGGCCTTCCAGGTGGAGGGCGAACCTCCCTCCTACTAGTTCCTCCGAGGCGGACAGAGGGAGCAGGAGGAGGGGAAATGAGTCAGAATGCAGAGGGGAAGGGAGCCTTAGCTCCTAAGATGAACTTGGCTTGAGTAGTTTGGGCTTCTGAACCAGTGGCATGTCGTTTATTTAGACGTTTGCCCTGGTTCTTGTTCCACTTCCTTTAGTGACGAAAAGGCTACTTCTTTTGGCCCGTATGGTACATAGAGCGTACATCTCTGAGGGACCTACCACTCTCCTGCAGCCCTGTAATTATGACTTTTGCATCACCATCAAAGAGAACTGGACCCCTAAACGGTGCGTCCAGCAGGAACGACTAAACGCCCTGTGCCAAACCTGCCAGGTGTAGTCAGGCTAGGTGCCCAACGCAGATTCCCGAGACTGCAGCCCAAGCCACAGAGTCCACAGAATCGTAAGTGGCTCGGAGTGCATGACGGCAGGATGATTTATTCATCCGCACTTTTTCCAGGAGCTTAGCCCTGAGCTGCTCGTCTGGGATATCCTAGAGATCTTTCTCAAGTTCCAAGAGCAAGGACTTTTGAAAGGCCACCATGTGCGAAATGTAGTTTAAGGACCTGATGGCGCAGGTAGATGAGACATAGATTGTCCTGCCATACTAATCCAGTTGCTTAGAGTCCTTGCCCGGAGGAGAGGAACTTTTTTTATTTATTTAGTTGTTTAACCAGGTATAGCACACTAAGCTGAAAGCTTTTTTACAGGAGCGACCTGGGAGCACAAGGAGGTTAAGTGACTTGCTCAGGGTCACACAGTATGCAAGTGGAAGCTGTGGGATTCAAACCCAGGTCTGGTCTGCTAGATGTCACCAGATTTGCAGCTCAGAGCCTTAGACCACTGCGCTATACTGCCTGCCAATTAAGGGCTTTCGTTGTGCCAACCGGTCATGGGCTGCAGTAATGACCACAGAGTCGGCTTTGGCCTGGGTGGTAAAGTGAGAGATCCCTTCCGGGGGAAGGGGGAGTTTCTGTTGCCATATGGTGGATGCAAGATCCTCATGTGGACCCATCCAAGGGGGAATGGGGAGGGGATCCACATTGGCACGGTCCAAATGTTCAGCAAGCCTCTTGCGCTGAGGGTCTTACTCCTTGGACAACCAGCCACAAGCTTTTGGATGGTTCTCAAGAGTTCCCTAAAGGAAGGGTCCTCCAGGGGCGATTTAGGGGACTCCTTAGGTAAGGGTTTGACCAGTGAACAGGGTTCAGATTGGTCGATATCTGAGTCTTCATCAGACTCAGAAGAGTCCGGCCTACTAGGCAGGGCAGGGTCCACGCCAGTGTTCCCCACAGGGAGAGAACCCGAGGCTTGGCCAGAAGGGACTGGACTAGGGCGTGGTGCCCTAGGAAGAGGGGTACCCCCTACCGGCTGAGACTGTTTTAGTTCAGAAAGGAGTTGTATCCTGGTATCCTGCCACCATGCCAGGACGGCCTCATGGTCGGGTGGCGGTGGTGGTGAAGGAGGAGGAGGGGGCGGAGGCTGGTACCCAGGAAACCCAGAGAAAGAGGGGCAACTGGGTAAGTGATGCCAGTAAGGAAACTGGTATAAACTCTACCCTGAAAAGCCCAGCAAAGGATATCCTGGTGTCGGGTATCCTGATGGCAGATAGCCTGGGGTCGCAAGAAGGTAGTGGCTCTCTTCTCGGTTCCCACACCTCAACCAGGGTTAGTCCCCAAGTACTTCCTGGTACTGAAATGGACGGGGGGCTTGCACCCTGTCTTAGATCTGCATGACCTGAACAAATTTATCATCTCCCGCACTTTCAGGATAGTAACCCTGTCCCAGATCATACCATCCCTCAAGCGAAACATTTGGTTTTGCTGTCTGGATCTTCGGGACACATTCTTCCACATCCCAATCTGTCCGCCTCACAGGCGATTCCTCCGATCTGCAATATCATCCTGAAGGGCTGACTGAATGTTGACTGACACCATGTCCTCCCGTGGGGCATGGGCTCGGCTGGGTGGGTAAGCCTTGAATTCTAGAGGCAGATCCTGACCGACCACCTCGATAATCCACCTGTCGGTGGTAACAGTTGATCAGGCAGAAAGGAAATAGCAGAGCCAGCCCCCCACAGGAGGACCCAGGGGGTTCAAAATGGGAGAGGGGAGGACACCCCCATCCCGTCACTGGGAAGGCTTGGAAGCGGAGGAGGGCCTGGCTGGGGGACAACGTCCTCCAGGCTTCCTGACGACCAAGACCACGGACTTGGGTCATGGGTACCATGCCCACTGCTGACCAGCCTGGGGCTAGGCCAGTTTAGCCACAGGGGCAGAGGTGGGCCGAAAGGGCTTCTTTGTGGGAAGATTTGGAGCCCTTTAAGAGTCCTTCTGGGCAGAAGTCAGAGTCCAAGGTGGCATTGGACTTTCTCAGTCATGGTGAGGTGCCCCTCCATCCCGGGCCCAAACAAGTCAATCCCCAAGAAGGGCACATCTGCCAAATTGTGCTGCATATCTGATGTGAAGGTGGACATGCGCAGCCAAGCCCTGCAGCACATGACAACTGCCATGGCCACGGACTGGGCATAAGAATCCCCGATGTCCATGGCTGTTTGAAACTGTTGCTTCACAACGGCATGTCCCTGATCCTGCTGAATAGTGATTTGCAGGTCAGTGGGGAGGTGGGGGAGCACTTCATCCAGGGACCCCAGGAGGGCATGTGAGAAGTGGTCCAAGCTCTCTTGCTGAAGGCTGAGTGAAGAGGCAGCATACACTTTTATTGCCATGTGGTCCAATTTCTTGGGACTCCTTGTTGGGGGGGGGTTTGTCCACATCCCCGACATTGCCCATGCGCTGGAAAACAGAGTCAGCAATGAGCCCCTCAGTCGGGGGATACTCTCTGAATCCAGACAGGGATCCGGTAGGGACCGTATACTCATAGGCCATCCAGGCCAACAGCACAGGATAAAATGCTGAATGCTGCCACAGCTCCTGGGCAGGACTGAGAATGGCACCCTGGACTGAGAAGACCTCCATGGGTGTATGCCCCTGGTTGAGGATCTCTGTAAGCGGGTACTTCTCCCGCTTTTGGATGGGCTCCAGCTTGAGACCAGTCTACTCAGAGATCAAACAGAGCAGGCCCATGAAGGAAGTGGGACCCTGATCCATAGATAAGTCCTCCAGCAACTCCACATCCAACGGCCAGGAGTGGAGGGAGGACCCCTCAGATTCTGAGGAATTGTGAAAAATCAGTCGCCTGCCTGAGTCCCTACTTACCCGGTGAGGGCGGTCTGGGGTGACTGTGACCAACAGCTGATGGGACAAACCTTTGCCTGGCTGAGAGTCCTTAGTCGGGGTGCCGGTCATCGGTTGTTTGGGCGGCAGTTCCACCAGGATCATCGAAGAGGACAGCATGGGCCGAGCAGCGATCGCACGTACCAGCTCCTCCTGGGGCAGGGTCTGCTGCGGCTCTGGAAGTGGCACCCAAGGAAGGGTCAGGGAAGGCAGGATTGCCTTGAACCAGATCAGCCAGAGCTGCTGCTACATAAGATCCTTGTAGCAACTACGCATCCTGCGCCAGTGCCTCTCCTCACCCGAAGAGGATGAGGAATAGCAACGGTGCCGCTTGCCCGAGCACCTGGAGCGTGAGTCTTACGAATGACGCGTGCTGCCAGAGTCCAGGCTTCGGGAGTTGGACCCCAACTAGGACCACTGGGGGGACTAGCAGGGAGTCTCAGAGTGGGGCCGGTGAAAATCCAGCCCTCCAGAATGAGGAGCGGTGGAACAGCGTACTGCCCCATCCCCCCCAAAAAAAGGTCACGATGGGAGTCCTGGACAAGGAGGTAGCCACCTCCTTGGTAGAAAAAGTGTCGACTGGGTCATGAAAAAATCTCATCTGGAATGTCAACCTGAGTCTTAGTCAACTGGCCTGACTGGGAGACCATGGAGCCGGCTGCCAGGTCCAAAACACAGTGTTCCAGCAAAGCACGTGAATCAGAGGCCCAGGAGAGCTCCTGATCCCTCGAACATCGGCAAGACCACTTCCTGGTCTATTTCTCCTTGTCCTTTTCCAATTTCTTTGACTTAGCACCCTTAGGGCCCTGCCCCAGGGTGGGCAGAGACTGGCACAAGTCCTTAAATGCACCTGTAAGGGAAGCACCCAAAGAGAGCGGCAAAAAGGACGAAGCTGAGGAGGTCTGTGCCACGGCCTCCTCAAAAGTTGCAAGTTATTCGGCAGACCCAGCAGCTGCTAATATCACCTGACGAGCGTCCTTCAAATGAACGAGCAGATCCCTGTCGTCAGGATGGCCAAGGAGTAGGTGGGCTTGGCAATCCTTGAGAGTTGCTGGTAGGAATGAACGGGAATGGATGCAGGCCTGGATGTCATGCTCTTGGCCCAGGCAGTAAACATACGAGGTGTGTGGATCTGGTCGTGACATAAGCTGCCCGCAACTACATTTCCAGAACACCAGAGTGGACTCCGCATCATTCATAATGGCGATGAGAAGAAACAAATGTTTTTTATTTAGAAAAGTTAGCAAAGGGCCTCAGTAAACGCAAGAGTGATAAGGAGGGAATCTGCCTCTTCCAGCAGAAAGGAAGAGCTGGCGTCATGGGGCGGTGCTAGGAGAGTTGCCACCCGGGTGAGTGGGAAGAGCCAGCTTGCAGACTTTCCAGCAGCATTTAAAGGGGAAACGACACTGCCAGAATGTGTGGATAAGTACACCATATCCACATCCCTAGAACCCTCATTTTTAGGGGCATGAATATGGTGCACTATCAACATGTTGGCAGACTCCTAGCAGTTCTCCAGGAGGAGGGGGCAAGGTGGACACCACTATTTGGAAAAAAGTAACTGGAGAACTGAGGTCCCAAAACCAGCATTCCAGTGTGACTCAAGGCCAATGTGGTCGTGGGAAATGAAGGTGTGTGCTGACTTCCAGGCAGCAGCCACGCAGATTTCTGAATAGGGACGCTCCTGGCAGCTGCCAGCAGTGGTATGTCTGGTGTAGTGAGCCCTAAGTCCTACAGGAGGCTCCCTACCAGCCAACCTATAGCAGATGTTGATGCAGGATAAAATCCACCTAACAATTGTCTGCTTAGCTGCCAGTCTACCAAGGACGGCTTCAACGTAGGTGACAAAGAGCTGGTGAATCTCTCTGCAAACTCCAGCCTTGCTCTCCATGTAATAAGTGAGTGCTTGCCTCTGGTCCATATGGACCCTGTGCTCGGCCTCAGAGTTTGGAATGGTGAAGTACACCAAGAAACTGATCACCTAGTTAAGGTGAAACTCCAGAACAACCTTCAGAAGGAACTTCGGATTGGGGAGGAGGAAAAAATTGCCCCTACTGAACATCAAGTACAGAGACTCCACCGAGAGCGCCTGTATCTCACCGATTCTTCTGGAAGGGGTGATGGTCACCAAGAAGGCAGTCTTCTATGACAGGTGAGAGATGTGACACCTGTGCATTGGTTTAAATTACTTGCCCATGAGTACTGCCAAGAAAAGCAAAAGTCCCACAGTGGTGGTGGTGGAGGTTCACATACCTGCGGGGCCAGGTGGTCAAGGCCCTTGAAGAAGCACCCAACCACCTTTTCCTGCTCCATCGGCATACCAGCCTGCAGCTGGTAAGCCAAGATGGCTGCCTATCAGGGTCATCCACGCCTTGACTCTCCACAACTTGACCAGCACCTGGAGGATTAGGGGAAAGGGATGGAAAGCGTAAAAGAGGCCTAGGGTCCAGGGCCTCACGAAGGCATCCCCAGTCAGTGTCCCACTCTGAGGGGGTGGGCACAGAACAGCCTCAGCCTTACATTCTCTCATGTGGCGAACAGGTCGACCAGGGGAGTGCCTCACTGAAAGAACAGGTGGTTCACCACCTCCTGATGAAGGAACCACTCGTAAGATGTCTCGCACACCTGGCTGAGAGCATCCGCTAGCTGGCTGGAGGCTTTGGCCCTATGAACTGCCAAGAGATCTGCATCCAGACTACGCATGAGGGACCAGGTACAAAGGACTACCCAACACAACCAGAGGGAATGCGTTCCACCCTGCTGTTGAGATAGTACACGGTCACGGTACTGTCCATCTGGATCTGCACGACCAGATTCCAAACTGATGGAACAAACACTGTCAAAGCCAGACACTGTCCAGAGCTCCAGCAGGCTGATGTGGCATCAGGACTCCTTGGGGGTCCAGAGCCCGTGGGCCCCATGGTTCCCCAAGTGGACTCCCCAACCAATCAGAGACATGTCGGTTGTCAGAAAGACTGTCAGCTCTGGGCGTACGAATGGGACTCCTTCCGGCAGGTGCTCTGGGACCAGCCACCACTGGATGGCATTCCACACTGGCTACGTCACCATTACCAACTGGTCCAGGTGACCGAGGCACTGAGACCATTGAAGGGCTAGTTCCCACTGCAGAGGGTGCATTCACCAGCTGGTCCACTGGACCATGATGGTGCAGGACGCCATGTACCCCAGCAGCTACAGGAAGTCCCAGGCAGGGTGCGAGTGCCCAAAGCAGGTAAGGTCCGCTAGGAGTTGGGCCTTATCCTGGAGGAAGTCGAGCTCTGCCCCGATGAAGCTGGTGGTCTGTGAGGGGCTGAGTTCCAACTTAACCAGGTTGATGAGCAGATCCAAGGCCAAGAGAGTCTGGAGGGCCAGATCCCTGGACCGCTCACCATCTCTCTCAGGTTGGACTGGCAATCAGCCAGTCATCCAGGTACAGAGAGTCCCAGACCCCACGGCACCTCAGAAATGCTGCCACCACTGTGATGCACTTGGCGAAGACCATGGAGGCTGAGAACAGGCCGAAAGGCATGATCTGGAACTCGTACAGAACCCCTCTGCACAGAACTAAAGATACCGCCAATGAGACAGATGGACTGGGAAGTAAAGAAGGTGTCCTGGAGGTCCAGAGAGCAGATTCACATGCCCCGCTCCAGAGTAACCATCTGGAACTTACACCTCCTCAAGAACTAGTTCAGACTGTGCAGATCCAGTATGGGCGTGCCAACCCTCCATCTGTTTAGGAACCAGGAAGTACCTGGACACACAACCCTGGCCTGCTGTGGCATCCAGAACATGACACACAGCACCTTTCTCAAGGAGCTGGTCAATGTCTTCCCTGAGGGTAGACAGCATATCCGGGGAAGCCATGGACTCCCATAGGACATGGCCTGAAAGGGCAGGAGTGCCTTGAAGTCGAGAGGCAAACCTTGACCCACCATGTCCAACACCTATGTGTCCATAGCAACAGTGGATCAGGCATGCTAGAAATGGCAAAGCCGACCACCACATGGGAAATTGAGGCAATAACGTGACAGTCGGGAGGCAGATGCCCCACCTTCCAGATCCGTCACTGGGCAGCCTTTGAGGAGAATCCTGCTCTGGCCACCAGGTCAGTGCTGTTGCTATAACCTCCAGATTTCTTAGGGCCCTGATTGGCTGACTTAGGCCACCAGACCTCGGACTGCTCCGACTGAGGCTGTTGTTGCTTAGGCTTCTGGGGCTGAAAGGGCCAAAATGAAAAGGGCTTCTTTTTCGGCTTCTGATCCTTGGGGTCCTTTCGCAAGGATGTGACAGTGTCCAGGGTGGCACTGGACTTCTCAATCCTTGTGAAGTTTCCCTCCACCCCCAGGCAAAAGAAGTCAGTACCCAAGAAGGGGACATCCACCAGCTTATGTTGGGTAACCACCATAAAGGTGGAGATCCTAAGCCAGGCTGTGTGGTGCATAGCCACCATGGACTGGGCACAAGAGTTGTTTATGTCCAAGGATGTCTGGAGCAGCTGCTTAGTAAGAGTGTGGCCATAGTTTCGGACCACTAATTGTGGACTGCAAGTCCTTGGAAAGGTGGAGAATGACGTGGCCCAATACCCCCATAAGAGCATGGCCAAAGTTGGCTATTACAATGGTTGAGCTTGCCTGCCTAAGACCCAAGGAGGAAGCAGCGTAAACTTTCTTGGCTGTGTGGTCCAGCTTTTTAGATTCCTTGTCAGGGGGCTTGTTAACATCCCTGACATTGCCTGTCCAATGGAAGATGGAATCTTCCACTATCCCCTTGGTCCAAGGGTGATCAGAGAGACCCGGTCGAAACCACATACTTGTGGACCACATGGGCAGAAGGCACAGGACAAGAAGCTGAATGTGGCCACAACTTCAAGGAGGGACCCAGGAGAGCTGCTACTAGAAAGGCCACCCCCAGGGATCTCCATCAGGGGGTACTTGACCAATTTCTGGACCTGCTCCAAAGAAATCTCCATGGACTGGAGGATAAGACGGACCAACACCCCAAAATAGACAGGACTGTGGTTGGAAGCAAGTTCCCTGGAGGACTCCCGATCAAAGTCTGGGGTCCTAGAGGAATGTATGGAGAAGCTGTCCATGTCTGATGACTCCTCAAACACCGCCCTCTGTCCCCATGGACCACTCTGGATTCACTGGAGTGGGTTATCCAGACTGAAAGACGTCCAGGAAGGATGGAAGTCGGACAAGCAGCCTTGGACGGGGCTCTGTCCAAGGACTGCTTGGGTAGAGACCTCATCAAGATCAGTGGAGAGGCTGGGGTAGGCTCAACCAGACAGGGCTAAACCAGAACCGGCCTCACTGGAGTAGACCACGGGAGCACTGAGGACTGCGGGAGAGAAGAAAAAATTACTCACCATAGTAATGTTGTTTCTTCTAATGGAGTCTTGCTGTATTCTGACAATAGCAGTGAGTCCCAACCTTCGAACTGCCCCGGAGATGAAAGAGTTAACTTTCCATGCCAGGCATGGAACGCTGAGCTCGAGCTCGGTTGAGACTCTGTCTGTTGCTGTTTGAACTCAAACCGTCAGATCTTTATGAGCTAAACTCACTGAGGTCCTGTGGAAGCTGTAAACCTACACTAGCCAACTGGCTACTAAATATAACAACAGATTTTTTGGTCCCAAAACAAAGACTCAAGTCAGGAAACCCAAAAACTGAAATAAACACAACACTTACTCACCCAAAGAAAAGAGGGTGATAATAAAAAAGGTGGGGCACCTCCTGAGTGCCAACACTGCTACTGCCCACCCACATCCCAAAAACAAAGGTTCTGAGAGGGGAAGGCAAGGGGGGAGGTCAGAATACAGCAAGACTCCATTAGAAGAAACAACATTACTAAGGTAAGTATTTTTTTCTTCAAACAACATGAAGTCTTGCTGTATTCTGACAATAACAGACTTCCAAGCAGTGCCTCCATGGAGAGGACAGAACCTACTTAGGAAATAGGCTCTGAAGCACAGCTGTGCCAAACCGAGCATCACTCCTAGCCTGGATATCCAGGAGAGTAATGCTTGGTAAAGCGTGAACTGTTTTCCAGGTAGCTGCTTGACATATCTCTAAGATAGAATATCCCTGGCAGCAGCCAGGAAGCAGCTGTACCTCTGGTAGAGTGAGCCTCAGGCCTGAGGGTGGAATCTTACCTAGTTTTTCATAGCAAAATTGAATGCAAGAGACAATCCACCTGGCAATGGATCTTTAGTGGCAGGTTTTTACCAACCTCACCATAAGTGAGGAACAGTTGGAGGAGTCAAACCTGTGACCCTTTGGTACGTTCTATGTAGTAGCTAAGGGCTCTTTTCACATCCAAACTGTGCAACCTCCTCTCACCAGAAGAGGAATGGTCAGTGAAGTACACAGGAAGAGACATAGATTGGTTAAGGTGGAGGTCTGAAACCACCTTAGGTAAAAACTTCCTGTTAGTCCTGAGGACCACCTTATCTCTATGGAAAGAGATAAAATCAGGCTCCACTGACAGGGCTTGTAACTCACTTATGCGCCTGGCAGAAGTGATGGCCACCAGGAACACAGTTTTCCAAGTCAAGTACTTAAGCTCTGCTGAGGACAAAGGCTCAAAAGGGGATTGCATAAGCTGAGCAATACAAACGTTAAGGTCCCAAGCAGGGGCAGGGTCCCTGAATGGCGGATTGGTATGAAGCAATCCCTTGAAAAACTTGGAGAATACAGGGTGAGCTGAAAGAGAAGAGGACTTACCTGCTGAAATAAAACAGACACAGCTGCCAGATGCACCCTTAGTGTAGCTGGTCTGAGTCCCAAGCTGTTCAGAAGGACCATATAGTCAAGGACTGTGGGCAGATCAGCAGACTCTGTGGAAATATGCTTCCCAGAGCGCCATATGGAAAATCTTTTCCACTTGGAATTATAAGTAGTTCTGGTGGAAGGCTTCCTAGAAGCCTTTAGAATATCCATAACACCTTGGGAGAGGTGTAAATCAGCAAACTAACTCTTCAAGAGCCAAGCCTTGAGATTGAGAGATTCGGGTACCAAACCCTCCCCTGAGCACAGGTTAACAGGTTGTAATTCCTGGGAAGAAAGAAGGGAAGGTGGACTGCTAAGGACAACAGGAGAGGGTACAGGGCTGTCTGGCCCAATCTGGAGCAATCAGAATCACTTTGCAGGGTTGAGACCTGATTTTGACTAGCACTTTGAACAGAAGAGGGAAGGGGGAAAAAGCATACAGGAACTTCCTTTCCCAACTGAGAACTAAGGCATCCAGGGGTACTGAGCCCAACACTGGGGGCCTGCAGCAAAAAAGAGGAAGTTGGTGATTGTCTGGGGCTGCAAAAAGATCCATCTGTGGGGTGCCCCATCCGAAGAACATCACCTCCAAAACCAGAGGATCCAGTGACCATTCGTGATGGCCCTGAGATATCCTGCTGAGAGCATCTGCCAAGACATTGTCCTTGCCTGGGAGGTGTACTGCTGTGAGGGAACTGTTCAGGGAATAAGCCAGAGACCACAACTTCATTGCTTCTGTGCACTAGGCTGTAGACCGAGTGCCTCCTTGCTTGTTGATATACCACATTGTGGTGGTATTGTCTGTTCTGATCTGAATAACATTGTTCTGAACAGACTTGGAAAAGGCTTGAAGTGCTAGAAATACTGCTCTGAGTTCCAACAGACTGATGTGAAGTAGAGATTCCTGAGGGGACCACAACTCCTGGGTGGTCAGGTCTCCCAAGTGGGTCCCCCACCCCAAGAGGGAGGCATCTGTAGTAAGGATTAAAGAGCGAGACTGAGTGACAAAGGGAACTCCCTGTCTTAGATTGTTCTGATCCTGTCACCACTGCAAGGCCTGGATCAGGGTTCGAGTCACTGGAATCAGTTTGGTCAGAGGGTCCTTTTTCTGAGATCAAAAGGCTCTCAAGTGGAACTGAATGTCACTCATCTGAAATCTTGCTCCCTGCACCACTGCTATAGAAGCAGCCATGTGCCCCAGGAGCTGCAGAAAATGCCTTGCTGGTCGAGACACCTGTAGGGTGAATGAAGAGGCCAGTGTGATAAGGGTCCTTGCCCTGTCCAGGGAAAGGAAGGCTCTGGCCTTTTTTGTATCTAGCTCTGCGCCTATGAAGGTGAGGAGCTGAACAGGCTCTAGAACTGACTTTGAAAGATGCAGAAGGAAACCTAGAGAGGTGAGCAGTTGCTGAGTTATCTGTAGGTGTAACTTGACTTGGTCTGGGGACTGGCCTACTATGAGCCAGTCATCCAGGTATGGGAAGATGGCAATCCTTTGCCTTCTTAGAGAAGCAACTATTACTACCAGGCATTTTGTGAACACCCTTGAGCAGATGTTAGTCAAGGGCATTGCTTTGAATTGGTAATGGCCTGAGGCAGCTCGAACCTGAGGTACTTTCGATGGGAGCTTCTGATGAGAATATGGAAATAGGCATCCTTGAGGTCCAGGGAGACTAGCCAGTCCCCTGGCCTTAGAGAGGATAGAATTATTCCCAGAGTCACCATTTTGAATTTTGGCTTTAAAAGGTGCTTGTTTAAGTATCCGAGATCCAAGATGGGCCGCCATTCTCCTGTCTTTTTGGGGGGTAAGGAAGTACCTAGAGTACAATCCTTTGCCTTGGTGTAGGGGTGGAACCCTTTCCACAGCTCTGAGAGCCAGGAGGGAAGAGACCTCTGTCTCTAGGGCAAGTGCCCCTGAGGGATTTGCAGGTGGAAAGGATCTGGTTCTCAGCTTTGGAAATTTTTTGAAACTGAGAACCAGTCCCTGGCTTACTACTTCCAGGACCCATTTGTCTGATGTTAGAGACTTCCAGTCCTGGACAAAGTAAGCCAGCCTGCCCCCTACAGGTGGTGGAGAATTGGCCCTGGCAAATCCATCAGGTGCCTGTTTGGCAGGGGGTTTAGGCTGAGGTGGAAGCAGGTCTGCTTGTACCCCTTCTGCCTCTGCCTCTAAAGAACCCCCTCTGAGCATAGGCAGAAGAGGAGGCCTGGGCTTGGTAGAAAGGCCTATGAAAAAGCCTACCCCTGGGATGCTGCCTCTGAGGAGTGGCTTGCCTTTCCTTGGCCTGGGCACTACTATAGGTGGTCCTGTATTCATCCATTTTCTTCATGTAATTCTGTTTGCTCCCCAAACAGAGAATTACCCACAACAGGAAAATCCATGGCCTTAGTCTGGGTATCCTGTGACAGGCTAGTACATCTGTGCCAACCCATTCTATGAAGTGACACAGATGTAGCCATGACCCTAGATGAACCATCATCGGAGTCCACTGCAGCATGGAATTGCACCTTGGATGCCTCAATACCATCAGCAGCCACCTGCTCCAGCTCCTTGGCAAGCTGGCCAGGGACCTGTTTTGCTAAAGCCATGACAGTGTCCCATCTGGATTTCTGATACCTAGCTGTATAGGCCATATAATTGGCCTGCCTGAGTCCCAAGGATGCTGCCATGTACTGTTTCTTTGCCATGGCATCAATCCTCCTGGAGTCCTTGTCTGGGGGGGCGTGAAGTCAAGGGGATGTTAGCCTTATCACAGGCTGCAGCCTGCACTACCCCAACATGGCTACATTGTTGTGTAAGGAATTCCGTATCTGAGCCTAACAGGGTATACCTCTTGTCCATTCTTTTATCCACAGGAGGTATAGTATTAGGGGTCTTTAAAATCTTAAATGTCTGTTTCCCAAAAGATTTGTGTAAGGGAATAGACAGCCTCCTAGACTCTGGGATATCCATCATTTCCACATAGTCAGGCTCTTCCTGGTCATCCACAGCTTCTTCCATAGGAAGCTGAAGTGTTTTGGCCACTTTCTTATAAAACATGAAATGGGAGGGGGACTCAGAAAGCCTAGGAGGAGACACTCCTGAAGGTCTGTCTGGGGAGATGTCCGGGTCAATGGGCACATCCAGACTTTCAAAAACCACATTCACTTTCCTCATACTCCTCTTCCTCCTCCAGTTCATAATATTCCTATAAATCATAATCTTGAACCGGTGGAACCGGCCGAACCGAGCGCCTTCCTGATGGTGCTGGTTCGGTCGGCACCAGGGAAAGTGACTGCACAATTTTTATCGCTTTGGCTATTTCTTCAGCTATTGGAGAAGAAACTTTTGGATCCACACCAGCTGATTTTTCCTTTCTTGTTCTCTTAGCCGGAACAGACTCCTCGGAATTGGTTCTCCTTTTGCCCGAAGAAGTTTCGCCCTGGTCAGAGGGCACTCCTTCTGGTTCAGTCTGAACCGAACCGGGCTGGCCATCCGGGTCAGCGGACTTTTTGGCCTCCCTTTCCCTGAGCCTACCAACTCTCTTCTCTAGGGTAGCTGCAGGAAAATTTTTACAAATCTGGCAGTCTGCATTGAGGTGGTCAAACCCCAGACAATAAACACAGGTGGTGTGGGGGTCAGCCTTAGCAAAGACTTCCCCACACACACTACAGTGTTGAAACCCAGTGGGCCCGGTTTTTCTTTTGGGTGTCTCAGACATTGTGCCAGTCCTAACAAAACTTACCCTTTTAATGGCAATCCACCAGGCAAGACACTCTTATCGGCTCTTGACCGTGTTACGGGTCGTGGAAAAAAACGTAATAAAATCTGTTTTTTTTAGAACCGATAAGAACCAGTAACCACACTCTAAAAGTACAGATAAAGATTTTACAACAACTTGATCGGTTCAGACAGAACCAATGAACCGTTCACAAGTTCCACACAGAATAGAAAACAATATAAACCTATCTAGTACTCACGAATACCACAGACAGAGACTGAACCGACAGGTTACGGTTTAAATTCGGTCGAAAACTGAGAAAAGTGGTACTTTAACCGACAAATTGAACCAAGCAAAGGAGAAATCTCTGGAGCGACTGTGCAGTGGGGTGGAGTAAAGAATCTGACGGTTTGAGTTCAAACAGCAACAGACAGAGTCTCAACCGAGCTCGAGCTTAGCGTTCCATGCCTGGCATGGAAAGTTAACTTTTTCATCTCCAGGGCAGTTCGAAGGCTGGGACTCACTGCTATTGTCAGAATACAGCAAGACTTCATGTTGTTTGAAGGAACTTGCCAGAGAACCCAATGCTGCCACATGACGTCCTCGTAGCACTATCACAACTAACAGTGGAGTCTCTCACTGTCTGAGGAAGAGGAACATTGATGGTACTTCCTGGGAGGTTGAGAGCGGAAATGTCCTGAGTCTAGAGACTGGGATCGGGACCAGGTCCTTGACCTAGACATCGACTGGCAACAAACATGCCACCATTGAGGAGACATGGGAGGAGGGCTGTGTATACTACACAGACCGGGCCGTGCCGTGAAACCCACAAAGGGGAAATCTCCTGGGAGGAGATAGCTTGGTCAGCCAACTTTATCTGTCCCTCTTGAGAGAAGGATGAACGAATGGATGGGAGTCTGGAAGAATCATCACCCAACTCATCCAACAACGGGTCAACCAGGTAGAGAAAAATCTTGGCTGGCTGGTCACCGCGTCTCAGCCAACAAGCACAACAGGGACACTGTGGAGCTAGCAGCCTGCTCTTCAACCCCGGGAGGATTGGCCAAAGCCAAAAACTCAACGTCCGTCTAGTGGTCAAAAGAGTCATGAGAGCGGGAAGAGCATGCCCGCTCCTGGTCCCACAACCTGCAATGATTCTTTCTCAGCTTCAATTCTCAGGATCTGTCTCCTCGGGAAGGGCCCTCCCTTGGGTCTATAAGGACTGACACAAATCCCGGAACGATCCGGTAAAGGAAGCCCTCACACTGGCGCCCACTGGAAGCAGCACTGGGACTGAAGAAGAGACTGCTTGGCCGCTGCCTCTTCAAGAGTGGCCAGCTGAGAGGCCGAACCTAGCACTGCCAAAATGGCATTGTGGGTGTCCTTGGACAGTCATGGAATCCAGTTATTCTGGGCAGCCAAGGAGGACTCGGGAGCACCTGTCCTCTACAGAGGAGGGAAACAGGGTCTTACACAGGCTGCAAGCCTGCAGGTCGAGTTCTGCCCCTAAACAGTACATGCATGAGATATGAGGGTCTGTACGCAACATCTTATGGTTGCACATGACGCACCATTTGAACCCTGAGACAGTTTGGGGTTTGTCATGCTCCATTTTCCAATTGTTTTGTTCATTTGTGACAGGGTTGAATAGGACCCTGTCCCAGTTGTAATGGAGAGTTTGAATGCAGGGATCTTTTCTGTTCTTTTCTTTCCTGTATCTTGTTTGTCTGGTTGTGCAACCACATTTTCCTGTGAGACCTAGGATTTGATCACCCCAACAATCTTGCAATTTTCTGCCTCTCACTGTCTCTCAGTCTTCCCTTGCTGTTTCTGTCTTTTTCTTCCCTTGCATATCTGTTGGTATAAAAATATCTGTAAATCATTTATTATGTGGAAATGTAACTGATATTGGGATCCCTTTGTTTAGAAATGATATAGTGTTACTGTTGAAATGTTTATAATTATAGTTTGAGATGATTGCAAAAAGCTATTGGGAACTCAAGGGGTTAACCTGAGAGCAGTTTTTAAGCCCTTTTTCAGAAGCTGTGGGGAAGGGGCCTCAGTTCTGAGACACTGTGTTCTAGCTGCACCTGCCTGAAACTTACAAGAACATTTTAGAAAACAAAACAAAACAGGATGCTTGTTAAGAAGGGAGTTGCAAGGACTTATAAAAACAAAGCTGCAATTTCTTGCAAGAGACACAGAGATTGAAGGAAAATACAGATGGAGTGACTCTTTTTATTCTGCCTTTATAAATAGTTATATTGAACAAGTTTACTTTTTTATGTTACTGATAGTACTAATAGACACTTTTTACTCATTCTACAACTGCTCCTGGTTTTTCTATACTTCCTGACCTGTGCGTCGACGACATTGTTGAACCAAAAAGGAGAAAATCACCTAAAGACACAGGTAAAAGAAATGGGCCCACACTGTGCCCAGAGAGTTGCGAAGGAAGAGACCTGACTCTTCCAACGGAAAGGAAAATCTGATGTCATGGGGTGCAGCCGAGGAGGACACTGGGTGGGTGGGAGGAGCCTAGCTTGAAGATGTTCCAGCTGGAATTAAAGGAAGAAGGAAGACTACCAATGTGTGGATAGTACACCATATCCACGCCCCTAGTAAAAAGTAGTAGTAGTAAAAATTTTATTTTTAAACAGGGAACATGTCATTAGAAGACAGGAGTCCTGTTTATAAGACGGTCCTGTACACAGACCTCAAGTTTCATAATACAATATAAAAATATACAGAACAGTACAATATACAAGCACACACAAAGTAAGATCAGGATAGCAAAGGCACAGAAATAATAGGTAATTAAGTGAAACAGTTACATGTGTATACCACTGTTTTCCTAACAGTCTAAAAAAATGTAGTGTATTCTGGAATCTCACAAACTGCTGGATGGAGCGAATTCCAGACTACAGCAGCCGTTCTAGAGAGGATCCTCTCTCCAAATCTGTTTAGGCGTTTACCAGGTAAAATTTCATTCAAGTGAACTGGTCTATTCAATACCCTCCTGTTTGTCCCCCCTTAAAGAAAAGATGTTGAGAAATTGGATGGTCAGAAGACCTTAGCTACACAACAATAACAACCAAGTTCTATTGTTTATTTTTGTAGATTCATAAGACTGGAGCTATGGATTGTACTTTCATTTTTAAGTGAAAGGGGTGCCAGCAGGCGGTGGATAAGGCTACACAGTGAGGCATCTACTATGCACATAAATGCATAGTGACGTGTCTACGGTGTACATAAATGCTGAAGACTTGTCTACTATGTCCATAAACAAAATATATGTACATAATAGCTAAAATTTATGTAATGGGTTTTGTGTCCACGCCTATTGCATAATTATTTGCACCTTAATAACTTTGGTGGTGTTTGAAGAAATATGTAGCATAAAATTTGGCAGCACAGTCAGGCTGTCTGAGTCTCAAGATGTGAAAAGGCTTGTGATGGGATCTTGTTTAATTTGATAGACAAGGAGCACCAAAAAACAGAAAAAGAACTTTTGGTTTCCCTATATTTAACATCGCATTTTTTTTTTTTGCTAACACCTGCAGCCTAGATGGTGTCGAATTTTTTCATGAAATTTTCACGACGGTAGGGGCCCTGTGTCAAGGGTGTGCTTTTAGAAGGTTTTGTGAAAAAATATTACACAATTCCAGAGTTAAAAGTACTGCTGGGATAACCAACAAATGCAAACAGTAAAATAAATTGATTTACTTGTATGGAAAAAAATACAGGCCGTGACAGCCACCATTTTTATTTTAAACTCACAAACACTGAAAATACATAAAAACTTTATATTTTGAAAAAACAAACACTGGTCTTTGCCTTTTTTTTTTTGCTAAATTGCCAGAAAAAACTTTTCTGTGCACACCAAATTCCAGAATGTCCAGCTTAACGGGAGGAGCCGTTAAGCAGCATTCCTTGTATGAGGACAGTGGACTTTCTTGAATGCTAAAGCTGGAGTTGTTCTGCTGGCTTCAGTTCAAGCAGTGTATCAGCGATTCCCTGTTCTCTCCGTCTCTGTCTATCTCTCTCTATCTACCTACCTACCTATTTCTTGAAGATCAATGGCAATGCTATAATTTATTATTCAAATAAAATGCCATATTTTGGGGTGACATAATAAAGGAAAAAAAAAACAGTATATAAAAACCCATGAAAGGTGTGTATTGTGTCATTTATTTAAATTTCCATGGGGTCCTAGTGCCTGATGGCTAGAAGTTGCATACGTGTGGCCTGATGAAAGAGGTATCCTTGAAGATCATCACTTTTTATCTTGCCATTAATCCCGGAGGCCCCCCACCCCCACCCCGTGATATGCACCATTGTAATTTTTATGCGGACCTGAGCTGGTCAAGACTGAATGATCGTAGAAATAGCCATATTCTAACATTTATGTTTAGGTGCCATAAAAGGAAATTCCCACAGTATATTCTGGAAAACACTGTAAAAAGGCCATGGAAGGCTAGACTAAGAACTGCTATGGGTTTGGAATTTATGGTGCCTGAATGTAACTTAGAAGTGGGAAGGGCTTCCCTGTATTATTTGGGAACAATTTTATGGAATACGATTTCTTATACCTTAAGACTGGAGGATGGAAACCCCTGTTTGGGGGAAATAAAAAAACGGTTTACACAACATGTTAATAAAACTCTACCTTGTTGCCAATAGCTAGCAATTGGTCACCATCTACAGCATGTACTATAGATTTATGGCATTACTGTCACGTACAGGTATGGTTATGGTGTATTACTCATATTTGTCCATGTATTTTTTATTTTTGAATACTTTGAAACTAATTGAACATTGTAAAGTTGACATCATGCAGCGAAACTTATTTATTTGAAAAAGTTTCACCAGGAAAGGCATACTGAGCTACAACAGCTCATTTCCAGATGCATCCTGGGGGAAGGGGAAGAAGGGAAGAGACTGCAACCAATACCCATATACATAAATATAAAACTAGGACAATCATAAGATACAACTTGAAACAGAAGCTACAAAAGTAGTGAAACAAAACACGGCAAAACAATATTTGAAAGTGGTAGGAGAAGGCAGACGTCCCGAATTGGAAGAATGAGTGGGGAAGGCAAGGGTCCTGAAGGAGGAGTTGTGAAGAGCATAATTAGAAGCAGATGGGGTTGTAAGGAGTGTATGGAGATAGGGTGGAAGGGAACCAAGCCAGAATTTACCAACTAACGAGGCACTGCGGGCAAGGCATCTGGCTCCAAGAAAGGGGAAAGATAGAGCAGTGTAATGGTCACAGTGGTGAGTGTGAGGCAGACTATCTAGAGCAAAATGACAGGAGTTGTTGAAAAGAGTGTCCAGTCTGGTGAGTGTAGTCTTGGAGGCAACACTATAGGCTATGTCTCCAAAGTCAGAAATTGGGAGGATCATCTTTTGGATGATTTCACAATGTACCGGAAGGGGGATGCAGCTATGGTGTCTGTACAGTACGCCTAGTTTGAGATACAGCCTTTTATGTATAGCATCCACATGCCCAGCAAAGTCTAGGTTCCTGTCGAGCCAGAGGTATTTGAAGGAGGATACATTCTCTAATAAGGCTCCCTCGAGGGTATGGAAGGAAAGTGTGACAGCCTTGCAAGCTTTTGCCTAGTGCCAAAGGTCATAGAGGCCATCCTGGCATTGAGTGATAGCTGATTAGAGCACAACCAGAGTTGGACATTACTGAAACCTAGCTGGAGGCTGGTCACCACATCAGAGGGGAAGGTGCCAGAGGCAAACAAAACAGTATCATCCACATACATGTGGATGCCAGCGGAGGTGCAGACAGTAGGTAAATCATTTAGGAAAATGGACAACAGTATCAGATGGAGAACTGATCCTTGGGGGGCTCCAGTGTTGATGAGGGGGGAGAGGGAGTTCCCTATCCTGACTGATTGGGTTCTTCCCGTAAGATAGGAACTGTACCAACTAGTACCTGTCTCAGAGAGACCAGCTGCTGCAAGTTTACTGAGGGGAAAGATGTGGTCTACAGTGTCAAAGGCTTTGGCCAAATCAACAAAGATGGCAGAGGTGATAAGGCCCTGATCCATGCCAGAGAGAATGGAGTCAGTAAGCCAGAGATGGGAGGTTGTGGTAGAATGGACCTTGCAAAAACCAGACTGGAAAGGTGCTAAAAAGGAAGAGGCATCAAGAAAAGGAGAAAGTTGGGCCAGTGTCAGGTGTTCTTTTGGTGCATTACTTGTATATGTATTTTTTATTTTTTGAATACTTTGAAGATAATCTTTATCTTGGGGGTGTATCACTCCTGACCTCTGAACAGGTGCATAACCTTGGGGTGATTTTTGATGAAGGGCTGACTCTGCATTTGCAGGTGTCTGCCGTCATCAAGTCCTCATTCTACCATCTGAGGAATAACTCCAGGATTAGGCACCTTGTTCCATCCGGCAATCTTCCTACACTGGTCCATGCCTTTGTGTCCTCATGCTTGGAATATTGCAATTCCCTTTACCTAGGGCTACTTGGGGTGGAAATCCGCCACCTGCAGCTGGTGCAGAATGCAGCAGCCCAGCTTTTGACTAGTACTTCCCAGTCTAGTCATATCTTGCCAGTGCTGTGCGGACTGCACTGGCTGCCAGTACAGTGGCGGATTACCTTTGAAGTCGGTCTTCTGACTTTTAAAGCCCTACATGGACTTGGCCCGGACTATCTGAAAGAGCTCCTGGTTCCTTACTGCCCTGGGCAATCACTACGCTCAGCTGACAAGGGGTTACTAGAGATCCCAAGGGTGTGCTTGAAATCTTCTGGGGCCCGTGCATTTATGTATGTAGCCCCTACCCTCTGGAATTCTCCACTCCGTCAGTTACGGGAGTGTGCGTCCGTGGAGGGATTTAAAAAGGCCCCGAAAACATATCTATGGCGTCAAGCCTTCAGTAATTGATTTCATTCTTCTAATTTCATCAGCCGTTTTATATATTTTAAGATTTGAAATGTTTGATGCATTTTTAAACTTTGTAAGGCGCCTTGGTTTTTGAAAGGCACCATAGAAATAAAGTTTATTATTATTATTCTTGGAGTTTGGCAAGGATCGGGAGTAGACATATCGGATGGAAATTACCCAGATTCAAAGGAATCAACACCCTTAGGAAGGGTGACGACTGTAGCAAGCTTCCAGGCGTCAGGGACAGTAGCCAGTGAGAAGGAAAGATTAAGTAGGGAGGTGGGTAGAATGGCAATCGCACGAGCTGAAAGATGCAACAGCTTAGTGTGAAACCCATCCGGGCCTTTGCCCTTATGGGGGGTTAAGGGCTAGAAGAGCTTTCAGTGTGTCAGCGGGAAGACCGGTTGGAAGGAGAAGCAGTGAGGGTAAGACGTTGGAGCACAGGGAGTTGGTAGTTGAGAATCTGGGAGAGGTACAGAAGCTAAAGAGTTGAAGCACAGGTAGTGAAGAAAATACTAAATTCAGTAGCCACAGAGGAAGGGTCAGAAATAGTGATGTTTCCTACCTTCAGGACTTGTTGGGAGGGTGGGATTGGGCTGGGGAGGAGGAGAATAGGGCATGGACTACTTTCCAGAACTCAGATGGGCTGGAAAGGCTCTCCTGGAAGGTGGATGAGAGATATTCAGTCTTAGCAAGATGGATGGCCCTGGTGCAGGCATTATGGAGGGTACGATATTTAATCAACTCACCATGGGCACTGGAGGCCTTATATGTCTTCCACGCTAGGTCCCAAGCTCGCCGACAGGCCAGCAGTTCAGCTGATATCCAAGGGAGGTGGGAGCCTTGGACCCTAGTTTTTCTGATCGGGGCGTGTCGGTCCCAAGCATTTAAGAACTTTGATTTGAAGTAGTCAAGGGCTGAGTCAACGAAGGAATCAGCAGAAACTGGAGACTAGTCAATACCAACAAGTTCCTTATAGAGGGAGGACAAATCTAAGGACCTAAAGGAGCAGAGAAAAAGTATGTTTGGCGGTGCTCTGTGACGGTGGATTTTATGCACACAGTAAACCATGTGGTGATCACTGAGTGCATCTGGCAGAATTCCAGGTGCAACTACCCGGTGGAGGTGAGATGCAAGAATCCAGTGCAGCAGGGTATGTTTACTTGACTTATGGTTTAAGCGGGTTGATTCAGAAATCAGTTGCATTAGATTCATGGATGAGATATTATTACAGAATTTGGATTGTGTACTGGAAAACCAGTCTATGTTAAAGTCCTCAAGGAAGAGGAGTTCTCCTGACAGAGTGGGTTGCAAGAGTTGAGATGAGGTCAGATACAGAGGAGGAAAGGAGGCTTGGGAAGCAATAAATGCCTCCCACAAAGATAGGTAGGGAGATGGGGAAAGATAGCTTTATTAGCAGAAGTTCATAGGCAGAAAGGGAAGAGACAGAGAGGCAGACAGAATATTGGATGGAAGAAGAGATATAGATGATCACCCCCACCGCCCCAGTTAACCGATCCTGTCAAATGAGGGAGTACTCCGGGATGGAGATGGCAATGTCAGGTACCTTAGAGGAAAGCCATGTTTCAATAATAATCAGTACACTAGGCTTCAGGCTAATCATAAGAGGCTGAAGAAGATCAATCTTTGGGAAAAGGCTTCGAATGTTAAAATGAAGTACTTTCATTCCTCTTGGGAGGTCAGATGGTGGGAGAAGGGATGGCCTTGGATTAGGTTCTATGATACTCGCTGCCAGTAGCAGTAAAATAGTAAGCAGCTTATAGGGTAAGGACATGTGTCTTCGAGACTGGCATAACTTACAAGGTGAAAAGGAGGAGGTAAAGTTAGGGGAGGAGTTAGGAGTCAACAGCAAGGAGTGAAGGGGTGCTAAATGGATACAGATAGAATGGAGGATCCCGGACACCAGGATGTGTGAAGTGGGGGGTGGCCAGGTACTTGCTGGAGTGTAAATGAACAGCACTCTCCAAGGACATACCGCTAGACTATTTTTGCCCTGCTGTTAAGCTCCAGCGTCTTTCACAACTCCACCGGTTAAAAACTGTGCCACTCTTTGTTCTCCTTTTGACGAGGCAGAACTGTTCAGTCTTCACTACAAAATTAGCAAGATATCTGGCATTTCTGACCCACAGGGCGATGAATGAATTTAAAATTACATGTGGTAGTCCAGAATGAACTCTAATAAAGATTTCTCCACGATGATGAGGATTCGATGGCTCTGGAGCAACAAGGAGGAGGAGGACTGGAGGCATGGGGGCACTTTTAAGTGCTGATAGGCTTGTTTTAGCCTTTATAAAGGTATGCCACTGTTGTCTTGGAGTCGGGGTTACCAGAGATGTCTGGTGTGATAAATCTCAAAGCTACTGCGCTTGGAGGAGCGCTTTCTCTGTTTTTGTCTTTTAACAGGTTTATAGCAGGAGTCGGAAAGGAGGAAGAGTCACTGGAGATGACTCATTTGAACTATTGCAGCCGAGAGCAATGGAGCTGGATTATAAGGAGGAAGACCCGCAACTGAATTCCGGACGAGCTCAGAAATTAGATTAATTTTCTGAACTCCCAGACAAAGATAAAAGAGGGAATAAAATTTGTATGAGACCTGCTTTTGGAAAATGTATTCAAGGACGCTGCTTTAGCGATGGTTGGAGATCAGTATTTAATACTTCCTCCAACAGGTATTGTGTTTTTTGTCTCATCTTGATGATAACTGTAGCGAGGAAGTCATTTAAAGGTACTCTTTTGAGCTCTTAATTGAATTTGGATTTCAATCTTGCGGGAAAGTGTTTTAGATCCCTACTTGAGTGGGTAAATTTGGTGGGCTGTTTTTAGCTCAATAAAGAGTGGTGCTGCTTTCAGAACTGGAGAAGACTCAATGGAGGTAAATCGAAGAAGGAGATTACTACATCAGGCTGATAACATATTGATAATTCTATGTAAATGCTACTTCCAATGAATTTGGGGAAGCATTCTGAGGTGCCTGCTGTTTGGGAAATTTCTCTTAAAAAGTTATTTTTTTTGATGGAGCATGACTCTGTGCTTAAATAATTCATTTTAAAGCATAGTGTAAAGCGTTAATTAGAAGTCCTCCTTGGGACTCCCATAGTTGGTTTGAGCCACTGAAGAGCTGATATATCTGTGACTATGCTTCCAAGTTTAATATGTTTTATGGAACGGCTCCCTAAAATGCACTGGGCTGGATATTCAAACTGTGCCATTCTGTGGCACAAGCCCTTGCGCTGCGCAAAATAGTTGCGCTGGGTTGTGGCCGGGGCGATATTCAACGGAGTTGCGTTATTGAGCAACTCCTTGAATATCACCCCCGGCCACAGCCACTGTGCATGGCGCAGTGGAACTTGCGCCACCGCAAGTGGTCAGAGTGGAGCATTCAAGATGCGGTGGCGCAAGTTCCATTGCGCCATGCGCAAATTCAATATTCAAAAGGTGACATGCAAATGGGGCCATAATTCATGCAAGCGCACGGGGACTTTGCATCTACTTATGGCCCCATTTGTATGTTATTAAGAGCGTAGGGAAAAGCGCCGATCCTCGCCGACTTGGCGCCTGGCACCCTGCCAGGCAGCAGCCATCGGGGACCGACGCCCCCTGCAGCCCGACCGTGGGCATAAGTGTATAAATCCCAACTGGCCCGATCACGGGAAAAACCGCAGTAACCTCCCCCACTAGCCCGATCGCGGGCATTAGAGGTCAACCCCCACAAAGAACAATATCCCTGGTGGTCCAGTGGACCGCAAAGCCCGATCACGGGCATTAGAGTCCACCCCTCCAGAATAATATCCTGGTGGTCCAGTGGACCGCTAAGCCCGATCGCGGGCATTAGAGTCAACCCACCCCCAGGTCCAAGTACCCCAGTGATCTAGTGGCCCCCCACCCACCCACCCACGGAGCCCCACCACCTGCTTCTCCCACCATCAGCGGCGGGTGGCAGCATCCCACCCGCCTGCCGCCCCGCCGCCCGCCGACTGACTGCTCGGTAGGGCTGCACACCCATTGGTTCAGAGCAAGAGCCTATGGGCGTGCAGCCCATACTGTACAAGGCAGTCCAGATATGTGAATGACCGTGGACTACGTAGCCTCAGCATATCACGAATCTCCCTGGCAGTCTAGTGGTCCCCCCAAGCACGAATCCTGACCCCCAGCCCAGGTAAAACACCTATTTGTCCCTGGTAGTCTAGTGGTCCCTCCAACCCCCAGCACAATTCCTAACCCCCATCCCACAATGTAATAATTAATTGTCCCCGATAGTCCAGTGGTACCCCCAGCAGGACTCCGACACCTGGAGTTGTGGTGAAATACTTAAAAGTTCCCTGGTAGTCCAGGGGTCCCCAAGCACGACTCCGGCACCCAGAGCAGCAGTGAAATACTTAATGATCCCTGTAGTCAGTGGTCCCCCACCCCACCCGCATAGACTCCCACACCCAGAGTCGCGGTGACATACTTATGTTCCCTGGTAGTCAGTGGTCTCCCACCTCAGCATGACTCCGACCCTCGATCCACAATACAAACGCATTTCCCAGGTAGTCTAGTGGCCCCCACCCAGCAGTGATGCCTCTGCTCATCCCAAGAAAACTCCACAAACACAATCGAAGACTGGCTCAGCCCTCCTCTCACCAACATGGCCGGCCGCCAACTGAAGTACGAATGAGCGCACATTCATACCTCAGTCGGTGGCCGGCTGTGGTGGTGAGAGGAGTGCTGAGCCGGTCACCGGCTCTGTTTGTGGAGTTTCTGGGATGAGTGGAGATGTCACTGCTGGGTGAGGGAACCACTAGACTACCAGGTAAATATGTTTATATTGTAGAACGGGGGCTGAGTCGTGTTGGGGGACCACTGACTACCAGAGTAACTGAATTATTTCACCGCAGCTCCGGTGTCTTGAGTCATGCGGGGGTACTGGACTACCAGGGTTAAATAATTATTACATTGTGGATGGGGTCGGGGTTGTTTGGGGGGGGACAATACCTGCAACTGCCCCTGACTTTCAGGGATGTCCCTGATTTTGCCTCACAAATTTCCTCTGTCCCTCATGGGTGTTTTGTGTTTATGACTGAACAGTGGAGACTTTTAGCACAGATTCATGTCATACATTAAAGCTACAGGCCTTATATTCAGACGACGATACATTGTACACTAATCCCCTTATTCTGTTAGCTTTCTGGGTAAATCTTACCAATTTGTGAGATGTGTCCCTGATTTGGGGTCTTTGTCCCTGTTTTGTTATACCCTGTCCCTGATTCAGGAGGCAAGGAGCTGAGAGATCTGTATGCACAGACTGTGTTCCTGCTGTGTCCAGCCTATACTTCCATTCCGACCAACAGGGGATGCTGTGGGCATGCCTTGGCCTGCAGTGTCCAGCCTGTACTTCCATTCAGACCAAAGTGGGGGGCTTTGTGCTCCATGCAGTAGCACCGGGCAAACTGCATGGTAATGTATGCTAAGCAGCAGTTAATGAGATGCAAATGTACCTGTTTGCCCACAGATTACCTAAATCGGCTCATTTGCATGGGAGCTTTAAATGTAGCTCCCGTTTGCCCCGGGCTAACCAGTTTGCACCAGGCTAATGTGTTAGCACTGTGCAATCAGGTTAGCCCCGGGCCAACCTCATTGCAGCATAGCACAGTTCTGGAGTGTGTGGCTTACATTGTTGTTTGAAGTAGATGTCAGACATCTCTGTGCAATCACACACAATGTTCTCCACCTGCAGCACTGGCTTTCTCCAGGGTATAATGGGCTGCAGTAGCAGTGTACACTTCCCTGTTGCTATATTCAGTGCTGTCTTATTCCCGGGATATTTTTGCTCTGCACTCCTGGCCCTGTTTGTCTGGCTTCCTTTGCTTGCTATATTCAGCTGGTTTTGCACTGGGCTATTCCTTTTGAATATAGCTTGCTTTTTGCTCCAGGCTAAGTTTGCCCCCTGGGCAGTGCTAATTGAGCCCCGGGACAAAGTTTTGAATATCTGGCCCCAAGACTGCAGAATGACCAGATTCTGGTATGCAACTGTCAATCATGCCCACAGTATTTAATGAATGGTAGCGTCGGGGTCAGGTGGGAGGAGGAGGGCAAAAAGTACAGGTTGGCAAGTCAGGCTGTAGGAGTGGGTCCCCATCTGCAGAAAAGATTATTTTTGCATTTTAATCATTCAATATAATAAGTGAAATATACTAAGGGACCTCATTGTAAATGAGCCTGTGGCTCGAATGTCCCTGTTCATTATGAAATTAATAAAATTATTTTACTTCTACTACTATTAAGAAGTACACACATGTTGCATAAATACATACTGCATATATTATAGTGGCAGGGTGGCACCCCTATAGTTAGGGTTCAGTAGGGTTTTTATTGTTAAATCAAACTTTGCACCATAACAGCTTCACCCCATTCAATGGAACTACACAGAATTGTGCATGCGTGGTCTGCTGGAGCAAGGTCTCTTTATCTGGCATGTTTCGTACCAGTTTGTTGTCTTGATTCTGATATCTGGATAGTGCAAAAGCTGGAATTTATTGTAACTTTTTTTTTTTTTTTTTTTTTTTTAACTTTTGCTGCTTTTTCTTGCTCCTACCTATAGCCGAGATGGATCGGAATTTTGTTCTGAGGTTTTCAGGGTAGAAAGGCTTGCTCTATAAAAACAGGTTACTCACCTGTAACAGTAGATCTTACTTGAGAGGGCTCTTGCAGTAGGTAATTACATATAGGACTGTCGACGGCAGGCGGGACCCCATGGAAAATTTCTGGCTAACGGTCCCTGGCGGGGACCGCCCTCCGATCAGGTGACCAGCGTCAGGCCAGCGTTGGTATAAAGGGAAGGTCCCTGACGTCCGCCTTTCCAGTTCTTTTCTCACCGCTGGCTCGCATACCGGTGAAGTTCGTGCTCAGCCCTGTTGTCATTGGTTTTTATCGAAGTACCAGTATTTTGCAATTTATTCGTCAGGTGAACGTCGGTTTATGTCGTCCCCTTCAAAAAATAAGTGTCACTCGTGCGGCGCCCAACTGCCCCACAAAGACGGTCACTCCCTCTGCCTTTTTTGTTTAGGCCCCGACCATGCGGTCAACAAGTGCCCGCATTGCCTGCATATCAACGCGGCTACCCGCAGACAACGCCAGCAGTCTTTGGAAGCCCATCTCCTTAAAAAGAAGATGTCTGCAATGGAGAAGGAGTTGAAGAAGCTTAGGCAGGCGTCAACCTCCCCAGGAGGACACAAGAAGCGGGACAAAGAAAGGCACCGGGAGAAGGCCTCCTCTTCCATGACTCCGGCTGGAGCTGCGGCTAAGGTAATGTCCCCTCCGGGGGAATCACACGATGGCAGCCTCCAAGGCTTTGGAGGAGGCGTCGGCCCGCCCGTCGGGTTCACGTTCGAGCCCTCTGGGTGCCTCCGGGCAAAAGGAGACTTCTGCCCCCAGTACTGCCGCAGGCTTGCGGCCTACTGGTGTGGGCGTCTCCCACAAGCCAGACGTCGGCTCCTCCGACGTCCTCCGGGAGAAGGCCGCTAAGATGCCCGACCCTTCAGGGCAGTGCATGGCAGCGTCCCCCTCGGACCGGGCCGCTTCCCACCCTCGGCCCGCCTCCGACGAAGGAACCCCTGCATCGGACGCCGGCTCCTCCGCGCCGCTGGATGGCCTCCAAGTCGACGCCGGCTCCTCCGACGGCGCCGGGCATCGGAGCCATGACAGACCCTCCATCGCCTGTCATCCCAGGTTCCCCGCAGCCTTCGCTGCTGTCCGGGAGCCCAAGTTCCTGCCGGACCCGGGACTTCTCTCCTCCGTCCCCAGGCGAGGCTTGGGAGGTTTTCCTCCGTCAGACCATCCTCCTACGGAACCGGCTCTGGCCGGCCCCCCGGACGCCGGCCCCGCCGACGCCGGTTATGACGCTGGCCCTTCCGACGCTGGCGGGGGATATTCCTCTTCCATCGGGCCCTCCACCCCATGGGCCTATCACGGTTCCCTACTGGGCCATCTGCTCTGGCAGTTCCCCCAGTACCTGGGTATCCGCCATCCTATCTGACACTGGTTTACCCGGGTTCGCAGTATCCTGCGCCACAGTACCCGGCCCCGACTCCACCGGCGCCGCAGTACCCGACGCCGTATTACCCAGCCGGGTTATGGATACTCCCCTTACGGATATAATCCGTACAACTATCCCCCTCCTCCTCCTCCTCCACCACCCCCTAGGCCGTTGGTGGATCTTCAGGAGACTCTGGCCTCCTGGTGGGCTGAGGCCAAGGCTCAGCTCACCAAGGAAGTCGAGAGTCACCTCACGGCGACGGTGTCACCTCCGGCTCCCGTACGCCCTAGACAGCACACTCCCTTTCCGCTTCCGGATTCCTGAGCTCTCCCTTTGGGATCCAGAGAGGGGCAGGACACGCGTTCCCCAGAACCCGTTCCTCCCTAGATGAGTTAGGGAGTCTTACTCTGCTTCAAATTCTTCTTCTTCTTCTCTCTCGGACTCTTTGGATTCCTCCGACTGATGCTCCAAGAAAGATGACGAGCCTCGCTCTCCGTCCAAGCCCTGGCCAAGGACTCCACCGAAGTCCCCTCCGGAGGATCCTTCCTTCACGGAGTTGCTCAGAAAGATCCTGGAAGTCCATCAGTGATGTTCCTTAGAGCCAGATCCTCAGCGGGTTAAACTCGCCGAACATCTGGACTTGCCCCTTACGACCCCTACTCTAGTGCCACCCTGGATCGAGCCTTATGCCCACCTTGTTTCCACTATTTGGAAACAACCGTCGGCTTTAGCCCCACTTCCTCGGAAGTCCAACAGGCTATACCAGGCTCCAGATGGTGTAGACTTTCTAGACTCTCACCCCCATGCAGACTCGGTTGTGATTAGCACCGCTCACGGCCGGTCAGCACACCCAAAACATTTGAGCTCGTCTCTCCTGGATAAGGAATCTCACCTTCTGGATCAGTATGGAAGGAAGATCTATGCTTCTTCCACACTGGGAATCAGGGCCCTAAATTATGCAGCATAGATGGGGGATTACCAGAAGGCTGTCCTTACCCAGGCGGAATCTAAGATTGACTCCTTGCCTGACTCCCAAGTCAAGCAGGAGTTAGCTGATCTTGTCCGGTCTGCTCGTTTGGACAGTCGTCACAGTCTGAGGACGACCTGTGATGCAGTGGACACGGCAGGGCGGAGCTCCGCAGTCGCCGTAAGTCTTCGGCGTCACGCCTGGCTCTGAGTGTCAGGTTTGGTCCCGGAGGTGCAGTCAGCAATCCAAGAAGCACCTTTCAGGGGTTCGGTGCTTTTCCGTGGTGATGTCAAGGACATCATCACCGACTTGCAGGAGAAGGGGACGGCCCTTAAATCTGTGGATTCCATGTACTGTCCCCATCCCCCGCAGCGCCGTCCTTTTCGCAGACGCAGCCGGCCTCAAGCGAAACCCCAGGGAAGGCGGGCCACTAAACGTCAGGCACCCGCAGCTGCCAGGCCCCCGCTGCCCAAAAAAGCATCAGGTGCCCCAGCTGCGGCGCTGCCTCACACCACCTGACTCCTTCCCTCTCCCACCGCCTCCGGACTCTCCTGAGGAACCGGTAGGAGGGAGGTTCTCCCTCCACCTTCCGGGTTGGGAGAGGATAACATCGGATTCATGGGTGCTTCAGATCATAGCAGAGGGGCACTCTATAGAGTTTCTACAGAAACCTCCACGTCACCCCCCTCTGAACTCCTCTTACGCAAGGGACCATCTTCCTTTGGTCATGGAAGAAATATCTGCTCTCCTCGCGAAGCAGGCCATAGAACCCATCCCCCCTCACCTTCACGGGACGGGTTACTATTCCCATTTCTTCCTTGTACCAAAGAAGACGGGAGGTCTCAGACCCATTCTCGATCTCAGCTCCCTGAACTTCTATGTGGAATACAAAAAGTTCAGGATGCTCTCCCTTCAAACCCTCTTGCCCCTTATCCGGCCGGGCCAATGGCTTTGCACTCTGGATATGCAGGATGCGTATCTGCACATCCCCATTCGCCCCTCGCACCGAAAGTATCTCAGGTTTGCGTTCCACAGGGACCATTACCAATTCCGGGCACTCCCATTTGGTCTTTCCTCAGTTCCCCGAGTCTTTACCAAATGCCTGGCGGTGGTAGCAGCCCACCTGAGTACTTTGGGAGTTCAGGTTTTTCCCTACCTGGACGATGGGCTCCTGGTGGCCTCATCCAGGGAGGAACTCCTGCACTTTCTCTCCCTCACCCAGCGTTTTTTTTCTGGCCTGGGTATCACCATCAACCATTCCAAGTCTCATCTGGACCCTTCCCAGAGACTCCAGTTCATCGGGGCAATCCTTGATACGACAGTCTGCAAGGCCTTCCTGCCTTCAGACAGGGGGGCCTCCCTCCAGTCACAGATTTCCCTACTTTCGGAATGCAGGAAGGTTCTAGCGAGGTCAGTGCTCCGTCTTTTGGGGCTGATGGTGGCCGCCATCCCTACAGTTCCGCGCTTGCGACTCCATATGAGAATTTCTCAATGGACTCTCCGCTCTCAGTGGGATCAACTTGTAGACGGCCTAGATCATCTGGTACTGATCTCCTCGCCGATGATAAGAGACTTGCAATGGTGGATGGTTCAAGAGAACTTGTTCCGGGGGGTCCCCTTCTTTCACTTTCCCCCCTCCCAGACTCTGACCACGGACGCTTCAGGCGAAGGTTGGGGAGCCCATCTGGGTCCTCACCGAACCCAGGGTTTATGGTCCAGACTGGAATTAGCCCTCCACATCAATGTGCTCGAACTACGAGCAGTTCTGTATGCCCTCCAAGCCCTTCACCAATACATCCTTTCCGGCCACCTGGCCGTCCAAACGGACAACATGTGCGTGGTGTGGTATATCAACAAGCAGGGAGGAACTCATTCCTACCCGCTCTGCAGGGAAGCAATGAGGGTTTGGGAATGGGCCACGCTTCACAACTTTCATCTTACGGCGATCCATGTTTCAGGAGTCAACAATGTCCTGGCAGACAAGTTAAGTCGTTCCTCGGCTCTGCTACACGAGTGGGAACTGGACCAAAAGTTCTAAACGGCACTTTCCAACTTTGGGGGACTCCACAGGTAGACCTGTTCGCCTCTTCCCAAAACGCAAAACTTCCCACCTTTTGCTTGCTCACTCCAGAGCGAGGCACTTTCTGGAGCGGCGCTCTGTCTCTAAGCTGGAAGGGCAGATTCCTCTATGCTTTTCCCCCAATTCCTCTGGCCCCTCGTGTTGCAGAAACTTGCATTGGAAGGAGTGAGAATGATTCTGATCGCTCCTTTCTAGCCCAGGCAAATCTGGTTCTCTCTTCTACAACAATACTCAAGAGGTTCCTCCTCTTCCTCTTCCTTTATCTCGAGGATTGCTGACCCAGGATCAGGGGACCCTGGTCCATCCGGGACTCAAGTCCCTACAACTTCATGCATGGCTCCTGCAGACCTAGCCCAATCTCATTTTGGCGTCTCTCCTAAGGTGGCCGAAATTCTGGTGGAGGCTAGAAAACCCTCCACTAGGTCCACCTACGCTATGAAATGGAAGTGACTTTCCATTTGGGCTGCCTCAAGGAATGTGGAGCCTTTCTCCTGTCCTGTGGCTGTTCTGCTGGATTATTTGCATCATCTTTTCGACCTGGGTCTCAGTCTCTCCTCTTTGAAGGTTCACATGGCTGCTATTTCAGCCTACCATGTTCCTTTTGCTGATAAAGCCTTTGCCCAATTAGAGGTATCCAAGACCTTTCTCAGAGGGGTCCTTCATCTCAGGCCCCCTGTTCGGACTCCCGCTCCCCCTTGGGATTTGAACTTTGTTCTCGAGAAACTTACCCTTCCTCCTTTTGAGCCTGCGGCTTCCGCAGACTTGAAGTTTTTATCGTGGAAGACGCTCTTCCTGGTGGCCATTACCTCTGCTCGCAGAATTTCTGAGCTCCAGGCCCTTATGTGTAAAGTCCCTTATCTGATTTTTCACAAAGAACGAGTAGCTCTTCGCACTAACCCTAAGTTTCTTCCGAAAGTGGTAGCGGAGTTTACCTTAAATCAGTCTATTGAGTTATCTGCCTTTTTCACGCAGTACTCCAACCAGGGAGAATACTTGCTCCATACCATGGATGTCCACAGGATTCTGAGATACTACACCAATAGGACGAAGGATCTCAGTAAGACTGCTCAGTTGTTCGTCTCTTTTGCTCACAAAAAGGAAGGCAATGCTGTTTCCAAGCAATGCCTATCAAAGTGGTTGGCCCATTGCATCACTTTCTGTTATGACAAGTACAACAAGACCCTTCCGGGTCAAGTCAGAGGTCACTCCACTCGTGGAGTCGCAGCCTCTGCGGCTTGTTTCAAGACTGTGTCTGCGGCGGACATCTGTGCTGCCGCCACTTGGACTTCCGTCCATACCTTTACGAAACATTACAGTTTGGACATTGCCTCTCGCCGTAGAGCAGGCTTCGGCTTAGCAGTCTTGCAAGGCCTCCTGTCTTGAGGTCTGCAAAGTTTTCTACTTCTTCTTGAAGTAGTTCCTCCTCCTGGTGCCTTTCATTTGTTCCAGACTGCTTGGGATTCTGTCCTATATGTAATTACCTACTGAAAGAGTCCTCTCGAAGTAAGATAGTACAGTTCACGTAAGAATTTACCGTAACAGTAGATCTTCGAGAGACTCTTGCAGTATACCTCTGCCCTCCATCCCCCTAGGCTTTTTCAGCTCCTTTTCCACTGAGGGAAATATCTGCTTCTCTCTCATCCGGGCCTGTGGCGGGAAAGAACTGGAAGGCGGGCGTCAGGAACCGCTCCTTTATACCGACGTCGTCCGACACCGGTCACCTGACGTGTGGGCGGTCCCTCGCCAGGGACTGCTAGCTAGAAATTTTTCCGTTGGGTCCTGCCACCTGCCGACGACAGTCCTATATGTAATTACCTACTGCAAGAGCCTCTCTCGAAGATCTACTGTTACGGTAAGTTCTTACGTAACTGTACTTTCTAGTAGCAGGATATGTTGTTCATCCACATTTGTTGGCATGTCCCTTTCCCCTTTAAATCAGCCGGAAGGTCTTCAAGCTGGCTCCTCCCACCCACCCAGGTGGTATAACCCTCAACTCCACCCCATGACGCCAGATCTTAAGACTGCTGGAAGCCAGGTTGTGCATAACAGTCGAGGGAGGTCAAGTGGGTCAGTGTGGATGAACAACATATACCACTCCTAGAACTATTGTTACAGGTGAGTAACCTGTTTTTCTAGGGATGTGGATATGTTGTTCTTATCTACACTTGTTGGCAGACTCCTAGCAGTTCTCCGGGAGGAGGAAGGCAAGGTGCATACAATGGGTGATGAAGGTGTTCGCCGTCTTCCAGGTAGCAGCCCTGAAGATTTCCTGGATAAGGATGTCTCTGGAAGCAGCCACCGACACAGCAGTATGGTGGGTGGAATGAGCCCTTAGCCCTACAGGAGGCTCCCTACCTGCCAACCTATAGTACAGATCAATGCATGATGTAATCCATCTGCCAATCGTCCACTTTGCTGCAGGCCTGCCAGGTGCGGCTTCAGTGTAGGTGACAAACAGCTGGCGAACATCTCCCCAAACTTCTGCTGTCCTCTCCTTATAGTAGGAGAGAGCATGTCTCAGGTCCAGAGTATGGAGCCTGTACTCAGCATCCAAGGTATAGTTAGGGTAGAACACAGGCACAGCCAACACCTGATTGAGGTGAAACTCTGACACCACCTTTGAGAGGAATTTTAGGTGGGGACGCAGGACAACCTTGTCCTGTGGAAGACTAGATAAGGAGACTCCACTGAGAGCGCCTGGAGCTCCCAGTCCTTCTGGCAGACGTGATAGCCACCAGGAAATCTGTCTTCCATAACAAGTGTCACATCTCACACTTGTGCATTGGTTTGAATGGCTTGCTCATGAGCTCTGCCCAAACCAGCAGTAAATCCCACAGAGGTGGTGGCTGACGCACCGGAGGGGATATGAGATCAAGACCTTTGAAAAAGTGCCAGGCCACCTTCTGTGCCACCGTCTGCTGACTGGCCCGCACCCGGTAAGCAGAGATGGCTGCCAGGTGCACCTTAAGGGTCGAAGACCCCCTTTGGACAGAGACCAAAGGTAGTCTAGAATGCTGGCCACAGGACAGGACAGGACAGAGGGTTCAGGCCCTTGCCCTGGCACCAAATGGAAAAACTTTTCCATTTGAAGTCATAGCACTTTTTTTTTTTTTTTTTCAATTCAACTTTTATTAAAGTTTTAAGAACAGTAACAGTAGTAAGGAATACATCGAGAAAGGAAACAGGATAACAATAAAAAATTTCTGCCGTCAGGACAAAACAGATAATCAGGATGTATGCCTTACCCCCCATCCCCTAATCCCCATCCCACCCCCCACCCACCTTTTACACAGCACTGAAAAGAAAAAAAGAACAAACAGAGAGCCGGCTGGAGAATTAACTGTCACTTACAATGGGACGGAAAAGAAGGTGTATAAAGAACCCCAGGTCTGATTGAAGTTAAGAAGTTTATACTGCAAACCTGCAATGGTTCTATCCGTCCTGAGATTGGGATAGGAATTCCTGCAACCATTCGCCATAAGAAATCTCTGTGTTATCTTTCCAATGCCTCAGAACTATTTTCTTTACTGAGGCCGAGATCAATCCCATATGATATTTCCTACACCGGACACTAATCTGAGTCATATCCCCTAAGATACAAACCCCAGGAGTGAATAAATCTTCCAAACCCAAAAGGGGGTCAAGATTTTTCTTAATAGTCTCCCATAAGCCTATTACTTTCGGGCAGTGCCAAAAGATATGGAGTATATCCCCAACCCCTTGCTGACATCTAAAACATGAGGATGAGGAGACCATGCCCCTCTCAACCAGTTTAAGAGGGGAGAAATAGGAGTTATGTAATAATTTGAATTGCATTAATCTGAGCCTATCCTGCACTAGAAAGTTGTGGCACGCCCCCCCCAAATAGCGCCCCAGTCAAAATTGTGTTCTGGGAACAGTTGCTGCCAATATTGTCTAGGGGCATGAATATTAGGGTGTGGCCAACCAATCAATACATTGTATGTTTGCGAAATGGCATGAGCTTTTCCAGCCATTGTAATCAAAGTTGCCTCAAAGTCACTCAGGCCACAGTCCCCGGACGAGGTACTCAACTTCCCAGCTAAAAGATGGCGGAGCTGAAAAACTCTAAATATCAGGCGCTGAGGAATTTGAAACTTGCTCAAGATGTCTATCGAAGAAAGCAATTTACCACCCTCTTCAAGTAAATCTTTAATCATCATCTTATCCAGAAAAGGTAACCAGGTAGCTTGAATAGGTTTACCATCTATCAAGAAATTAGAATTCCCCATTAACGGTTGGGACGGGTCCCCAGTATGACGATATTTTAAAAAGGAACATAGTTGTATGTGTATTCTAACTGAGGTTTCAATGGGTGATTTACACAAAGTGGGGGGGAGAGCTTTCAGAGGACAGTAGAGCAAAGCCTCAGGCCTGAGTCCAGAGTCCCGGATCCGGGATGCTTCCAGGTTTAACCATAAGGGTATGTAAGTGTCAACCTGCAAATTTTCTGTTTTTTTAAGCCACTGGAGGTACTTTGATGCATGACTAGCCCAATAATATAGTGCAAAATGGGGGAGTCTCAGACCACCATACAGTTTAGGGGCAGACAGTTTAAAGTAAGACAATCTAGGTCTCTTGTAGCTCCAAATAAAACCGGAGATGATTCTATGCACTCCTTTGAACCACTTTAGTGGGAGCCAAATGTTTAACATACTGATGGGGTAAAACAACCGAGGAAAAACGTTCATTTTTACCAGATTAATTCTCCCCCATATAGACAAGGGAATAATCGCCCATCTCCGTAAGTCCGCTTCAATATCCCGCAAAACTGGATCTAAGTTACTTTGCCTTAGGAGAGGTACGTCTCTAGTTAACGTTAGACCTAAATATCTGATGAACTTAGCATTCCAGGCTAGCCCGAAAGGGGCAATCTCATGTGCACCTGTCCTGAAGTTTAGGGGGGAAGACCACTGATTTACTAATATTGAGCTTATAATTAGCAATAGAGCCAAATTTGTCGATAATATCTAACAAAATTGGAATGGAGGAGGATGGATGTGAGATTTGCAGCAGGAGATCGTCTGCATAAGCCGCAACTTTCAATGTGTGCCCCCATGCCTGGATACCCTGGCTCCTGTTTAATTCGCAAAATAAGGGGCTCAATGTATAAATTAAAAAGGAGCGGAGAGAGGGGGCAACCTTGTCTGGTACCAAGAAAGAGTTTAAATAAAGATGAGGTAACACCACTGCATGTAATTCTTGCTGATGGTAATTTATATAGAGCTTTGATCCACCCAGAAAATCGTCGGGGAAAACCGAAATAATCCATAACTTTTATAAGGAAATTACCGTATACCCTATCAAAAGCTTTCTCGGCATCCAAAGAAACCAAGACCATAGGCTGATCGGCATCCCTGGAGGCCGAGAAGACATGAGCCAGAGCCCTTAAATGATCTGCAGACGATCTACCGTTCATAAATCCCACCTGTTCAGGTCCAATTAGACCGGGGAGGACCTTACTTATTCTGTCGGCCAACAGCCTAGTGAGGATTTTAATGTCTTGATTAAGAAGGGATATGGGTCTGTAATTTGCAACCAGATCTGAGGCCTTACCCGGCTTAGGTAGAAGCACAATTAAAGCTTCAAAAAGAGAGCTATCAGTGGCCTCACCATCCAGAATACATTGGAACAGCCGTACCAAAGAAGGAACTAATTCCTTCGAGAAAGTTTTATAGAAATTGGCGGAGAGACCATCTGGGCCAGGTGTTCTGTCCAAAGGGAGAGACTTGATAACCCGGTCGACTTCCTCCCCAGTAATGGGGGCCAAAAGTTGAAGTCTATCGATTTCACATAGTGAGGGAAAATTTAAACCTCCCAGAAAGTGATCAATCTGTTCCTCGGACGGAGGGTCTTTCATGGGTCCATAAATCCCTTTAAAATATTTTAGAAACTCCTCTAAAATATCCTCAGGGAGGGTTTTGATTGGGCCCCCCTCTAAGGGGCGAATAGCTGGCACCCACCTAGACGACTCTAACTGCTTAATTCTTCTAGCTAATAATCGGCCGGCCTTCTCCCCTTGGTCTGTAAACATAGCCTTAGATCTTATGAATGCCCACTCGGCTTGCTCATTTAATATTCTAAGATACGCGTCCCTTAACAAGGTTAGCTCTTGTCTATAGGTCTCTGAGGAAAAGTCAAAAAGGCCTCGTTCTTTGTCACGAATTTTAGTTAGTAAATCAGCTATACGGTTCATCCTTTCCTTCTTTCTGAGGGAAGCCAGACCAATCAAAATACCCCGGATAAAAGCCTTAAAAGCCCCCCACTCCATGTCTGGTTTGTCAGTAGAGTTTAAGTTAAAGGAGATAAATTCTGTCATTTGTGCAGAGAGGTAATTAACCGATTTAGGGTCTTTTAGTATCTGGTTATTGATTTTCCATCTGCTCCCTGGTTTAGGTAGCGATGAGAAAACAAGAAGGCATTTCACTATAGAGTGATCCGACAATGGACCAGAAACAATGCTTGTGTCTAACACCCCAGACAGAAGAGTATTTGAAATAAGGAAGTAATCTATCCTAGATAGGGTGTTATGTACCTGTGAGGTGAAGGTAAACTCACGCACGGACGGATGGAGCACTCTCCACACGTCGCAAAGACCCAAACCATCCATCATCTCCCTAACCGCCCGCTGACCCGGAGTTAGTGTCTTCCTAGCAGAGCAAGATCTGTCCATTGACGGGTCCATAACCAAATTAAGGTCATCACCCATCACAATAGGCAGATTACTCCAGGAGGAAAGTAACTCCATAATTTGGACAAAGAAACTGGGGGTATCAACATTAGGGCCATAAACTGAACCCAAAACAATCTCTAGGGTTAACAAAGTGCCCTTCACAAAAACATACCTCCCACATTTGTCTTCAATTACTTGGGACGGGAGAAATGGGATTGACTTACGTATCATAATCAACACCCCTTTGCTTTGGGAACTACCTTCTGAGGAAAAGATCTGGCCAATTTGAAACCTGCGTAGCTGGCTACTTTCCGTTCTCGACAAATGGGTCTCTTGTAAAAACATAATATCTGCTTTTACATAATCTAGATGTTTAAGGATTGTATACTGTTTAGATTTATGGCGAAGGCCGTGCACGTTCCAGGTCACCATATTAATATGTCTCGCCATACTGTGAAATGAAGCCTAGACCTGAATAAATTAAAAACCAGCCCTATACTAAGCAACCGAGTAGAATACAAAGTGCTGTGTAAAAGGTCCCTCCCCATCCCAAAATCCCCAAAAACCCCATAACAATACCAAGACCTATCCCCCAACGACCCCTCCACCCCTAGCCCACCCGAACTACCAATGAACATGATACCAGAACAATGAGAAACTCTGCCTCCAGACCCCCCCCCACCCGTATTAATACATACATAATCCGGTCCATTCTTCAATTGGCAAATACAATGATAGCTTAATTTGAGTTTTCCCACCCTTCCAACATTAAATTTGAACTGTCCCCAATGTGAGAAACAAATAAACCACCAGTTCAGGTAAGCAAAGGATAAAAGAAAATGGTTCATAAAGAGCATCTTAAACAATGTTGACTAATACTCAACCCGGTGGACCACATTGCAAAAATGTTTGGATTGGGGCTACGGTAACACAAAAGAGTCCAGACTGAAAATGTCCTCTCAATATTCAATACGCAGGTTGGTTGGTCTCACTACTGATTAACAGAGATTATAAAAGGAGGGACCCTATGTGAGCTGATCCTACATAAGAACGTCCCATCTGAGGTGTATTGTTGCTTTACTCAACTTACGCTGCCTGCTCAGGGGCCCCAGAACCGCCTGCGTGTTTAGGTAGGGGGGTACTATAGTAAGGACGTATTAATGTGGTGAGAATTTATACTGCCAACTATCACATATAGTAGTCCAAGCCACATTATAATACAGCAGGAAGTAAATAGGTGTCCCCCTTTTGTAAAGCGGATGAAAAAAAAAAAAAGTTAATTGTCTTAAAACTTCTTCGTGGCCATTATTGTGCAGCTCTTATCTGGATCCAAGCCTTGGATTCTTCACATCTGACACCTTGTAGCTTCCCCTGGCTAGGAGGATATTTGGGAAAGAGATGGCCCCCCGGAGAAACTTCCCGCTGCATACCAGATGTGTCCGTCAAGGCATATAATCCTTTGCGATGGCCATCATGGGACAGATATCATTGTAAAAAATAACTCTTCTTCGTTCAACATGAACCAGCAGGTTTAGATTGTAATCTAATAAGATCTACCCCTGATGGTGACGGGCGAGACTGTCAGGTTAGCCATTCAATCGGGACAAGTTTAATCTGTGAAAACAGCCCTTGATGGAGTAGAAATAAGGAGGGGTTTAAAGTCAAAAAATTCTCCAACTTCTGAATCTGTATATCCAAAGCAAAACATTCAGGTATAGTCAGGATCCGACATATACCCCCCCTTTCCCTAATGGAGACCAATGTAGCATCCAACCACGGGGAAAGGTATACACAAGGAGCGGGTGACCCCCTGAGATACCGAAGCTCCCGATCCAAACAGGTCACAGTTAGTCCATGGTTGCCCGGGGAATCAGCGTCTAAATAAAGGTTCTCAAACGCAGGACACTTGGAGAGATCATCCTGACAAATAACACTACTGGTGATCGCCAAGGTACACTCTCATGGATCCCGGAATAAATCAGGAAACAGCTGCTTTAACGCTGATAGCGCGGCTTCTGCATTTTCAAAGGTGTGCCATGTCTCATTGGCCAAAACTTGAAAACGGGCTGGATACCTCATCCTGAATCGGATATTAGCTGCAATCAGCTTAGCGATTAGGTTGTGAAATGACGCCCTCCTCTGCCGAATAGACAGAGGTAAGTCTTGAACCACCCTTAGCCTCGCACCTTCCCAAGATATTTCTTTCATTTCCCTGGCTTTACTTAGGAAATGTTGACGCCTAGGTAATTCAAAATTTGAAAATGAATATGCAGGTGGTGCACCAGTGGAGGCATGGCTCTCAGCGCCCTGTAAGCTCTCTCCTATAATGTAAGTTTGCCCGAAAGGCGAGGGGCCAGCTATTTTAGTACAAAGCTTGAGCAAATTTAATCGCTCTAGGCCTCCTTCTCTGGTAAGCCTATGATCACAATATTGTTAAGGGGCGGATCGACCCTCAAGGTCTTCAACTTTGCTCTCTAGTTTAACAATCCGTTGCTTCATCGTTGATAGATCTGGGGCCAGCTTGTCGTGCCTCCACTCCACTGATGTAATACGAGCTTCTGCGTCTGTGGTTCTGCGCGCCAGGTCCTCAATAGCTCGGGACATAGTTTTAACTTCTGTGGTCAGCTCCTTCATTTCCTCACGGAAAGGCTGGAATTCTTTCAGGAAGTTTGACAAGGTAAGCGGCTCTGCTTCAGGCACCCAGAGAGCTTGTGACGAAGTTGTTGATTACTCGAGGCCGGGCTTTTTCGGGCCTTTCGGAGTCGCGGGCGTGTGTTTTGTAGGGAATCCTAGTGTCCATCTCCATTCTCCTGGTCCGCTGCCTTGTGGGACGTTCTGACACTTTATGAGGAGGTGAAGGGGTTCTTATGACCCGGAAAAAACGCGTTCGCTTGATCGGGTAGAGGGAGCTTCAGAAGGCTGCAGCTAACTCCTGCTCTGCATCACGTGACCCCGTCATAGCACTTTCTGATCGACTCCTTTATGGATGCTTCCACTACTGTGAGTACATCCTCAGAGAGACCCAAAGTCTGGAACTCTAGCCACTCATCTACCAGGCTGTCAGGTGCAGCGATTGAAGGTCTGGATGGAATACCTTCCCCTGCCTAACAAATATCTAGCCCAGGCGTGCTAGAAGACGCCTCGGGAGCCTGCTGCTGAGGCCAAAGAGACCTGGATACCAGAACTGGCGGGGCCAGTGTGGGGCTACCAGGATCACCTGCGCCTTGTCCCTCCTCTCCTTGCAAAGCACCCTGTGGATCAAGGGAAATGGAGGGAAGGCATAGAAGAAGCCTGGGGTCCATGGCCTTGAGAAGGCAACCCCCAGCAGCAAGCCCTGCTGAGGGAGGTGGGCGTAAAACAGCCTCAGCTTGGTGTTTTCCCTGGAAGCAAACAGGTCCACCATCAGTTTGCACCAGTGGAAGAACAGGCTATAAGCTACCTCTGGATGGAGAGACCACTCGTGGGATGTCTCGCCTACGCGGCTGAGAGCATCTGCCAGTTGATTCAAGGCTCCTGCCACATGGATGTCTAGGAGATCCACCTCCAGTCGGCTCACAAGTGTCCAGATGCAGAGTGCTTCCCTGCACAACAGCCAGAAATGCATGCAGCCCTGCTTGTTGAAGTAGTACATGGTGATGGTATTGTCCGTCTGGACTTGAACCACGTGACCACGAAGCTGCTGAGAGAATGATGACAACGCCAGTCTGACCGCTCCAACAGGTTGATATGGTATCGGGATTCCTCGGAGGTCCAGAACCCGTGGGCCCTGTTGTTCCCCATGTGGGCTCCTCAGCCCATGAGAGAGGCATCGGTCGTGAGGACGACCATCGGCTCGGGATGGACAATGGATCCTTTCCTGCAACTGGTCTAGGATGATCCACCACTAGAGAGCGTCCCAAATCTTCTGGGTTACAGTGATCAGCTGGTTGAAATGACCTAGGCGCTGAGTCCAATGGGTGGCCAGCTCCCATTGAAGGGGGTGTATATGCCACCGGGCCCAATGGACCACGGTGGTGTAAGCTGCCATGTAGCCCAGAAGGCACAGAAAGTCCCGAACAGGGCGCAAGTGCCCAAACAGAAATGATTGGCAAAGGAGGACAGAACCTCCACCCTGTACGCCAGGAGCCATGCTCTGGCTCGGCAAGAGTCGAGCTCTGCCCCAATGAAGCATAACACCTGAGAAGACATGAGCTCTGACTTGGACCTCTCCACCTCTTGCTGGGAGGAACCTGCCAAGAGCCAATCGTCCCAATCGATGGATTGGGATGTGAAAGAATGCGTCCTGGAGATCCAGTGCGCAGGACCACATGCATTGCTCCAGGGATGGTATGATCTGGGACAGAGTTACCATCCTGAAGGTGTGTGACCTGAGATACGGCTTCAGGTCGTGCAGATCTAGAATGGGGCACCAGTCCCCAAAAGGAGAGTCCAGCTCACTTAAGTACTATCAAAAAAACACTAAGCCCACAATCTTCTTGCATGAGCCCAAGGCAGTGACGGGGGCGGGTGCAAGCCGCCATGCTGCAGTAGGCCTGTGCTGTTAGGGGGCCACTGCCTCAGAGGTCAGCATTAAGAAACCTTTTCTCAAACAAACTTGCAAGTTTATCTTTTGAAATTGCTTATCCATTTGAAATTGGAGTTGTCAGCAGTGGTGTAGAAGATTCCAACTCCAGTTTTACATGGTTGAGTTGACTGGGGGATACAGAACAAAGAAGCAATAGGACCCATTACTCAAAAACATCTAATCATGGTGTTAGTGTCCCCAGGAGGAGCAGGAACAAATTACATTGTTCAGTTCTTTGATCATGGTGCCAGCAAGTGGGACGGGGCAGCATGGACAAACTATGTATGTTCAGCAGGACTGATACAAAATAACATATGCTATAACAATTTCATATGCGCTAATGGTTATTTTACATTTATGGGTAGGGAGGTGGGCCACACAAAATATTTTGCAGGGGGGGCCCTTACAGATGTTGGCACAACCCTGCATGAGCCGAGATTCATTCATCTTTTACGAGATCTTTAGTAACTCACAGGAACAGGAAGTTGGGTCACAAAAGAAGAGGGTGGGAATTGGTATTTTTCCACAGTTCTTTTGTGAGGTCATACAAAAGAACCATTGTTCTTTCGTGTGAGCTCATGAAAGAAAGAACAGCTACATAAGAACTTACCGCAACAGTAGATCTTCGAGAAAATCTCTTTCATCAGGTCACACCTATGGATCTATTCCCGCGTCAGTGCTAGGACCACAAGGAAACTTTTCTGCAGCAGTCTAGTAGGGGCTGCCCATGCCGACATCCCTGTATATAAGCGTAGGCGGCCCCACTCACTCTTCAGTTCCCCATCAGAGACCATATTCCTTAGGCCTCTCTCTGGGAAATCATGAAGAGAGATGCAGTGCCCAGCTACAGGAAGAGCTGGAATAGCAGGAGAGCCAGACTGGAGACAGAGTACAGGGAGAAGGAGAGTGGGTAGGCATGACCTAATTAGAGAGATCCCCTTGAAGATCTATTGTTACAGTAAGTTCTTATGTAACTGTTCTATCTTCTTCGGGAATATCTCTCATCAGGTCACACCTATGGAATGAGTCCCAGGCAGTACTGACAGAGAGACAGTCTGGGTGGCAGGACGCCAGAGGCCTATGAAAGAAGGCACTCAAGCACAACTAGATGAAAACCTGCCCTCCATCTAGAGGCAATGTCCAGACTGTAGTGCTTTGTGAAAGTATGGACAGTACTCCAAGTGGCTGCAGCACAGATTTCTGCAGCCGATACGTTCCTGAAACAGGCAAGGAGGCAGTATAGCGCAGTGGTTTAAGGCTCTGAGCTGCAAATCTGGTGACATCCAGCAGACCAGACCTGGGTTTGAATCCCACAGCTTCCACTTGCATACTGTGTGACCCTGAGCAAGTCACACAACGTCCTCGTGCTCCCAGGTCGCTCCTGTAAAAAAAGCTTTCAGCTTAGTGTGCTATTCCTGGTTAAACAACTAAAAAAAAACCAAAAATAAAAAACAGACGTGTCTGCCTCTGGTGGAATGGCCACGAAAAACAGCAGGAAGATCCTTACCATACTTCCTGTAACAGAAAGTAATACAGTTAGCCAACCATTTGGACAAACGCTGTTTAGGAACTGGAACACCCTCTTTCCCAGGGCAAAAGAAGCAAACAACTGAGAGGACTCCTGACAGTCCTTGGAACAATGTGTATAGTAATGCAAAATTCTATACACATCCAAAGTATGAAGCAATACTTTCCCTGGATTGGCATGCTCTGGGTAATACACAGGCAGTTGAATAGACTGATTTAACGTAAAAGACACCACCTCAGGAAGAAACTTAGTGTTAGTGTGCAAAGACACCTAGTCTCTGTGGAAAATCAAATAAGGCTGCTCACACATGAGAGCCTGTAGCTCAGAAATTCGAGCAGAAGTAACAGCAACTAAAAATAACGACTTCCACAACAGAACATGTAGCTCGCAAGATGCGGCTGGCTCAAAAGGAGGCAAGGTCAGCTTCTCTAGAATGAAATTCAGGTTCCAAGATGGAACTGGATTATGGATAGGAGGCTTCAAGTGGAGAATGCCTCACAGAAAAGTATAGGCCACATCCAACTGGGCCACAGTATGGCCATCAATGGGCACATGAAAGGCTGATACAGCTGACAGGTGCACCTTAATAGAGGAGTACTGGAGGCCTGCATCAGACAAGGACTGCAGATACTCCAGAACCTGTTCACCGGACAAGTGAAAGGGTCCAGGTGATGAGAAGCAGTCCAGGTAGCAAAGCACTTCCACTTCATCGAGTAAATGGCCCTGGTGGAAGGTTTTCTGGCTGCCACCCGGACACTGGCCACCTTCTGAGACACCCCAAACTGAGCAATGGCTACACCCCTGGGCCCCTAAGCCTGTATTAAACAGGTCCCAGCAGAGGGGCAGGGGAACTGGAGGCTCCACATCCAATTGCTGTAGTAATGGAAACCAGACCTGACAAGGCCAGAATGGGGCCACCAGAATTAGATTGGCCACCTCCATCTGGAGCTTGACAAGCACTCTCTAGATCAGAGGAAAGGGGCGGGGGAGGCATAGAGGAACCTCCCTTTCCAGGAGAAGAACAACACATCTCACCAGAAAACTCCACGCCCTGGATCTAGTGAGCAGAAATGCGGCAGCTTCGTACTGAGTGAGGATGCAAAAATGTCCAACTCTGGGCGACCCCACTTGTCGAACAGGTCTTCCACAACTGAGGTCAGCAGCTCCCACTCATGCATCCTGGACTGCGACCAGCTGAGGCTATCGGCCAAGGTGTTTTGGGTTACTGGGAACATGGACGGCTGACAGATCTAGACCGTATTATACAGCCCAATACCAGACTCTCATCGCCTCCCTGCATAGGGGGTAGGAATGAGTCCCCCCTTTCTTGTTGATGTAATAGACCACACTGACATTGTTTGACTGCACCAGCAGGGGACCCAGAGAGAGATGGTTCTGGAAGGCTTGGAAGACATCCAGAACTGCCCTCATCTCTTAAGCTTTTATGTGGAGGCAAGCCTTCATCAGGTCCCCTGGGTCCGAAAGGGACCAAGGTGCACTCCCCAACCTAGACCCGAAGCATTTGTGGTGAGAATTTGCTGGGGAGAAAGAATGAGGAAGTAGACCCCTCTCAAGAGATTGTGGAGGTCCAGCCACCACTGAAGTACTTTGGGAACAGGACAAGAGACAAAGACCTGCTGTTCTAGGTTGTCTGAACGTTGATCCCACTGGACTCAGAGTCCACTGGGGGATCCTTGTATGTAGCCTGGCCAAGGGAACAGTGGTAATGGCTGCCACGAATAGGCCTAACAGCCACAGAAAAGTCCTGGCTATAATGTACCAGCTCTGGGCCACCAACTGGGCCTGAGCTATGAGGCACTCTGCCCTGTCCTGTGGAAGAAAGGCTTTGCCCTGGATTGAATCCAGGACCACCCCAATGTACTGCAGCCACTGACATGGGATTAAGACAGACTTGGGCAGGTTGACCATGACCCCAAAAGACTGGAAAAGCTGCATTGTGCATTCTAAAGTCACTAGCAGATCCCTGGATGCTGCCTTCAACAACCAGTCATCCAGATGGGGGAAGACATACAGACACTGGTGCAGGAGGGCCACCACCACCATGGTTAAGCACCTGGTAAAGACCTGTGGTGCAGAGGAGAAGCAAAAGGCCAATACTCTAAACTGGTAGTACTCCCCCTGGAACAAGAACCTGAGATATCTCCTGTGTGGGGGAGCAAACCCAGATGTGCAGATATGCGTCCTGCATGTCCACAGAGCATAGCCAGTCCCCTTGCTTCAGCAGAGACAGCAAGCCCTGCAGAGTGACCATCCAGAACTTCATGAACTGGATAAAGCAACTGAGCTCCCTGAGGTCTAGAATTGGCCTCAAGTCCCCTGTTTGCCTGGGAATGAGGAAGAAGCAGGAGTAGAATCCCTTGTTCCTTTGCCAACGGAGCACTGGCTCTATAGACCTTTTGCACATCAAGGTGAAGATCTTCCTGAGCACTGGAATGTGGTCTGGAGGGTAAGTGGAAGAAACAGGAAGAAACTCTGTGGGCTGTTCCAAAAGTTCTAGAGCATTCTTCTGTTCTGTTAGCTGCAGAACCCAAGCATCCATAGTAAGGGCCCTCCACTGATCTAGGTAGAGGGAGAAACGACCCCCAACCACCACTTCCTGGCTCAGGACAGGAAGAGAAGGAGGAGGAGGAGGATCAAGCAAGGGGTCGTGCTGAGGTAGAACCCAGCAGCCAGGGCCACAGCACCACCTCAGGGCTCATGGCAGATCCACCACAAGGCTTATCCTGGGCCTTGGATCCTCACCCAGCTTTTTGGGAAATCCTACAAAAGGAGGACTTTGGTCTGCTCCTAAGCTGGGTATGGTAGAAGGAATGAACAGACATAATAATCCTGCCAGAGACCTGCAGGTCATTAATAATATCCTGAACATCAGGGCTAAAAGCTTAAAACCACTGAAGGGGTCATTTAGTACCTTCTGCTGAACATCAGCTGCAAACCCAGAGACCCGCAGCCAGGAGTGTCTCCTAAGGCAAATGCCATTGGCAGCATCCCTGGCAGTAGTATCAGGTATATCGTAAATAGCTCTCAAGAGGTGCCTGCTTACATAAGCTGCAGTCTGGAGGGATTTAAGAAGCTCCTGCTTCTGGAGACCCTCAGGAAGGGCTTGTGCTACAGCCCTGCCCCTCTTCCACAGGAAGTTCTGATACTTGACCATGTGATACAGGTAGCTGACAATTCTGAGGACCAACATGGCCAAGGCAAAAAGTCCTCTTGCCACAGAGGTCAATCCTCCTGGACTCCCTGTCAGGGGAGAGGGAGCTAAGGTGCTTGAGCACTTTGGACCTATCATGAGTTGCATTTCTAAACACTGAGTCAGTTTCTGGTTGGGCAGCATAAAAGAGCTTCTCCAAGGGGGCCTGATAAAGTTTGACAACCTTCGTAGGCATGGCTGGGACCACGCTAGGTCAGTGCCAGGCTGCAATGGCAGTAATCATCCAGGGCTGGCAGCAAGAGAGGGATCACCTTAGGCAGAGACTCAGGAATCTCCAGGAAATCTACAAGGTTCCTCCTGGTGATGTCCTCTTCCTCAGTCTGGAACCCCATGGTAGCTTGGAGCTGCTTCATGAGGAAGGGTCCTCAGGACGGAAACTCGGGGTGTGCTTGGTAGAGTCCTCACTCTCAGTTGAGACAGTGGACCTATCTAAAAAGTCAGCCCCAGGATCTTCCTCCACGTAGTCCTCTTCAGGGAGGAAAAGAAAATCTGGGTGGTATTCTTCCTCTACATCGACCTGGTCTGAAACAGAGACAGAAGGCAAAGGTGCTGATGACACCCGTGAAGGCGCAAAGCACTGAGGCCTACGTAGTGTTGACACAGCAGTAGCAACCCCTAGCAGTGGCAATGATAAGCTGCTAAATAATGGCTGTGGTGATAGAGGAGAGCACAGTACTCAGGTAGACGGTGGGCAGATGCAACACCGTGAAGACTGCTGGCAATGGAGCAGGCACAGGCTCCTATGTCGCCAGTGTACCACTTGTCGAAGCAGAAGTGGTGGAGCTAAATCGCTGGTGGACCATGCGAGAACAAAGGCTGCAGCAGGGGAGCTGTCGATAACCTGGGCAAGCCTGAGGTCAACGGCCCCGCAACAGCCAAAGACAAACCAGGAGAACTCGCTGCCAGGGTTGGCCTGGAAGAAACCGAAGCCGGGGGGGGGGGGCAGGAAGGGCCAAAGCTGTCAACGGCGCTATCCCAGAGGAAGAAGCAGCAGCTACTGGAGAATGGAACTGCCTTCTGGGAGAATGGGTTTTGGGTATGTCCCCAGTCTCTGTGAGACTGCTTACCCAAAGCCTTGTCCCAGGCCTTGGAAGCTTGAGAGCCTGAAGAATGAGCCGGCGACTGGGAGGGAGTAGTCCTCAAAGGCCCCTGCTCCATTCTGGCGACCTGTTGCTCCAGCAGAAAAGCTTTCAGGGTATTCTTGTGGTGCCTCTGAGTAACAAGGCTGAACTTCAGGCAGAACTGGCAAGCGAGGACATTGTGGGTAAGCCTGAGGCAAAAAACAAATGTCGTCCTTGTTGGTGGCAGAAATCTTCTTACTGCAGTGGCAGCAATGGAAAAGGTTCAATGAATCTTCAGTTCTCAACATGCAAAAGGAAAAGAATCACTTTAAAAATAAAGTGATTTGACACTCGTTGAAGGAAAAGAGAAGAAACATAAAAAATGGCAGTCGATTGAACGACTAAGCTTGGTCGACAGGGAAAAAGAACTGAGGAGGGAGTGGAGCCGCTCACTATTACACACAGGGATGTCAGCGTGGGTGGCACCTACTAGACTACTACAGAAAAGTTTCCATGTGTTCCTAGCGCTGACACAGGAATAGTTCCATAGGTGTGACCTGATGAAAGAGATATACTCGAAGATCTGTCTGTGACCGGGACCTTCTATCTGTCTGTCTGTCTAGTACCAGTTCTTTCTCCCTCCTTCCCCCCAGGTTGGCCACCTCCCCTTTCCCATGTTTAATTTTTCAGTATTTGTAAGCAGATCAGGGTGCCCAATCCTGGTACCGCTTCTCTTGCCTCCACTCCATCCAGGTTGCCTGCCACCCATTGTTTAATATATGTGGTGGTACCAGGGTGCCCCCCCGCCCGGTGCTATCGAAAATCATCCCGACACTGGGGTGCCTAATCCTTATTTTCAGCTTCTGTCTCCCTACAATAAAAAAAACTGTCCTTCGTTGGACCTTTTTTTTTTCCTTCACCTGAAAAAAAGAAAATAGTCCATTGGCAATCTGCCTCACACCCCCCACCCCATCTTGACCCCCATTCAGCATACCACACACACACATAGACACATACACACACACATACCTGAACAGGTCCCACAGCATGTTCACCCATGTTCTCAATAAGAGAACAGCAGGACTTCTTGAAATTTGAAGTTGCAGCTGGAGTTGTGCTGACGGCTTCAATTACAGCAGTGAGTCACTGATCCTTTCATCTGTCTGTCTCCGTCTGTCACTCTATCTATCTAGCCATCTATCGATCTCTCTCTCTCTCTGTATCTTTCTATCATATAAACATAGAAGTTGATGGCAGATAAGGACCGCAAGGCCCATCCAATCTGCCCATTATAATGCTGCTATTAGGATTGAAGCCCAGCACCCTTTACTCCAGAGGTATAGATCCTTCTCTCTCTAAGCCATTGGCTCTTTCCTAGTGGTTTATTTTTACTTAGCAGACTGGGGTGCCCACCCCTGGTACTGCTTCTTTCTCCCCCCTCCCCTCCGGGTCACCCCCCAGGTTCATTTTTTTTTTTTTTAAACTAGGAAGTGGACTGGGTTGCCCACTCCCAGTACTGCTTCTCTTGCTCCCCCTCCCCTCCAGACCACCCACTCCCCTTTACATAATAACAGCAGACTGGGCTGCCCACTCCTGGTACCACTTCTTTCAGCAACCCCCCTTCCCTCCAGGGCCTCTCCCTCCAAAAAAATAGGTGGCAGCACAAGGGTGCCCACCCCCGGTGCCACTGGAGATCCTTCTGACACCGGGGGTGCTCAACCCGCAGTGTCGACTTCTGTCCCCCTACAATAAAGAAAATTGCCTCTCGTTCATTGCAGAAGCACAGCGCCCATTCCACAGACAGATTCCTCACTTGGTGCAGGGCCTAGACCCTGCGCTTCTGTAGGAACTCCTCATTTGGTGTAGAAGTGCAGGGTCCACAGTGCCCTGCACTTCTGTGCCCAGATGGACTCCCCACTTGTTGCAGTATGACATACACACACACAGGTGTGGCTGCATAAGCACAGGCCCCTGCATGGACAGTGCTTATGCAGCCACAGATACAAATCCACGAAGGCAGCACATTAGCACTACTGCATTTGTGTAATCCGGAAACAGTTGTATGTTGTTTGTCTTACCTGATGATGACTGTCTGTGGTTGCTTGTGTAGTGTTGTCCTCTTGCTGCTTTGGAGGGTGGGGAGTCATTTCCCTACTTTTGTTGTAGATACATATAAATATATTTTATATATAACATATTAATATATATATCTGAGAGCCACAGCCGTGGTTCTCTGATGATCCCGACCTGCCAGACTGCCACCCGCAGTCCAGGTCTGAAGCCACCAGCCCCTCACAGAAGCGCAGACATGGACTTGCCCTCAGGGACTGATTACCTCCAGGAAGGGAGCCCTAGCTGCCAATTTTGCTTTCTTTACATGAGGACAGTTGTCTCTGGGTTTAAATCCAGAGTCTTTTACTGCTGTGGCCCACTGGCTGCAGTCAGCCCCAGGAGCACTCCGATTGGCTCCATATAGCTCTGCAATGTTAATGTTTGATTATATTGTGCTAGATTACGTTTTCTGTTAAAACTGTCTTGCTTGTATTTTATAGCTGAAGTTTTCTGATTTAATGTAAATGCTTGTACTGTGTTACTCATAAGACCAGTAATGATCTCAGCTCAGGCCTTTGAACCCACCCTTCACCTTTTTAAGCTAATATTGTGCTTTAAAAGGCCCTGTTATTGCTCTCTCAGACTTGGAGGCACCTTGCCTAACATTCTGGTCTGCAACACCCCCCCCCCCCGCTTAAGCCAGTTTACATTTCTTTTTAGCTCCACGAGCAGCCCCACCCTCTCCGACTTTCTTATTTCATTCTCCTCTGCCTTCTCCTTCCAGGTAGTCTGAGAGCCACAGCTGTGGTTCTCTGAAGAACCCGGCCTGCCAGACTGCCACCTGCAGTCCAGGTGTGAAGCCACCAGCCCCTCACAGAAGCGCAGGCACAGACTTGCCCTCAGGGACTAATTACCTCCAGGAAGGGAGCCGTAGCTGCCAACTTTTTCACCCAGCCACCCCTCCCAGGTCCTGATTAAATACACATAAACCCTGCCCTGGCTTTCTAGCTCACTCCTACTGGCTATTGCCAGCCATGCCTCATTGGTTATCTAGGCCTTAATTTTCACTGGTCCTCCATCCTCCCACAGGAACCACTCATTTCCCTGGCTCTCTCAAGGAACTGTTGCAAATCCTGTGTTTATTTCTGGTAAAAGGAAATATCTCCATGTTAAGAATGCTATCTGTGCCTATCCTTCTCTATAGTTGCCTTATATTACTAAGTTATGCTCTACCCAAAATTTCGGTTTGCAACTCGGACAAAGGTCAGTTTCCCTCCTCTATCATCTACCAAGATATATCCTCCCACATTAGACCATGGCATCCTACATCAGGGACGTCTCCTCTGTGGTCATGCCCCTCCTCCCACCAGGCCATAACTACAGAACACATGCAATTCCCATGGATGGTATGGGCCCTATCTGTTCTCTATGTTTTATCCATAGCAAATACCAATCCTGCCCTTAACACAGCCACCGCTAAACCAATGTACGCTAGAGGGAGTAACAAAAGACTATTTAGCAGGCTAAGACACCACCTTAAAAACTACTACTGCTTCTCCTACTCTGTTTGGGAAACACTGAATTAAACCCAGGCCCACCTATTTCTCTGGACGCCCCCGCGGACCTCCCTCAATATAAAGGGATTAGCTTTCTCCATATCAATGTGTGTAGTTTGCTAAAGAAGATTGACTCTATACAGACCTGGGCTCTACATGCTTCTCCTGATTTCTTCATGATAACTGAATCCTGGCTCACACCCTCGACCCCGGACAAATCTATCAACAAACCCAGATATATCATCTACCGTTGTGAAAGACCGACTAGAGGGGGAGGGGCTGCAATATATGTCAAAAGCAAATTCACAGTCACAGTCTTTGACTGTACCTCAAAGGCTAAGAAATTTGAATGCCTGGCTCTAAAGTTATCACTTTCCAGCGAGAAATCACTCCTTATGGCAGCATGCTACCGACCGTCTGGTGGCTGGGCACTTCTGTCACACCTTCAAAACCTTCTTGACCCTGCTAATACTGAGTGTATTCTAATGGGGGATTTCAATCTAAACTGGAATGATGACAGCTCTAAGAAATTGAAGGATCTATGCGATGTTAATGGTCTGTTACAAATGGTGACTGCTATAACCAGACCTAACAGAAAAAACCCTGAGCGCAGCACCCTCCTGGACCTTATGCTAGTAAACAAACCTCACAATATCTCGCATACTGGAGTATTCTTCAACGATATAAGCGACCATTGCGCTACTGCCTGCATCAGACATCCTTCCCAAATAAAAACGGCCTCCAAATTCAAACTGAAAAGATGCCTGAAAAAGTTCTGCTAGTACACTTTCCTGAAAGATCTAAGCAACATTCGTTTGCAGAATTTCTATCTAGCCCCACCTTTAACGAGACACTTAACATCTTTCACAACCTCTTACTGGGGCTAATAGACAAACACGCCCCACTAAGACTGATCAAATCAAAAAATAAAACTCTGGCTGGTTCTCTTCCATCCTGAAGAAAGCACTTAGGATAGGGACTACTGGTGGAAAAAGTGAGGAAATCCCACCTGAGGCTTCATTCAAGCATTCCTCATCACTAGAAATGCATGTACCAAGCTAATTAGGTCAGAAAAAGCTAGGTACTTCCAAAAAGAACTAGAAGACAATAAAAACAACTCTGCCAAATTTTGGAACATCCTCGAAGAAGTCAAAGGTCAGTCCACTGCAACACCCTTTCCAAACAAAATTGTGTCTGATGGTACCACCTATACGGACAAAGCTAATATACTACAGAAGTTTAATGATCACTTTGCCACTGCAGGGCTTGCCTTTGACACCTCACCTATCAGCAAACTTAGCCCGGCAAGAGACTACACTGTTGACTTCACTGATAACCACAACCATAACCAGCCGCATCCCACCCCCCTTCAGCTTCCTCACAATTACGTTCAAGCAAGTGGAAGCCCTCCTCCTTTCTCTGGATACAAAAAAGAGTGCAGGTGCAGATAATATTGAACCTTACTTCCTAAAACTTGGCCATACCTACCTGATCGCCCCATTACACACTTATTCAACACCTCTCTGATTCAAGGTGAGCTACCTGTCTCGTGGAAAACTGCACACATCCTACCACTATTCAAGACTGGGGATACGAGTGATCTGAACAATTACCGGCCTATTTCTATACTATCCGTCCTCTCTAAATTACTTGAAAAAATTGTCAACATCCAACTGAGAGAACATTTGGATTCACAAAAGTTGCTAAACCCCGGCTCAGTCCGGCTTCAGAGCCAAACACAGTACAGTATCGGCTCTTGCCACAGTAACTACAGACTGGCAAATGGCCTTGGACTCTAAGAAGCATGTATTCACCCTCTTCCTTGATCTAAGTAAGGCCTTCGATACTGTGGATCATACCATCATGCTTACTGCATTAACATCGGACTTGATAGTTCTGCCATTAAATGGTTCACCAGCTACCTAACCAATAGGTTACATCAGGTATAAGCCATAGGAGATCTGTCCCCACAAAAATCCTTGTTACGAGGAGTCCCACAAGGCTCCATCCTGGGCCCTATCCTCTTTGCAATATACTTCAATAATCTGGACTCGCAGCTGGGCATAGCCAATGTGCACTTATTCGCAGAGGATACCGTACTCTATACCACAAATTCATCCTTAGATTTGGCCCATGAGTATTTACAGAAAGACTTTGTCACCCTCCAATACAACCTTATCACTCATAAGCTCCTCCTCAACGCCAAAAAGACTAAAGCAATGATTCTCCCACCAAAGTCTACTTCCGGATGTCCACATATCACACAGATCCGAACACTCTTAGATGAACCCTCTGAAGTAGTTGATACCTTTAAATACCTAGGGTTCTGGCTGGATAACAAAGCTCAACTTTCTGTGCCACTTAAATGAAACCTCGAAGAAACTAAGACAGCAATTAGGTTTATTCTATTGCATTAAACACTTACTCACATTAGAAGCCAGAATGAGACTAGTACAAACTACATTCCTACCTATACTGGACTACGCTGACTTCCTTTACAGTCACTGCCCATCAACGATGCTAAACAAACTGGACACCCTTTACCACCGGGCTTTAAGATTTATCCTAAATCTACCCCGTGGTACACATCACTGTTGTCTATACCAGGTTTCAGGATGGACCTCACTCTCAATTAGGAGAAAAAGGAATGCTCTCCTCTGGTTCTTTAGAGCATTATCTGATAACCTCCCTGCATACATCTCGAACCTCTTCAAATGGGCTAAAAGTTCCTATGGCCAGAGGTGCTTCTCCATAATTTGCTTCCAGATTCCTAGAGTGAAAACTACCCTTGGCTCAGCAGCAATTAACTTCTCACTTCCATCACTTTGGAACACTATGCAACACTCATTAAAATTATCCTTACTTCCAAGCATTTTCACATTCAAAGCTCTATTAACGGATTATCTAAAGGAATCATGCAACTGTTTCAGATGCCTATGACCCCTAAGCCCCGGGTGCCACTCTCAAATCCTACGCCTAAGTATCTCATCCACCCCACATTCCTAACAACAGAAACCTAGGACCTACAAGCCTAGTTCCCTTAATCCGAGATGGCCCTGCCTACTGTCTACCTTTTACCTATTCTGGTCTCCCTCTTGGCTGCCTACTCTTTCACCCCAATTTCTACCCTATTCCTTAATACCGCCTTATTTTTTATCATTTAGGTATGAGATCTTACTTAGCGGAGACTGTATGGGATTGTTGTCTCTTCTCATTCCAGTAAAGCTTATCATTATGCAGCTTTGCATGTTAATTATGTTGACCGATATGTATAGGCCCATATTGACCAGCACCTTCACAGTATTTTTTTTTTGCACCGCTGTCCACCATAATTGTAATCTTATGAAGTGTACTGTATTGTATTAATGCCCAGAACCGCCTTGAAAATGAGCTTGCTCAATGGTGTTTATGCCTGGTTAAATAAAGTGATTGATTCATATCATATTCATATATATATATATATATATACACACACACACACACACACACACACACACACACACACATACATACATACATATACACACACACACATCAAAAGGTTACTCACCTGTAACCATAATTTTAGGAGTATTATACAGTTAACATCCACATGATGGCAGTTCCACCGTAAATGCTTATTCATCTGAATATCTTTAAGCTAAGCTCATCTCATCTCATCTCATCACCTGGTTGGTAAATCCTTCAGCTCCACCCTCTAACATCAGATCCTGCACGCTGGAAGCAGGGACCCATGCTGCCAGGGGAGGCTGGGTGGGTGGTGTAGATGTGAACTATATATCACTCTTAGAACTACAGTTCCAGGTGACCAACCTATTTGTCTAGGGGAGTGGATATAATTTACTTATCCACACAATGGCAAACTTCCAGCAGTTCTCCGGGGGGCGTGCACCTTTCTTGGCTAACAGAGATTGGAGAACTGAGGTACCAAAAGCAGCATCCCAACAAGACTCCAGGTCGATGCAGTAACGAGAGATATAGGTGTGTGCTGACTTCCAGGTGGCAGCACTGCAGATCTCCTGGATAGGGATGTCCTTGGAAGCAGCCACTGAGGCAGCAATATGTCTGGTGGAATGAGCCCTAAGCCTACAGGAAGCTGGTATCACTACTGAATACCAAAACTCTGTAGCCAGACACCCAGAAGCCAGAGACAAATATCCCAACACCATAAATCCTGACAGTGGGATTTTGCCCACGGTGGAGTTAGTTAGAATAATTACAGGGCCTGCTGGGCGGGGGGCGGGCAAAGCCCCCTGAAACATGAAAAAACAGTCCACTGTGGGCAAAATGGCAAAATCCCACTGTCAGGATCTTTGGTCTCGGGCTTCTGGGTGTCTAGCTACAGAGTTTCGGTATTCAGTAGTAGATTCAGAAGGATCCTTACCAGCCAACCTATAGAACAGGTCGATGCAGGATGTTATGAACCTGCCAATCATCCACTTAGCTGCCAGTCTACCAGGCACAGCTTCAGTGTACATGACAAACAGCTGGCAAGTCTCATCCCAAACTCCAGCTGTGTGCTCTACACGGTTGGAGAGTGCTCACCACAGATCCAGAGTATGAAGCCTATGGTCTGCATCCAAAGATGCACTGTAAAATATACCAAAGACTCCCATCACCTGATTAAGCTGGAACTCTGATACAACCTTCGGGAAGAACTTTATGTGGGGGAAAAGGACTACCTTGTCCCTGTGGAAGACCAGATATGGAGACTCCACTGAGAGCACATGAAATCCTTCTGGCTGACATAATAGCCACCAAGAAGGCAGTCTTCCATGACAGGTGTGACATCTCACACCTGTGCACTGGCTCATACGGCTTGCCCATAAGCACAGCCAGAACCAGCATTAAGTCCCAGGGAGATGGTGGTTCAAGTACCAGAGGGGACAAATGGTCCAGGCCTTTAAAAAAAAAAGCACCCAACCTCCTTATCTGGGCCACTGTTGACATACCAGCCCATGCCCAGTATGCAGAGATGGCCGCTAGGTGCACCTTGAGGGTTATCTCTCACAGCCCATGCTGGGAGAGGGACCAGAGGTACTTAAGGATACTAGCCACAGGGCAGGCAAGGGGCTCAAGCTCCTTGCCTGACACCAAATGGAAAACCTTTTCCATTTAAAGTTGTAGCACTGGCGAATCGACTCTTTTCGAGAGGCCTCCACAATGTGGAGCACATTCTCCGGAAGACCAAAGACTGGAACTTTAGCTGCTCAGGAATGAGGCAGTGAGGTGCAGGGACTGAAAGTCTGGGTGCAAGACTGTCCCCCATTGTCTAGTCAGCAGGTCAGAATGAAAAGGCAACTGCCATGGAGGCCTGTTGCTGAGGCAGAGAAGATCAAGGTACCAGAACTGCCATGGTCAGTCTGGGACTGGCAGCATCATGCAAGCCTTGCTTTTCCAGGCCTTGACACCACCTTGGGGATCAGTGGGAAAGAAGCAAAGGCATTCATGGGGCTCAGGGCCTCGTCAAGGCATCTCGCAGTAGTGTCCCAGACTGTGATGGGCAGGCAAAAAACAGCCTCACTTTGGTTTTCTCTCAGGAGGCAAACATCCACCAAAGGTGTGCCCCACAGGAAGAACAGGTCATTCATCAACTCCTGATGCAGGGATTACTCATGTGACATCTCACCCACCTGACTGACAGCAGCTTGTGTTAAGTGTCCACCATAAAAGTGGAGAGCCTCAGCCAGGCAATTAGGTTCATGTTTCCAGGTAAGACGATAGCCGATGCTGTGGTATGGGCACAGGAGTTACCCATGTCCAAGGCTATATGGAGCTGGTGTTTAGCCAGCACTTCACTCTGGTCTCTGATGATATTCATTAGCAACTGCCTGTCCATAAGGAGGTGAGGGAGGACATTATCCCAACAAAATGCTGGGGTGTACAGCAAGGGGAATCACATCAAGGAGTGAGAAGGTGATCCTGTCGCTCTATGAGGTACTGGTGGGGTCTCACTTGGAGAACTGTGTACGGTTTTGGCACCCATTTTTAAAAAGGGACATCAGATTGTTGGAGGGGATTAAGAGCAGAGCAACCAAAATACTCAGTGGAATGAGGGAAAAGCCCTATGAAGATAGGTTAAGATCGCTCAATATGTATTTGCTGGAGGATAGAAGAGATAGGGGAGATATGACTGAAACCTTTAAATACGTAAAGGACATTAATAGGGTTAGTCAGGATGGCCTGTTCAAATACAAAACAGAAGGAATCACAAGGGGGCATAGCATGAAGCTGGAGGGGGGGAGGTTCAGAAGGGAGATGAGGAGGCATTTTATAACAGAGAGAGTGGTGACAGCATGGAATGCTCTGCTTGAGGAACTGGTTGTGCAAACATCAGTTGGGGGATTTAAGAGGGGTGGGACAGACTGATTGGCAAAATCAGAATGGGGAAGGAGGGGGAGGACAAGGGTAAAGCAACTGGAGTAAATGGGGAGAAGGATGAGAAGGGTGGTGGTGGGGGCTATATGGTTAAGTGTAAAGAAGATAGAAACAAAGAAATATAGAATTTGACGGCAGATAAGGACCGTTTGGCCCACCTAGTCTGCCCATTTTCCTACCCAACAGATAAGCTGCAAATCCTAATTAACCAACAGCTTACTTCCTCCTACCCCCCACTAGGACTGCCTTATGCCTGTCCCATGCATTCTTGAAGTCCCCCACTGTTCTTGACTCCACGACCTCCTCAGGGAGGCTGTTCCATGCATCCACAACCCTCTCAGTGAAAAAATACTTCCTCACATTACCTCTGAGCCATCCCCCCTCTATCTTCAAATTGTGCCCCCTTGTTCTTGCACATCTCTTTTTCTGGAAGATGCTACCCTCTTGGACTTTGTTAATTCCCTTGAGGTACTTGAAAGTTTCTATCATGTCCCCTCTCTCCCTCCTTTCCTCTAGGGTATACATATTAAGCTCCTTTAGTCTTTCTTCGTATGTCTTCTGGTGCAGACCCTGCACCATTTTGGTTGCCCTCCTCTGGACAGCTTCCACTCTGTCTATGTCTTTGCAGAGATGGGGTCTCCAGAACTGCACAAAATACTCCAGATGGGGTCTCACCAATTGTCTGTACAGAGGGATAACAACTTCCTGTTTTCTACTATTGATGCCTCTTCCTATGCATCCCAGTATCCCCTGCCTTCCTTACTGCCTTCTCACATTGCTTGCCCACCTTTAGGTCATCTGATATAATTACCCCCAGGTCCCTTTCTATTTTTACTGTTGTCAGTATCTCACCCCCCATTGTGTACACTTCCCCTGGGTTTTTGTTTCCCATGTGCATTACCTTGCACTTCTTTGCATTGAATCTGAGCTGCCATACATCTGACCATTCCTCCAACCTTGCCAAGTCCCTTCTCATCCTTTCCACTCCGTCTTGTGTATTAACCCTGTTGCAGATCTTTGTGTCATCTGCAAAGAGACATACTTTTCCTTCCAGTTTCTCTGCAATGTCACTTATAAAGACATTAAAAAGGACCGGTCCCAGTACTGAACCCTGCGGTACCCCACTAGTAACCCTCCTTTCTTCACTGTGTATTCCATTTACTACTACCCTTTGCGTCCTGTTGTCTAGCCAATTTTTTATCCAGGCTACCACCTTGGGACCCACTCCAAGGCTGGCTGTCTTGTGAATTAATCTTTTGTGTAGGACTGTATCAAATGCCTTGCTAAAATCTAGGTAGGCCATGTCCACAGCCCCTCCCTGGTCTACTACTTTGGTCACCCAGTCAAAGAAATCTATTAGATTAGTCTGACATGACCTTCCCATCGTGAATCCATGCTGCCTTGGGTCCTGTGCTCCTCTGGCCTCTAGGTACTCAACAATTCTTTCCTTCAGAAATGATTCCATCATTTTCCCTACCACTGAGGTCAAACTAACTGGTCTGTAGTTTCCTGCCTCTGTCCTGCTCCCACTTTTGAGAAGAGGAATCACATCTGCCCTCCTCCAGTCTTCGGGTACCACCCCATCCTCCCATGATTTGTTAAAGAGAGTAGTCAGTGGTGTCACTAGTTCTACCCTTAGTTCTTTTAGAATTCTTGGGTGAATCCCATCAGGCCCCATTGCTTTGTCCACCTTCAATTTTATCAGTTCTTTCAGAACCCTTTCTTCTGTAAATGGACTGGTATCAACTCCCGTCTTCGAGTGTTTCTCTTGTTTGGTTTAAGTAACTCCCCCTCCTCTTCCTTTGTGAATATTGAGCAGAAATATTTGTTCAGTATCCCTGCTTTTTCACTGTCACCCTCTACCCACATTCCCTCCCCTTTATTAAGCTTCAGTATCCCTCCTTTGGTCTTTCTTCGCTCCCTAATGTACCTATAAAAGGTCTTATCCCCCTTCTTAACAGAATTGGCTATCCTTTCCTCGGTTTGGGCCTTTGCTATTCTGACTGCCTTCCAAGCCTCTTTCTGCTTTAACTGATAAAGTTATCTGTCCTGCTCCTTCTGTGTTTCCTTATATTTTCTGAATGCTGTCCTTTTCTCCTTAACCTTCCCTGCCACCTCTTTTGAGAACCATAGCGTTTTTTTCCTTTGTTGTGTTTTATTGATTTGCTTTACACAAAGGCTTGTTGCCTCTGTGATGGCTGTTTTGATCACTCCCCATTGTTCCTCCACCCCTCCTTCTTGCCTGTTTGCTAGTGCTTTTCTGAGGCACTCTCTCATTTTCCCAAAGTCGGCCCTCCTAAAGTCCAGTACTCTTGCTTTTGTATGGCTTGATTGTATGGCTATGTTTATTGTGAACCACACTGTTTGGTGGTCACTTGTTCCCAGATGGCTACCCACTTCTAAATCTGAGATTCTTTCTCCATCCCCATTTGAGAGTACCAGGTCTAAGATTGCTCCCTCCCGAGCGGGTTCCAATACTAGCTGTCTGAGGCATGCCCCCTGTAGGGCATCAAGAATTTATTTATTTATTTATTTAAGAGATTTACCAGGAAGGCATGCTAAGCAGAGTGCTGCTTGATTCCAGATGCACCCTGGGGTTTTGGGTTTACAGTGGGAAAATGATACAATCTGAACAAAACAATACAGTGGAACATGGTATAGTCAGAAAACAACATACATAAGGAGTAAGAGAACAGCAGTGGGTAACATACATAAAGAATGACCCTGCTCTTGGATGTGCCTGCAGCAAAGGTGCTGCAGTTAACATCTGGCATATTCAGGTCCCCCATCAACAATATCTCCCCTTTTTCTACCATTCTAAGAAAGCCTTCTATCATTTCCTTGTCCATTCCCTTCCCCTGAGATGGGGGTCTGTATACAACCCCCATGCGGATTGTGGTGCCATTTCCTGTCTCCAGGGTGACCCAAAGTGCCTCATCTGCTCCCTGTTTACTCTTTAGTTCTGCTGCTTTGATCTCTTCCTTTACATAGAGAGCTACCCCTCCTCCTCTTTTACCCTCCCTGTCCCTCCTATAGATTGTGTATCCTGGTATGTTGACATCCCAGTCATGGTTCTCTGTGTACCATGTTTCTGTGACTGCCACAATATCCAGGCAACCCTCTTCCCTGGAGAAATTAGTGAGGAGAGGAATGAGGGGGGTGAGGGGGGGGCAGCATCAATGCCCAGCACTGAAAGCTGCACATTCGAGCAGACAAGATAGACCAATAGGCCTTTATCTGCTGGCTTCATAGTATGTTCGTATCCAACACTCCAAGCAGGTAGTGACAAAAGCAGGCCATCATCAAGGTGTAGTTCGCCTGACAGGGACAGAGTGAGGCAGAGGCACAGACCTTCTTGGCCACATAGTCAAGCTTCTTCAACTCCTTCTCGGAGGGGGGTTTGTCCACATCCCCCATGTTTCCAGATTTCTGAAAGACAGAGTCCGAGACCAGGGTGGTCTGAGAACCCAGAAAGACAGCCAGTAGGGAGTGAACACTTGAGGACCATATGGGCTAAGTGACAGGCAGGATGCTGGATGTTGCCAGTGCAGGTCTCAAAATAGTCTCAGACATAGGAAAGGCAACCCTTGGGGATTCATCCCTGACCAAGATGTCTGTGAAAGGGTACTTGGCCCTTTTCTGAAGAGGATCCAGCAGGATTTTCATGGGCTCTGACATGAGTAGGAGTAGAGCACCAAATGGCACCAGTCTGTGGTCGATTCCTTGACCGATTCATGGTTGAAGATGTGCATCCTTGACAAATGCATGGAGGAACCATCCAAGTTGCCTGAAAACTCATCAAAAATGGCCCTCGACCGTTTGCCACTGTGAACCAACACAGACTCATCTGACTGGGTGATTTCCACCAAGAGTCAATATGGCAGGTTGATTGCAGCATTGGAGTCCTTAGTTGGGGCTCCCCGCAAAGGCTGTGGTGGAAACGATTCCACCTGCAGGGGTGTAAAGATAAGTGTCAGCGACAAGTGCCCTAGGCAGAACAGCATGGGCTTGACTGGTATTGGCCAGTCGTTCACTGGGTTCGTGGTAGAGTCCAACCCTGCTTTGACAAGGCCCATTGCTGCCAGAGGAGTTCCTCATAGAGCTGCTGCATATGCATGTGGAGCCACTCTTTATCTGAGGATGAGGAACTTCAATGGTGACACCTCCCAGTCGGCAGGACTGACAGTGCAAATGGCGCCTCGACCTAGACTGTCAACCCAGGGAACCAACTCTGAGAAGAAGCCACTTGGGGTGCAGTATAGATAACATGCACTGGCTTCAGAGGAATGACCTCTGGTGGAAACTTTTCTCGAGTGGAACTGACCGGGAACACTGACTGGTCCACGTCCTCCTGAGTGAGGACCAAGACTACTGGAGTCTTAGAGCAGACTCCTTATCGACCTCCTCTGACAACTGTTCGACTGGTACAAGGAATATTTAGGTCGCCTGGTAGTCCAGTATCCAAGTCGACAAGCCAATAACGTCACCATGGAGCTAGCAGCCAGGCCCTCAACCAATTCTGGTTTGACTGAAGCCGGGCACTCAACAAGCATCAAGCAGTCAGGGGAGTTGAGGAAGTGGGAGGAGCATGATCTCACCCAGTCCCAAAACCCACAGCGGTGCTTCATGTGCTTCTTAATGCAGCAGGCAAGGCAAGGTCTGGCTGGCCTAAAAAATCTTCCAAAATTCACTAGGAAAAACACTCTGACACCAGTCTCAGTCAGGAGCAGCACTGATACTGACATGATGCTTGCAGCAGCCTTTGCCACTGCATCGCAAATTATCATGGACTCCACCACAGCAGAGGCCACCTTATGACCCTCAGGCCACAATTTAGGACCTCAGTCATCTGACCGAGAAGACGTTGTGCCTTGCAATTATCCAGGGAGGAAGGGAGCTTCATCTGCCACAGGGCACGACCCATGACATCATGTGCAATCCCCAGTCACATCATATGGGTCCGTCCGTAACATCTTCTGTTGTACTATGCGTAGCCGAGTTGAGAGCTGGCTTTACTTTCTAGTTTAAATCTTAAGACGCTGAGGCTGAAGGAGAACCGAGGAATATAGCAAAAGAACAAAGCTCTAGAGGAAAAAAATACAATTAAATTCACCAATGGCACACTTTAGGCCTTACAATGCATAGAGTTGTGAAGGAGGAGACCAAACTCAACCATGGAAAGAAAGAACCAATGTGACAGAGCAAAGCTGGAGGATATAGAAGGCAGGGTACTGGAGGGCCTGAGGGCGGACAAGGCGCCAGAGCCAGATGGTATTCACCCCAGGGTACTGAGAGAGCTCGCAGAAATCCTGCTGGGCCCTTGGCAGACCTGTTCAATGCCTCCCTGGTTTCAGGAAGTGTACCTCAGGACTGGAGGATGGCTCACGTGTTACCCCTCCATAACAGCGGTCCCAAAGATGAACCGGGAAACTACAGGCTGTTAAGCCTCACATCCATCGTGGGAAAACTGATGGAGACAATCCTGAAGGAGAGGCTAGTGTCCTTACTGGAGACCAATGGGCTGCAGAATGTTAGGCAGCATGGGTCTGTCATGGGCAGATTCTGTCAAACCAATCTGGTGGATTACTATGACTGGGTAACTAGACAGTTGGACAACGGCCATGCAGTGGACGTCCTGCTTCTGGACTTTAATAAGGCATTCGAATTTGTGCCACATGGGAGGCCGGGTAGTAAGCTGGCAAGTTCAGGTGCAGGGGCAAAAATGATGGGATGGGTAGGAAACTGGTTACAGGGAAGGCAGCAGAGGGTGGTGGTGGGAGGGGAGCTCTCATCTCCGAGGGTAGTGACAAGCGGAGTACCACAGGGCTCACTGCTAGGACCGGTGTTGTTTGGATTGTTCATATCAGACATCTCAATGGGCATCAAGAGCAAGATCAGGTTGTTTGCAGTGACACCAAGATGGGAGCAGTAGTGGATGACCTAGGAGGGTGGCATAGTTTGCAGGATATTCTACCAAAACTGGAGACCTGGTCAGACACTTGGCAGTTGGGTTTCAATGCCAAAAAGTGCAAGGTGCTACATTTCGGGGCAAAAACCCAGAAGGAGCTACCAGGCTTTGGGGGGGGGGGCAGCTAGGTGTGACAGAGAAGGAGAAGGATCTTGGGGTGATTCCCATAAGGCTCACCCCAAAGGAGTCCCACAAGGCTCCATCCTGGGCCCTATCCTCTTTGCAACATACATCAATAATCTGGACTCACAGCTGGGCACAGCCAATGTGCACTTATTCGCAGATGATACTGTACTGTATACCACAAATTCATCCTTGGATTTGGCCCATGAGTACTTACAGAAAGACTTCATCACCCTCCAATACAACCTTATCACTCATAAGCTCCTCCTCAACGCCAAAAAGACTAAAGCCATGATTCTCCAAACCAAAGTCTACTTCCGGATGTCCACATATCACACAGATCCGAACACTCTTAGACGAACCCCTTGAACTACTTGATACCTTTAAATACCTAGGGTTGTGGCTGGATAACAAGCTCAACTTTCAGTGCCACTTAAATCAAACCACTAAGAAACTAAGACAGCGATTAGGTTTATTCTATCACATTAAACACTTACTTGCGTTAGAAGCCAGAATGAGACCAGAACAAACTACATTCCTTCCTATACTGGACTACGCTGACTTCCTTTACAGTCACTAACCATCAACAATGCTAAACAAACTGGACACCCTTTACCACGGGCTTTAAGATTTATCCTAAATCTACCCCATGGTACACATCATTGTCGTCTATACCAGCTTTCGGGATGGATCTCATGCTCAACTAGGAGAAAAAGGAATGCTCTCCTCTGGTTTTTTAGAACATTATCTGCATACATCTCAAACCTCTTCAAATGGGCTAAAGGTTCCTATGGCTTGAGACGCTTCTCCTTAATCTGCTTCCAGATTCCTAGAGTGAAAACTACCCTTGGCTCAGCAGCAATCAACTTCTCACTTCCATCACTTTGGAATACTATGCAAGACTCATTAAAATTATCCTCACTTCCAAGCATTTTCACATTCAAAGCTCTATTAACGGATTATCTGAAGGAATCATGCAACTGTTTCAGACGCCTATGACCCCAAAGCCCCAGGCTCCACTCTCAAATCCTATGCCTAAGTATCTCATCCACCCCACATTCCTAACAGAAACCTAGGACCTACAAGCCTAGTTCCCTTAATCAGAGATGGCCCTGCCTATTGCCTGCCTTTCACCTATTCTGGCCTCCCTCTTGGCTGCCTACTCTTTCACCCCAATTTCTACCTTATTCCTTATCATTTAGGTATGAGCTCTTACTTAGCGGAGACTATATGGGATTGTTGTCTCTTCTAATTCCAGTAAGTACCTTTGCATGTTAATTATGTTGACCGGCACCTTCACAATGTTTTTTTTTGTGTGTGTGTGTGTTTTTTTGCACCGCTGTCCACCATAATTGTAATCTTATGAAGTGTACTGTATTGTATTAATGCCCAGAACCACCTTGAAAATGAGCTTGCTCAATGGTGTTTATGCCTGGTTAAATAAAGTGATTGATTGATTATAATGGGCTCAATGAACAACGGAGCACAATGCAGGAGGGCAGCTGCAAAGGCCAACAAAGTGCTGCATTGTATTGCCAGGGGTATATCTTCAAGGAGAGGGGAGGTAATCCTGCCATTGTATAGGTTACTGGTTAGGCCACACCTGGAGTACTGGTGCCTATACCTGAAGAGGGACATTAAGTTTATTTATTTATTTAGCTTTTGTTGACCGGGTAAGTGCACTAGACAAATCCTGCCTATTTTCAGGCACGACCCGGGGGAAGGGGATACAGATGAATGCCAACTGACTTTGAACCAGATTAAGCTGTTGGTGGTATTTTTAGTGAATGAGGGAAATTTGGCTAGGACACCGGGGAAATTCCCCTACTCTTTTCGATAAGTGCCATGGGATCTTTAACATCCACCTGAACTACCACCAATCCAGGCAGATGGGACCTCGGTTTAACGTCTCATCCGAAGGGGGTGCAGCGCAAGGCAACAAAGATGATCCAGAGACTAGGGAACATACCCTATGTGAGCAGGCAGCAGTAGTTGAACATGTACTCACTGGAGGAGAGGAGAGACTGGGTGGATATAACTGAAACCTTCAAGTACATGAAGGGAATAAACAATACAGGCACGGAGGGACTATTCAAGTTAAAGGGGGGGGTAGGGACACTCATTGTCATAATCTCAGATTGGAAGGGGGGAAGGTTCAGGAGGGAAATAAGAAGACACTTTTTTACAGAGACAGTGGTGTCTGGGTGGAACGCGTTGCCTGCAGAAGCTGTATCCTGTAGAACAGTGGACTGCTTCAAAAGGGGATGAGCTAGGGTGGGAGGGGCAGCTACAGTACAAGGGTTGCTAGCTGCACACTCAAGCGGACTTGATAGATCATAAGGCCTTTATCTGCTGGCAAATTCATATGTTCATATATACCGCCCAGGTCATGGGAGGAGTTTAGCCTAAAGATGTTCTGAAGAATCACTGCTTCTAGTGGAACTGACATTGTGTGGATAAGTGAACTACAGTTTATTCCTGTTTCTAGAAATAGATACAGATACACACACACACTGACATGAATTCAATTCAAATCCCATGTTTCTGTAACCTATCAGTGCAGACGGTTAATGGAAAACAGTCTCAGAAAGCAAGTAAGATTCAGCCTGTGTTAAAAACAGTGATATGTAAATGAATGATAATACAATTACCTACGGTTTCCAATTATCTTGGGTAACCGCTGCAGGGTTCCGACATCAGCTGCCAGTCCGATATCCACTTCCTACAAAAAGGGACCCCAAATTAGTATTCTTCTACTACTGTTCCAAGTCTTCTAGCTATGAGTCAAGTTTCATTTTGTATACTGCATCAGATTTCCCTTACTACGATCTAATAAGATTTCATCTAAAACTAGAAAAAAGTTAATCTCAAAGACATTTTAGCCTTAATTGGCTGTGGGACATAATATGCAAGTCACCATTTACAATTTTGCATTCAAAAAGCTGGATGTACTGTCTCACAGTTTTCTACTAACTGCCTGTTTAACTCATTGTGAACCGCATCAGTTAGTATGGTCTTCATTATCTCTTCTTAGGGTGACACACTGGTATATTTTCATCTATCAAGTCATTTTGGAAAGCCCCATAGTACCATAGGAGCTTCCTGATTACAGTTAATAGGTTCGATTATCCTGGACCACAATCACTCATATTTTGTACTACCTAAGGTTTAAGTAGAATGTGGAAGGTATTGTTCAAACATATTTAGTCACCAAGCAACTCAGTCTTGATGCTATCTTCAAAAGCAAACAACCATCAACACTTAATTCCTTAAAGGAGTATAGAGAGTTTAGTTTCCAACAGAAAATTCACAGTTAACATTAGCAGAACCCAAGTTCCACAAAACTGTCCCAAAATTTAGATTTGATGCCCTTTCATTGTTTATTACTGAAGAAATTTTCATTAAAATGGAATCCTCCTAGACTTCATCTGTTTATAATGCTCATACCAACTGTGAAGTTATAATATTTTGCTTAGGACAGTAATAACTCTTCTTCAACTCTGTGGATGTTACTGCAAATATTACTTTCGGGGAACTGATTCAGACATATTCGACAGGCTTTCAGGAAACAGATGATGCCTGGATGAGACTTGGGAAACTGTACCCATTACTCCGTACAGCCAAAAGGGCCACCACCTGCATGCAGTGTGAACTAACAGACAACCCTTTGTCTAGTTCCTGCTGCAGAAATTCCAAGACACTATACAGAGGGGTGGCTGGTAGCTTGATGTGAAGAGGGGTGCACCATCATCTGAAAGTATCTGAGACTTCTGTAGACTTTGCTGGTAGAGGTCCTTCTGACTGCAGCAAAGCCTGAATGACATTTGTTGAGTATCCTGCTTTTACATATCTGCTGTGGTCAGGAGCCAGGCTGTGCACTAAAACTTGTCTGTGGCCTGGATGAAGAGTCAGACCCTGATGAATTAGTTCCGAGTGACTCAGAAGGGTGATGGGATCATATACTCCCACATAGGTCAGCTCCAAATATCACAATTTGTGTGGCAAACAAGGCGCTAAAAGAATCAGTGTCAATGACTCCTTTCTTAACTTTCTGATGACCTTTGGGATCACTGGCCATGGAAGGAATATGTCCAGTAAGGCATACAACCATACCTAGGAGGACCATACCAGGGAGAGGCAATGTACAGCACTGTCTGATGACCGTGACTCCCAGTACCTGCTGAAGTACCTTGTGCTCTTTTCACTGGTCTTGGTTGACACAAATTTAAAAATGCTGCAGAGCATCTGGAACAGTTCCTGGTTGAGTTCCCATTCTCCCGGATGTAGCGTCTGGCAACTGAGCCAGTCTACTTGGCAGCTCCATGTGCCTGCCAAATGTACCGCTGAGAGACATGGAAAGGTCTTCACCACCCATAGAAGCAGTATGTCAGCTCCCTCCATCAGGGACTTTCTTTTTGTGCTTCCCTGTCAATGGAGATGCTGCTGTTACTGCACTGCACAACCAGTCTAAGACATGCTGTTTGTGCAGCCTGGCCTGGAAAAATAGTAGTGCTTTGAAGACTGCTTGCATCTAAAGAATGTTGACAAGTAGTTTCCATTCAATATAGCTCCTTGTCCCCCTGTGCTGAGAACTGCACCCAGACCCATGTGGCATCTGTCATGAGCTTAATCCTTTCGATATCCCTTATCAAGACCCATTTGCTTAGATTTGAAGGCACTGTCCACCATCTGAGAGATTATTTCACTCGTACCATGAGAGGAATCCTGGTTGACAAAGATTGCTTCTGTGGGTCCCAAAGCTGCAGCAGATGAAACTGTAGTGAATGAGAGTAGAATCTGGTCCACTGGACTGGTTCTGTGTCATAATAGTGATCGTCAAACGGCAACTGCTATTACAGCGAGTATATATCGCCGAAAAGCAAATCAGTAATATACATGTACCGATGAACCAAAACCTGACAACCTAAAGTATTGTTTTTTTGGGGGTGGGGAGGGGGGCTTTGCCTCCCCGCACCCCCCTGAATTAGGATTCCTAACTCCAGGGGGATGCATATCAGGGAGGGGGCACAAATTCGGCAGCAAAAAAAACTTAAGTCCAGGAGCCGCTGCCTGCGGCAAAATTTAGTGCCTCCTGTCCCCAGCTCTGAACCCAGTACCTGCTGTGCCAGAGTCAGCCTCCCTCATCACCCCACCACATGGCTGCCTCGGCGGCAGCGGGGACAGTTCCTGTACATAACCCTCTTCCAGTTCCCCTCGCCATTCCCTTTTTCCTGTCGCTTTCCTCGACCCTTGCGGCTGAACCAATCACTGCTCATTGCAACAGCACTGAATATGGAGTCGCCATTTTGATGGTTGCCCATATTCTGGCGCGATTTATCACTGGATACCCATTGGACCAGATCCATGCTTGCTACTATCAAACCTACGACATGAAAGAACAGTCTTTGTCAGTGCTGCAGGTTGGTGCCTATACTGGTCACATTCTTGCATGAATGTCTGTAGTCATTAGCGACACCACCACCTTTGACATGTACAATGTCGCACCTCGGTGCTGTATGCATTGGTTCAGCTGCAGTGTGCTCTTGCTGTGGTTTATTATCCTACCATGATACTGCATGGTTCTGATGACCTCTGATATTATTACTTCAGCTGCACTCAGCAAATGCGTCCAAATGAGCCAATCGCTCAGATATGGATGTATATGATAGCCTTTCTAGAAGAGGCAAGGTGCGAGTGCCAATGACTTTTGTGAATAGTCTAGGAACAGTGGACAACCTAAACTGCAACACCATGTATTGAAAGTGCTGACCTTGAATGCAAAAGCGGAGAAAATGGTGATGTGACAAATGAATAAGAATCTACAAATATTTGCCCGGTAGATCTAGGGATGCCAGATAGTTCCTTTGCCAAACAGCCACCATAGCAGTAAAATCAGAGGAGATTCAAGAGAGTCCAATGAAAGGACACATCAGCCACACAATCAATTATTAATTAATTATTTTCTCTTTATTCATTTAAAGTTCAAAACTTGGCCTTTAATCCTAGTCCAATGTTTCACCGCACTGGCTTCCTCGGGGAGAAATGTTGGCCTATATTAATTAAAAACATTTAATTTACATTATGGTCCATATAATTCTCAAACACAAGAGTCTTTTTTTTTCTCCACTATTCAAAGAATGCCAAAATCCCATCATCCTGTACTAGTGAATATATAACCAAAACTTCATGAGTAAATATGATTCATGTAGATATTCAGTATCTCACTCTATTCATGCTTATTACTTTGTAGTATCAGTTCATATACAAGCAATTGTCAATGCCGAATATTTGCTTTCATGTATTTGCTGTGCAGGTGTTTTGATAGTACAGAGACTTGTGTCATTCAGGCCATATGGGGGCCCATCATTTCCTCAGAAGCACGCTTCCAGTAGTGACAGAAATACTGCCACTGCTGCTAGCCGAGGACAGCCTTGTAAAGAACAGTTACGTACTTACCGTAACAGTAGATCTTTGGGAGAATCTCTTTCATCAGGCCACACCTATGGAACTGTAGCAGTCAGGCACTAGGACCACACAGAAACTTTTTTGCTAGCAGTCTATTAGGGGTCATGCACGACAACAAAATCATATGTCGATGTCCTCTCCATAAAAATGTGAGCAGCCCTGCGGCCTCCTCAGTTCCCCACCAGAGATCATGCTCAGAGGATCTCTCTTCAGAGAACTGGGAGAGAAAAACATGAGTCTGACCAACAGGAGGGGCAGACTACCTCACAGGAAGACATCTGGTATGCCCTCTTGAAACAAAGGAGACAGCCTACACAGAGCTGTCGAACCCTGAACCTCTATCCAGAAAATCCAAAGATAAGGTTTGCCCCTGCCAAACAAAGGAGGCAAGGACACCCAGGCTGAAGATGTCCTGATAAACCTTCCTGAAGAAGGAGACAGCCTGTAGAAGACCGTAAGGTCCTAGGGACCTCTGTGCAGGGGACCAGACAGGCAACATGGGGTTGCCTGACAAAGGCTGTGAAGGCCCAACATTGAGACATCTGATGGCCTTTCTGAGAGAATGGAGACAGCATGTAGCAAGCTGCAAACCCCCAAGGGGATAGAGGGAAGGTCAGCATGGCCAGATGAAAGATATCTAATCGAAGATCTATTGTTATGAAGTATGTAACTGTTACAACTTCTTCGAAGATGTCTCTTTCATTAAGCCACACCTATAGAATGAGTGCCAAGCAGTTCCCACTTTGAACAGTCTGCATGGTTGAAGGACTACAGGCCCAAGAAAGAAGGCCTGGAAGACTTGCTAGACTCAAACCTTGTCTGGTGTAGAAGCAATGTCCTCACTTTAACTATCTGAGGAAGGATGGGCAGTACTGCAGTGGTCATCTGCCCCTCTCCCAGCAGCAGACACTAGGTGGGACATGTACTAGAGATTATATGTCACTAGATAAAGGGGAACGAACAAGGCAAGAAGCCATGCACCATACCATATGTGTACCAAAGCACACAGGTGACCAACCTTCGGAGCAGACCCTATTCATAGCTGGACGGCCCTATCTTCCATAGAAGGCTGAAACCAAGGGGTGAGACCTCCTGGGATGCAGCTGACACAGCAAAGAGAACACCAGAGTCTTCCAAGGATTGACAGGAATAGACTCAGGGTGAAGGTGCAAAGACCTGCAGGCTTTGAGCATCATGAGAGTAGGCTAAGGCACGGGCGATGGAAGAGGCGAAGGCATCACCATCGCTGTCCTCATAGGACTGAAGGACTGTCAATGGGAAAGGCGTCATTGTTGATGGCACCATATGGCCGATGAATAGCCCGAAGACAGTAAGATCGTTGGTGGGAGGGGCATCACTGTCGACGTGCCCTAGGGCCGAAGGATAGGCAAGTACAATCGAAGGGAGAGGCAATGGCATCACCATCGATGTTGCCCTTGAGCTGAAGGAACAGTTGACAGGAGAGGCAAAGGCATCACGTCGACATGTAGCAGCCGAGAACAGAGGGACCATCATCGGGCAAAGACAGTGGTGTCACCATCAACATGCCCTAGGGTTGAAGGATAGGCAGGTACCATCGACGGGAGAGGTAATGGCATCGATATAGCCCTAGGGATGATGGAGCAGTCGATGGGAGAGGCGAATGTGTCACTGTCAATGTAGAACAGCAAGAGACAAAGAAACCACTGATGGGAGAAGCAGAGGCATCAATGTCGACAGTGCTGTAAAGTTGAAGAGTGTATTAGCAGGTGCCTGCCCTGACTCCCACCGTTAAGACCTGAAGGCCGGCCGGGGGGGCACCACCAAGGTGGACAACCACTGGAGAGGAAGACTGGTTCAAGAAGAAGGAAGGCAGCCTGCCATGGACCCAGGAAAGTCTGCATTGCTTGAAGCCCAGGGCGGAAGCACAGTAGGCCCACAGGCACCAGAAGCTGGTAGGCGGGTGAAGGTGGAAGAAGCTGCCCTAGGCTCAGAGGTCCAATTCCTCACTTCCGCTGTTTTCGTAGGTGCACATTGTCAGCGTCATCGGCAACATGCTGGAAAAAATTCTGGAAGAAATCCTGAAATCAAGCCATGTTTTAAAATCGAGAAAGAAACAAAAACAGTGACTGAAGCAGCGACATTCCCACTGCAGTCCGATGAGCACTGATCGACAGTGGGAAAAGAACTGTGGAAGAAGGACGTCTATGTATGACACTGTCATGGATGGCCACTAGCAGACTGCTAGCAAAAAAGTTTCCACATGGTCCTAGCGCCTGATGCCTATAGCTCCAAAGGTGTGGTCTGATGAAAGAGATATCCTCGAAGAAGATCTTTCATCTCTGGAAAACAGATGCTAATAGAAACAGAAGATAAATGCAAAGGAACCCAAGAAATGCAAATAATAGGCTGCCCAGTGACTACTGTCCAGACAGCCTGCTGTTTCCAAAAGCCGTCAGGTGTTGCTCCTGCCTGCAAACCCTCTTGCTGCTGCTGCTGCTTTGGTTGCTGGACTAAGTGACCATGGTTGATTCTTACTTCTATATTTTCCATGGCACTAATGTACCCATCTGCAGGGTTTTTCTCTCCTATGGCATCCAGTAGCACTTTAGCCATCCCCAGAGGTACTGCAGCTCTAGTAGAAATTTGTTCTCTAGCTTCACTGGTGCTGTTGCTGCTGCCAGCAGGTGGGGCTCATGGGATGCTGAGTGGACAGGACACAGTTTGGCAACTCGGGAAACAGCCGGGTGAGTGACAGCGCTGCCTTTCAGACTGTGGCAGTGCCAGGAATGGGAGGAACTGGACACAGCAAGGGCAAGCATCAGCATACCTCTGAACTGCTATGAACTTTGCACAGTGATATGCATTTTATATCCAAAGTTATTACCACTCCATGAAGATATTCTACATTAAACAAACTAGATATAAACATTTCCAGCCGGAATTCATGGACATTGTAAAGATCGTCCAGACTCTGCACCCAACCAGTTGTAGTTTGGATCCGGACCCTACACTCCTATTAGTGTGATGTGTAGATATTATCTGCCCTATCCTAGCTGAAATTGCCTGGAGTTCCTTGGAGAGGGGGTCTTTACTGATCCTCTCAAGGAGGAGGTTGTACAACCACTCCTTAAAAAACCATCCTTGGATCCAGACTGTCCAGCTAACTACCGGTCTGTCTCTAACCTGCCTTGTGTGGGTAAGGTTATTGAGAAGGTGGTTGCGTTGCAACTGGACAATAACCTTGTGACCCACAATGTCTATGATGTTCTCCAGTGTGGATTTAAGAAGAGACAAAGCACCGAGACTGCACTTGTGCGCGTACTGAATGATCTAATAGTGAGATATCAAAAGGCTCGCACCATCTTGGTCCTTCTTGATCTCTCTGCAGCATTTGACACTGTGGACCATGGTGTGCTCTTGGAGTGCTTGCAGCTTCTTTGTGGGCTGTCAGGTACTGTCCTCAAATGGTTTTGATCCTTCCTTTTGGATAGGTTTCAGAGGGTGGTCACCAGAATTTATTCCTCTGACGCCCTCCCCCTGTCCTGTGGGGTGCTGCAGGGCTCCATACTGGCACCCACGTTGTTTGCAGTGTATATGCTGCCATTGGGAGAGATCATCAGTCGACACGGTTTGAGTTTTCACTGCTATGCAGATGATACTCAACTGTGTATGTCCTTTCTACCCGGACACGTTGATGTAGTCTCTGTGCTAAACAACTGTCTCACCAAGATCAAGGACTGGATGAGCACCAGCTGGCTGAGACTGAATCTGGACAAGACTGGTTTGTCGGTAGTGGACCCAGGTCATCCAGGGGTGGGTTTAGGAGTTGGACAGGCATCAGGCTTATGGCTTGATGGTGTTCCGCTCACTACCTCAGACCAGGTATGTAACCTGGGCATTATTTTTGATGACTGCTTGACCCTGAAATCTCAGGTGTTGGCCGTGGTTAAATCCTCATTTTACCACCTGAGGAATATTGCTCGGTTGAAACACCTGGTTCCTCCGGATGACCTTCCAACGCTGGTCCATGCCTTTGTCACCACCTGCCTTGACTACTGCAATACCGTCTACCTAGGGCTTCCTGGGGTTGATATCTGCTGCCTGCAGCTGGTGCAGAACACTGCGGCCAGGCTTTTGACTGGTACATCAAGAGCCAGTCATATTATGCCAGTGCTGTGCGAACTGTACTTGCTGCCTGTTCAGTGGCGGATCACCTTTAAGGTTGGCTTGCTAACCTTTAAAGCCTTACATGAACAGGGACTCAGCTACATGCAAGATCTCCCGACTCCCTGCTGCCCCCTCCCATCCTCTCCGATCCACCAATGAGGGACTGTTAGAGATTCCCAGGGTTCGTTTAAAAACATCTGGAGCTCACGCTTTCTCTTCTGCAGCACTGACCCTGTGGAATTCTCTAACTCGTCGGTTAAGAGAATGCCTGACCGTCGACAGATTTAAAAATGAGTTGAAAACATACTTGTTTAATCTAGCCTTCCTGGATGAATTTTAACTTACTGATATATTTATTGTTTTAGTGTAACTTTTATGTTGTATATTGTATTTTAATTGTGCAGCACCTTGGTTTTAGAAAAGCACTATATAAAGATTTCATTGACTTGACTTGATTGATTTCATATCCTTAAGATATGAAGCCCCTATTCTTAAATCTATTCTTTAAAATACGAAAATGGTACACATTTTGACCATTTGCCCTACAGTCTGAAAGCCAGTGCTATACAGCAACAGAGAGACAAGGGAGCGAGAAGGCAGGGTTGAAGGCTACAAACGTATGGGATAAAATGGTGGTTGGTAAATTTCCATTCCACTCAGCTGGTTGCTGGACAGCCTGGTGCATGAAACCACTGTCTGATAGGAGCAGATGACTCCTTCAAGTATGTGAAGTTTCTGCCCAGCAAGCAATGAGTAGTGTCATGAACAGGCTACGTGGACAATGGTCAACTGCTGAGCCCTTTGCAGCTTGACCCACCTCTGAACTGCCATTCATGTAACAAAATGCTTCTTGTGCAAGTGCAAGCAAATGTAAAAAATGACACATGCAGGTCAGCCATGAGTGGATTCCCTGCTGTGCACAAGCAAGGGGAATTGTTGGACATATCTCCATGTAGCACACGCAATTTACAAACAAAACAATTATGGGATGCCAGGCCTCCCAGCTTTCCATGCATCGTCAGAGTGCTGGGTACATTTGCTGGTGGGGTCACTTTGAGCCCCAAACCATCCCAGAGTGCCAGAGGGTGGGTCACAGGACCGTGGCCTGAGCTGCTTCTGGTGTAGAAGACAGGCTCTTGTGGTGGCCTCCACAGTACATAACTCATGCTCAGTATCCCAGCTAAGTGCGGTCATACCCCCCCAGTGGCCACCAACCCGACTGCCTATGTAGCTCTGAGGATCTGGTCATGGCCATCCTCCACAACTGTGACAGTGCTTTCTGTGGATGCATGGAGTCCTCCACCTGTGCAGAGATGTGCCTCCACCCATCACTGTCTTGTCTAAGCACATGCATTGTGGTATTTGGTGCTTTGTACATATGGTACTAAATCTCCGGTTAAAAAATACTTTGGCCTTATTACACATTATGACACCTATAGCTGGATATCTCAGCCTCATTAAACAGTACTATTTACTTACTTTTGAGAAACCTTTGCTGGGACAATAAAAAAACCAAAATAATTATCTTTATCAAATTACAACAGCTTCAACTGAAGGGTGACTTCAGCGCCTAATATTCCATTAAGACATAAATCTTTTATTGAGGGCCAAACTATTCATGTATTATAGCAAATCCCACAGAACTGTTTTTGAGGATTGGGGTTTTATAAAGAATAAATAAATTAAATCTGATCTGCTTAAGAACTTACCCTTTATGGGCTCACCAAGGTTTTTATATTTTCATCCAACAGTCGGCTCTGCCCACAGCACACCTAAAAGCCCCTTTGGAATAACAGTTTTTATAGAACAGATGGTAACTTTATTACCTGGCCTTCTTGGCAGTTAAAAGGGATTTGTGACATTAGGAGATGCATTCTGATACAGGTATGTTAGCCCCATTTACCAAGTAGTCTACAAAATTCTCCCTATCCAAGCTAGAATTCCGTACACACTTAAAATTGCACACTGTTTACAAATATTCTCCTACGAGGATATGTAATGCTACAATAAAACATTCTTAACGTAATGATCAAAACTAAAAGAAAAAGAAGTCCTCCTCCAATACAAGCACACTTAAAGGTAAATTGGAATTGCTTGATAAGTACTTAATTACTGCTCAGACAGGCCCTGGAATCAGCCAAGCTAGGAGCACCAAGCTGGTGAGCGGCTCAAAGGTACAGCCTGCAAGCACTGAAATACTTACAACAGCCGACCCGATGGCCAAAACTTCTCCTTGTGTTCGTACCTCGTGGAGCTGTTTGACCGGAGAGACTACTGGTTAATGTAATTCCAGAACAGCAGACTACTAAAGCTGGATATAATGCCCAGAAGCAAAAGTCTTTAGGAGACCCACAAACTTCTGTTTCTTCATGGCCTGCTATATTGCAACGGGGGTGGGGGGGGGTGGCAATACTGCGGTCTCAAAACAGCATAGACTCCTATGAATGAAAGCAAACTGACTACACCTGCAGATTCAGTTTTACAAGCTTCTACCCAAACAGAGTAGCAGAGAACTAACATAAATGAAGAATTGTTACAGGCAGCACAGACTGTTGCTCAGACTGCAGCAACTCTAAACCACAAAGGTGAAACAGGCATAAAACATTTTAGGGCGTTAAATGATGTTATGGGGTAGTCTGTTTGACATGTTTTCCAGACTTGAAAGTAAAATGGATTTATTTATTCAAAGAACACTGTTGGAACAAGAATTAACTAGAAATGCATTCTCTAGCTTCGTTAGTGTTGCTAGGGGCTTTGTGGGACACTGACTGGCCAGGATGCGGATTGGCAACTCGGTGGGGAACATCTGGGTGAGTGACAGCACAGTCTTTCAGACCATGGCAGTGCCAGGGATGGAAGGAATTGGACAGAGCAAGGGCGAGCATCAGCATACCTCTGAATTACTGTTGAAGGCTACAAATGGATGGGTTGCAAATGGTTGCTAAAATTCCAGTCCACTCAGTTGGTTTACTGGGTGGCCTCATGTAAATGAAATGAACTGGCCACTGTCTAATGGAAGTGGCTGACTCCCTTCAAGTACGCAGAGTTTCCAACCAGCAAGTAGTGAGTAGTGTCACAACCAGACTGCGTGACCATTGGTCTGGACTGCCAAGCCCCTTTCAGCTTCAGCAAATGGGTTTAGCACTGACACACCTCTGAAATGTCATTCATGTAACAAAACGTTTCTTACGCAAGTGCAAGTAAACATAATGAGGTGTTCCTTAAAAGCCGTTAAGAAATTGTAAGAAAACAACACATGCCATAAGTGCTTAAACTGTAGCATCTAGCTTTCATAATATTAAAGTAAATGTTCTGTTCCTCTTGGTATTTAGGTATTTGTGTACATTCCTTAGCATTCAACTGTGCTTCACAAACTTTCTTGAGTTATATTACATAGTGACAGTCAGAACCAGTAGCCCAGTCACCTTGTGATTTTAGGATTTGGGCTTATACTTGCTTATCCATTATAGTACAAGTGGTATTAATAACAGGAAATTTTAAAATGTTTTGTTATTCACATTTATGAATCTCTCCATATTTTAAACAGATTTGAGGGGGTGAGATTTGGTGTTTGAGGGCTAAAAAGTAGCACTTTATATGGAACCTTGTCAGCATAAAAATACAAACAATGTTTAATGCTATTATTTCATTAACATATTAAATTATACAAATAAAAATTAAATTATGCATCAATTTTAGTACTCTGTAATTTAATTAAAAATCTAAGGCCTGATCCTCCATCAGTCTTGTCATTAAAAGTCATGTGTGAACATTAAATCAATCCAAAATATGGACGGCAGGAGATTGAGTATCGTGCCATCTGTATGAAGCCTGCTACTTCACTCAGTACTGCCTGCTTATGCGATGATGCATCGCCATTGCCCAGCACTGGCTGATATGCATAATCTGGGCAAGGAGGGCAGTCTGGTGGTGTTGGCGTGCTTCAAAGTCATCGCATGTGATGTCAAAGCATTCGGCTTCAGTGGCATAGCATCTCCTGACCAGTACACATCAGAGCAAGCCCTTAGCCTTCAGGTACAAAAGAAGGGTGTAACAGTGTCAGGTGCATAGAGGAAGACCATGTACCAGAGGAAGTTAACTTTCAAATATGGTAAGTCTGCCTACAGATCAGAAACTTACAAGTTAAAAATTCAGTTAAGGCTGGCCCGGTAGTGCTGAAGGTTGAGGTGCTGGATGCCACACCTCGCACCACGCCGACGAACTAGGTTCGGGAACGAGCCCAGGTCATCGGAGTTTGTGGGGGGGGGGGAGGAGAGGATGAGGACATTGATCAGCTGCTGGCTGGCAGCATTCCACCTTGGAGGGGGTGGATAGGGTCTCCTCAGAGCTTGGCTGCCGCTAGTGGAGGCCAGGTGGCTGCGTCTCATCCGAGGAACACCAGCGCTAGACCAAGAGAGGGCAGAAGGGGCTGCTGATTGGAGCTCCGGTGCGCATGTGCGCCTCCACATGCACGTGTCACCGCTTCTGGGGCCTCGGGAAATGGAGAGCAAAAAACAAAGGAAGTCTGGGGTCACCAAAGGATGAAGCCTCCAGATTGGCTCTGGGGTTCTGCCGGGACGCGCATAGCACCATAAGTTCCTGAACAACCCCAAGACCGGTAAGGTTGGCTGACGGGCTGGTGGCCTGCCACGGAGAATAAAAGAAATTGTACAAAAAATAAAAAAAATTCAGTTAAAATATTGAAAACAAAAAAATGGAACTAAACAATACTTTGTTCCACACAGAAATGAAGGATAATCCTGATGTATAAATACATGAAAACTGATTTCATTTAAGCTGAGGTAAATGTCAGATATTCCAAACCAGTACCCAGTGGATAACACATTTCTGAATTATGTTACTGAGTACTAAAACTGATGTATAACTGAATATATTAATGTAATAATAATAATAATAATAATAGTACAAATAATGGCTTTCCCCTTTTTCCTCACAGAGAAACCGTGGCGTAATTTGCCGTCATAAAGGAGTATTTATAACAGCAAACATATGCCCAGTTTCCCTTGCTCTGCACATGCGCCCGCCGCACATTGCCACTGGCCTTCTCGCCTGAAACTTGACCGCCAGTGGGACTCGGCGCCAAGTAAATTTTAAAAAACGTTACACATTTCCAAATGTTGAACCGAGCTAAACGAACATTTTAAAACATGTAAAAATCTTATACACTGAAAATGTGTGGACCAGGCTAAAATGAAACCGGAACACGGCTGCACCGGAAGATCTGCAATTTTATACAATTGATGTAGCGAAAAAGGGAAGCCCAGCAATTATAAAAAATAAAATATGGATAAATGTGTTTAAACTCAAAGTTTACACACACCCTTGGTGTTAGATGCTTTCACAAACCCTGTGAACTTCACTCCCGGGGTTTATGTAGCATCTAACACCTCGGGAGTCTGTAAACTTCTCATTACATACACCATTCCACATACTGTATATTTACTGGTTAGGGTCAATAAACCACCACTGGCAGACCCTCACAAACTCCATAATTCTCACGTGGGAATTACGGAGTTGCATAAACCATGGTTCTAAAAATAGCCCTCAGTGCACCTCTGTAAGACATTGTCCTCGCGATGGCCATTCACTCGTGCTCGCTACAGAAAACCACCAGTGCGAGTGACAGTCTCCTCCAATGTGCGCTGTACTTCCAGTTCCTGTTTATCTTCTGGCTACGCTGTGGTGTGAAGGGTCAAGGGATGTGTTCCCTGGCTGGTGCTTGTCGGCAGTTAGTCAGCTGCCATGACTGTGCTTTTCTGTGTGTGTGTGTTTTTTTTTTATAAAAACCCCATGCACTATGACGGTGCACAAATGCTGGCTCAAACATCACACCACACGGACAGGACAGTCAAGAGGAGTGTGGCTGGGGTGAGAAAATACAGGTTACTCACCCGTAACAGGAGTTCTAGGAATGGTATATGTTGTTCATCCACACTGTCTAGCAGGTATCCTTGCCGCTTTAAATCTTGCTGGAAGGTCTTCAAGCTGGCTCCTCCCACCCACCCGGGTGGTAAAACTCTCGGCTCCGCCCCATGACGTCAGATCTGGCCCGCTGGAAGCTCAGGTTGTGCGTCGAAGCCAGGAGGTCGGGTGGGTCGTGTGGATGAACAACATATACCATTCCTAGAACTCCTGTTACAGGTGAGTAACCTGTATTTCTAGGGACATGGATATGCTGTTCATCCACATTGTCTGGCAGACTCCTAGCAGTTCTCCGGGAGGAGGGAGGCAAGGCGCACACCCTCTACTTAGGGAATAGAGACTGCAGAACCGAGGCCCCAAAACCAGCATCCCGGCGTGACTCAAGGTCAATGTGGAAGTGGGTGATGAAGGTGTGTACTGACTTCCAGGTAGCAGCCCTGCAGAGTTACTGGAAAGGGACGTCTCTGGAAGCAGCCACCGATGCAGCAGTATGGCGGGCAGAATGAGCTCTTATCCCTCTGGGAGGCTCCATGCCCGCCAACTTATAGCAGAGATCTATGCAGGAGGTGACCCACCTGCTTATCGTCTGCTTGGCTGCAGGTCTGCCAGGTGCGGCTTCAGCGTAGGTGACAAACAGCTGGTGAACCTCTCCCGATTCTAGCCGCAGCGCCCTTATAGTAAGCGAGGCCTTCTAGGGTCCAGAGTATGGAGCCTATATTCGCCTCCGAGGTGTGATTGGGTAGAACACCGCAGAGTCAACACTTGGTTAAGGTGAAACTCCGACACCACCTTCGGAAGGAATTTTGGGTGGGGCACAGGACAACCTTGTCCCCGCGGAAGACCCAGGTAAGGGAGACTCGATGGAGCGCCTGGAGCTCTCCCATCCTTCTGGCTGATGTGATAGCCACCAAGAAGGCGGACTTCCATGACAGATGAGAGATCACACCTGTGCATTGGTTCGAATGGCTTGCCCATGAGCTTTGCCAGTACCAGCAGTAGATCCCACGGAGGTAGGGTTCGCACCGGGGGAAATGTGATCAAGGCCTTTGGAAAAGCGCCAGACCACCTTCTCCCGCGCCACCGACTGCTCTCCGGCCCGCGCCCGGTAAGCAGAGATGGCTGCCAGGTGCACCTTAAGGGTTGTCGACCTAAGCCCTTGCTAAGAAAGGGACCACAGGTAGTCCAATATGCTCACCAGGGAACAGGAGGAAGGGTCAAGGCCCTTACCCTGACACCAAATGGAAAATTTCTTCCATTTGAAGGCGTAGCATTTCCTGGTTGACTCCTTATGGGACGCCTCAACTACACTGAGGACCTCGTTGGAAAGACCGAAGGCCTGGAACTCTAGCCGCTCAGGAACCAGGCCGTCAGGTGCAGGGATTGAAGGTCCGGATGGAACACCTTCCCCTGATTGACTGAGAGCAGGTCCGGGCGAACTGGAAGCTGCCTCGGGAGCCTGGAGCTGAGGCTGAGGAGATCTGGGTACCAGAACTGGCGGGACCAGTCGGGCTATCAGAATCACCTGCACCTTGTCCCTCCTTGCTTTGAGAAGCACCTTGTGTATCAAGGGGAACGGGGGAAAGGCGTAGAAGAGGCCCGGGGTCCACTGCCTCGAGAAGGCATCCCTGCAGCGAGCCCCTGCTGAGGGGGGCGGGCATGGAACAGCCTCAGCTTCGCGTTCTCCCTGGAGACAAACAGGTCCACCTGAGGTGTGCCCCAGTGGGAGAACAGATCTTGTACTACCTCCGGCAGGAGAGACCACTCATGGGACGCAGCCCCTATCCGGCTTAGGGCATCGGCCAGGGTGTTGGAGGCTCCTGCCACGTGAATGGCTAGGAGATCCACCTCCAGGCTGCGCACGAGTGACCAAATGCAGAGAGCTTCCTTGCATAGAAGCATGGAGCATGTCCCGCCCTGGCAGTTTAGATAGTACATGGTCGTGGTATTGTCCGTCTGGACTCGGACTACTTGACCCCGGAGAAACGGAGCAAAGGCGGTGAGAGCTAGGCGGACCGCTTGGAGCTCCAGCAGGTTGATGAGACATCGGGACTTCCGAGGGGACCAGAGGCCATGCGCTCGGTGTTCCCCCAGATGGGCACCCCAACCCATCAGAGAGGCATCAGTCGATAGAGAGACCATCGGCTCGGGGCGGACAAACGGGAGAGCATTCCACATCTCCTGGGTCACCGTCACTAGCTGGTCCAATGGATCGCAGCGCTGTGACCACTGGCTGGCCAATCCCCACTGAAGGGACGATGTGCCAGCGGGCCCAATGGACCACGCTGGTACAGGCCGCCATGAGACCCAGGAGGCGCAGGAAGTCCCGGGCAGGGCGCGACTGCCCAACCAGAAATGATTGGGCAAAGGAGGAAAGAACCTCGGCCCTGTCTGCCGGGAGCCATGCTCTGGCTCGAAGAGAGTCGAGCTCTGCCCCGATGAAAAGAATCATCTGCTTCGGCTCGAGTTCCAACTTGGCCTCACTGATGAGAAGGCCGACTTGAGAGCAAACCTGGAGGGCCAGATCTCTGGACCGCTCCACCTCCTGCCTGGAGGGGGCTGCTATCAGTCAGTCGTCCAGATAAGGGTACACCCGGACCCCTCAGCACCGCAGGAATGCTGTCACCACTGCCATGCATTTGGTGAAGACCCTGGGAGCTGGAGACAAGTCGAAGGGCATGGCTTGGAACTTGAAAAGGGATCCCTCTGCTCAAAAGTGAAGGAATCTCTGATGTGATAGACGGATAGGGATGTGAAAGAACACGTCCTGCAGGTCCAGAGACCAGAACCACACACCACGTTCCAAGGATGGTACTATCTGAGCCAGAGTGACCATCCTGAAGGTTCGAGACCTTAGGAACTTGTTCAGGTCGTGTAGGTCGAGAATGGGGCGCCAGCCCCCCATCCGTTTCGGAACCAGGAAGTACCTGGACACAAACCCCAGGCCTGATGGAGGGTCTGCTACCTCTCTGACCACCTCCTTCTCGAGGACAAGAGCGATGTCGGCTCGGCGAGCCAACAGTGAAGCTGCGGATCCCGTGGCCCCCCGAGGTGCAATGGCTCTGAAGGGTGGGGTCTGCTCGAACTCCAGAGGCAGGCCCTTTCCGACCACTTCCAACACCCACCAGTCTGTGGTAATAATGGACCAGGCGGAAAGAAAGTGGCGGAGCTGCCCCCCCCATGGGGGGAACCTGGGGTGAGGTGATGGGGTTGGGGGCAACACCCCTCAACCCATCACTGGGCAGGCTTGGAGGAGGGCCTGGCTGAGGGGCCTCCAGCGCCTTTACTTCCATGCTTCCTGGAGGAGGAAGCCGAAGGCTTGGGTTTGGGATGCCAAGCTCGTGCCTGCTGGTCCTGATGTTGCTGGGCCGGACGTGCCGCGGGCGCAGAGGGACGAAAGGGCTTAGGCTGTGGTCTGCGGCCTTTGTCCTTCTGTGCGGATGAGACAGAGTCCAAGGTAGCATTGGACTTCTCGATCCTCTGTAGGGGACCTTCCACCCCAGGGCCGAAAAGGTCAGTCCCCAGGAAGGGGACATCTGCCAACTTGTGCTGGGTATCTGAAGTGAAGGTGGATATCTTCAGCCATGCCCGACGGCGTATAGCCACTGCGGCCGCTACTGACCTGGCACATGAGTCACCAATGTCCAGAGCAGTCTGAAGCTGCTGTTTGGCCACTGCCCTGCCCTGGTCCCGCACCTGCCTAACCGTGGTCTGCAGGTCCGCCGGAAGATGAGGAACTACCTCGTCCAGGGAGCCCAACAGGGCATGAGAGAAATGTGCCATGAGTACAGCCGAACTGGCCTGATGAAGGCCGAGGGAGGACGCAGCGTAGACTTTTCGCCCGGCATAGTCCAATTTCTTGGACTCCTTGTCAGGAGGTTTGTCCACGTCCCTAGCGTTCCCGGCACACCAGAAAACGCTGTCGGTAACTAGCCCCTTGGCTGAGGGGTGTTCCGAAAAACCGGACAAGGAACCGGTAGGGACCGCATACTTCCTGGCCATCCTGGCCGAGGGCACAGGACAGGAAGCAGGGCGCTGCCAGAGCTCCAAGGCCGAGCCCACTATGGCCTCAGCCACCGGAAAGGCCTCCGTAGAAGAATCCCCCCGGTCCAGTATCTCCGTGAGGGGATACTTGGCCCGCATAGAGACGGGTTCGAGCTTCATCCCGGTGGACTCCGAGATGAGCCGAAGCAATCCCAAAAAAGGATGAAGGGCCATCGTCCAGCGACTGACCTCCAGAGGACTCCAAGTCTACTCACCTGGAGAAGAGGGAGGAATCCTCATCGGACTCTGAGGAGTCCGCAAAGAGCTGCCTCGAGCCTGAGCCACCCTCCACCTGCCGAGGTCGATCGGGAGTGAGGGTAACAGACAGCCTATGGGGCAGGCCCTGAGCCGACTGAGAATTCTTGGTCGGAGCCGAAAAATAATGGCTGTGGAGGCGGAGGTTCCACCGGAATCGGTGGAGCAGCTGGTTTTGGCCGAACAACAGGCCTGGGAACAGGCTCCTCGGGTAAGTCGAGAGGTTGTTTCGGCCGCTCTGGTGACAGCCACTTAATGACCGGGGAAGGCGACTGCATCGGCTTGTTCTCGGCCAGAAGGAGCTGTTGCCACATGAGCTCTCATATCATCGACGCACTTACGCCGGGAAGCCTCCTCGTCCGAGGATGAGCGGCGGCGCTGCTTACCGCGGTACTGAGACCGCCTATGACGGCGGGATTGGCTGGACCGCGAAGAAGTCCGAGACCGAGAACCTCGGCTTTTCCGAGGACGGTGTGGGGAGGGGACGGGTGGAACTGGCTCTCCCTTGGCTCGGAGGGTTCACCCGAGGGCTCCGGAACTGGAGGCACTGGCAAGCCCACGGGATCCTCAACTCCCACCGGGGGAACCGGGGAGAGAGGATTCTCGGCTTCGCCTGTCGACAACCCATCCAACGGGTAGAGAAAAATCTCGACTGCGTCGACGGGAGTCTCGGTCAGCTGACCTGACAGGGACACCGTGAGACCAGTGGCGGTTGAATGATCGACCGGGTCGATGGCCGACAACTCTGGGAGAGGGACCTTCCCACTCCCAAGAGCATCGACGGAGGGACTTACCCTTGTCTTTCTTTTGGACTGAGAAGAAGGTCCAGCAGACGTTTGTCCCTCTCCCTTAGTGGAGAGGGACAGACAAAGCTCCTTAAAGGAAGCTGTATAAGAGGAACCCAGGGAGAGCGGGATAAATGCTGCGACCAAGGAAGATGCGGCCCACGCCGCCTCCTCTTCGAGGGCGATCATCTGCTCTAGCTGATCCGCTGAGCCCGCCGCCACGGAAACTGCCGACCGGGCCTCTTTTGACTTCACCGGAAGGAAACGTTTCCCGGGACGCCCCAGTTGTAAATGGGCAGCACGGTCTTCGAGGACGTAGACCAAGAAGGAAGAGCACAGGTCACAAGCCTGCGGGTCCTGCTCAAGGCCTAGACAGTAGACGCACGTGGAGTGCGGATCCGTCTGAGACATCTTCTGCCCGTAAGGACATCTCTGAAAACCGGGAGTCGATTTGTCCATTGCAGCCGCGAGGGATAGAAGACCGAAGTCTAGAAATGCAAAAACTTTTAAATTCACAAAACCGAAGAGTTAGGAACCAGTCTTATATGCAGAGCGTTAAGGAGGGAACCTGAGCTTCCCAGCGGTAAGGAAGATCTGGCGTCATGGGGCGGAGTCGAGAGCTTTACTACCCGGGTGGGTGGGAGGAACCAGCTTGCAGACCTTCCGGTAAGATTTAAAGCGGCAAAGATACCTGCCAGACAGTGTGGATGAACAACATATCCATGTCCCTAGAAAAAAAACTTTTTCTTGTAAAAACACAAAAACAAAACAAAAAAAACAGAAAATATCAAATAAAACATAGGTAAGTGTGTTTAAACGAGAATTTTATGCACACTCTTAGTGTGCGATGCCCTGATAAACCCCTCAAGCTTACCCCTCGGGTGTATAGGGCATCGCATGCCTCGGGTGTGCATAAAATCCTTGTTTACCACACTTCCCCATGCATTATTCTATATACTAAACATTGTTTTTGTTTTATGCTAACAAGGCTCCATATAAAACTACTGTTTAGCCTGCCCCCTAAACCCCAAATCCAGCTCCCACCCACAACCCACCTTACATTCATAGTACAGCATGTGCCACTTACACCATACACATTTAGTACAGACAGCCGGTTTTACCAGACAAAATCTTAAAACCAAAACCATTGCTATAGGTGGCTCATTACAAAGTCTACTAATACAGCAGATTAAGCCTGCCTGCTATAGCGGATGCCACAGCAGGTTACAGGGTGTTTATTAGCCTTCCCAATACCTCCCAAAAGTTGCCATCTGTGGCTGTGGAGGTGTTAATGGGCCTTCCTGGGAATGCTTGATGGCTAACGAGGTGCTATGTGGTGGTTCACTAGCCAGCTAATTGGCTGTCCCTCCTCCCCGACACCCCAAACGTAAACAGCAAATAGAGATTAGAGACTTTGTTTTTCCCAAAAGTAAACAAAAAAAAGACACAATATAAAACTCACAGCTTTTTAGCTTTCTGGACAAAATGGAAACCCAACAGTAAACAGGAAAGATACAAATGCAGCAGACTTTGGTGAGCAAGCAGGAGACGGACATTATGTAAGCCCTTTTTGGTGGGTGTAGTGCTGGAGCAAGGGGAACTGTTGACAGGACATGAACTTTGCTTGAATTAACTGTCCAAGTGTGATTGCAAGGGAGTCTATAAGACATTGCTATCATTTGCAACTCACAGCTTTTTACTTTTTGGGCAGACTGGAAACCCAACAGCAATGTTGCTTTTTTGTGGGTATAGCATGCTGGAGAGAGGAGTGAGGGGCAAGGGGAATGTGAGGCAAACGCAAATTGAGTCAAGCCAGCATATTGGCTTGTTGCCTCCAAAGCACTCTACGTTCATTGTTATTTACACTGTATTTTCTTAAAAGTGTTACAATTACAGTGCTGTGATTTAAGTGAATCGGGCTGGTGGATGGGTAGCAAAATAACAGTTCCGTGATGTATGTAATCAGGTACGGGGGTAGCAAAGAAAGTTTCTACTGTACTGTAAGGGCTATACAACAGTGACTGCAAGTAACACGGCCTCTCTGAGTATCTTGGACAACAGCTTATAACAGACAGAAGCGTTCAACACTGGCCAGTCCATTATAAGAGCTCCAAGAAGTCAGTAGTGCCAGAGAAAATATCGGAGGTGCTCCTAAGGGGTTGGTTACCACACCTAGCATCAGATCTATAAAACAGAGCAACAGACTCAAATGATACTGAAGTTCCAGGCAAAATAAGCTTTATTGTGAGTGAGTCAAATATTTGATCACCACACATGAAGCAATAACACCTCAGTGCTTCGCCCATAAAACAAGCTTCATCAGGAGGTCCAGTATAAGCAGGCTGCACTGTCTACTGAAATATGAAGAGAGATTCATTATAATAAATAATAAAACATCTTGAAATTTCACAGCATTAATAACACTCAAACTATAATGGAGAAAGCAAATATAAGCCCAAAACATAAAATTACAAGGCAACTGGGCTACTGGCTCCGACAGTCACTATGATATATAACCCACGAAAGTTTGGGAAGCACAACTGGATGTACAGGAATGTACAAAACAGATAACTTAATGCAAGGGGGAACAGAACATTTACTTTAATACTATGAATGCCGGATGCTACAATTTAAGCACTTGTGGCATGTCATTTTCTTATAATTTTATTAAGGCTTCTAAGGAACACCTCCTTATATATGAACTGATACTGCAAAGTAATAAGCATGAACACCGTGAGATACTGAATACGCATGAAGAGTGAGATACTGAATATATGCAGGAATCATATTTACTTATGCAGTTTTGGTTGTAATGAAGATGTAATGTCTCAAATGTGCTTAGCAGCTCTGTGATCTATCTCTGTAATAGCAAATTCAATATTAATTGTATTGTCTATGTAACTATAGTACATGTATCTTCAGCTGTTGCCTCAATAAAGCAGAAGAGTTTCAACCAAAAGAAGAAAGTAGTTTTGGTTGTATGTTAACCAGTGTGGATGATGGGATTTTGGCATTCTTTGAATAGTGTAAAAACATAGATAATCTTACCTTTGAGAATCCTATGGACTATAATACAAATGAAAAAAATATATATTTTTTTTATTACAATCTTGGAAATACCTTTGAGCCAGTGGCTTGTTTACAGAGGTTCTATATCATAAACAGAGGAAGTAAAAAAACAAAACAATTGAACAGTAGTGGGTACGTAATTACAGGTAGAACATCAGTCAGGCAGTCTTATTCAGTCCAATGCAGTAACTTTAAGCAGCCAGAACTGATTCCTAAGAAACAGTTCTTTTGTCAAAGTATTACTACAGAGTTAGACCCCAGGGGTAGACCTAGGTCTCAGAAAGTGCTGGCTAGGAGCAGCCAGAGTAGGGGGGATTTGGGTGGGTCCAACTAATGAGCTGGGGGAGGAGAGTTAAGGGGAGGAACGGAGAGATAGGGGGAGGAGGTAGAGAGGGGCCTGGGGAGAAAGTAGGGGAAGGGGATAATTTGGGGAGAGGACATAAATGAAGAAAAGAGAAAAACTGGTGAAGGGAGTGGTGGAGGGTAGGATGGTGGGGAAGAATACGAGACATACTTTAATGTCAGAGGTGCAGGCACACAAAGGTTCTCAAGGGTGCAGCAGGCTGCAGAGAAGGAGGATGTACGATTTAGAGACCAGGGTCTAAATGGAGGGGGTGGTGGTAGATCAGGGGAGAGAGAGAGCAAGGGCTGAGAAGGTTAAGGTGGAGGTGTAGAGAAAGGGCTAGGAGCCACAGTCACACACACTGGCCTGGGCTAGAGATGCATGAAGAAGTCTTTTAAAAGGACCCAGTTTAGGCCGGCAAGGTGGCGCTGAGGGTTGAGGTGCTGGACGCCACACCTCGCACCACGCCGGCGACCCGGGTTCGGATATGGACTCGGGTTGCTGCGGGTCGGGCTGGGCAGTGAGGTGGGGATTGAGCGTCCAATGGACGCCTCCTCCTTCGGGAGGGTTACCAGGGGTGCTTAATGCACCCGACGTCCATGAGGGCCGGTGGAAGCACCAACTCTTGGGGGCATTGGAGGCTCCTCTACAGAGGAGTCTGGGAAGGGAGGACGCTGTTAGGCACTTGGCAGGCATGGATAAGCACGTTTCTGCCCGAGTCGGCATTCTCATGGGTTGGAGGAGAAACCACAAGAAAAACCGAAACTACCCTCAACGCTCCTAGATGACGGCGGCTCCAGCCGCTCAGTCCAGAAACTGCGGGCAGACCCCACTGTGTAAGGTGCTCCATGGAGGCGAGTGGGAGGTAGTAGTCACCAAGATCACTCCGGGGCGGACTCAGGGTTGAGAGCGTGGGTGGCATGAGCTATGCTTGAAGGAGTGGAATGTCGAGGTGATAAGACGGATAAAAAGTAATTTAAAAAAAAAAAAAAAAGACCCAGTTTGGTTCCCTTATGCAAGTCTTCACAGAGGGAGTTTAGCAATCCTGTGGTGGTTAGGTAATTCCAACCCCTGGTACATCTAGCTGAGTAAGATTATTTGAGAAGGTCCCATACTCCAGGAGGGGTTTGGCCCAGGATAGATTTTTTGGCGAGCAGACACATATTGGATCCGGCGATCTAGGTTGAGCCACCCAGTTTGAGCATATAGCTCACATGTGTGGGTTAGCCGTCGCACTCCTAGTACAAGCCTACATATGCTTTGTTGAGGGTAGTTTTGAGTCTTTTGAGAGCCATGGGAGTTGCACCACCATACACCACAAAGCCATAGTCAGTGACTGACAGCACGGAGCTAGTCACTGCAATTTTTAATGCTTCATTAGTAAAGCAGTGTTTGTTACGATAAAGTAATTCCAGCTTTGCATTAACAGATTTAGCAGTTAGATCTATGAGCTGGGAGTAGGACAGTGTAGTATCTAACGTTACCCCAAGTATTTAAAATGGTTTACCATTTCAAGGGGGTTGGGGTTTGAGTTTAACAACAATTTGGACCTGGTGGTACCTGTGTTTGTTGCAGGTGGAGGCAAATACCATTGTTTTTGTCTTTTTATAATTTAAAAGTAACCGAGTCATGGAAGCATTTTTCTACTGAGGTGAAATTGGACTGCATCTGGCATTTAAGTATTGCGGGGTCAAAGTGGGACAAGTAGAGCACAGCGTTGTCTGTGTACAGTAGTACTTGGTTATTTACTGCTTGGGGGAGTTGGTTAAGGAAAAGACTGAAGAGCAGTGGTCCTAGGATGGATCCTTGGGGTACACCAGTAGTCACAGACAGATTATCCGAGCAGACAAACTTATTTTAACTTTCTGAATGCTACCTTGGGAGACAGCTCTTGAACCAGGCTACAGATTCCTGGGAGAGGCCAATGTTGGATAGCTGGCAAAGGAGCAGCTCGTGATTTACTGTATCGAAGGCTTTGGTGAGGTCAATATAAGTAGCCCCACCAAGAGTCCCTGATCAACAGTGCTGTGGATGTACCCAGTAAATTTCAGGAGTGCAGTTGTGGTGCTATGCTGTTTCCAGAAGCCGTGCTGTTGTCTGAATTGAAGTTGGTATTTGTCAAGATATTCAGATAGCTGATCTGAAATATGTTTCAGCACTTTTTGGGGGGAGGGGGGAGAGAGTATTGAGATGGGGCAACAGTTTGTATGATTGGTTCTACTGCCACTTTTGAACACTGATATGACTACAGCTGCTTTCCAAATGCGTGGGAACTTGCCTGTTATAAGGGATAAATTTATTATTTTTGTAAAGGGAGTGAGAATGACATCTAGAGTAAGTTCTAGGAGCTTAAGATCTAGCATATCACTGCTAGTTCTAGATTTACTGGGGACCTTTGTGATATATTTTTTTTGGACTCTGCAGGGGTCACAATTTTAAGGTAGAAGGGAGGTGGGGAGCCTGTTTGGGTCATAGTGGTGTATGGGTTATTGCTTTCACTCAGCGGAAGAAGGAAGTCAGGTGGCAGTATACCACTAAGGTCTGTGAAAGCTTTATTGAAAGTTTCAGCGATGGTAAATGGGTCCTGGGTAGGAATTCCATTGACATTTATTAGGGACTGAAGCGATTTGTTAGGTTTACCAGACAGAGGCTTGATATCATCCCAGAAACATCTACTGTCACCACAGAAGTGTTCTAGCTCCTTTTTAAAGTGTTGTCTTTTGGCTAACCTAATTGCACACATATAGCTGTTCCAGGCAGCCCTGTACAGTTGGATATCAGTAGTGGAGCCCGAACTTCTAGATTTATGCCAAAGGTGTTTCATCAAATCAATGAGCTGTGCAGCTTATTTTATATTGGCCAATTTTCTCCATCAGGAAGCCAACGCGGCAAAACCATGGGCCATGATCAAGGGCCACACTGGACTTTAAATGAAGGAACTGAAAAAAATGATTAACAACTGATTGTGTGGCTGGCGTGTCCTTTCATTGGACTCTCTTCAGTCTCCGTGGTACTTTACGCCTACCAGCCGCAAATGTAAAAAAGGGTTACTACCAGGGAAGAGTATCCACCTGGCTTTTACTGGTGTAACAATGCCAAAGCTTCCTTCAGAGGCTTTTGCTGCCTCACAAGCTTTTTTCATAACTGACTGAATTTTCTTACTGTATCTAGTGGGCCTATGATAGCCATTGCCTCTTGGAACTGTAGTTTTCTTTATGGCTGCAGAAATGGGTCTGTCGACTCTTGGAACTGTCTTCCACACCTTTGTGTCCTTGCGAATCTCATGACAGAAGTTTTCTTGTCCATTTAGAAGCAAGCACTCAGTGACCATAATATCCTTGGCCACATCACATATTGGGAATACCTCCTCTTTCATGGATGCTCTCTTTAAGGATTCAACCTTCTTGTTAGCTTCCTGCTGCATCTCATCCTCTAGGTCTCGAGTGATAAAGATTTGTTTCATGACAGTACTAAGATGTTCCCTGCTGCCAGCCCAGTGGCACTGAGGGTTGAGGTGCTGGATGCCACACCTTGCACCACACTGGCGACCCGGGTTTGGGAACGGACTTGGGATGCCGGGGTCGGCTGGGGAGATAGAGCGTCCAGAGGAAAGCTCTCCTCTGCTGGGGTGGGCAGTGGGCCATGCATCACTTGTCAGTGGCCCCCGGTGGAGATCAGGGGCACTGCAGTAGTGACGCAGTACCAAGGGGTGGAGTGGCAGAGAATGTCAGCACATTAGTTGTGCAGACGTCATTGCACATCCATGCTCCGGGGCAAACACCTACGATCCCCCGTCCTGTCCTGGTTCCGGCATTTCAGGGGTGCTCCATCAGATCAAGTAGGTGGAGAGTGTCTGTCCCCGATTTCCCAGTGGGGTGGCAGGCGGGTGGTACTGCGGTGGTGGTGAGCGTGGACGCCCGAGAAAGTTTGAGGGTTGTCTGAGACAAATGAGAATTCACACACAAAAAAAATTAAATAAAAAAAAGATGCTCCACCTCCCTCGTGCTCTTTGTCGGAAGAGATTTACTTGCCTTCTTTTACTGCCGAGTGGGTATCAGAGTCATTACCATATGATGGTGCTTGGAATCCATCCCTAGTAGACAAGCTCTCCCTGCATTGCGGTCTCACTAAATCAGCTCAGGGCTCAGTGGAGCCAGAGGCGTCTGAGGAATTATTTTGTGTTTCTGGAATGTGATGCCCACATAGCCTTCCAGAGGAAGCCCATAGTCATACTAAGCTTGGTAACTGTAGGCTGCAACTCCTCTGCCTTCCCTTGGGGCAATGGTGACCTCTAGACTCATACAGGTTCACTGTGATGCGGTGGAAAAAGATAAGGCAGGTTTTGGGGCAAGGAGGACTTAGATTCTGCCTCAGAGGTGCTTCTATGTTGGCCGATGCCATGGTAGAGCAGGATGAGCGTTATGCTTCACTATTCTTGGCGGAGGATGCTTTACTGCAAGAAGGGCAGTAGGAGCCAGCCATCGTAGACTGCAGCCTAGCTCCACATCTTTTGTACTTAGGTGCCTTGGATCTCGTCTCTACAGGGCTGTGCCAGCAGCAGTAAGGGCACCCCTGCATAATATTTTGTGAGGCCTACCTCCTCACCAGTAAGCACAGAATAACCATTAGCACGTATGAAACATTCATAACATACTTTATTTGTATGCATCCTGCTGAGCATTTTTTATTTATTCATTACAAATCGGGTTTACAACCTTTGAGTCAGAGACTCGTTTACAAAGGCACCTCGTCGCGGGGGGGGGGGCAGACATCAAGACAGTTATTACAGTGCAGATTAACACAGAGGATAACATTACAGGTGCAGTAAAAGGAACATTTAACTTAGATACACTTAGGTTACATAATGTAGTAGTTTGTACGTTACTTCGGTGACATGATGTTACAAAATTGTGAGTTACACTCATGGATATAGTAGGTCTTCAGAGAAGACAGCGGGTTACATCCCTGTTTGGACCTAGTAGGGAAGGAGTGGGTCTGGGTGAGGGAGAGGCTGTCCAGTGGACGTTGTCGAGCCAGGGGGCAAGGCAGGCGGGTACCACAGGTTACAACAGCAGGTATTAAAGATATGGTTCCGAAGGGCTGTTTTGAAGCAGCCAATTTTTGGCAAGTTGGAGATGCAGCTAGGGAGGGAGTTGAACCAGGTGGGGACTCGGTAGAGGAAGGATCTCTGGGCAAGAGAGGTCTTGGTTCTGAGCACCTTGAAAGTGGCCTTAACAGACCTACGGGTGGTGATGGATGATGACGACTGCTGTAGGGAGGTGGAGACCCCCGGGTGGGTGGGGGGAGAGTCCTAGCAGTGATTTCTTAGTGAGAAGGCAGGTCTGGTACAGCAGTCACTCCTCAAAGTTGAGCAGATCGGTGGTAGTATAGAGAAGGCAGGTGTGAGTTCGGCTGGGGGCACCGGTCAGGAGCCTACAGGCCTTATTGATGGAGAGTTGGATTTTGAAGAGGGCAGTGTTGTCAGCTGCGGCGTAGATGGGAAAGTCATAGTCCATAAGGGACAAGACTGAGGAGGTGATGGCCAGCCTGAGGGCAAACCGAGGCAGGCAGTCCCTGTGCTGGTACAGCAGGCCAATCCGAGAGTTAATGGCGGCTGACAGGGCATTAATGTGGGTGTGGAAGGAGAGGGCAGTATCGAACATGATGCCTAGGTACTTGTATGTGGTCACTTGTTCTAGCAGGTGCAGAGTGCCGGGGATAATCAAGGGGGGGGGGTATTTTTAGCTTTATTTTGGTGGTGGGAGAAGAGCATTGATTGGGTTTTCTTTAGGTTAACGACCAGTCTGCAGTCACCAAACCACCTTTCGGCTTGGTTATAAGCTTGCTGGAGGGATAATTAGAGGGAGGTGGGATTGGGATGTGAGGCAACGAGGACTGCATCATCGGCGTAGAGGAGCATTTTACTGGTACATGAGCTGGGGAGGGTGTTGAGGTAGAGACTAAAAAGTATTGAACCCAGGATGGAGCCCTGAGGGACCCCAGAGCGAACGGGAAGAGTGCTGGAGAGGGAGCTGCTGATCTTGACACGCTGGGATCTAGCAGAGAGGTAGCTAGAGAACTAGGAAATGGGACGGCCAGAGAAGCCAGGTTGGTGGAGAGAGTTGAGTAGAAGGGGATGACAGACAGTGTCAAAGGCCTTGGAGAGGCTGATGAACACTGCTCCTGCAAGGCTGCCAGAGACTAGAGCAGCATGCAGGTATTGGGAGAATTCCAGGAGAGCCGTGGTTGTACTGTGTCCTGGGCGGAAACTGTGCTGCTCTGAGCATATAATGTCATACTTGGTTAGGTATTCAGAGAGCTGGATCAACACCACTTTTTCAAGGGCTTTAGAGAGTGGGGGGAGGATGGCGATTGGCCGGTAATTGTTGAGGGTGGACCAGTCCCCACTCTTATGTATGGGTATGATTTCAGCAGCTTTCCAAGCACTTGCGAACTGACCCAGGCATGGAGACCGGTTTAGAAGGTCAGTCAGGGGGACTAGTACTTCGTCCAAGACCATACGGAGGATCCTGGAGTCGAGGGGGTTATTGCTGCCTAAGGCTTTTAGCAGGTGTGGCCTAGCTTCTTGGGGGGGATAGGTAGAATGGTGGGCGATGCAGAACTGGAGGGAGGGAGGGAGAGAGGGGTGGGGATTGGGTCAAAGAAGCTGCTGGGGATGACCGAGCTTAGGTCAGGGAAGGCAGTGTTAAGGCAATCAACTATGAGGAGTGGATCTGTGGTGGGGGTGCCATTGATGGAAAGCTGAGATGGTGGGGGGGGGAGCAGGACTTCCCATTTAGCTCTTTCATATTATCCCAGAAGGTCTGGACTAAACCCCAAGTGGAAGCGAGGGTGGTCTGGCAGTGCTCTGCCTTGGTCCACCTAACGGCCCAAGTGCACTTGCTGTGTTCTGCATTGTAGGCCTGTCTATCAGACGCCTTTCCAGATTCTACAGCAATGTGCCAGAGATTATCTCTGTTTCTGAGTCTCTGGAGGAGAGGTGGGGTGATCCACGGGGCACTGCATTTTTTGGAGCGAATCCTGGTGAGGGGGGCGAAAAGGTCACAAGCCTTACAGAAGGCATTTATGAAGTGGTCAAGAGCTGAGTCAATGTCAGGGGCACACTGGATAGGGGACCAGTCTAGCTGGGCTAGGTACCGTCTTAATTTTCTGAGGCCGCTGGGGCGTAAACGGCGGCGTAGAGTGGCCTGGGACAATGGCTTCAGAGTGGAGGATGACCAGAGATAGAGGACTGGGGAGTGATCGCTAAGAGAGTCGGGTAGGACAGTGACAGCCTGGATTTTGTAGGGGAAGTTAGATAGAACATCTAGGTGAGTGCTGGTGCCAGTACAGTGGTCAAATCTGGTGGGCTGGGTGACTAACTGGGACATATCCAGGGCAGCAAAGGAGTCCCTTATATGGGAGGAAGTGGAGGCAAGCCAGTTAATATTGAGATCACCTAGGATGACTTGCTCCACTTTGTGAGGTAGTCAATGAGGGACTGGACCGCTTCGTTTTGATTCCTCGGGGGTACGTAGGAAACCGTGAGGAAGAGAGGGCCTCAGGCGGGGTCAGGTGTGATTTTTAAGCTGCTCCATAATCAAGTTTAGGAGCTGGGAGTGCCTGACCTATAAAGGAGTCCCATACAAGTAGTGTACAACCACCACCGCATTTGCCTACTCGGTCTTTCCTGTAGATGGTATATCCAGGGAGGGTGACAGCGGAGTCAGGGGTGGATTTGGAGAGCCAAGTCTCTACCAGTGCAATTACATCAGGTTGATGTTGAAAGACCCAGCACTGGAGGGCAGCAGATTTCTTTAGGAGACTGCAAATGTTTAAGAAAGCAAAGCGGAGGCCAGTTGCAGTACAGGGTTTACAAGGGCTGGAAGCCATAGGTCCTGGGTTTGGGTGAATTGTACATTACCAGATAATAACAACAGCAGTGTAATTATTCTGGTTAGTGGCCGGTGGCGATGGAGAGCCTTGGGTCGACACCCAGCTGAGGACTTTACAATCAGGGTGCATGGGATAGATAAAGTGTGAAGGGTGAGAATGGCAGGGGACAGCTGGGTCCAGGTCAGGCCTTGGAGGGCGGAGGCAGTGGGGGTGTTGGCAAGGTGTGGGGTGTTGGGGGGTCACGGGTGTGTCGAGGGTGGGGGAGGGACGAGTCACTGTGGGGTAGTCTGGGGATGAGGTGCCTAGTGTGGAGGAAAGGTGCTTCGGTCGGTGCGAGGTCTGTACCAAGAGGGTGAAGGATAGCAGACTTAGTAAGGAAGTGTAGGTACCCACAGCAACTGAGCAGTAAAGGAAGAGTGTCCAGGAGTAGTAGAGAGTAAGGAGAAGTAGTAAGGAGATGCATCCATAGTTTATTCATGCTGCCACCCCTGACCCCCTTGCTGGCACCATGATCAAGAAGCTGAACAATGTAATTTGTCCCTACTCCTCCTGGAGACACTGGCACCAAGATTAGATGTTTTGAGTAATGGGTTCTGTTGCTTCTTTGTTTTGTACTACCACTCTGCGAAACTGAAGCTGGAATCTTCAGCACCTATCCCACTGCAGACAGCCCCTATTTTAAATGCATAAACAATGAACAAGGAGAAAGTTTCAAGTTTGTCTGTGATAAGAAAAGGTTTTCTTAATGCTGACCTCAGAGGCAGTGGGCCTCTGACATTACGGGCCCTAATGCACACCCCCCCAGTTACAGACCTGTGTTTCCATGGTGTTGCTGCCAGTGTACACCAACATTTTGCAGATGCAGAATAATATGGAGCAGTTATTTATTTATTTAGTTTTTGTTGACCAAGTAAGTGCACTAGACAAAGTTCTGCAAATGTTTCTGGTGATTTTAGGGTACATACGGCTATGAACAGTGGCTCAAAAGCTGTAGCAGTGTTTCAGTGCCATAAACAACCAAAATGGCCACCGCACTCTACTGAACATGAGTAGGCTGTACCAGGATGGCCACCACATGAATTGGGCAGATATGAGAAACGGAATAAGAATGATACAGAATGCTTCCGTAAAACAGACAACAATAAAGATTTATTTCATATTATATTCAGTTGCTCTCTGTATCAGAAATGTCATTCAAGATACTTAACCAATTTCACCATACACCCGTGTTTACTGTGGCAAAATGGACACACATTCTGCGGCAGGACCTCATACTTTCTGCGGCAGAACAACTGCTGATTCTGCGGCAGATACATTGTTATTAAACAGCACAACTTTAAGAGGACTGAGTCCTAGTTTACCCTTTGACTGCCTTTGTGCAACCACTCTGCTACACTGAAAGTGGAACAGCAGGCCATTTTACACTATGTAGTCTTCTTATCACAAATATTAAACTGCAGTAACCCAACTCTGGCGCAGCAATGGGCATCAGTGTTCTCTTTTAATGGCTTTTCCCTCCCGCCCCAAATTTGAAGGCTCATCTGTTCTGCTTCTGGAAATTGGTGGCTTTTGCTGTTCTCCTAGGTTATAATTGGAAGAGGTCATAAACACTCACCTAAAACTACACAGAAGGCAAAACTTGCTTGTATTTTTTCTGGTTTATATTTACAGTTAGCAGACATAAAGAGGGACTCCAACCTGAAAGCCATTATATTTTTTTTATGATTCTGATCAACATTCTTTTGGATTATAATTTTTAAACTAGAATACCCCACCTGTCTTGCAGCAAACATTCTGAGTGCAGCGTGAAAATCTTGTGTGTTGAGGGTTGTCTTCCTTTAATATTGATAGACTGTGTAACTTACAGAGTCTGTAGGATTTGTTGACTCCTGATTTTTCTTTTGGGGAACACACTAAAAAATGCAAGCAAGTCATTCTTATTAATCTGGAGTAACCTTGGTTAGCATGTTCTCTTCTCCCAGCAACTAAGCGGTGTTGGTGTTCTTCAGTCAGTGACCCTCATTTCACTTATGTACAGCAGCAATCAATACAACTCTCCATTCCAACTGTTTTCCTTATCTGCTCACTCCAGTTCTAGTATACCCTGGTCCCCAACTCTACTGCAGCTGGGCAACTTGACCCTCCTTTAGAATTGAGCTTGATGCCACTACTTAGGCTGCAGGTTCAAATCTGTCAAGGAATTACTCTCACACTTGCAGGTACAGATCTGCAGCCCACAAATCAAAACTGTAATCAATGTCCCTCAGAGGGGACCAAGTCCTCTGCTCAGTTTGCTGCTGGTCACGTGTTTCTGCAAACAGCTCCTGCTCTGATACCTGCCATTACACTGAGATCGATTCCACCTCCATGGACACCACTGAATATTCTCACTTCTTGACTACTGCTCGCCTTCCAGTTCGTCCTTCCAAATTCATCTTCCAGGGTTTCAGCATGCACTGTGAGCAGCCTCACAATGAAAAATTAACATGGCTGAGCTAACCACACCTACTCAGCAGCAAATCATAACTGCTGTGGACCTAATCAAGCTCTGGTACTCCTGGGTCAGTTCCCCCCTCTCCTCCACACAATACTGGCTAGACGGAGTTACGTAACAAGAGCAAGCATGAGTCAAGATGCCATGTGGCCACTAGCTTTTCAGCTTTGTAGTAGGCGCCATCAGTTTGCTGCCCCTTCTAATGAGCATGTATGCTATGGCATACTTACTATATCAGTAGCTATGCCCTTGCCTTGTGTCATCGCATAGCATATTTGGCATTTCTACGACCATGTGGCTGGTTATCCCAATTTCTGTGGCCAGTACTGATTTCTGTGGTCAGCCCTTATTTCGCGGCTACTGCTGCAACCGCAGAATCGCTGAAAACACGGGGCCCTGACTATATAGAACAGTGTGGGCGGTACTATACACAGCAAAGGCTGTTACCTCACGGTTACTATGCCACTGAGAGACCTCTCGAGCTTCGCTCTCGTGGTCATCCGGTCTGCATAGTAACCACTCGGAGAACAGCCTTGTTGGGCATAGTGACCCATACACTATCCTATATATAATGTCACTAAATTTTTAACTGTCTTGTAATGACAGTAGTTGATGGAACAAAACATGAATAATGAATACATGAATTACATATATGCAGCCTGTACCAAGATGCATGCCATTTGCCTAATAATCAGAATGCAGTTACCCAGATGGTGCCTGACATCCATTCACTCAGGCACTTGGGAACCCACCATAGCGAGCGCTGTAATCACAGCTGCAAACTGTCCAGAAAACACCCACCTATAACCCGAAAAACACCCGATCCTACTTTGGTTGAGGAGGGCATATTGGCGTGCCCAGCCAGGCACAGTAAGAGGGCTGGGAGCTATAGCCACCCTTACCACGCACAGTAGCCCCAGGGCTCCAATCCAATAGGAGCAGCAGTGCTGCAAAACTGAGGGTGCAAGATGCATAGTCAGGATATGCAGACCAACTGCCATCTTCTAGTTGACGAAAGAATCCAGCCTTCTCAATTTAGAGAATGTAAGCCAAAGTAAGTCCCTGCAGAGCAGGGAGCAGTCTACAATTGCTGTACTGGTATCGGCAGTACCCAAAGGGAGCCAAGTCAGCCAGTAGTGTTACAAATACTGCAGCACTGCAAAAGAGAGTTTGACTATCTCCACCCTAGCTTTGAGTGACATGTAAGCACACAGACTTTTTTGTTTCTACTACAAAATACTAGAGATTTCAGATTTAGCCCTATGACCAAAAACTTCCCAAACTGCAAGTGACTAGGATTTTTTTCCCCAAACCCTAGCAGCATTTTACCAGAATGGCAGGGATTGTAAAACTTAAGTTTTCCGTGCCACCAAATGATATGGTGTGAGAAACAAAGCACTCCTTATAAAATTCTTAACTGCACATTATGCTGCTTTGCATTGAGACCTACTGTACGCTGTTGTTTGCACCCAAGTACTGCAAAGCAATGCAAGCAGCGAACATTTGGCATTGACAAATGCTTGTTATATTAATTTCCTTTTGTTTTGTTCACGTGCTCACTTTTGGGGGTATTTCTACAATGGTTGTGTTCTATAACCTTTACATGTATGTATCTCTTTAAATTTCACATTTAAAAATGGTCGATGTCTGTTTGTCCTTAGACCCGCCCCTGACGAAGACCATGATTGGGTTGAAGCGCCGGGGAATAGGGTGTAAGCTAGTTCTTCACGGTGCCAGAATAAATAATTTTTCAAAACCTTTTTTTTTTTTTGCCTTCAGTGTTGTGACTGGAACTTTTTGTAAAGTGTTTGCTGTACAGACAGGCTACTTGCCTTGTTCCAAATTGCCCCTGCCTTACCCTAGAGTGCACTGTTCCTTTGTATGCGTTCTTGAAGTCTTCATCTAGACTGGAAAGGCGTAATGCACATGAGGAGGACACAACCACTAGACCACCACGTATCTGCCAACTTAAACCGAGTGTGGTTCAGCAAGTAACACAGTTTTGGCATTTTTATGTAACCAAAAAAAAATAAATCACAGCCTAACATATACTAACATGCCAGCAAAATAGGCCTAACAGTCTTTCGTGTCTGCTCGTTTGGTCAGCCCCCACCCTAGCAGCAGACCTTGCTGCCCCCCTCTCCCTCTCTGGCTTCTCCCTTCCCAGTCCCAAATATTCTCGCTGCACTGGTTTTTGCTTCCAGAACCCTTCTCCTGTACCTGTCCCACCCCCTCTTCAACCCCTCCACCGTTTTTGCCTCCACCAGCCCCCTGGGCAGTGCATTCCATGGCTCCACCACCCTCTCAGTGAAGTAGCACCTCCTCCTTTCTCTCCTGAATCTCCCCCCTCCAGCTTCCACCCATGCCCTCTAGTTGCCCCCCTCCTTCCTTCAGAGCACCCTGACTGCTCCTCCCCTATTTACCCCCTTCATGTACCTGAAGACCTCTATCATTTTCCCATGTCCTTTCTCTCTTCCAATGTGTACATATTTAGCTCTTTGAGCCTCTCACCATAGGTCCTATCCCCCAAGCCCCAAATCATTTTGGTTGCCCTCCTCTGGAACCTCTCCAGGAGTTCAATGTCCCTCTTTAAATGTGGCCTCAAAAACTGCATGCAGTACTTGAGGTGCAGCCTCACCAAGCAGTTATACAGTGGGAGTATCACTTCCCTCCTTCTGGAGGTGAGCCCCCTAGCGATGCATACAAGCATCCTGTTGGCATTTGCCACTGCTCTCCTACAAGCCTCCGAGTTGTTCATCTCGACATCCACCACCAACCCCAGGTCCCTCTCAGCCATCGAGACTTGTAGCATCCCCCCCCCCATGTATATGTATATATGTACTGCTAAAAATACATGCATACATTAAGCCGTGATTTTGATTATTTTTGTAAAACAATGGTAAAAAAATGGAAATACAAGGATCAAGTTAGCACTGTAGAGTGCTACGTAGCTTTCTGCCTCTTGCTCCTGTGACATAATCACACAGCATGTTCGGTGGCCCTTTTAGGGAGCGGACATTGCAGTTTTTTTGAAAAGGAAAGGCTACTGTTTACATTTTTCAAATGCTATGAAAATGTGTTTATGTTAATTATATAAATGCAGTTTAGCATCAATGTAAACAGCAGCCTTTCCTCCACCTGTCTATGCAGCCAGACTTTGGAATATTTTATTGGTGAAAAATGAGTGTTTCTCACCTGTAACTGTAGTTCTAGGAGTGGTACATGGTTCACATCCACACAACCATTTTTAAGAAAAGCTCACCCAACTACCTGGGTGGTATATCCCTCAGCTTCGCCCCGTGATGTCAGATCTTACATGCTGGAAGCAGGGATCCGTGTGCCGGAATCCATACTAAATCCCAACATCCAAATGCCTGTCAACTAAGTTCTAGACACTGAAATCCCGACTAAATTACATGCCCGAATAGAAAAATACTGACACTGAAATCCCATTCACTGAACAGTCGACAATTCATTTTCCTATCTTTTGCCTGTATACTGACATCTAGCGGACATGTTACAGCTGACTGAATGTTACTGTCACTGTTAATTGAATCAGGTGTTAATGTTAATTGATTCAGGTACAGTACTTAAGTCACTTGCCAAGCTGAGGCAGCTTCTTGTAAAATTTCAGAATGGCAGAAGCTGGAGTTGTGTGCAAGACTGTAAAGTCGCAGAAGGGCAAGGATAAAATATGCTTTGCGGGATACCTATTTGTGCAAGAAAGACATCATGGTGACCTTTTTTATTGGTGCTGCCAATCAAGAAAAAGTAAAAGCTGTCTAGGTAGAGCATCAGTGTTAGTTGAAGGACAGCATCACCTCCATAAGCATTGTGAGCACAATCACTCCCCAAATGCCAATGACCTACCTATTGGTGCAACAATGGCATCACTGAAATCTCGAGCTCTGGAGACCCATGAAGTAGAAAACTGAAACTTTGTAAGGTAAGCTGATTTCATTACCTTGTTTGCTCTCACTAGAAATACTGCTGTGTTACGAATATTGAACTACTGTGCTGGGGGTAAAGGTGAAAGGGTGTAGGTTAAAGTGACGTCTGTAAACCCGTCATTAGGTAGCGCGCATCAGGCAGCACCTCCTACACAAAACCGCTCATATGTAGTAAGTGATAAATTTATTTAGCTTGCTTGAATGTAGAATTATTAATACTGCAGTGCCCAACTAAATGTTGGGATTCTGTCATTCGGTATTCTCATTACATCGGCATTTTGAATTACAGGATAAAAAAACGGGCAATTGGTAGTCGGGATTTAAACGGTTGGGATTTAGACCCTAACCCCATGTGCCACTTGCCAGGGGAGGTTGGGTGGGTTGTGTTGGTATGAACCATATACCACTCCTCGAACTACAGTTACGGGTGAGTAACTCATTTCTAGGGACATGGTTCACTTATCCACACTACTGGTAGACTTCCAGCAGTTCTCCAGGAGGAGGGGGCAATGCACATACCCCTATTTGGCAAACAGATTGGAGAACTGAAGCCCCAAAAGCAGCATCCCAGTGTGACTCAAGGTCGATGCTGTAATGGGAGATGAAAGTGTGTACTGACTTCCAGGTAACCGCCCTACAGATCTCCTGTATGGGATGTCCCTGGAAGGAGCCACTGAGGTCATGGTATGTCTGACGGAATGAGCCCTAAGCCCTACGGGAGGCTCCCTACAAGCCAACCTATAGCAGAGGTCGATGCAGGAGACAATCCACCTGACAATTATCCTCTTACCTGCCAGTCTGCCAGGTACGGCTTCAGCGTATGTTACAAAGAACTGGAGAGCCTCAGTCTGGACTCCAGTCATGCACTCCCTATAAAAAGAGAGCACCTGCTGCAGATCCAATGTATGGAGCCTACAGTCAGCCTTCGAAGATGGGATGGTAAAGTATATCAGACAGTGAACTGCCTAGTTAAGGTGAAACTCGGACACCACCTTTGGGGAGAACTTTGGGTGGGGGCAAATGACTACTTTGCCCTTGTGGAAGACCAGGTACAGAGACTTCACCCAGAGTGCCTGGAGCTCACTGATCCTTCAGACAGAAGTGAAATCCAGCAAGAAGTCAGTATTCCATTACAGGTGTGACATTTCATACCTGTGCACAGACTCAAAAGGCTTGCCCATGAGCACTGCCAGAACCAGCAACAAGTCCCAAGGTGGTGGTGGTTCACACACCGGTGGGTTCAAGAGGTCAAAACCTTTGAAGAAGAGCTTGACCACCTTCTCCTACGCCACTGTCGGCATACCAGCCCACACCTAGTATGCAGAGATGGCTGCTACATGCACGTTGAGGGTCATCAGTCTCAGCCCCAGCAGGGAGAGGGGACCAAAGATAGCCCAGAATGCTAGCCAAAAGGCAGACAAGGGGATCAAGGGTAGCCGAAGGAGATGGTTCCAGCTGCTTCCTCAACAGGGCTGACAGAAGCCAGCCATTGAGGTACAGGAACACAGAGTGACCCTGACACCTCAGGGCCGTCGCCACTACCACCAGGCACTTGGTAAAGACCCTGGGTGCTGAGGACAGGCCAAAGGGGAGGGCTTTGAACTGGAAATGTTCCCCTTGAAAGGTAAAACAAAGGCAGCGACAATGGGCCTTAAAAACTGGAATATGCAGGTAGGCATCCTGCATGTCCAGAGCGCAAAGCCACTGTCCCCTGTGAAGAAGGGGCAGTAGGCCCTGGAGGGTCAGCATTCAAAACCTCCTGTACTCTATGTACAGGTTCAGAGCACTGAGGTCCAAAATGGGACACCAGTCTCCTGTCTTTCTGGGGACCAGGAAGAGGTGTGAGTAATACCCCTTGCCTTCCTGGTTGGATGGAACAGGCTCTATTGCTTTCTTTAGGAACAGGGCCTTGGTTCCCTCTCTTAACAGAGGAATGTATGCCTTTGGATAGTAGGACATGATTGGTGGCCTGTCTGGTGGTTTGTCTAGAAACTCCAGAGTGTGGCCTTGTCCTACTAACCGAAGTACCCATGAGTCAGTGGTTACTTCCTGCCATCCTGACAGATGACTGGCGAATCTTCCACCCACTGGCTCCCCCGATGGACATGGAGGAGGGGGCAGACCACGAGTCACGTGAGGGAAGAGGGGGTTTGGGAGAGCCGCACCTGAGGCTCTCTGGGCCTTTGCAGGAGGGACAGCTGTTGCTGATGGGGCCCAACGTTTGGGCTGACGTCTGGCTGTCTGCTGCTTCGCTTGGTGATGAAAAGGCTTCTTGGCTTGAAACTTAGGGCGGTACATGGTATGGACCGGCCTAAGGGCCTGACCCTTATCCTGCAGGCTGGTGATGATATCTTGGGCAGCACCCCCGGAAAGGATGGAATCCCTAAAGGGAGCATTCCGAATGGCTGTTTGCATGTCCTGTTCTAGGCCCGACACTCTCAGCCATGAGAACCTCTGAATGCTGACTGCTGTGGCAGCACCCCTGATAGAGGAGTCCACCGCATCATAGGTGGCCCTGAGAGAATGCCTGCAAGCCACTTTGGCAGACCTAACAGAGTCTGCCAAAATGGACTGACTCGGAATCTGGGAGTGCCTCAATGACTGGCTCCAGCTGAGCAAACAAGGATTTTTGGTAGACCAACATGTGGGCTACATAATTGAGGGCTTGCGTATTAAAGAGGAATAACATTTCCTCCCAAATTGGTCCAGCTGCCTCGACTCCTTGTCAGGAGGAGAGGTGCTCATGTGCCTAGGCTTGGAAGATTGATCATGGGCCACTGCTATAACCACAGAGTCCATTCTAGGGTGGACGCATAGGTGGTACTTCCCCTCTGGCATCCGGTAAGTCCAGCCAGCCTTCTTGGCTATTGCCGAGATCGAGGAGGGCATCATCCAGACAGTGAATGCCAGGTCCTTGTGCAGTTCAAACCAAGGTGGGGCAAGGATGGGTGCTGCCTCCTGCATGTCCAGAAGCTCAGCCAGCCACTGTCTTTTTAGTTCTTGAGCATCCAATTTCAAGTCATAGACCTCTGTGAATTTTCTGAGCAGGTCTGAGAAAGAAGGGTCCTCTGGAGGAGACTTCGGGGACTCCTTTGGCTGGGGCTCTCCAATTGGGGGAGTCTCAAACCCTGATGCTGCTGATGAGGTGGAGACAGAGTCCGAGTCAGAGGACTAGATGTCGGGACATGCCAGTTCCTGAGGCTCTGAAGGCAGTCTTTCTAAGGTCTGGCCAGATATCAGTTCCTTCTGAGGGCCTGGCCTTGGAGGCCATGTAGGTTCCGGGGCGGGCCTGGGCAGTTTTACCCCAAGGTCCTGGGCTCCTCTCTAGGGGATGGCAGCTATCCAACCCTGACATGAGTTGGGCCTTAGTTTCTGACCACCGGGACTGGAGTATAGTCTTAAAGTCCATCGGGGCCTGAGGAGGCAGCTGAGGTGGAGACGGGTGGTAAACCAGCTGGTAACCCGTAGTGAACCCCGGCGTCAGGTAACCCAGCGTATGAAAGGAGAGTGATGGGTACCCAGAAGGATAAGCTGGCGCATACCCTGGTGTCTGGAACCCTGATGGGGATAACCCAATAGGTGGTATACGGGAAGTGCGGTTTTGGGTATCTGGTCGGAGGGTAGCCTGATGGAAGATACCCTGATGGAGGACCCAATGGGGGGTAACCTGGCGTCAGTGCAGACGACCCTGATGGAGGCCCCTTGGGTGTTCCAGAACCTGCGCCTGAGGGACCCGGAAGAACTAGATCCGAAGTCAGTCCGGCAGGCAGCCAAGCTGGTGTCAGCATCAGAATCTCCATTGGGGGGACCGATGGAAGAGACCCCTGAGGGTTACTAAGAACCCCCAATGACAAATCCGGTGGTGAGCTGAGCAAGGTGCTGCCTGATGGAAGACTCCCGTCCCCTGCCCCTCCCCAATCTGGGGAGGGTGGAGGGACCTCTTTCAACAGGAAGGAGGGGGAGTCCCAATGGGGAGAACCCACCAGGGGAGGCTGAGACAAGTCCAGCATCTCTGCATCGTAGGGCCCTCGCCGAATCCTGACACCAGGTTGGTTGGGCAGATGTCAGCGACGCTGACGCCTGATTTATCGGCCGCAGAGGTCAGGGGATGTTGGACAAGCCGATGCCCGACTTATCAGCCAGAGCCAGGAGGACTCCGGGGTCTCCAGAGCCCGAAACAGCCTGGGCCAGGCTCTTGTCGGGGGTACCGATGGGTGACTTATCGACCCCGCCCAGTGCTGTAGGCCCTCTGGTGGAAAGGGGCCTAACCACAGCAGAGACCTCGGATGAAGCCGAGGTGCCTGCGGTCACATGAATGAGTGGCAGTGGCGGGGCAGGCTTAGCCGAGGCGGCTGACTTCCTGGAGGAAAAAGACAGCCGTTCCCCCAAGGGCAGCCGCGGGTGAGAGGGGGACCTGTCCTGGTCCCACTGTTTCTCCTTCTTTTTATGCCTGGAATCTGGGGGCGAGGATGAAGCACTGCAGTTTTTTTGAAGCTCTTTCTCCATGGAGGCCATTCTTTGTTTTAATAAATGAGCCTCGAGGGCCTGCTGGCGTGGCTTCCATGTGGTTGGAGTGAAGCTGGAACAGGCCTCACAGTCCTCGATGTGCTCCAGGCCTAGGCAGAAGAGGCAGAGAGTATGAGACTTTTTGTGCGGTAGTTATGTGCCGCATGAAGTGCACTTATTTTTGTGCTCGATGCTAGACAATGACATGCACGAAAAAGTACAGTTATGTAAGGACTTATCGTAACAGTAGATCTTCAAGAGAGGCTCTTGCAGTAGGTATTCACATATAGAAGTAAGCCACCAGGCATCAGGATCCCACGGAAAAAACTTCTAGCTAGCAGTCTTTGGTGGGGGACTGCCCCCATGTCAGGTGACAGGCATCATACGACGTCGGTATAAAGGTGCGGTTCCCCTTGCCCGCCTTCCAGTTCTTTCCCGCCAAAGGAGGCAAGATGAGAGAGAAGAGAACATTTCCCCCCATGGAAATGAAGCAAAGAAAACTTAAGGGGACGGAGGGCGGGAAGGTAATACCTACTGCAAGAGCCTCTCTCGAAGAGCTACTGTTACGGTAAGTCCTTACGTAACTGTACTGTCTTACTTCGAGAGGGCTCTTGCAATAGGTATTCACATATAGGACTGAGTCCCAAGCAGTTTGAAACAAGGAAAAGCACTCGGGAGGAGGACTGTCATCCACAGCATGGAACCTCAGGCTGAACAGGTCTCACGAAAGTAGACCTTGTAGGACAGTCAACCCGAAGCCTGCTCTACGGCGAGAGGCAATGTCCAAACTGTAGTGTTTCATAAAGATACGGACAGAAGTCCAAGTTGTGGCTGTACAGATGTCTGCCGCTGACACATTCTTGAAACAAGCCGCAGAGGCAGCTACTCCTCTGGTGGAGTGACCTCTGACTTGACCCAGAAGGGTCTTGTACTTGTAAAAGAAAATGATACAATTTGCCAACCATTTTGATAGGCATTGCTTAGAAACAGTATTGCCTTCTCTTTTGTGAGCAAAAGAGACAAAAAGCTGATCAGTCTGCCTGACATCCAATTGGTGTAGTATCTCAGAATTCTGTAAACACCCAAAGTATGCAAGAGGTACTCCCCTTGATCGGAGTGTTGCGTAAAGAAAGCGGGTAGCTCAACAGATTGATTCAGCATAGATTCAGCCACCATCTTAGGGAGAAACTTAGGGTTGGTGTGCACAGCCACACATTCCTTGTGGAAAATCAAATATGAGATTTTACACATCAAGGCTTGAAGCTCGGAAATGCGCCGAGCAGAAGTGATAGCCACTACGAAGAGAGTCTTCCAAGAAAGGAACTTTAAATCAGCGGATGCTGCTGGCTTGAAGGGAGGCAGTGTAAGCTTCTCCAGGATGAAATTCAGGTCCCGTGGAGGAGGTTCCTCTGAAAACTACTGCAGAAGAGAGAACCAAACTTGCCTGGGTCAGAAGGGAACAATTAGAATCATTCGTGCTCCTTCCAGTCTGAGTTTGTTCAGGACCCTCTGAATTAAAGGAATGGGAGAGAAGGCATAAACAAATCTGTCTCTCCAACTGAGAGACAGAGCGTCCCGTCAAAAAATGTGTCACCCTGGAGCGAGCGAGCAGAAGGCGGGAAGTTCTGCGTTTTGGGGAGAGGCGAAGAGGTCTATCTGAGGAGTTCCCCATCGCTGCAAGATGTCGTTTACCACTTGCTGATCTAACTCCTATTCGTGGGACCTGGCTGAGGACCGACTGAATTCATCTGCCAGTGTGTTTTCTACTCCTGGGACATGAACTGCGGTCAAGTGGAGGTGATGCTGGGCTGCCCAATACCAGACTCTCATCGCTTCCCAGCACAGAGGGTAGGAACGTGTTCCTCCCAGTTTGTTGAGGTACCAGACTACGCACATGTTGTCTGATTGTATGAGGAGATGACTGGGAGGATGAAGGGAAGGACAGCCTGAAGGGTATAAAGGACTGCCCTCAGTTCGAGCACATTTACGTGCAGGCTTTGCTTGAATTGGGACCACTGCCCTGAGTCCTGCGAGACCCTAGATGGGCACCCCAGCCCTCTCCTGATGCATCTGTCGTCAACATCTGGGAGGGGGATCGATGCAGAAGTGCACTCCCCGGCCCAGGTTCTCTTGAACCAGCCACCATTGCAAGTCCCTGATCATGAGTAGGGCCACTGGGAAATTGCAGAATTTTTTAGCTGATTTTGCGGGGAATTTGCGGAACTTTTTTCTCCCAAATTTTGCAGGGATTTTGCGGGACTTTGCATGTATTTTGAGGGCTACTGGGCATACATTTTCCTTTGTGAGGTTCAAGTATGGGGTTTTCAATTTCAATTGCTCTGTGATGCATATCAAATTCAGCCATCAAAAAGGTATAAGTTTTTGTAAAAAAAAACAACAAAAAAACAGACACACAAAAGGTATACGTTTTTATTAAATCACTCACAACCGATCAAAAAACAATATACATTACAATAGTAGCATCATTGTCAAAGCAGTAGTACCACCACCACACCTCTAATAATTCAAACAATAAACCTTAGTATTCTGCAGTAAAAGTATAGTACCACCACCGCCACCACACCAGATCGTCAAGAAAGGACTTTTACATCACAGAATGAGCAGCAACGGTTATCCAACTAAGATCTTTAAAATTTCTTATTGTACTTCAACATAAGTAGTAGTTTAGTGTTGTTATCTGTCAGACTTCGGCGATTGTCTTTTAAAAGGTCTGTGTACAGTGAAAAAGTCCGTTCAACATCTGCTGTGCTTACCGGAAGCCAGATATACCTTTTTGCAACAGCAGCAAGATGTGGAAGTGTATCCCTTTGTGCTTCCCACCACTCAGCAACATTAAAATAGTCACTGGGTACTGACTGGGCGAAAGTTCTGTACCCATGCCATTCAGAGTTTGAAACACCAGCCAGAGATGGTAGCTCCTGGGTGTGTTTTACTGTTTCCTTGTCCAGTGTTGGCAGCTGCTTTGGGTCAAAGATTCGGGCAGCTTTGAATGTGCCGACTGAGGGATGAGATTTTAAAATTTTGTCCAGTTTCTCACTGCTATCCAACATAACCTTCTGAAAAAGGTTCACACAGTTTTGATTTTCATGTAACTGACAGCGGGACAACATTTCTACTATATTTGGTCTGTATTCAGTTTCCCCTGCAGTGGCACAAAAGTCCAAAAACATATGCATATTTTGCACCCTTCCAAATATGGTTGTCCCTGTGGCTGGCTGCTTGACCCAACTGTAGAATAAGGTTAACAATTTCAGAAGTGTGTTCCACCACAAAAGTGGCTTGTGTTACCAGCTCTGCTGCTTTGTCTTTCAATAAGCACTTCAGGCGCTTCAAGGTTGCTGCATCACATTGTAGCATTTCAACAAATTCTGTTAACACAGGCAAATAGTCTGCCAAATACTGAACAGCGTTAACCCAGGAGCACCACCGAGTTACCACTGCATATACTGGCATCTTGGGTACAATGCCCTGCTTGGATTCCATGAAGGCAAAGTACTGATGCCTACCAAACTGAGGAGGTGGGCAATGCAAGTGACATGCACTGCATTTGGTAGGACACAGGACAGCACAGTTTCAAAAGCCTTGTGCATATAACTTGCACTGTCCATGACAATGGCAAAGATTTTGTTGAAGTTCACCCCATTGGTGTTTAGCACTTTTAGTAGAGCTTGGGATACTGTGGTGTTGTTCACATGATGCAAAAACTCCACACCAATTAGGAGTGGCTGCCCTCCAACATTAAGCAAAGGTTGGGCCAAAATAGCCAACACGCTACACCCACAGGCATCTGTTGTCTCATCCAGAAAAATGAAGACATCTTGATCTTCCACCGCCTCATTCAAGGACTGTTCGTGATCAGGTCGAAGTTCTTGGAGGTATGTGCTCCAAAGCTGTACTGGTCCCGGAAGACTACCACTTTGTTTTGTGTGCTTCTTTAAGAACTCTTAAAGACTCTGGAGACTTCTCCAGTGGTATGTCTGCATGGGACAAACAGCAGCCGAAGTCCAGAACAAATTCCTTTTGTTCAATTGAAGATTACTTTGCTCAACTGAAACAAGAAGTCACCAACTGCTGTCGTAAAGGTGTGCCTAAAAAAAACAAGAAGATATAATATTTTACAGGGAAAAATAAACCTTGCCTGGAAAACAAAACAAAAGCAAACAAGATTTAATATTTTACAGGGAAAAAACAAACTGTAGGCCAGTCCAGTGTCATGGAAGGCTGAGGAGCTGTGAGCTTTACCTCCTGCCACACTGGCAACCTGTTTGCGAACAAGATTGGGTGGGTGGGGAGGGAGAGGATCAGTGTCCAACTGGCTGCTCTCCTCTCCAGAGTGGGGGTGGGAATCTGCTGTCTTGCTCTTAGAGGCCAGGTGGTAGTGTTGAACTCTAGCAGCAAGGAAGGGGGATGCAGGAACAAGGCACATGTGCAAGTTGGGGGTTCCACGGTGCCAGAGAGATGAGATGGACTTGGGAGGCAGGGACAGAGCAGATACCAGTCACCAAATGGGAAAAACACACTATGTAAAAAATAAAATAACTGCAAACATCTGTGCGACTAGTACTTACTTTGCAAGTTTTTCTTTGCAGCTTCTTTTCTTTCTAGATGTTTCTGTGACTTCATGTGCATGTTAACTGTATGCTTCCGCATGAAGTCAAGTGTGTGGGTGCAAGCACGACAAAACAGCAATCCTCCATCCTCGTAAAGATCCTCTGGATATAACTTAACCTGATCGAGGGCACGCACAAGATAAGAGACATGACGGTCCTTGGCCTCCTCGCGAGAAAGACGGAAGCACTTTGGTGGCAGTGTAGACATGGTGTAGTTTAACTAAAACAAAATTAAACCCCAAAAAATTAAGACTGGAATGAGAACATCAGTGCATAGAGGGAGGAGAGCTTTCCTTGGGATGCTTGATCCTCCAATATCACACCACTAGTTTGCATCCCACAATGTTCTAAGCTGGGCAGACTGGTTTCAAAACCTCAGCTCCTGGAGCTGCCTTGTCGTGGCGCTGAGCTTGCCCCTAGACTTGCTAGTATCTGTGGAACAAAAGACTCCAGAAATTCAGTTTTCTTGCTACCTTTCAATTTCTTTTTAATCTTGGCACTATATAGAACACAGGAGCAAAGCACTGTGCCAGCTCAATCCACCCCTCCACCCCAATAACGAGAACCCACAGGAGCAAGGCTTGGACACACCACGGGAGCGAGGGACGGATCCAGGCGACTGCCATACATGATGGAAAAAAATTGTTCTGTGCCACTCTGGTCACCCGCCCCACCCTGCTCTCTCACCAGAGGCCAGAACAATTTTTTTTGCCATGTGTGCTAGTCCGCCAGGCCGACCCCTCCACTCCATCGCCGAGGAACCACAGCAGCGATCAAGGACACACCACGGGAGGGAGGGACCCAGGCAACTGCCATACATGATGGAAATAAATTGTTCCGTGCCACTCTTGTCGCCTGCCCCACCCTGCTCTCTCACCAGAGGCCAGAACAATTTTTTTTGCCATGTGTGCCAGTCTGCCAGGCCCACGCCTCCACTCCATCTCCAAGGAACCACAGCAGCGATCAAGGACACACCATGGGAGGGAGGGACGGACCCAGGCGACTGCCATACATGATGGAAAAAAAATTGTTCTGTGCCACTCTGGTCGCCTGACCCACCCTACTCGCTCACCAGAGGCCAGAACAATTTTTTTTGGCATATGTGCCAGTCAGTCAGGCCCACCCCTCCACTCCACTCCATCTCAGAGGAACCGCAACAGTGATCAAGGACACATCACGGGAGGGAGGGACGGACCCAGGGACTGCCATACATGATGGAAAAAAATTGTTCTGTGCCACTCTGGTCACCCGCCCCACCCTGCTCGCTCACCAGAGGCCAGAACAACTGTTTTTGCCATGTGTGCTAGTCCACCAGGCCCACCCCTCCACTCCGTCTCTGAGGAAACACAGCAGCGATCAAGGACACACCACAGGAGGGAGGGACGGACCCAGGCGACTGCCATACATGATGTAAAAAAATTGTTCTATGTCACTCTGGTCGCCCGCCCCACCCTGCTTGCTCACCAGAGGCCAGAACAATTTTTTTTTGTCAAATGTGCCAGTCTGCCAGGCCCACCCCTCCACTCCAACAACAAGAACCCACAGGAGCAAGGCTTGGATACACCACGGGAGGGAGGGACGGACCCAGGCGACTGCCATACATGATGGAAAAAAATTGTTCTGTGCCACTCTGGTCACCCGTCCCACTCTGCTCTCTCACCAGAGACCAAAACATTTTTTTTTTTGCCATGTGTGCCAGTCTGCCAGGTGAACCTTTCCACTCTCCATCTATCTGACAAGCTTTTTTTTTTTTTTTATAGCCCCATACATAGTAAAAAAAAAAAAACCAGTTACAATAGCTGGCCCCTGCTAGACTCCCTCCCTCCCAACATGCCACCCTCATCAGGAGAAACATTTTTTCTCAGAAAACTGCATAACAACCTACCTGTTTGTCAGCACAGAATTGGCACAAAAAAAAAGAGTTACAGCAAGTGATTCAGCTCTTTTTGGGGTAATTGCAGCAGTGGGTTCTTCAGATGATCCTCTGCTTCTTCTCCTCCTCAGCTTTCCTTGTATTCTGCAGCTCCCGGTCACTCTCACTTGACTCGCAATGGACTCTCACTTGATCCGCGATGCTCACTCGCCTTCAGCTCCAGCTCTTGCTCTGTATCCTCCCTCACCTGTCCGCATACATTTAACTTGGTTTGGCAGACCTGAGGGGGGCCTGAGCAAATGGAAAAGAGTGGGGATTTTAAAAACAAGCAGACCGGCGTGATTGGCCCCAGCTAGTGTGACGCGCTGCACTGATGATGTCACTAGCATGTCACACGCCAGGACAACAAGGCAGGCAGAGAAATCAGGCAGGAGAACACTATATGACTGAGCATACAGCATGGCATGGGATGGCTGGGGGGCACATCAGGAGGGTTACCATATCGGGCAGCAGCAGAATACCAGGAGCTACCGCCTGCAGATCATGTTTAGTAAGTGAGTGTGACTGTGAGAGTACTGTGAGAGATGGTGGGCTCACGTTGGGCACAACATAGTAGGACTGTGGCAGGAATTAATGTTTTCTGGAGAGCAGGAGCTCGCATTGGGCACAATTTGTGGCAGGGAACGCAGGAGTAAATGAATAAAGTTCTGTTTTGTGGAAATATGTGGAAAATGCAATTTTTTGCGGGAGGGGGGTGGGGTTTGAAACTTGCGCTTTCTGCCAAATAATCATGGCCACGATTTTCCAGTGGCCCTGATCATGAGATCTGATACTAGTACCTCTTGGTCCAGATTGTTCCTGGGCTAGTCCCATTGCGACCGAAGCGTCCACTGAGAAATCCTCATATGGAGCAGAGTGAACAGAACTGTCAGAATGGCAGCCGCCATTAGCCTGAGAAGGCGGAGGACTGACCTGGCTCTGACCCTCCTGCGGCCGGACAGAAGATGGGCCTGATTCTGAAGGGTGTCTACCCTGTCCGGAGGCAAGATGGCTTTGCCGGTGGTTGTATCCAAAATCGCCCCTATAAATTGGAGGCGTTTGCATGGGACCAAGTGGGACTTTGCCTGGTTGATGGTGATACCCAGGCTGGTAAAAACCTTCAGGGTATGGGAAAGGGAGTGCAGGAGTTCCTCCCTGGATGAGGCCACCAGGAGCCAATTGTCCAAGTACGGGAATACCTGTACTCCCTGGGTAAGCAGGTGGGCCACTACCACTGAGAGGCATTTGGTAAACACTCGGGGGGCTGAGGAAACACCAAATGGGAGGGTCCTGAATTGGTAGTGGTTCCCCTTGAAACAAAAATTTAAAAATTTAAATACTGGAGAGATAAATGTAAGAAAGATATAAAAAGAGCAAAAGTCCAGTACTATTTGGTTAAATTAAATAAGGCACAAGATCCAAAAAATTTCTGGAGGCAAATTTCTGATTTGAAGGATCCTATAAGACCAATACAAAAAATTAACTTAAGTCAGGGGGGAAAGATTAATAAAAGATCAAGAAGAGGTAGCAGATTATTTTTATACATATTTTATTGATTTGCCTGACCCAAATATTCCTAGGTTAAATAAAAAGACATCAGAAATTTCTTTAGATAATATTAAAAGAAATATGGAAACAATTAATAAGGTGGACTTTGGACTCAAATTTAAATTTAGAGATATAATGGTAAAGGAAGTTGAAAAGGAACTTAAATGCTTGAATGTTTCAAAATCTGAAGGTTTAGATGATATTGAAGCTAAATTTCTGAGATGTGGGGCAGAGATTATTGCTCCTGTTGTAACATATCTTTTTAATTGGAGCATGCAATGCTCTACAGTCCCAGGGGTCTGGAAGGCTAGTAAAATTATACCTATTTTTAAGGGTGGTGATAGTGTAGCAGTATCGAATTATAGACCAATTGCCTTATTGTCTATAGTGTCTAACATTTTGGAAAAGCTAGTCCATGTACAGTTAAGTCAGTATTTGGAAGAGAATCAGTTATTGACAAAATATCAATATGGATTTCAAAAAGGTAAGTCAACAAACACCGCCTTGCTGGACTTTAATAATTTAGTAGCAACATCGTTGAATCAAGGTAGAAGTACTGGGGCGGTGTTTGTTGATTTAAGCAAGGCGTTTGATCTTGTACAACATGAAGCTTTGTTAGAAAGTTTATATGAATTGGGCATTCAGGATGAATCATTAAAGTGGATGAAATCGTATTTATCTGATCGAAGACAATGTGTGGTTCTGGGTGATATTATTTCAGGCCAGGGAGAAGTTTTTCGAGGGGTCCCACAAAGATCTATTTTGGGTCCCCTCATGTTTAATGTTTATGTGAATAATCTTCCAAAGCAAATAAAATACTGTGATGTTAGAATGTATGCAGATGACACAGTAATTGTGGCATCTGCAGACAGTATGGATCAATTAACTTATAAGCTTCAACAGGATATAAATCTATTACAGACTTGGTTTAATAACCTAGGTTTGTTGTTAAACTCAAAAAAAACACAAAGCATGGTTTTTAGTGGATTTAAAAATAAAGGGAAAACAAAATTGCTAATAAAGCTTGCTGAGAATATTCAGATTGAAGCAGTTGATACTTATAGATCTTTGGATGTACAAATTGATTGTGGTTTAATGTATACAGAACATGTTCTTATACAAGTTAAAAAGGTAACTCAAAAATTAGGGATGTTAAGAAGGGTAGCTGGAAGCTTGACTAAGAAAGTTAGGGAAAAAGTGGTTGGACAACTATTAGTTCCAGTTTTGGAATATGGATCAATGTTATATATGCATTCTAACACCACAGTGTTGAATAAAGTAAATCAGGTTTATTACAAAATGGGTAAATTTATAACAAGAAGTAGGCATGGGTGCATCATTGTGACTTATATAAAAAATTAGACTGGTCAAATCCGAAAGAGAAAAGGGCTTATATTTGGTATATATATTGCTACCAAATAATAAAAGGTGAACCTAGACATTTTCTGTTTGATCATATTAAAATTAAAGGTGATAGGTCATTAACTATTCATACAAGATATTTTGGTAATGAGATCCCTATGATCAGATCTTATAATAAATATGGAGATATTATGCTTCAGAATACTGTTGCTTATTATTGGAATAAAATGCCCCAAAGATTGAAGGTTATTGAAAATGTATCTACTTTCAAGAGTAAAATAAGAGAATATTTGCAATTAACATGTACCCGTTTTAAGTAATTTTGACTGTGTAAATGTAATGTAAATGTTTTGTCATTTTGTATTGTTTGTTATTTTTTATGACAGGACTTTGTTGAAAATGGGACTGATGTCCCAGCAAATGTATTTCCTGTATAAAAATACATTTTACAAATCAAAACCAGAGGCATTTGCAGTGGGAAGGGCATATGGGGATATGCAGGTAGGCATCCTGCATGTCCAGAGCGCATAGCCACTGTCCCGGCTGAAGTAGTGGTAGAAGGCTCTGCAAGGAGAGCATTCTGAAGCGTTTGTACTCCACGAACATGTTCAGGGAGCTGAGGTCTAGAATGGGCCTCAGATCTCCCGTCTTCTTTGGAACTAGAAAGAAATGGGAATAGTAACCTGTTCCCCAAAGATGAGTGGGGACTGGTTCTATCGCCGCCTTCGAGAGAAGGGAGATGATTTCCTCTAGAACCAGAGGAAGATGTTGCACAGAGTATGGCAACTGAGGGGGTGGTTTTCGGGGCGGTTTCTACAGAAACTCTACAGAGTGTCCTGCCGATATCAACTGGAGCACCCAAGCATCTGTGGTTATACTCTCCCAGCCCAGCAGATGGGAGGAGAATCTCCCCCTTACCGGTTCCTCTGGAACCTCCAGAGGCAGTGGAACAGGCAGGGAGTCAGGAGGTGTGGGGCAGCACAGCAGTCGAGGCTCCCGTGGCTTTTTTGCTGGGGGGGTCTTGGTTGCTGGAGGGGCCCAATGTTTGTTGCCATGTTTTCCTTGCGGCTTTTGTCTTTGTCGGTTTTGGCAACAAAAAGGACACCACTGCCCTTGAGGGTGCCTGTACATAGTCTGCACAGACTTGAGTGCAGTACCCTTCTCCTGCAGTTCGGTCATAATGTCCTTGACATCACCCCTGAACAGCACCGAATCCCTGAAGGGAGCATCCTGTATAGTGGATTGTACCTCAGGGACTAAACCTTAACACGCAGAGCCAGGCATGATGCTGTAGGCCTACGGCGAAGGGACGAGCTCCTTCCAGCTGTGTCCACCGCATCGTAAGTGGTACATAGCATGTGCTGACAGGCCGAGCGAGCGGAACAGACAAGGTCACCCACTTCCTGCTTAGTCTGTGATTCAGGAAGGGAGTCCAATTTAGATTCCACCTGGCTCAGGATGGTCTTCAGAAAATCCCCCATATGAGCAACATAGTTAAGGGCCCTGATGCCTAGGGTAGAAGAGGAATAGATCTTCTTCCTGTACTGGTCCAGAAGCCGGGATTCCTTATCAGGCGGAGATGAGCTGAGGTGTTTAGGATTGGCAGAGCAGCCGTGAGCGGCACTGATAACTATCGAATCCACCTTGGTATGAAGGCTAAGAAAGTCTACACCTTCAGAAGCCTGATATTGCCTGTCCGCTTTCCTCGGAAGGGGGGCTAACGCAGATGGTTGTTTCCACATGGCAGAAACAAGATGTGCGTGGGGCTCTATCCAGGGTGGAATCAGCGTAGGAGCGGTCTCAGGCAGATCCAGATGGGCAGCAAGTTTTTTTACACTGTCTGTCTGGCTCCACTGATTGCCACTGATATACTTCCTGGATTTTCTTCAATAACTCCAGAAAGGAAGGGTCCTCTGAAGGGGACTTCAGAGGATCCCTCAGCCTGGGGCATTCCGGAGTATGGGGCTTGCCTTCGGGGTCAGAGTGGCTGGACTCTGAGTCCGAGTCAGGAGTTTCTGATAAAGAGGAAGAAGATTCCTCCCTAGGAGGGGGACGGATGACCCCTTTAGGGAGTTCCCGGGGCACGTATCCTCCCCGGCCGGGAAGACTCTCCTCTGGTGTCAGGTGGGGGAGGAGTCTCCATCTCCGACGGGGGATCTGGTATCGGTCTGGCATCGGGAGGTGACTCTCGAGCTCCTGGGTGAGCTAAGCCTTAGCCTCGGCCCACCAGGAGGCCAAGGTTTCCTTCAGATCCGCCAGCAGCTGAGGAGTGGGTGGCGGAGGTGGGGGATACGGGTATTGAGGGATCCCGTAAAAGGAGTATCCGTAACCTGATGGCAGGAAGCCCAGCATCAGGTACTGAGGCGCCGGATAATGCGGCGTCGGGTCCTGTGGCGCCAGATACTGAGAGGCCGGGTGCTGCGGCACCAGGTATTGCGGTTTCGGGTACCCCGGCACCAGGGGCTGTAATGGAACAGAGGGACCTGGCAGAGGCCCTGCTTGTGGGCCAGACGGTAGAAGCGTTGTCCCATGGGCATCGGGCCCAGCGTGGGTATACCGTCAAGCAGGTCCAACAGACATGGCAGAGCAATACGTCTTAAGTCCAGTAAGGGGACTCCAGATGGCATCGGGTCGGCCAGCGTCAGGACCGGCGTCTGAGGGTCCAGCGTCAGGGGGTCTGGCGCAGGAGGCAGAAGCCCTGATGGCAGCATCTCTGGGTCCTCAGTGACGTTCGGGGAAGGAGGGTTAAAATCCCTGGATGAAAGTCAAGGGGACGCAGGGACCTCAGAGGGCAACGTGGTGAGAGACCATTTTCTTCTTGAGGATACGGGCTTCCAGGGACTGCTGCCTTCTCTTGCGGATAGTGGAGTTGAACTTCTGGCAGTGCTGGCACTTCTCCATGGGGTGGTCCGGGCCCAGACAGAAGAGGCACAAGGAGTGGCCATCCATGTGTGGAAGTTGGGAACCACACGAGTCACACTTGTTCTTATATGATTCGGAGGGCATCGGGGATGACATACACAGCAATTTTTTAGAGAAAAGTCAAAAAATAGAGAAATTAGGTCAAAATGTTCGAAGACTTGAAGACTGACGAGCGCTGTTCTACCACGAGGAACTTTCACAAGCCGACAGCCGGGAAAGAACTGGAAGGTAGGCGTGGAGGACCACCCCGCTATACAGATGTCACATGATGCCGGTCACCTGATGTGGGAGCGGTCCCCCGCCAGAGACTGCTAGCTAAAAATTTTTCCGTGGGGTCCTGAGGCCTGGCGGCTTAGTCCTATATGTGAATACCTACTGCAAGAGCCCTCTCGAAGTAAGATCAACAAATACTGAGAATTATCAAAGAAAAAATGGATACTCATCCGAAAGGTGGTTGAACTGCAGTGTACGATCGCTGCAAGGTCCGATGTGAACAGGTCGATGGTGGGAAAGAACTAGAAGGCAGGCGTGGGGACCGCCCACTATACAGGGTCACGCTGACGTAGGGTGGGTGGTCCCCCATCAGACACTGTTAGCTAAAAATTTCCATGTGGTCCTGACACCAGGGGGTGTAGTCTTCAAGGTGATTACCTACTGCATAAGCCCTCTCAATGTAAGATCTCAGGTGTACTACCAGTTTCGTGGAGATAGCAAAAATAAGAATGAATTGACATTTGTTTAAAAATGAGTGAAATGTTGGCAAATCTGAGCTCCAGCAGGGTTTATGATGAAATTAGAACAGCTAATAAGTACACTTTTGTACTTTTCCAAAAGGAGACAACTGAGTACTTACCGTTGTTTTTTATTGAATGAATGAAAAGAGTTGAATAGGGACACTATTAAACTTTTCGAAGTAGTAGCTGTGACGCCCCTAGTGAGCGATTAGTATAAGAAGCAGATGGCAAAATGGACAGTTAGATAAATTAGCCAATCAGGTTGTTCTGTCATGTGATTCTCAGCAGCTAAAAGTTTAGGTGTCCAGATAGGTTGGGGGTGGGGGGACCTACACAAAGCACCAGCGGCTACCTTCCTAAGTGAAGCAGCTCAAATTAATTAATTGTGGAAGAGCTGCTAGGAGGGTTCACTTTTATAAGTAAACTAGCCAGCAAAGTCCACGCTGAAATTTCCACTGCGCACTTCAGGGTTTTTGAAAGTGGCGCCAGGCGCCTGTATTGGTTCAGCTGGCTACCCTGGTTTTCAGAAAGCCGCCGCTGGGTCCGAGGGAGGGGGGCTTCCTGCTTGTGCCCCGAGGTGTCCGACTTGGACCCTGAAAATGGGGTCAGAGTAGATAATTAAATATAGCTATAGGGAGGTGGGAGTCCAGAGAAAACAAAAGAACAAACTATCCGGGGAATGAACAGACGAGCCAGGGTTCAGATTACCTGGGTCTGCCTCACAAAGAACAGTCACAGCTAACTCCAGTTTCAACTCTAATTAAAGTAGCTGTAGGCAACACATATAGGGAAGCTCTAAAAACAAATTACTTTTAACTGGCTCAAGCTATTCAGTCAGTGCAACAGAAGCAGCTTTAACAATTTTAACAGCCTAGGCTCTACGTGAAAGCAGCTGAAAATCAATTAAAATATATTACACAGATTCCTTTCTAAGTGAAGCAGCTCTAATAAATTAATTGTGGAAGAGCTGCTAGGAAGGTTTACTTTTACAAGTAAATTAGCCAGCAATGTCCATGCTGAAATTTCCACTGCACACTTCAGGGTGGAAATCTACAGCCAGGCCCTGCAATGTATCGCGATGGCCTCTGCCATAGCACAGGCACAAGAATCGCCAATGTCCAAGGCTATCTAAAGCTGGTATTTGGGCAGCGCCTAACCCTGGTCTTGGACAACTGTTACCGCCAGCTGCCTGTTGGCAGGGAGGTATGGGATAGCATGATCCAGTACCCTCATCAGGGAGTGACCGAATTGGGCCATCATCAGTGCATAACTCGCCTGATGGAGACCTAGGGAGGATGCAGCGTAAACCTTCTTCACCATGTGATTCAGCTTCTTAGACTCCTTGTTGGGGGCTTGTCTATGTACTACCAGACTTACAAAATACTGAGTCGGTGACCAGCTCCTCCACTGAGGGGTAGTCCAGAAATCCAGAAAAGGTGCCAGTAAGGACTGCATGCTTGCAGACCATGCGGGCAGAGGGTGCTGGGCGGGAAGCAGGGTACTGCCAAAGCTCCAGCACCTGTCCCAGGATGGCCTTGGCCACTGGGAAAGGCAACTCCCGGGGATTTGTCCCTATCCAGGATCTCAGTAAAAGGGTATTTAGCCCTTTTCTGGACTGGCTCCAAGGGAACCTCCATGGACTTGGACATAATCTTGAGGAGAACCACAAAAGGCACCGGCTCGTGGTCGGTAGTCAATTCTTCAGCCGAATCACAGTCAAATACAAGTCCTTGAGGACTGCATCAAGGACCCATCAGAGTCATCTGAGGATTCCGCGATAACAGCCCACAGCCTTTTGCCACCAGTCACCACCTGGGACTCACCCAAGTGTGTGATTTCCATAGACAACTGACCTGGCAACCCGGTAACCAGACGGGAGGCTGTAGACGGGGCTCCCTGCAAGGGCTGTCATGGAGGCGGTTCCACCTGAATCAGTGGTGCGATTCGTGCCGGGGACAGCTTTCTCGGCAGGACCGGTACAGGCTTGACTGGTGATGACCAGGTGACCACAGGGGTTGAGGCTGTAGAGCCTTATTCTGCCCAGCCAAGGCCCACTGCTGCCAAAGGAGCTCTTTATTGCATCACCACATACGATGACAGAGCCTCTCATTGTCTGAAGACAAGGAAGATGAGCACAGACGGTAATGCCTCCCAGTCAAGTGAGACCAAGAGTGCAAGAAATCCCTTGACCTGGATCTCAGACACTGACATGGCCATTGACAACGAGGAGATATGGCCGGAGGGGCCTTGTACACTACCCGTACTGGAGTCAGCCATTCAATCCTGGAGGGAGGCAACTCCTAAGGAAACTATCTGGTCCACTGACTGCTCTGAGCCCTCTTAAGTGAGGCCCAAACACGGCCGGGGCCCTAGAGACTGAATCATCTTTGATCCTTTCTGACAATGGGTTGACAGGGTAGAGAAAAATTTTGGCTGCCCCAGCCGGCCCAGTGGTGCAGACGGCTGAGACGCTTCATGCCCCTTTATCTCTCTCTCACACTGGCAACCCATGTTTGGGAACAAGCTCGAGGGTCAGCAGGGGGGGGGTGCAGGCTGGGAGAGCACTGAGCAGCTGCTTGGCAGCTCTCCCCTCCCACATTGAGGAGACAAGTCTTCCCGGCTCTTGGCTGCCACCGAGTGGAGGCTCAGTGGTAGCATCAAGCAAATGAGGAGATGGGACTGGGTTGGGTGCAGGGTTTTAAATAACTGATTAGCAGTTTTTTTTCTTGGGACAATACTAACTGTTCAGAAAGTATTTATATAGGTTTTCTAGAAGTGTTATGTTTGTTAAACACAGTGAGGCAGGTGCTATGCATTTTCACAATGTTTTAGCACTTTTATGAGCAAAACGCTAATCAATTTTTAGAGTTAAATATAACCCTGGGGTGGTTGGAGTGGGGTTGCTAGTTCTGGAGTGCATGCATGCCTTATCATGCTGCTGAGGCCCCAGGGAGTAAGGGGAGAAAATCAGAGAAAAAAACACCATGCCTCTCCGTTGCCACATATGACGGCCCTTGGGGCTCTTGGGTCCTGCACTGCATGGATCCTGGCCAGTACGATGTTAGAGGGAGTAGCAGACAAGACTGGGCATCCGTAAGTCAGCTTGACAAAAGGGGCAAAGTAGGTAACTGAGGGCAAAAAGCTCTATGGGGAAAAAAAATTAAACTAAATATCAGCCGCTTGTTCAACCTGTGTCAAAGTCAGCAAGCCCGACAGGGTCACCGTGGAGCTAGCAGTCTATCCCTCAACCGAAGCGGGCCTGGTTAAAGCTGAGCATCAAGCAGTCAGGGGAGTGGGAAATGCAAGCACTTTCCCATTCCCACAACTGATGGTGGAACTTCAACCTTTTCAACTTACCATGGCAGGCAGGGCTCTGCCCGAAGGTCTAATGGCTGCAGCACATTTTGTGGAAATTACCAGTGAAGGGCGTTCTTACACTGGCCCCAAATGGAAGCAATGCCAAGACTAAGGAGGTGCCCGCTTCAAACTTCCTCTGAGGTTATGACCAGCTATACCCCCCCATCCAGTACTCTGTCCCTAAGTTCTTGTTCCCCATGTACATCACCGTGCACTTTGTGGCATTGAATTTTAACTGCTTAACCTCTGACCACCTCTCTAGGTTTTGCAAGTCTCTGCATCCTCTAATCCCCGCTGTATACCCTGTCACGGATCTTAGTGTCGACTGCCAAGAGACACATCTTGACATGGATTCTTTCTCCCATGTTGCTAATGAACATACTGAAAAGGACTGGACCCATGACCGATCCTTGTGGCACCCCACTGGTGACCTTTTCACTTCTAATTTGATTCCATCAACCACAACCTGTTGCTTATCTCAGTTTCTCACCCATCTGTGTCTTTCCTTTACCCAGATCCTCTAGCTTCTTCAATGACCTTCTGTGATTCAGGGAGTGGAAAGCCTTGGTGAAATCAACATAGATAGCATGGCCCTTATCCACTAGCCTTATTATCCACTCAAAGAATGCTATCAAGTTGGTCTGACAAGCTGGCCCGGTGGCGCTGAGGGTTGAGGTGCTGGACGCCACACCTCGCGCTACGCCGGCGACCGAGTTCGAGGCGAGTTTGGAGTGCCGGCGGGGCAGGGTGGCAATGATAGAGCACCCACTGGGCTGCTCTCCTCCGGGGAGGGCTGGGGCTAGTCCGCGATCAGTGGCTCCGGTGAGGATCGGGTGTCAAGTGCGCCGGCTGCACGCCTTACAGGCTGACACAGGCAGGTTGCCATGCGCTTTGCATCAGAGTGCACCATGCACGGGGAGGGAAGGGGTGAAAAGGGCACCAGAACATGGGAAACGGCACCTGATTCCCATGCCCACTGCTGGATCCACCTCACCTGGCCTTCCAATTCCTCCACCCGGGCCCTCACCTACAGCCAGAGTCTAACTGTTAAGAGTGCCCAAAGAGGAGGGGCAGCCCTGGAAGGATTAAGCTGGGGGTACTGGCTGGGGAGGCTCAGGACCAACGGGACCTCAGGCAGGCAGGAACAGGCAGGATGCCTGAGAGAGGCTCCGCAGGCCGTTACCGGAGCGAAGAGAGAGTTGAAAAAAAAAAAGTTGGTCTGACAAGACCTTCCTGTCACAAACCTGAGCTGTTTATTATCTTGGAGTCCACTGCTCTCCAGGTACTTTATGAGGTCCTCTTTGACTAGTGTCTTCATCAGTTTCCCACAATAAAAGTAAGAATGCCAGGTCTTAATTATCTGGTTGCAGCTTGTCCCCTCATGGAGGACTACGTCTGCCACCCTCCAGTCTTTTGGAATTACCTCATCTGAAATAAGCTACTGAACAACCCCACCAGGGGTTCAGCTAGTTCCACTGCCAACTCCTTGAGCACTCTCGGATGCATACCATCTGGCCCCGGGGCCTTATCCATCTTAAGGGCTGCTAGTGCTTTCCAAACCCTTGCACTGGTACATTGTTGCTGCTTCATCTCAGGGATCCCCCTTACAGCTGCCTTAATGCCACTCTCTGGAGGAGGCTCTCTGTCTTCCTTTGTGAAAACAGGGCAAAATTAGTCATTAAGATCAGCTGCTTTCTGTCCATTTACCCTATTTCCCTCTGTTAGCCTAATAATTCCTCCTCCTTCTCCCTTCTTTCTTTTTTCCTTAATATATCTAAACTATTTTCCCCCCACCCTTGACCCCCTTCGCAATATGCAGCTTTGTGTCTGCCTTTGCTTCTCTTATCACCCTTTTGGTTTCTCTTGTTCTCATTTGGTATTCTCCCCTTTTTTCCTTCCATTGTTTTTCCTTGTACCCGGTAAAGGCCATCTTTTTGGCTCTGACTGCATCCTGACCTTTCCATAGAACCATATAGGTCTCTTGTAGCTTTTTCTTTTGATTACTGTTCCCATGCAAGCCTTTGTTATTTCAAGAATGGCCCCACTGATTGCCCCCTTCCCTCTTTCCTCCACATCCTTGATGCTGTCCACTCCAACTGACTTGTTCCAGACCAGCTCCCTCCCTCATCTGATCGAAGTCTGCCCTTCTGAAATCTAGGATTTCAACCTTTGACGAGGATTTACTTGTCCCAAGGGCCAGGTCAAACCATACAGAGTTATGGTCGCTGGACCAAAGCGACTCTCCTACCCACACTCCTCCTACCACTTCAGAGTTGGTGAGCACCACATTGAGAATGGCAGACTGCCTTGTGGGTTCCTTAACTAGCTGTACCAGCAGGCAGTCCTGCAACGTATCCAGTGCAGACTGACTTCTGGAGTTCCAAGTATTGAGAATCTAACTCATAAAGTTAAAACAACAAAACTATAGTGATAAATAAACCTGTTGATCAGAAGACTAGAGCCGACTTTGGGGCAACTGCTCTCTTTGGAAGAGAAACAAATCTGATATCAAAACAGTAGAGGGACGTGACCACAGTGTAGAGTTTGAACTGGTATTCTCAGTGATAAAATTAGCATAAAGTTATATCTCTGGGGCAGCACACTCAGGCAGGATAATGTTTTTGGGAAAGCATCATTGAGAGAGTCCCGTTGTTTGAAACAGGGTGGATAACCAGCAACTGTTTAGGATTAGTGAGGGGTCCATTACAGGGGACTCTAAAATGACAGGAGGGACTTGACCATGAACTTCTTTAAGGAGAGTGTGATGGAAAAGTGGAACAGTCTACCAGGGGAGCTGATCTATGGTAAATCATCTGCTAATTTTAAAATAGGGTAGGAAAGGCACATAGGCTTGATCCAAAAGAAAAGATTACTTTAACTCCAGATCTTCAAGAATATCATCTCCACAGAGTAGCACTCTTTGTGCCTGGCACCGAAGGCAACAGGACCCCACCAGAACTAGAACTTTTGATCAGTGAGATCAGTGTGTACCAGCAATGCTCAGCATTGTCCATTCACCTACAGGGCATGTAGTGGTGCAGGCACCAACCATTTTAGTATTTTCTTTTACTGAGGCGGAACAGCTACGTTATCTTTCTAAAAATTAGTAAGGAATAACACTAGTGTACAAGCGAGACCATTGGTTCCTGTAAGAAGGGACAGCCATGACAACAAGTGTATTCACAGCCCATACCCATTTGAGGAGGGGAGAAGACAATATACATGGAAACGGAGCGAGTCCGATGGAAGGAAGGTGTGTGAGTGGTTCTCTATTGAGAAGATATTCTTATAGTTCTGGAGTTAGAGTAGGCAACTTTTCTATTTTCCCCAGAATCAATCTTCTCTATAGGGTCCAACTCCCTTTAATTTATCATTAGCAGGCAGTCAGAAAACATCTCCATGGACTAAGCAGGCCTTAGACCTATGACTCACAAGGAGAGAAGGCCTTAAACACAGCCAATCTAAAACCTGCATGTTTCCTTTAGTGAATGTCTAAATCATAATGTTTAGTTTATTCCAGGTAGCCTTCGTACAAGTCTGTGAAGTAGAGGCAGAACGGTGCAAAGCCACTCAGGTAGCCACTGGATGGGTGGAAAGATCTCTGACAGAGCCCTCCAGTTGCACAGCTAGCTTGTAGCAGTGATGAATGCAACTGACAATCCAATTATTTTTAGTTAGTCTAGTTAGCATGGCGGAGTCTCGTTCGTTATCGGAATTAACCAGACAAATCGCTCCACCTAGTCTCCCCCAGCATGTTCGATGCCTTACCATATCAGTTGCTCGCTGCTGAAGTTTGGCATAAAAATTCCACTTTTTTTAAGAAGTTACATCCCCCTTAAATTTGTATGTTGGTTCAGTGCCCAAAAAGGCCGATATATTTCAGTTTATCAGAATATAAGGCTAAACTTTTAAATGTAAAATTACATACTGTCACTTTATGAGTCCATCACAATGCGTAACTGCATTGTTGTACTATCTGCCCATCAGAATATGGAGTTATACTGTGAAGTTATCAGTCCATCATAATGTGGAGCTGTAGTGTCATGTTATATCAGTCCATCATAATGTGCAGCTATAGTGTCATGTTATATCAGTCCATCATAATGTGCAGCTATAGTGTCATGTTATATCAGTGCATCATCATGTGGAACTATAGTGTCATGTCATATCAGTCCATCATAATGTGCAGCTACAGTGTCATATCAGTCCATCATAATGTGCAGCTATAGTGTCATGTTATATCAGTGCATCATCATGTGGAGCTATAGCGTCATGTTATATCAGTCCATCATCATGTGTAGCTATAGTGTTACATTATATCAGCCCATTAGGGTGAGGAACTATAGCATTTTGTCATAGTATCAGCTCATTAAGATGTGAAGCAAAACTGTTACCCATCAGAATGAGATACTATAGCATACGAACAATATGACAACATCTACCACCACAACCACGGTGTGTGTGTGTGTGTGTGTGTGTGTGTGTGTGTGTGTGTGTTTGTATGTTGGCAGTTGGCAGTCTGCATTGAAGCACTGTATGATGCATCCCCTGTCCCCAAATCATGATTCGGCAGCAATACCACTCTAACCTCAGCCACTGCTGCTGCTTAGTCATTGCATGAGGAATGTGACAGTGAGTCTGGGTCTGGCAAAGACACTAGTTATTTTGTCACCAGAGGAAAAAGTAGAGTTGATCATGGCAGTATCTGGCAGGGCTAGGGCAGGACAAGGTACAGCAACCCTGCAGTTTTACAAAAGCAAGCCAGCAGCAGTACCACCAAAGCTGCCTCTGCAAAGTGCAAGTGAGGAGCATATAGAAGTGGATCTATCAGAGCTGGGCCAAGAGGGTGCAGGTGAGGAGATAGGGGAGGAGGAGCACATGAGGAAGAAGTGAAAGGACAAGGAAAGCACATGATGCATGCATGGGGAAAGAGTGGCAGGAGCAAGAAGCATGAAAAACAGAGGAAGAGAAGGGGGGAGTAGCAGGAGATGAGGTAGGGCATGAGGATGCAGACGTAGTAGAGGACAATGAAGAACAAGAGAAGCTTGAAAGTCTCCTGTCAGGTACACCACTGACTAGACGTGATGAGTGTGACCCTGAACATGGGAGGCCATCATGACAGAAGATGTCAACATTAAACAAAGATAATGTATAAAAGAAATGCAATAAAGCAGGTTTCTCAGGCAGAGAACTCTGAAGACCTGCTCACATGGCATAATCAGTCGTAGTACTGTATCACTTACTGCTGCTGCTGCCCTGCCTGACCATCCCCAGCCACATCATACCACAGTGGCAGAAAAAAATAAATAATCTCATAATTGTCACCCAATTCCTTCTAAAGCCCACCCCAACAGTGGGATCATGTAGTAAAAAAACAAAAACAAAGACATCTTCTGCAGCGTGGGAGTATTTTACAAATGACGCCACAAATCCACAGAAAGCATATTGAAATCAGAGTGACAGAAGGATCAGCCAGGGTCAGTCTGCTTGAACATTGGGAACCAGCGTTCTGGCTGATCATTTAAAACATGAAAATTGCATCTTTCTAACAGTCACATCCATTTCCACTCCCCACTTTAATCAGATGGTCAAGCAGCAGCAGGGGCATTCAGGTATGGGAAGCATAGGGATTAGATGATTTGTTCAAGTAAGGAAGACTCCATGGCACCTGCAGCAGCCAACTGATGCATCCCCAGGCACTGACAGGTTGTGATGTTTGTTTTAAAGCTGCTCCTGCGGCAAAACGGAGGGTCTCCCTATGCTCCCGGACCCCTGAATCACCTAATTGGGTTTGGAGACATGAGGGAGGGACCTGAGGGGCTGCAAACATTGTTTTTTAAAAGTTCTACAAAGTGCATGTAAATAAGCCAGCAGCCGAGGCTGCTGGGAACTGTAGTCCTGCCCCACCTGGTGCAATAGCAATACAACAGTGAGTTTTCGGCATTGACAAATGCTTATTTATTTATGATCCGCATTGGTGATAAACAAGCACTTCTTGATTCTTCAATGATACCCAACTCTTTCATTTCTTGGATTTCCTTAACCACGTCTGCTCTTAACTGCACTGGTAGTCTGTATGCCTTTTGTCTGATAGGGTGAGCATACCTTGTCACTATTACGTGCTCGACACCTTTTGCTTGGCATGGCACTGTGGTAAAAGTACTTTCAAATGTCTTTACCAAGTCACAAATCTCTGAGGTTTGTTCAGTGGATAAGGTTAGTCTGTTCCAGTCTGTCATAAGCTATATCAAAGCAGTTTCTGGTAATACTAACAAGGCAACCTTTGGAGTTTTTCAACCCACTTCTTCAGGAGGTTAGCGTGGTATACCTTGATAGGATTTTTCCTATCATGGGTCTCAATCTCATAGTTGACTATACCAGTACATCTAATTACTTTATAAGGCCCTTGCCACTTTATTAACAGTTTGCTTTGTTTAGTGGGTAACAGTAACAAGACCTTTTCATCTGGCTCAAAAACGTTTTATTTTACCCTATGGTCATAATAGGTATGCCATTGGTACAGCAAACCCCCTAACATGAAGACCATCACAGCGACAGGAATCATGCGATAACCACCATCACTGTGATGGTCTCTACTGGCACTGGGACTGCCTCCCCCAGTGTATCACCCCCTCCCCTGGGACAACTCCAACTCGGAGTTGTATCCCTAGAGACTGGGGGATGTGGGGGGCAGAGTCCCCCACCTGGGGGGTTCGGGGGCACTGCCCCCTGATAAAAACACAGAGGCATCCCTGACAGTGCAATGCCAACACTCAGCATTGCAGCTGTCGCTGTCAGGGATGTCGACAAGCAGGATGTCGCAGTGGCATAGTAAAACCATTATAATACACATTCTGCTGTTTTTGGGTCTCTTCTCGGTTACTGCAGGCAATTTCAACATATTTTGCCAGTTTCTTTCACAGTGCACACATATAAGATGTAAACAGACTTTTTTTTCTGAGTGAGATTATTCCCATGTTTCTTTTATTACATCTAGTGGCCCTCTAGGATGTCTACCATACAACATTTCAAAGGGTGAAAGACCTATTGATGCTTGTGGCACTTCTCTGTAAGCAAAAAAGCAGATAAGGTACTCTAAGTATTGGTCCCAATCTTCCCCTTCATCTTTCACAAACCTTTTTAATATGCATTTTAGTGTTTGATTAAAATGTTCAACAAGACCATTTGTCTGAAGGTGTTAAGGGGAGGTTCTTATGGCAGTGATACTTAATAGTCAGTACAGCTCCTTCAGCAATTCAGCACCAAAATTACTACCCTGATCAGTAATAATTTTTTTAGGTATGCCCATCATGCTGTTGAAATTTTGGGAAGCTCTGCTGCCACACTTGGGGATGTGACAGCATACGTTTGAATGACCTCTGGATATTGAGTAGCATAGTCACATACTACCAAAATAAACTTATTACCCTTTTTATTTTTGTCTAAGGGGTCAGTCACATCCATTGCAGTTCTCTCAGATGGCACATCAGTCAAGGGTAGGGGCACTAAGGGCACCTTTGTTACAGCTGCAGTGGGGTAGCCCTGCAGACGTCTTGCAAGCACAGTGAAGAAAAGGGAGCTTTCCAGATACAGAATGGACTTATTAAACAGTAAAGGTGAATGGCAATCACTGCATGTTCACCACACTATTTTGTTCGTCGGTACCAGTGGAACACGGCACTATCCCCATGTCCAAGCTGGCAGATGGAGTTTTCTGTGCGTGCATGATGCTTGACATGTGCACTGAACTCCGACAGCATGGCGGCATAGTCTTCCATTTCCAAGATGGTCACTGGAGTTCTCTTCACTTATGCAGTGACCCGCGCGTGAGCACTGGCGCTCAGCTGCCATCTTGGAAATGGCAGACTGTGACGCTGTGCTACCAGGAATCTGTGCACAACTTCATGCATGCACAGAGAACTCCTGTCCACCATCTGGACACAGCGGATAGTGCTGTGTTCCGCCTGCAACTCGGGTTGATAGCGCACTGCGGCCAGAGTTTGTCTTTTTGTCACTGGGGCTACATTCCTGACATTCAGCACATGAACATAGGTAGCATCATCTTCTATGAATCCCAGGCCAGTAAAATTGGTACAATAATTTGGCAAGGGCACCTCCCAAGTGAAAAGCCATAGGACTATCATGTGCTGTCTGTAACAACTAAGGTCTATACTTTGAGCATGACTAATTGTTTTATTTATTCCTGTGTCTGAGGAGTAACCCAAACTCTGTACAGTAGCCCATTACTTTTGTAAACATTGTTTTACCCTGTTTTTGTTTCACTCCAGCTGCTTAAAATAACTTTGGAGAGAAATATTGTTAGTTTGTTCTGAAACAATATCACGATCAGTTATCAGTTTCAGCATTTTCATTTAGCAGTTCCCTTATGTCTATCAGTCTTTTGATGCAAGTTTTTTTTTTTCAGGCATCTTCTTTCTTTCCTGGACTTCCAGATCTTGGAGTTGGGATCAAACAAGTCCAAATCAAAGTCACCAAAAGGAAAAGAATCCCTAACATCTGAAATTTTCTTTGCCTGTGCTCTTGTTATCACAGCTGCTGAAACAATAGGGTTTACTCCCTCTCTGTGATTAACTTTGCAAATCCTGGAAAGTTATTTCCAGTTAATCACAGGTACAGGTAACTTTGGTACTACAGTGCAAGTCACTTAATTGGGATGCAGCTTATAGGGATGTCTGCTTTATTGGGATGTGCCGCCAGGAACTGATTAAGTTGCAATGTATTCCTATGAGCAGTGTTACTGCTTTTTCGGGACGTGGGTGCCATGTGGGTGCTGCTTAAATGGGATGATTCAGTCTCAGTCATCCCCCCCAATACTATGAGGTTGCTGCACTAATCCTCAGTAGCACCTGCTTAGCACCTCATTAATGCTGTCCTTCTGATCACGTCCCAGGTGTAAACAAGCAAAGGAGGGGAGAATAACAGCTCTCATCTTGAGACTGTGCACCCCCCAGCTACACTCCAAACACTCTACAAAATCTGTTTGCATTTCTGTACATAATTCTCATATGCTTTGCATTAATGCTGTCTTTCCAATCACGTCCCAGGTGCCAGCAAGTAAAGCAGGAGAGAACAATGACTCTCAGCTGGAGACTGCGCCCTTCCCCCAGCTACACTCAAAACACTCAATGAAACCTGTTAGCATTTCTGTACATAATTCGCATATGCTCATGCACTAACACTGTCTTTTTGATCAGTGCCTGGTGTGAGAAAAGCAAAGGAGAAGAGAACTTAAAGAATTAAAGAGGTTTCTCTTGCTACCTTTGTCTTTCCTATCTCCAGTGTAAGTCTTTTAATAAGTCTTCTCCCTGGCTCTGTCATGGTCATGGTCTATGTCTTTGTTTGGTCAGCCCGCCCACCCCATGCAGCTCCTGACTTCAACCACAACTGCTCTCAACTGGAGACTGTGCCCACACCAGCTACACTCAAACACTGTATGAAACGAACTACTAAAAAAAATAAAATGCACAGAAAGGTAAAGAGTAAGATTCTGTTGTTTTTCCTTATTTTCTACTGACTAGCCCTGATCTACTTCTCTGCATAATGGCCCCTTTGCACTACTGGGTGGGAAGTACACGCCTGATGCCACGTATCCCACCTGCGAGCTCCGCACCTGTGGACAGGTGCGCACCAGCAGCATGCACAACCGCTGGCCACCTGTCTATGGCCCCACCCCCCCGGGCATGCAGGACTCCACGGTGCAGCCAGAGGCGGGGCTGTGGGTCTGGCCAGGCATCCGATTGGATGCCCGGACCAGGCAGCTCAGTAGATCCCCTACATGGTGGGGTGCGCATTGGCAGTGCACCCCACAGATGACCGACAGCCAGCGACTATGGAAGTGTGTGGAGGGTAATGCTGTGAGCCCACCCACAAAGCACCACAGAGTGGTGTGCTGGAATAGGGTGGGGGAACTTACAGCACTCCAGAATGCGGAACCCTGTGTCCATGGGGGTGTGCCGATGCCTACGGGTTGGGGGAGCATGGTTTGTTGGCGTGTGCCACAGCACACAGTGGAGGACGGGGCAGCGAATTGTGTGGTGGGGTGCAGCAAATGGTGCAGGGCCAGGGTTATGGTCCCATGGGTCCACAATGTCCTGCCAGTTCCAGGGCAGGTATCTGTGTGGGGAGGGAGAGGTCCACATCAGCAGCTGGGACCAGAATGTGTGGTGCAGGGCACGGAGCGTACTTAAGTCAGGGTTCTCTCTGGCATGCCCAGTGCCCTCCTCCGCACCCCTGCAGCCAGCATTATGCACCTTGGTGCATGTCACATAGTGCTGGCACACTCCTCGCCCACCCCGAGTGCATTGTGGTCCACGTGGCTGGGGAATCGGGTGTGTAGCGGCTGCGTGCCCCTGGCAGTGCATCCTGTTCGGGGGGCACAATGGGCTCGGAGTGGCTATGTGCCTGAGATATGCAGCATGTAGCCACTCTACCCATTAGTGCATAGGGCCCAATGAGAAGGGATGTGATATTCATGAGCAACAGCCGTGGGCTAGTAAATGTACTAAAAACATTAATTTCTGATAATCAGGACAGCCACTTAATCAGGACAAAAGGGCTGCCACCAGGCCGTCCTGATTAAGCGGCTTCTACTGTACTCCCACTTTTATTTGATGCAACACCCTAATAACGCTCAGAGTCACTTGGGTAGTGGGATAGTGTTGGAGTGTCCCCATGGATGGAGGACCTTGTCATTGAGGCACAGGTCAGGAAGCATAGGAAAACCAGAGCAGTTAAAATTTGCTAATGAGTGTTTTATTATTAGCAATAACAGCAAAATAAAAAATAAAAATGTTCTCAGTATAACTGTTTACAAAGGCAGTACAAACAGAGACAACAAAGTCCTTCTTCTGATTGTTTCTTCTCAATTTCAAATTTCAGTCTCTCACTCTCATTGTCTCTCTAGCAAAAGAATTGCTGCTCTTATACGTCTTTGCCTCATTGACATCCTGCTTCTCGTTGAATGTTCTTGTCAGTTTTGATGCAGGTGCAGCAAAAAAAACATAGTGACCCAGAACTGACCTCTTGTTCACAGCTCTGCAAAATGCTTAAAAATTGCATCTCAGGTTAATCCCTTGAGTTCCAAATAGCTTTGCAATCATTTCAACAGTATCACTATATACAGTTTTAAACAAAGGGATCCTAGTGTCAGTGACATTTCCACATAACGATTCACATATATTTTTATACCCGCAGATATGCAAGGGGGAAGAGGAGACAGAAATAGCAACGGAAAGCAGAGAGATAGTGAGAGGCAGAGAATTGCAAAACCGTTGGAGTGATCAGTTCCTAGGTCTCACAAGAAAATGTGGTTGTGCAACCAGACCGACAAGAGACAGAAAAGGAGAGGATAGAACAAACACTTGCAGTTAAACTATTTCTGCATAACAAATGGGGCAGGGCCTTATTCAACCCTGTCACATAACCCCTCTTAAGAGGGAACCTGTTTTACAAAAACAGGTTTCCAAAACGTTCTATTAAATTCCTGGCTAACATTAGTTTTAACCTTTACAATTCAGTGCATATGCAGTATAGCAAACAGAGAAGTTTCAACTCACATTTTTTAAACCTTTGGAATTCTCAGTACCTGATTCATATCTTGACAGAAAATCAGCATTGACATTCTCTTGCCTAGATTTGTGCATCACTTTAAATTTAAAAGGCTGTAGTGCCAGGTACCACCGTGCGATTCTGGAATCTTTATCCTTCATTTGGTTAAGCCAACAGAGGATTGTGATATGTTATCAATACAAAGTCAGCTCCTAGCAAATAAAATTTAAGGGACTCCATGGCCCACTTTGCTGCAAGGCATTCATTTTAATGGTGGAGTACCTTTTCTGTCTGTCATGCAATTTCCTACTTATGTATAGAATAGGATGTTCTTTCCCATCTACATGCTGACTCAAGACTACACCTAGGCCTACCTCTGATGTATCAGTCTGTAACAGAAATTGATTCTCAAAGTCTGGCTTTAAAACAGGGGTTGAACATAATGCAGCCTTAATGGCCCAAAGCCTCATCACACTCTGGGGTTCATTTCACGTTATTAGGGAAATGTTTCTTTGTGAGTTCAGTGAGGGAGTAGCTAACTCAGCAAAGCTGGGAACAAATCTCTGATAATAACCAGCCAGCCCTAAAAATGACCTGACATGTTTCTTGGTTTTGGGGATGGGGCTGTTAGCTACAGCTTCTATCCTGAATACCTCTGGCTTGACTTCTATATTTACCAAAACATAGCCCAAATGTCTGGTTTCCTGCATGCCTAAAGCACACTTGGTAGGATTAATTGTCAGAGCTGCCTTTTTGATCAACTGGATAACTGCTCATAGGTGTTCCAGGTGGCTTTTCTAGTCTGGACTGTACATCATGACATCATCCAGGTATGCAGCACAATAACCCGTGTGAGAAGATAAAATTACATCCATGTACCACTGGAATGTAGCGGGTGTGCCATGTCAGACAAATGGCATGGTGGTGAACTGATAGAATCCTATAGGAGTGGCAAATGCAATTTTGTCTCTGGCTTCTTTAGCTAGGAGTTTTTTCCACTAACCCTTGGTGAGATTGAGGGTACTGATATATTTGACATTCTCCAGTCTGTCCACCAAATCATCTATTCTGGGCATAGAATAACTGGCAAATTCTGACACTTAAGATTAAGTTTCCTAAAATCAAGGCAGATTCTTACACCCCTTTCTTTTTTTCTTTATACACCATTGGTGATGACCAAGCACTTTTGATTCCTCTGTGATACGCAATTCTTTCATTTTTTGTATTTCCCAGCCACGCCAGCTCTTAACCACTTTGGTAATCTGTATGTCTTTTGTCTAACAGGGCAAACATTCCTTGTCACTATTATGTGCTCGACCCCTTTTGTTCAGTCTGGTACTGTGGTAAAAGTACTGTTAAATGTCTTTAGCAAGTTACAAATTTCTGCAGCTTGTTTGGAGGTTAAGGAAACATTCACCTTTACAGCATCAGCAGTTACAGTTTGTTCCAGTCTAACATAAGCTACATTAATATCTTCTTTATTAGTTTTTTGGTAAAACCAGCAAAACAGCTGTTGGTGTTTTTTCAGCCCATTTCTTGAGGAGGTTAGCATGGTATATCTTAGAAAAATTTTTCCTATCAGGGGTCTCAATCTCATAGTTAACTGTGCCAGTACGACTAAGCACTTTATAAGGCCCTTGCCACTTCATTAACAGTTTATTTTCTGTAGTGGGTAACAGGAGCAAGACCTTTTCACCTGGCTCAAAAACGTTTTCTTTTATCCCATGGTCATAATACACCTTCTGCTGGTTTTGGGCCTCTTCCTGTTTACTATAGGCGATTTCAATATATTTTGCCAGCTTCTTTCTCAGGGTACACATATAAGATGTAATAGATTGTTTCTGATAGGGATTATCTTCTCTTCCTTCTTTTTATTACATCTGGTGACCCTCTAGGTTGCCTACTATACAGCATTTCAATGTAAAACGAGAAGAGTTACATTGAGCATTTTACAGTTCAGTTCTAACATATGTGAGTCACAGCCCATGTCAGATTAGCAGGAGACTTAAGGTGCAGCAGTGCTATTTATGTTTAGTGCATATCATAAAGATTAAACAGTTTACGTAAGTTTTTCCCTTCTACAAGGAAGTTCCTTTGGGTAAGAGAAGGAGAAGCTGCATGGAAGCTGTTTGAGTGTTGTGATTGTGCACTTTAAATAAAAATAGCACAGTTTTTGCACCTTAAGTTCTCTGCTTCTGCGTCTATTTTTGGGCTGTTGATACACATTTGTTTAGAATTGAACCATAGGAACTGTAAATAGCCAGTGCTGGCAATATTTTCCTCTCGCATCTACTTGTTGATTCAGCTGGGCACGGCAGCCCAGGTGCAGCCCATTAACATTCCTCCAACATTCAAATGGTAAAAAACTTGTTGATCCCTGTGGCACTTCTCTGTAAGCAAAAAGCAGATAAGGTAAGTATTGATCCAGTCTCTCGCTTCCTTTGCAAACCTTTTAACATGAATTTTAGGGTTTGCTTAAACGCTCAACAAGACTATCTGAGTGTGAAAAGGGAAGTTCTTTATTACATTTTTAAACATAGGTTCACCCTGTTTTGATTTTACCCCAGCTGCTTAAAATAACCCTGGAGAAACATCATTAGCCTGTTCTGAAAGAAAATCACAATCAGTGATCAGTTTAGTTTCAGCATTTTCATATTTTAACCCTTATGTCCATCAGTCTTGTGTTGCCACTGTTTCTTCAGGCGGTGTCTTTCTTCCTTCCTGGATTTCCAGATCTTGGAGTTGTGCTCAAACAAGTCTGAATCAAAATCAGCAGAAGGAAAAGAGCCCCACCATTTGAGATTTTCTTTGCCTGAGTTCTTGTCATTACAGCTGCTGAAGCATCGGGTTTACTCACTCTTTGATTAACTCAGTAAATCCTGGAAAGTCATTCCCAATAATCACAGGTACAGTTAACTTAGGTACTACCCCCACTTTCATTTAGTGCAACACCCCATTAATAGTTAGAGTCACTTGGCTGGTGGGATAGTATCGAGTGTCCCCGTGGATACAGATGACACCAGTACCTGGTCCTTCTGGACATTGTTTTCCCAGCACTTCAATATGTACTAGGGTCTGTCTGCTTCCTGAATCTATAAGTCATTTCACAGTCTTATCTCCCACCTTCACATCTGTTAAGTACTTGCCCCAATTTGCTAAGGACAAATCTGCTCCAGTGTCACTCTTCTTACTACAGTAATGTTTTTGCAATATGACCTGGCTTATTATAGTTATAACAAATAAAGTCTTTGGGTGCAAATTTGTTACCCCCACCAGAGTTCTTATTAGACTTGGTGTTTAAATGGGAAAGAGTGTCTTACAAGTGCTTGGCTGTTACCTCACTGCTGTGGCATCTGTCTGACCATTTGGTAGTCTTTAGCCAAAGAAACATAATTTTCCCCACCTTCTGGTCAGTGTTCTTTTACCCAGAGCTGTAATCTGTGGGTAGGATGTTGATGAACTGTTCCATTACAAACATTTTGATGATCTGTGGGAGTGTTTTGCCCTCTGGTTGGCTTATTTCATCAGGAGTTCTCAGAGTCGGTGAAGGCTTTCAAGGATTGTCAACTGAGTTGTACTTCAGAGACTGAAATCTCTGCCTGTAGGTCTCTCCTGAGATGTCATATCTTTTAAGGACCTCTCTTGTCACCAGGTCATAGTTTTCTGACTGTGCAGTGTCCATTTTGCTGTTCACAAGTTGGGCTTTCCCCTGTCAGGTAAGGTACCAGTCTGATTGTCCATTGCTGCTTTGGCTACTGGCACGCTATAGCAACCCTTTCAAAGTTGTCAAGTATGATTCGATATCATCAGAGGGACACAACTTTGTAAGTTTAATGTATTTTAAGCTGCTTGTGTTTTATTGCTCTGCTGGACCAGTGCCAGATCCTCTAGCTTTGCTAACTTGCAAGGCATCCAGCCATCGCTGCTCCAGTCACTGCATCTCTTCTCTTCTATGCTGCTCCTGTTACTGCATCTCTTCATTTCTCCACTGCTCCTCTTCTTTTCTCTGTTGCTCCTGTCACTGCATCTCCTTTTTTCTGCTGCTCCTGTTGCTGCATCTCTTCTTTTCTCTGCTCCTCTGTCTCTCTTTGTTGTACAGCCCACCATTTGAAGAAGTCAGACAGGCTTTCAGGTTCTGTCACACTTGTTCTTTTTTTTCCCCATGACTGGTGCTGGCGGTACAGTCTCAGTTTGGATTTTTGTTTCTGCTTCTAGTTTGATTGCCATTCTTCTGGCAATTACTCCTGGACTTGCTCCTACAGAATCCATACCTTTCTTCTATGCTTCCCTGGTGTGAGGTCTAATACCCATGCACAAAACTCCTGGCTTAGAGTATGCATGGCATAAACCCCACTTAGGATGACACCATCTGTCCTTCTTCTGAGTGTTTCTTCTCAATTTCAGATCTCAGTCTCTCACTCTCCTTGTCTATCTAGCAAAAGCATTGCTGCTCTTATAAGTCTTTGCCTTGTTGACATCCTGCTTCTACAGGATGTTCTTGTCAGTTTCGATGCAGGTGCAGCAAGTAAGCAATAATACCCAACATGGTGGGTGGTATTGGGCAATACCGGACCTTCCAGGGACGTAATGAGGCCCAAGGGTCTTATAGCCCCTGGAAGGTCCGGTATTGCCCAAACCGCCCACCCTGGAGGGTATTATTGCACTTAGAAAATGGTCATTTTATATGGGATTTAAAAATAAACAAAAAAATAAAAATAGAGTAAGAATGAGTGTGTTTTCTTTTGCTTGTAAAGTAGTCCCTCGGTTTCTTTTGCTGTTCCATCTTCTGTTGCCCCTCCCCAGAGCATTCTTTCTTTAACTCCCTCCCCCATCACCTCTAGCACAATCGTGAGTGTCCTTTCCCACCATGTCTAGCACAACAGGAGCATGTCCTATAAAGTTTCCTGAAGCAGTCTGCTGCATAATTGTTGTTTCTAACTTCCTGGAAGAGTTTTTTATTGTGTGCTGCTAAGCTGCGGAAGCTGGTGCGTGACCGTGCCTGAGGCTGCCATATAAAAACCAGGAAGCGCAGACTGAGACGTACTATGTGGCAGGCAGTCCTCTAAAGGCATTTTTTTATTATTTATGTATAAAATCTACATACCACTAGTGAAATTTGTCAGTGGGAGGGAGATCCAAAGTGGCGCCAGGCACAAGATGCAGCTTTAATTCATCAGGGAGGAGAATGCGAGATGTGACATCAGTGATCAACGTCGACTGCACTGTTATTCCATTATGGAAACATTTATTAGTTTATTTTTTCCCCAACTGTTTAATGCATCACAAGTTCTGCGGCATCAAGCTGCACAGAATATGGTACGGGGGGCGATCTGGAAGTGGCGCGAGTAACAGTTACTCGACATGGAACAGACCACATTCAAGTTAAAGAAAGTCACATTATTAAAAAAAAACAGTTTCCTGCCATTTTTGTTTTCTGAAACATGGAGATTTAGATAGTGTAGCTGATCGGGACAATACCTGGAGGAATATCACTAGCCACACAGGCGGGGGCCAAAACACAAGAGGTTCTGCATAGTGTTTTTATTTGAATGATAAGGGGGATTATGTGGTGAATGTCATAACTGTGGAACAAGGGCAGAGGACTTGATGTGAGTGTGGTGACTTTGAAGATATGCCAGAGGTCTTGGTGAGATCTGGAGTGGGTGCGTGTATGTCAACCTTCATTTTTTTAAACGTGTTTCTGTAGGTGCTCAGTAAGCAGCAGTTGTGTGATTATACAGTTTTGGAAAATGTGCTGGGAAGGACCCATTATGTGAAGCTAACAGCAGTGACGGTGAGCAGGAGGGTGGCGACAGAAAAAAATGGTGGTATTTTAAAACTGAACATTCTGTGGTCACACTACTATTAGAACGTTATCAGGCAACAGATACTGGGACTCATTATTTTCTGGTCTCTTATTGCCTGATACCGGAACGGCTGGTTGGTGGCTTTAGCCAATCAGAATTGAGATTTCTCTGTGCCCATTTTCTAAAAAGAACATAGTGACCCAGAACTGACCTCTTGTTTACAGCTCTGCAAAAGGCTTAAAACTGCATCTCAGGTTACCCCTTGAGTTCCAAATAGCTTTGCAATCATTTCAACAGTATAACTATATACAGTTTTAAACAAAGGGATCCCAGTATCAGTGACATTTCCACATAAGGATTCACATATATTTTAATACCCACAGATATGCAAGGGGAGAACAGACAGAAATAGCAAGGAAGACAGAGATAGCGAGTAGCAGAATTACAAAACCATGCCACCAGCCTTACCCTGCACTGTGCCGGCAACCCATGTTCGGGAATGACCTCGGGTTGTCGGGGTGTCGGCATGTGGTGTTGGGAGGAGTGGGATTGAGTGAGCTGCCAGGCTGCTGTCCTCTCCCAGCGGTGGTGGTGGTGGGTTGTTGCCCCTACTGTAGTCCCATTGCCACTGGGTGGAGGTCCAGTGGGAAAACATAGGTGGGCAGTGTGACAGTATGGATGGGAGGAATGGGATGAGCTGGCTGCTTTTCCATGCACTCCTCCACGCAGCGCGCGTGGCCATGTGCCAGGGCCTGGGGGTAGGAGAAAGCCAGAAAAACCACAAAAACCTATATTAAAAAAAAAAAAAGAATGACAAAACCGTTAGAGTGATCAGTTCTTTGGTCTCACAAGAAAATTTGGTTGCACAACCAGACAGACAAGAGACAGAAAAGGAAAGGATAGAACAAGACCCTTGTGTTCAAACTCTTTCTGCATAACAAATGGGGCAGGGCCTTATTCAACCCTATCATAGACCTCGGTACTTGGTCCTTTTACATATTTTTTTCCTAGCACTTCAGCATGTACCAGGATCTGTCTGCTTCAAATCTTTAAGTCACTTTACAGTCTTATCTTCCACATTGACATCTGTTAAATACTTGCCACAATTTGCTAAGGCCAAATTTGCTTTAGTGTTACCCTTCTTATTTTTATGGCAGTTTCTTACAATATGGCCTGTCTTATTGCAGTTACAACAAATAAAGTCTTTGGATGCAGATTTGTTACCCCCATCAGAGTTCTTATCTGATCTGGAGTTAAATTGAGGAAAAAAAGAGGGTTTAACCATTCCTTGGCTGTTACTTCTTTGCTACATTGTCTGTCTGGCCATCTGATAGATCTCAGCCAAAGCAAAGGCTCTTTTCCCCACATTCTGATCAATGTTCTTTTCTCCAAAGCCACACATCTGTAGGAAGAATGATGATGAAATGCTCCATTGCAAATATGTTGATAATCTGTGGGACTCTTTTGCCCTCAGAGTGGTGCCATTTAATGAGACATTCTCTGAGGTTGTAAAGGCTTTTGTGGATTATCAACTGAGTGGTACTTCAGGGACTGGAATCTCTGCCTATAGGTCTTTCCTGAGATATCATATCTTTAGGAATTTCTCTTTCACAAGGTCATAGTTTTCTGACCGACAGTGTCCATCTTGTTGTAGGCAAGTCAGGCTTTACCCGCGATAAGGTACCAGCCTGATTGCCTGCTTGTTTTGGCCATTGGCAGACTCTGTTGACCCTTTCAAAAGTTATCACATTTGCTTCTGTATCACCCGAGGGACACAGATTTCTAAGTTTAATGTCTTTTAAGTTGTTTGTGTTTTTCTGATCTCCTGGACCTGTACCAGAGCCTCTAGTTTTGGTAGCTTGCAAGCATCCAGCCATTGCTATTCCCGATGCTGCATCTCTTATTCTATTTGTGCCTCTAGATGCTGCATCTCTTTTTCTCTCTGTTTCTCAGTCCTTCTTTGTTGTGTAGCCCACAATTTCAAGAAGGCAAACAGGCTTTCAGGTTCTGTCTGTGCCAGTTCTTCTTCTTTCATCTCTGGTGCTGGCTGTACAGTCTCAGTTTGGAGGACTTTTGTTTCTGCTTCTAGTTTGGTCACCATTGTTCTGGTAATCACTCCTGGGCTTGCTGCTGAAAGATCCATACCTTTCTTCTATGCTTCCCTGGTACTAAGTGTAGTATCCACATACAAATCTCCTGGCATAGAATATGCACAGCATAAATCCCACTTTCTCTGACACTAACTGTGGCAGAGGTTAGAACACATAGGCAAACCACGATAAGTTAAAAAATTCACAAGTAGCATTTTATTGTTATTAAAAACAATAAAATAAATAAAAATTGTACAGGATAGCTCTTCATACAGGCAGGTCAAACAAAGTCCTACATCTGAAAGTCTCTCTTTAAAATCTCCATCTCTCTATCCCTAGACAAAAACATTGTTCTCTTTTTTTATAAGATATATTTTCCTGACAGTTTACATTCTGCATCCTGTTGGTATAAATTTGTCTCCTGTTCCTCACAAAATATCTCAGAACTTTGTCAATTACTTCCTGAGGCCAACCTGCAGATGCCACAAAATAGAACATTATTTCACAGGGCTGGTCTCCTGTTGACAATTTTGTAAAGAACCTGTGTTCTAGACTAATATCTTTTCTAACAACCCCAAAAAGCTTTCTGCATTCATTTCAACAATATAATTATATGCATTTGCAAACCAAGGGATTCCAGTTTCACATAAAGATTACATGTATTTTTAACCACAAAGAAGCAAGGAGAAAGAAAGAATAGAAACAGCATGTGAAGAAAGGGCGATAAGAGGAGAATTGTGGGATCATCAGAGTGATCAATTCCTAGGTGCCACAAGAAAATTTGATTGAGCTATCAGACAGGCAAGCAATAGACAAGTGGCAGAAATAGGAGAGGACAAACTAGAATTTTGCTTTTAAGTCTCTCTGCATAACAAATGGGACAGGGTTTTATCCAACCCTGTAATAGCCTGTAGCTGCACTTGGCTGTCTCTTGCATTTCATCGTGAATATTAAAGCAGTGCAATGAAAATGTTTTTAAAGCTAGTTTCAGCTACAATTAATAAAATATTAGCGTACCTGTCAAATCTATTTTTCTAGGCACCTCCTATGCTGCACACCATATTTTTTCAAATTTTCTTGATCCAAACCTTTACATGTTTACAATGGTGTTTCTAAGTAAAATGTGGCAGACATCTTTTTTCTTGAAATAAAAAAAAAAAAAACAAAACAAACAAATTAAAACATTTATGAAATACTCAAATTTTGGTGGAACTAGAAAAATGTTACCACCAAATAAAACTGAAAGCTGCCTGGAATTTTTTATAGTGGAAAAAGGTAGGGTCACATTTCATTGCATGGGTGCTTTAGTGGATAGATTCTGTTTGACTGTTCTATGTACTGCTTCGATTATGAATCATTTTAAATAATCTATTGTTTCTATGTATCTGCTGCTCTTTGAAAACCTCTGAGTGCACTCAGTTTAAATCTTCTGTCTGAACAGCTATAATTCCACATTGCAGAGTGGTTAGCAGGGGAGAGTCAGATTCATTTTGAAAGCCTCAGTGAAATAATTGTTGCATTATTTACAATTTTAGGAGACCAGCAGCAGGGGAGAGTAATGACAATAACAAATAGCTAAAAAACAATAACATTACAGCATACCTGGTGTTAATCTGGTGTTTTTAAATGTGTTGTTATAATAGAGAGCTGCTCTTTAAGCAGTTGTCACTCTTTATTGAAAGTTATCTGTTTTACATATTTCACACACAAGAGTCCTGGTCCCCAATCACACTCCACTGGTACTTCACAGGCTGGTTCAATCCTGACTCCAGAAGAGTCAAAACCTATAGGGCCCCCTTGGATAAGTTGTACTCTCCTGTCATAACTCCTGAGCTACACAACCTTTCTTATTCCTTGTTAACACTAGTGGGTGAGGTTATACCTTAGGCCAGAGCCTATCCTACTGTGTACTAAATATACCAGAATCTCCCACCTTGCTAACCACTTTGGGTTTAGTACATTTCAGATACACTCTGCAGCATGGTAGAGTCTAAGTCAGCTGGTGCAGGAGGCAGCAATGTTGTAGGATGTTCTCTCAGACATCTCTCGTTAGTGGCTGCCAGGAACCCTGACCAGCAGGTCATTAGCTCTGCCCAGTCCAGTCTCCCTTTGGAGCCTGAAGCTGCCCCTGCACTGGGTGCCTCACTTCAGTGTTACATCTCACTGGATGGTGTGCTGAGCACAATGGGTCAGAACACACTCCAACCTGCCCGCCAGTAGTGGTTGGCTATCACTCCAACCTCTGTGTCCGAGGCAGTATCTCTGATGTACATCCCAGCTTGGAGTCTATTATATATACAGTAAGCTTATATCCTACCTAAATCAGCAGCTCAAACTCTCTCACCGGATTTCTCACAATCAGGTCAGCTAGTAGCAGCATTCAGGAACAGGGCTGTAATTGCTCCCCAGAAAGGTGAAAACCCATCTTCTGCAGGACCCTTTCTGAGCTACAAGGTTGCCAGGCATTTCCCTTGAGGGAAGCCCCTTAGGGTTACCACACCTTCCCAAAGCCTCCCTTACTCCATAAAATTTATTGCAATCTACACTAAATGTCTTCTGACTCCAAACCCCGGAGTTACCACTGCTGTCATGTTGCCCAATCCTGAGGCTGCCAGGTGACTTGACAAAGAGTTATGTTGTTCTCTTCCTTTGGCTCCATAGACAGCTGCTACAGTGAGGGGCCTTGCCTCCACAGGTGGCCTGGAATGTGACCTGAGGGAAGGTTGCCCTGAAGGCACATCTGGCACCCTCCTCTCATTCTGCCATCTTCCACACAACTGCCACAATTGGCATTTAATCTCCACACACTGGACTCCCTGTCAGAGACTGTACCAATCAGTAGGCTCTGTGGTCTTCCACTATAGTAATCAACACCCTTCCCCCTGCTGGCAGAAGATGCTTGTTACATGCATATACCCCTGCCAAGGTTACAGGGTGGTGTTAAATGGTGTAAGTGCTGGTGAAGACGTCAAGGCTATCCTTATGCCCAGACACACCATGAACTATGGGATGCACTGTGTCAGTGTTAGAACATCAGCAGATTGTCATTTGATTTTCAGGTGTCATCCATTGTCTGGCAAGCTTTTACCATCATAGGAATATCATCAGGGTCAAGCCCTTAGTTCCATCTATGGACCTCACCACCTTGGTGCACGCCTCCGTGACATCCAGACTTGATTATTCTAATGTGTTCTACCCCCGGGACTCTAGGGGTAACCTCTGCCAGCTGCACAAAGTGCAGAACACAGCTGCTAGGCTGCTAACTGGGTGGCCAAAATTTTGTCATATCACCCCAATTTTGCGCAATCTGCACTGGCTGCCAGTAAGGTGGAGGATTCTCTTTAAGGTGGGCTTGCTCACCTATAAGGCCCTATGTGGGCAGGGTCCTGGTTACCTGTCACACCTTCTTATACCTTCCGTCCTGGTCCTCTCCCTCCGGTCCTCCCCTAGGGGCCTCCTGGTGATTCCCAGGACAAGGCTTAAAACCACTGGTGACAGAGCATTTAGTGTCGCTGGCCTCATCCTGTGGAATTCGCTTCCTCCATCAATTTGGGAGGCCCCTTCAGTTGAGGTTTTTAAGGTCTGCCTCAAGGCCTTCCTGTTTAATCAGGCCTTCCCCGACCTTCGGTATTAGCCCTCCCTGGGTACCCTGCTTTTCTGTTTGAATTTCAGCTTTTATAGAGATATTTATTAATTATATTTATTTATGCTGATATATTATTGTTTTTATATTGATTTGTATTATTGTATTGATAGTATACTTTCATTGTTCGGCACCCAGATTGGGATCGGGCGCCAGAAAAATTAAATTTGCCTTGCCTTGCTCTGTACTAAGCCAGCAGTATATGACCATGGTGGCTTTATCTATCAGTAACCTGGGCATCCAACAAGAGTCTTCATTTATTATAAGGAAAAACATCTGGGCTTGAAAGCTACCATTGCCTGCATGTACACCTACTCTATAATATACCATTTCAGATGTGGTCCCTGTGCAGCAAAATTAAGTGGACTGCATCTGACTACCACTACGGAGTCCCAGCCCTTGCTATGTACAGGTATAGCAGCTATCTGCATTGGTGAGGTTGGGGGCATATCCTCCAGCGCCTATCCATTGTGACCTGCAACTCTGGGGAAACAGGGTAGAGCTGAAGTAGCTTCCTATACAAAAGCATAGAGTGGAGAGGAGAAAAATACAAAGTAGTTGATCTCTTGATAGGATTGGTAAAGAGAGAAGGCTGTCAGTAGCCCAATAGTGCCCCATGAAATTGGAAAGGGTCCTTAGTAGAGTGACCCTAGCAAATACCAAGGTGGGGATCGAAGGGAAGAGGCAGGTGATAGGTTGGGAGTAATTTTATATGAAAGCTAAGCAAAGCACAGTCAGTCAACTCTATGAGACAGAGACGATGATTGAGCAGGGAGTGAGTTTACTAAGGGTAGAGCATGTCTGATCGGAAGTCACCATGCACAATGACAGATTTACAAAAAAAATATGTATGAAATAGAGTACTAGCCTTTCAGGTAAGCCCGGAGTGCTGAGAGGCCAGCTCTACCAGCTTAGCAGTTCCATTTTGCAGTAGCTTATTGACATACAAGGCCCTATGTGGTTTGGGACCCGACTACCTCAAAGAATCCCTGGTCCCCTATCAGCCTTTCTGCCCTCTATGCTCAGCCAAGGCTGACCTGCTTGTGGTGCCTACTTCTTGCCTTAGGAGATCAGGCAACAGGGCATTTGGTGTAGCCTCACCGGTGCTCTGGAACTCTTTGCCACACTACATTCGTGCAGCCAGCTCGGTGAAGATTTTTAAAGCCTCTTTAAAAACATTTTTGTTTGACAAAGCTTTTAGTTTTATTTAAATTGATGTTTTAATTCCTGGGATTTTTGTATTTTTGCATTTCTATTGTAAAGCACTCTGAGCCTTTGGATAGCACGCTATATAAATTAAATTTGCCTTGCATTGTCATTTCTTGCCATATCAGCTGGGTCCCCCACTATTACAGACCACGACTTAGGAGTAGTGCAGGTATTATGTCCAGCTGCCTGCTTAGTGCAAGACTTAGTGTTCATGTTAATTTCAGTGGTAGGCACTGAGAGAGGAAATCCTGCTGCCAGATCAGGATGGTCCTTTACCATCGGCAGTGGTGATGGTGTAGAGTGGTCAGAGTGGTTATGGCTACTCCTACTATGGCTTCTAGGTCTTCTGCATTCAGATGTTCCAGATTGTTGTGCCCCTCATCCATGGTGTTTTGTTTCCTGCTTCTCTCTTCACTATGTCTGGGTTGGCCAGAGCTCTTCTGATGATTTTGCCACCACGAGGTCTGATGCCAAGTGTAACCTTCGACAGTTCTTGTCTCCAGTAAGAGGTATGAGCTGGTGCACTGCTTCTGTTTTGGTCCTTGCAGTCCCTACTGGAGTCTGTAGTCTCTGTTGCCAGTGTTCACCTATGTTGTCCAATGAATGCCCAATTTCCTGGGTGTATTCAAACATGTTATTGACTGTTCTGGAATAAACCAAAACTGGCTGGCTCCTTGAAGCAGTATCAAACCTCTGCTTGGCCAATTACTGCTTTCAGCAATGCAAACTCCCTCCTGCATTTGACCACCTCAGAAGAAAAATCATGACTGATGGGATATAGGAGCTCCTTTCCAGGACAATGTACCACTTCCTCTGGCAAGCTTAAGTAAACCCTCTTTGGAAAGGGAAAGGGGAAATTGTTTAACCAGGAAAGGCACACTAAGCCAAAGCTTGTTTCCAGGTGAAACTTAGGAGCACAAGGAAGTTAAGTGACTTGCTCAGGGTCACACAGTATGCAAATAGAGGCTGATGGGATTCAAACCCAGGTCTCCAGGTTTACATCTCTGTGCCCTTAACCACTGCTCTATACAGCCTGTTTGGCAGAATATCTACAAATAAAAAGCAGACATGGGTGGGCACTGGTTGCTGGGCTGAGCCTCTTATCCTGTGGACCCTCTCCACATTCATGAGGACTTGCCAGGTTGGCTAAACAAGCCGTGGGAGGAAATCCTGTAAAGATTTTATATGGGGACCTTCAACTCCTGACACCACAAAGATGTACGTTGACATTGCACTGGCTTCTGTTCTGCCCCCACTGCCTCTGCTGGAAGATTGCTCCAGGCATCCACCACCCTTTCTGTGAAGAAGTACTTCCTCACATCCCTCCTGAACTTACCCCGCCTCCAGTCATAGCATGCCCCTTGTTCTAGAGCACCTTTTGTCTTTGAAACATACCCTCTGCACCTTATTAACCCCTGAGATATTTAAAGGTTTCTGTCATTTCTCCCTCCTTCCTCTCCTCTCCTCTAGGGAGTACATATTTGGCTCCTTAAGCCTCTCTTCATAGGGCTTTTGATGCAGACCATGCACCATTTTGGTACCCCTCCTCTGGACCACCTCCACTCTGTCTCTGTCCTTCTGGAGATGTGATCTCCAGAAATGGACACAGTACTCAGTGTGAGGTCTTACCAGTGATCTATATAGGGGCAGCACCACCTCCCTTTTACTACTGATGCTATCCCTTCCTATGCACCCCAAGCATCCCAGTGGCCCTCCCAACTGCCTTGTCACACTGCCTGGCCACCTTTAGGTCATCTGATATGATTATCGCTAGATCTGTTTCCTGCTTGGTTTTTGTGAGTATCACTCCCCATATTTTATACTCCACTCCCGGGTTTCTATGGCCCAAGTTCATTATTTTGCACTTTTTTGCTTTAACGCCCAGCTACCATACCCTTGACTACACCTCCAGTCTTTTCAGATCTTTACCCATCCTTTCCACCCCTCCGGCATGTCCACTCTGTTGCAGATCTTCATGTCATCTGCAAAGAGGCAAACCTTTTCTTCTTCCATTTCTTCTGCTATGTTGCTTATTAAAACATTGGATTGGTCCTAGCACTGTCTGATCCCTGAGGTACCCCGATGGTCACCTTCCCTTCCTCAGAGCGAACTCCGTTTACCACTACCCTCTGTGTCCTATCCACTAACCAGTTTCTTACCCAGATTACCACCTTATTTCCCACCTCCAAGTTCCCCAACTTGCTTACCAGTTACCTATGTGGAGCAGTGTCGAAATCCTTGCTGAAATCCAGGTAGACCAAATCCACAGCCCTCCCTGATCCAACTCCTTGGCACCCAGTCAAAAATATCTGTCAGATTTGTTTGGCATGACCTTCCCCCATGAAATCATGTTGCTATGGGTCTGGTAATCCATTGGATACAAGATATTCCACAATCCTTTCCCTTAGTAGTGTTTCCATGAACTTACCCATCACCAATGTCAGGCTGACAGGCCTATAATTGCCCACCTCTTCCCTGTTACCAATTTTGTGAAGTGGGGATTATTTCTGCCCTTCTCCAGTCCCCCAGGACCATGACAGTCTCCAGTGATCTGTTAAACAGGTCTGTCAGCCAGTATCTACCTGAGCTCTCTCAGCACCCTTGGATGTACCTCGTCTGGCCCTGTAGCTTTGCCCACCTTCAGGTTAGTGAGTGCTTTCTGAACTTTCCTCTGAAAATGTACTAGTATCCATTTCCCTTCCACCAAAGCTCCTGATGCCTTTTAGTGGTCCCTCCCCTTCTCCTTCTACTGTGAATACTGAGCAGAAGTATTTTTCAAGATGTTTGCCTTTCCTTCATCCCCCTCCATGCAGTCCCCCCTTAACCATACAATCCCTCCCTTTGTCCCCCTTTTCTCGCTGACATACCTAAAGAATGTCTTATCCCCTTTTGATACTCCTGAGCAATTCTTTCCTCAGTTTGCACCTTTGCACTCCTTACTGCTTTGCCTGCCTCTCTGTTTTCCCAGACACACTTCCCTATTATCCTCCCTCTCAGTCTTATATCTTTTGAATGCTACTTTTTTAGTTTTTAACTTTTCTTCTACCTTTTTTGAGAGTTGCCTGTAATCCCTCAAATTAAAGACCTGTAGATCTGCTGTCCATATTCTCCAAGCTACTGGACAATGTACACCAACAACTGACTGCATAGTTAGAGAAGTATAAAATCTAACCTCGAACAGCAAGGGTTTAGAGCAGGTTACTGTATGGACACTACCCTAGTTGACTGTAAGAATCTCTGGCTGACATAATTGAAAGCCCCCCTCCCCGACACCGGCATGGTAGAGTGCAAAAGGCATCATGCATACTGCGCTCTGCCAGATCTCTGTCAGCACGCTCACTTCCACCCCTGCCCAGATTGGCCGTATAGTTGTGTAGGATCCCATACATGGTCCCAGGCAGGGGTGTGGAGCAGATGTGTGCTGGTCATGCATCCATGGTTGTCCTAGGATATCATATATCCCAGCCCTATGTGAGGCATATTGCCGTGCATAGGGCTGGGATACCATCATGTAGAGGGCACTTTATGGGTACATCTCTACTACACACAAACAACTGGATCAACTATTGACCATAGAGCTCAAATACTGTAAATATCTGCGCTCTTAAAATAAGGGTTACTCACAATCAATTAAGAGAAGAACTTCCTAAAACTAAATCCATCTAAATATACAGGAAAACTGAAATATGGCTTGACTCAGTTTTGACTTAATGCAAATAGGTGTAAGGGCATAAATACATTAAACTCTAATTCATAATAATGTCCTCCAGTGTTCCCTTTTATCTTTCTGTGTTTTATTATAGTGGGGGTATACCACAGTCGGAAAAGTTAAATCAAAGTAGTGCAGGTTGTGGTACTTAACCATAAATTAACATGCTTAAAAGATGTATTTTTCCATTGCCTCATTTGTTTCAGGGCTTTTTTCATACAACATCAATATTACGTTGCAGGACCATCCTGTCCCTTCATCAGATATTCTTTAAGCTGCTGTTTGTAATCTTTCTGTAAAGTTTCTTTCATCTGCATAAACACAAGTAAAAATGTGTTTATTATAAATGTCTTTCATTTCTACAGTTATATTCCTTTGTTTTATTTTAGAACATATAAAGAAATTAAATTAAATTGCAGGGAGGACCAAACCTGTTTAATTACTGTCTTAAAAATTTCTTTTGTGTTAATTTCTCCTGGTTTGGATTCCGACAGGACTAAATCTGTGAAAATATATATCCCCTCATGCAGTTTCTTACGTGTGAACCCTCTGTTTTATTTTCCAATTTGTTCCATTTGTTTTATATCTCCCAACATGCAGATGGGGTAAAAAAATACTTGAAGCTCCAGTTAAGGCTCTAAACTCAATGAAGTGCAAATATGCAGACATTCCTACATTAAGTACAAGAGAGAACCCTCTGTATGACTCACTATTCATCATTCATTAATATTCTCAGCTGTTTTTGAACACTTACTGTTTATTATAGATCTGAAGACATAACTCAACCAGTCAGGATCGCTGGACACTCAGCCCGTGACCCACTCTTATATTGTGAAGAGTGTCTCTATTGCTAAGTTGTCTGTTTCTGTGCCAACCACTTGACCACATTCCTCTCATGCGTCACTGCACTGGAAACTGTAAAACCCCCTCAAGCCTTCTTGCACCTAATACCCACCTTATTGCCATGCCACATAATGATTTTAGAATCTATCGTGTCTGACTACATCTCTCAGAGCCACTCACTGTGGTCTAAGAGTGGCTTCACTGTCTACATCTGGTGTTAGAACAGTTCAGCTTGTCTGGTTCTGCCTTCCACTAATGCAGCCTTGAGTTACATCAGCTCCACACCCCAAAGGTGAAAATCGATCATTAATACCCGCAATTCTGTCCTCAGCTCCCCCAAACCAACATACAAGTGTCAATCGGTCAAGATGCCTTCTCGAGGGGAAAAAAAGGAGTCACTTCTTGAGTACCTGAAGCCAGTACATCGAGTGGAGCCACGCAGATCATACAAGCTCAGCCTCTATAGCATCAGTCTCATGTAGCAAGGACAGCGTGGATGAAGGAGAGAAGTTCACCGTCAAGTCAGAGCAGCTCTTCAAAGAGCTTGCAAATATTTACCGCACGATGTCTAGTTTGCAAAAGGCTATTTCCGACAATACAAAGGGACTCCAGGAGGTGGCTCAAAAATCAGCAGAGATGGAGAAGAACTTGAAAGAAATGGCTGAAGCGGTGGAACAGCACAAGGTAGTGCTCCATCATCTACTAAAAAGGGAAAGACAGATAACAGAAACAATAGATGACCAGGAGCTGAGAACTCGCCGTAACAACCTCCAATTGTATGGATTGCCAGAGGACACTGAGTTTGGCCCAGTTGAGGTATTTCTTGAATCTTTCCTAAAGGAGCTGTTAGATCTCCCACCTGAAATGGCCCTGAACATTGTGAGAAATCACAGGGCTCTAGCAAAAAAATCTACAGACCCAAAAGCTAACTCAAGGTCCATAGTAATGAAATTCATGGATTACAGGGTAAAAACTACCATGCTGCATAAAGTGTGGGAAAAAAAAGAAAGTGCTGTTTGGTGATAGGAGGCTTTACCAGGACTTTACACCACTAACGCAACAAAAGCAAAGGACCCTCCTGGCAATAAAAAAAAATGGGATCACAAGGCACCAAGATCGATTGATCACCCCAGCACAACTTAAGATATTCCAGAAGGATGGTCCTGTGTTCCTCTCAAGACATGAAGCATCCTCAGGGAAACTGATCTTGCTGTGACTGGAAGTTGGTAAGCAGGACTTAATTTCCATCAACAAAAAGAAAAGATGACACACCGTGGTTACCGGAGAAGGGCGATGATCTTGAAGATGCGGACAATAAACTGGTAGCTTACAGATACAAAGGGGCACATAGACTTTTAAGCATGAACTACCTAATGAGTTGGCTGTTGGTGGGGGGACAAGTCTAGTGGGGCAATAGAACTGGTGTATTGGCGGGAGGTGAATGGTGGGGGTTTATCTAAAGACTTACAGCTATTTTTTTGTAATGTGGGTATTGATCTGCCACCCTCTCTCAGAGGCTCTGCTGATATTTTCTCCCTCCTTTGTTTTATAGGGACCTAGGAGCCTTGAATAAGGGTCCCATCTGCTCCAGTGAAGCTTGGAGGGGATTGCAATGGAGAACATAGAAGGGCCTGGGACCACCAAGTAGGCACGGCCAGGGAGAATAACTGCTGCGTGACTGTTTGTCCTCACAATGATTGGGCCCTCTTAACTACAGGAGGTGGATACGAGGGTTCCTGGCACAGAATGGAAGCAAGGTAAGACTCTAAGGCCCCATAAGGGTTAGGCTTACAAGGAAATGCCAGCCAATTGTAAATATGTTATTTAAACAGGCAAAGGATAAAGCTTGCATTAAAGTGATTGCTCTGGGGTTTTGAATCGAGCTCAGTGGGACGGGGGGAGAGAGAGCGATTGACTTAGTGACCCCCCTGGGCCAGGTGCCTCCCCCTATGGTGGGGGACTCTTTTTCCAAAAAGGGGTGGGGAGAGAGGAAGAGTTGTTCTTTTTTCTGGGTAACATAAATTCACGGTGGTGATTAAAGAATACTAATTTGAGCTTCCAAGCACAGTGGTAGCTCAAAAGCGCATGGGTAGAGCATGGTGCCAAGGAAGGGGACCTCACCCCGCCTTCCGTGGTCCACCGATAAGGATTGCGGGGTGCAAGAAATGCCTGGCTCAGAACCCTGTGTTTAGTTTAACAATGTTCATGTTGACAGTTATTGTTTCAAGCTGTTGCACAGCACTGGTGATCCTTGCGTACAATAGGGAAAAGAGCCGGAAAAGACAAAAATGTGTGAGGGGATAATATCTACCTATAACATACGATGGTTAAATAATGTGGTGAAAAGAACAAGGGTCCTAAATGAACTGAAAAGGCAGACAGCAGGGTGGCATTCTTGCAGAAGACCCACCTGACTTCAGCCAAGCAGAGAAGCTAAAAGAGGTTGAGTGGGGCATGTATACCACTCATCATGCCAAGTCCACCCTCACAAAAGGTGGCAATCTTGAGCCATAAAAATTGCCTCCTAGAAGTGAAGGAGACGTATTCAGACCCAGAGGGAAGATTTGTAATGATCAGAGGGACCTGGGGCCACAGCCTGCTCTCTGCCTAATATCTATGCTCCTAACCCTGAGAGGAAAAGAGGGACATTCTTTGAACAAACCTTAATGAGAGTTGCACCCCCCCCCCCGGAGAATTGTATCTGGTGGAGGGAGACATCAACACCGCTTTGAACCCATCTCTGGATAGGTCAAGAACCAAACAGGTCAGCAGTGGTCCAGCAGCGAAATGCCTGGGAGGACTCATAAAGGAAATGGGCTTGATGGAGGCCTGGCGACTCCTCCACCCCAAGGTCAGGGACTACACTTGCTGGTCTGCCCACATCAGGCCTACTCCAGGTTGGACTTTGTCTTGGTGTCCACCAAGTGGGCATGTGCCCTGACATCAGCCAAAATCCATTCACGGTCCATCTTAGACAATGGGGCAGTATCAGTAGCCCTTTCCCTCCCCCACATCAAAGACCTCATCCTGAAGACTTAATGCTCCCTGCTGAATCAGGAAGAGTGCAAAAAGGCAATCAAAGCATGCCTGCAAGATTATAAGGAGACCAATGACCCATGGGAGCACTCAGCGGCAATGTGGTGGGATGGATTTAAGGCTGTACTCACAGGGAAGGTAATAGCCTTAGCTGCAGCAACAAAGAAAAATAGGCTTGAAGAACAAACAGCCCTAGAAGCCAGAATATTTGGCCTAGAGGCAGAACGCAAAATAACACTGGACAGGGAAGTTAAGAGGGATCTGGAAAGGCAGAGGGACAAGCTAAATAAACTGCTAGATGACAAAAATAGAGGGGACCCTACGCTATTCCAGACAATGGTTCTATGAGGTGGGAAACAGGCAGTTGTGAAAAGAAGCAGTGGGGAGGTTGGTCTTAAAAATCAGGAAAGGAAAGGACACAGGGAGCTTAGACTCAGACCCAAGGAAGATTGTTCAACACTTCGAATCTTTTTATAATGAGTTATATAGGGCAGAAAAAACAGGCAATTACAAGGAAAAACTGGAGGCTTTCTTCAGCAGGCTACCCATCCCCAAATTACTGAAGACCCAGAGGGAAGGGCTGGAGGCCCCAGTCACACAGCAGGTGATAATGGGAACAATAAATTAGCTAAAGGGAGGTAAAACTCCAGGGACTGATGGATACCCCTGCAGAATTTTACAAGACTTTTCAGGGTGAGCTGGCTCCACTGCTTGAAAAGGTGTGTAGGGTGGTCCAGAAGGGAGAGGGAGCACCACCCTCTTGGCAGTATGCACAGATCTCGGTAATACACAAAGAAGGAAAGGATGCCACCCTCTGTGGGTCATACAGACCAATATCTCTTGAATGTAGATCAAAAAATATTCACTTCAGTGCTGGTGGGGAGACTTCAGGAAGTGGTGGGAACTCTGGTCCACCTGGATCATACAGGATTCATCAAAGGGATGTTAATACATGTTAACATCAGACGCCTTCTAAACCTAATCGAATGGCAACATCAGAACAAAGCCCTCTCCCTTGCAATATTTATGGATGCTAAAAATGCCTTTGACCATGTGGACTGGGGTTCCTTAACCAAGACACTAGAAATGATGGGACTGGGAACTAAATTCAGAGATAGCATAGATGCCCTGTATGCCTTCCCACAGGCAACAGTACGGGTTAACAGAATATCATCACCCAGATTTCATCTGCAGAGGGGCACTCGGCAAGGCTGCCTGTTCTCCCCCCTCCTCTTTGCCATCTGCATCAATCCACTAGCTATAACAATTAGGAAACACAAGGAGATTGAGGGAATTAGAGTTGGCAGCAGGTAGCATAAGATTTCTCTATATGCCGACGATACCCTCTTCAACCTAATTTCACCCTAAAAGTCACTTCCAGCTCTTCTCAAGGTCCTAGAAGAGTATAGTGAAATTTCAGGGTACACAATTAATGTAGAGAAGTCAGAACTGATCAGGGTGGGTGGGGGAGAGAAGGGAGGAAAACTTTTCATTCAAATGGGCACCTGCAAGGTGGTCAGATATCTAGAGGTTAGGATATCTCCCAGAGAAATTTACTATTCAAGCTGAACTACAGGTATACCAAACTCTGTTCAAAGATACAAGCAGACATCAACAGATGGGAGTTCCTTCCGCTAACACTGGCGGGTAGGATTAGCACTTATAAGATGAACATCCTCCCCGATTGTTGTTCCTGATTCGGCCCCCAATAGCTATTCCAGCCTCTTCTGGTCCAATGTTAACGAGACTATACTAAAATTCATCTGGAACAAAGGGAAACACAGAGTGGTGGCTAAACTCTATCCCTTCCCAGAGAAGGGTGTCTGGCCATTCCGACCTAAAATTATACTGTCTAGCAGCCCAGTAAGTGCCAGTGGTGACATGGATTAAGCAGGAGGAAAATTTGGGGTGAGAAATAGAGGCCGCCCAGTCATGCCCAGTCCCCTGTTTGCACTCCCACATGCCACCCTCACTACACAGACCTGGGCTGAGATCAGAGACCCATGTGTCAAACACACTTAGGGGACATCAAGAAGGCAGGATTATCACAAGTACCCCAAACACAGTGGGCTCTTTGATGTCTAAAATAGGGACCCAGGCTTCCTTCCAGTGAAGACTGACCCAGCTTACCATAGGTGGAATCACCACAGACTGGCCAGATTCAGCTCCCGATCCAGAACAGGAACATAATAACATTCCGGAAATGCAGAACAAGTTTTCCTGCCCAACAGGACTTTCACAGATACCTCCAGATTCAACACTTTATGCAAGCAAACCAGATAGTCCTCAAAGTAGGCAGGGATCTGACCCTCTGGAGAATTTTCTTTACTGGGGCAACACTTAGGATCCAAGAGACTGATATCAAGCTTCCTATAAGGCCCTGGTGGGCAGTGGAGAGGAAAAGCTAGAGACACTGAGAAGGAAATGGCAAGAAGAATCTTGGTAGACTTGCCAAAAGAGAACTGGGGCAGGGAATGGGAAAGGGATTGAGGGTCACGCATCACCTGAATGGAGCTTTAGGTGGAAATGCTGGACCAGATTCTTCCACACACCCTCAATCATGCAACACTTTGCCCCCACCAACTTGGCCATGTGCTGAAGGGGATGTGGACAAACAGGTACCCACTACCACATCTTCTGGGATTGTCCCAAGATCAGAGGATTCTGGGACAGGGTGTGGGCAGAACTTTCAGAGATGTGGAAAGTTCAGCTTCCCATGGACTTCAACTTATGGGTCCTGGGGTGGGTTGGAAATGTACTTAAGAACCCCCAGCCTCAAAAGTTGCTCAGAATTTTGAGCCTGGTTGCCCTTCAGGAGATTATGACTAATTGGCTGAGGAGCCCCCCACCATCGTATGACTCCTGGGTACACAAGGGGGGAAGGGTTAGAGAGAATGGAGGCCCTCAGAGTGAAGATTAGCTGCAGGTAGACTGACACAGAAAGATAGGCAAAATTGATTGTCAGGGAGCACCAATAGGTGAAGACCACTAGATTAAGAGAAATATCAGACGAGGGGAGAGTCCCTCTGTTGGAATTTTAGAGAAGGACAGAGACCAGTACTAAGATCAAGCAAGTTAATGTTGTAGTTACAACTGTAAATAGTTGTATTTTCTCATCTAACATAGAAAGTTCCCGGTTATCCAGACAGACTATATTATCCAGAGTCATCTGACTGAAATCAGAAAGAGATAGAAAAGTATAGTGGAAGGCAGAGAAAAGAAATGGTATTTGTACTCATGATATTCAAGGGGATTTCATATATAGCCTTAGACAGATCCTACCACTGTAATGCATTCTATCTTTAATCTACAATGGTTCTAAGGCATGCTGCTTAGCATTATAGAATGAAATGTTTATAATAAACAAAAGTTTATACTATGGATGTACATCCTCAACTGTATGGTGAATACACACTGTTATGTTTTCCTGAGGGAATGACTGTATACTTTTGTATCCACAATGTGGTGCCCTCTACAAGAGTGGCCCCAAGGATGAACCCAGGAAACTACAGACCAGTGACCCTCACATCCATCGTGGGTAAGCTAATGGAGACTATCCTGAAGGAGAGGCTGGTGGCCCTCCTAGAGGCCAAAGGACTACAGGACAGCAGACAGCATGGCTTCATATGGGGTAGATCCTGCCAAACCAACCTGGTGGAGTTCTATGACTGGGTAACTAGGCAACTGGACAGGGGCCATGCAGTAGATGTCCTGTATCTGGACTTCAGTAAGGCATTCGACTTGGTGCCGCATGGAAGGCTGGGAAATAAGTTAGTAGGCACAGGGGCAGGTGCAAAGCTGGTGAGATGGGTAGGAAACTGGCTTCAGAGAAGGCAACAGAGGGTGGTTGTGGATGGGGAGTTCTCACACCCAAGGGTAGTGACGAGCGGTGTTCCACAGGGCTCGGTGTTGGGACCAGTGTTGTTCGGGATATTCATTGCAGACATGTCATGGGACATCAAGAGCAAGATCAGTCTGTTTGCTGATGATACCAAGGTAGGCGCGGTGGTGGATGACCTAGGGAGATGGCAGGGGTTGCAGGATGATCTGGCAAAGCTTGAAACCTGGTCAGACACCTGGCAACTGGGCTTTAATGCCAAAAAGTGCAAGGTGCTGCATATTGGGATGAAGAACCCAAGGAGGAGTTACCAGCTGAGGGGAGTGCAGCTAGCCCAGACAGAGGAGGAGAAGGATCTGGGTGTGCTCATTACAGGGTCAATGAACAACTCGGCACAATGTAGGAAGGCAGCTGCAAAGGCCAACAAAATGCTGGGTTGTATTGCAAGGGGTATATCCTCGAGGAGGTGATTCTGCCACTGTATAGGTCATTAGTTAGACCGCACCTGGAGTTCTGCATGCAGTACTGGCACCCGTATCTGAAGAGGGACATTAAGTTATTGGAGGGGTGCAGCACAGGGTGACAAAGATGATCAAGGGGCTGGGGGACTTATCATACGAGAGGAGGTTGAGGGAGTTGAACATGTACTCACTGAAGGAGAGGAGGGACAGGGGGGACATGATTGAAACCTTTAAGTACATGAAAGGAATAAACAAGACTGGTACAGAGGGACTGTTCAAAGTAAGGGAGGGAAGGGACACCAGGGGCCATGATATGAGACTGGATGGAGGAAGGTTCAGGAGGGAGATGAGGAGACACTTTTTTACAGAGAGGGTGGTGGCTGGGTGGAATGCGTTACCTGCAGAAGTGGTATCCAGTAGAAGAGAGGACTGCTTCAAAAGGGGATGGGACAGGACAAGGGGGAGGGTTAATGAAGGGGAAGGGTGGAAGGAAGGGGCAACTGCAGAATAAGGGGTGCTAGCTGCACATTCGAGCATACTTGATAGACCTCTAGGCCTTTATCTGCTGGCAAATTTTGTTTGTTCGTATGTTTGTGTACTGCTTGATTGTTTTGTTAAAAGTGCAAAAGGGCTCACAAGGTCGCATTTTGTTGATAATTTACTGCTAGCACACTCAACTAATGTAGTCAGTACCCCAGCCTGAGGCAGTCCCCAGAACAATCTTCTGACCTACCCTGGCTGCCAATTTAGCTTGTCTACCTTTACCTTAGACCTGACCAAAGTACAACCATTACAGCCACCAGAACAGGGTACCATTAGTTCTAGCCTACCCTTCACCACCTTCCTGATCGAGGCGGACTGCTTATATGTTCTTGGCGCCTCTGGGAAGGCCTACAGGGAATCCCTATAGTAGGGTTGTGGCTGTTTCCTGAGAAGAGTGGTGGTGGCTCTTGATGGGACACCAACTGGGGGGGGAGGTCGAGATCCTGCTGGGGACCCTATATGTACTGGCAATTGCTGCAACTGATCATGTCACCATTGGCCAGGTCAGGCACGGCACCAGCGGAGCCTTCCCAGATGGGGGTCACCTTATTCCAGGGTGTTACCACCCATGTTTCAGGACCCATACGTCAGTGGCATACTTACTGGGAAAAAGAGGATTTTTTATGGATGTAGTAATGTATATAATGGCCCACAAAAATAAAAAACACCCCACCTTTATGCTAGCCTGTGCTAAGACACTACTCCTTAGCCTCCTACTTCTCTTGTGGGGAGACATAGAGCCAAACCCTGTTCCCCCTGGGACTTGCATCCCCCACCTAACACCCAGCACATCAGAATGGGCTCAAGCCAGGGGACTAAGGGTGGCCCATATGAATATCAACAGTCTGAGGCCTAAGATGCATGAACTAGAGGCCTGGGCCAGCCTCTACTCCCCTGACATAATATGCATTTCTAAACCTGACTGAAGCCGCATGTCCTCCCCACAAGGTTGAACTGGAAGGCTGAAACTTTTAGAAAGGATAGAGGGAAGAAGTGCGGGGAGTTCTGATACACTGTGGGTCCCAAATCAACGCAACCATGGTCTCTACCACGGACCTTGAAGAAGATGGGAGCAAAGCACTGTTTGTCAAAATTCTTGTCAGGGACCAAAAGTCACTACTTGTAGGGTGCACCTATAACACCCCAAGGAAGGCCATGGAAGCCCTGAGTATGCTGTTAAACACCATACCCACCCTGCCCAGCTGTGAAAAGATAACACTTGGAGACTTCAATCTAAACTGGGGGGACAAGCTAGGTGGGGAGGTCAAAAACAGCCTCCTGGGAGCAAATCTCACACAGTTGATGTATGTGCCTACACGCCTCAACCACAAGACCGGGAACCATACCACACTAGACTGGATACTGGTGACAAACCCAGAAAGGGCCAAACTGGTAGGAACATGTGCGGAATCACTCAGCGACCACACACCTACCCTGCTGGTGAGGAGGAATAACTTCCCCAAGCAACCCCCCAGAACCCTCTGGACCAGAAATTTTGTAGCGCTAAATGAAGGCTCCTTCCTTCAAGCCCTCTCGGAAGTGGACTGGGCCCAAGCCCTTAACACCCACTCTATTGACGGAGCCCTTGATGGCTTCACCAGACACTTTATGTCGGTAGCCAACAAGCACGTGCTCAGGAAGCTGATCAGGGTCAAAGGTCAGGAAGCCAGGTGGCTCAACCTGATCTTAAGCGGAGGCTGAAGGACAGGGATAAACTATGGGAAACCATAAGCACTCAAACTTGCAACAGGATTGGGTGCAATACCGAAGCCAGAAACAGCTGCAAAAGGAACTCAAAAATGCAAAAAAAAGCTACCTGCATGCGCTGCAATCCAAGAACCTGGTCAACCTAAAGAAGTTCTGGAGCCATATAAACACCCTGCTCAAGGGGGGCAAATGTAAGGTGGCTGGGCCAAAAAAAGTGAACTGGACACAGCTCTCCAACCCCATAACTACGGCCAACTCCTTCAACAACTTCTTTCTAGACCTGGAGCGTTCAGAATGGGCAATCTCAGCAAAGACCTGTCATCGTACATACCCTGGAAACCCCATCCAGGTTGGCAAGGTGCCCGAGGACCCCATCAGGGCCCGATTCCACCTTAAGCTGGTATCAGCAGGGGAGTCCTGAGCTACTCAGAGGCCTGAAACCAGATGGGCAGTAGGGTATGAAAACCTGGAACCCAAGCTGCTGAAAATAGGAGCTCCCGCTATTACGGGACCCGTAGCTCAACTCTTTAACAGGTACTTGATAAAAGGGAAAATACCAGCTCTGTGGAAGGTTGGACTGGTGACCCTATCCCGAAAGAAGGGTTACACGGAGATGTGGAGGACTACAGGCCTATCTCCATCCTAAGTACCTTAAGCAAGCTACTGGAGAAGGTGGTCTACCAACAGGTAAGCCACCACCTGGATCTGCACAACCTGCAAGCCCACCAGCAGCATGGCTTCAGGAAAAAATATGGGACCAAAACAGCCCTAATAAGCTTCACCACTGATGTGTGTGAAGCCTTAGGCCAGAACAAAATGCTTGACACGGTCTTCATTGACGTCACCAAGGCATTTGACCTGGTTGACCACCAGCTACTGCTGGAATGGCTCAGGGCTGGGTCCGACACTACAGACCAGCTATGGTTCACAGACTTCTCAATGGCAGGACACAAATGGTCCAGTGGAATGGTGCTATTTCAGCCGCACCAGTAGCCACAGGTGTTCCACTAGGGTCAATCTTAGGCCCCCTACTATTCTCCCTGTTCACAAACAACCTCCCCCAGCACTGCGGAGGGGTGAAAGTCACATTCTATGCTGATGACACAGTACTATATAGAACAGGAGAAGACACAGGTTCCCTTAACCAGGAGTTGAGTCAGGACCTTGGAGTTTTGAATCCTGGTGTCAGATTAATAGGCTGGCCTGAATGGCAAAAGATTAAAGCTATGCTCTTCGCCCAAAAAGTCTGGGCCAAAGAGATCCGTCCACCTATCACTCGCCACCAGGGATGGAGTAGGAGAGACGCTAGGAAAGGTCAACATGAAATACCTGGAATGTACATCGACCAGGAGGTCTCTTTCAGGAGCACATTGACCACCTCACAAAGGTAGTTAACCAAAAATCGGGCCTCCTCACAGACTTAACCCTTTCTAACTAAGGAAACCAGGAAGGCGATAGGGAATGGGATGATTCTCCCAATCTTTCTATGGAGCAACCTTGCTCCAGTCACTGAGAGCTACAGAAAGACAGCGACTGAGCCGCCTTTACCACAGGGTCGGCTGCTTCACTGTCAGGGCAGACAGAATGGAACACCACTGGAAGGTGCTTCAGGCCCTAAATTGGTCATCCCTGGAGGCAAGTTTAGCATTTCCCGCCCTGTATACGGCCTATAAACTACAGCAACCCGGGGCCCCTCTTGGGTTGAGAGACCTGCTCGTTCCTAAGACAGCGAGACAAGAGCTCAGATCCACCAATCGTACACTCCTAGAAATCCCCAGTGCCAGATCCTCCCTAGGTCAACAGTCACTCAGGGTCACCTTCCCCAAACTCTGGAATGAGCTCCCGAGAGAGATACAAGACAGCCCCACCATTGAGGGCTTTAAGAAAGGGCTTAGAGCTCACCTAGGGAAGGGGCCCCAGTACCTCTGTCTCACCTAAGGTCCTGCCAAGGGACCTAACGCAAGGTGATATCCTTGGGAAAAGATCGGTGGGCCATGGACAGACGGGTCTATCAGTCTGGTGGTAGAACTGTCCTTCGCACTTATATAGGTTTTTACTACTTGTTAACTGGTCTGTACCTAACAAATGTCTGTAGCTTTGGTTGTAATAGTTTCTGTACTGTAACGTTCTATTACGTACTCTATGTAAGCCTTGCTGCACTGTACACTCTATCTGCATTGGTTTTTCCCTCACTCTAGGTACCTGTAACTAATCCCGGGCCACCCCTGAAAAAAGGGACCACAAGGTTCTAGTGGGCCTACCCGATTACCAAACTTTAAATAAATAAATAAATAAATTGTATCTTCTGCCAAAATTACATAAAAACAGAACCCCTGTAGCAGACCGCCTAATAGTCTCTCCCATTTCATCAGTGACTGAATCAATTTCTAAGTGGATAGGCTTTTCATAAGGTAACCTGTACCTAGTCTCAAATCTTATGTAGAAGACACAAATGACATAACAAGGATTCTGAAAAATGTTGTGGTGGAAGAAAATAATTTGTTGGTGACTATTGAATTGAAAGCTTTAGTCCAACATACTTCATGAGGGAGGCCTACAAACTCTTCAACACTCTCTAAGAACTAGAGAGAAAATTCAAAACCCCAAACCACTATCTCATAGAGGTGGCTAGGTTTGTGCTAGAGTCAAACTACTTTTATTTTAAAACAAGTTTTATTCACAGTGTAAAGGTTTTTGATGGGAACAACTTTTGCTACAGGTTTGGCAAATTTACTTGTTGGAGAATGGAAGAAAGTTATATGTGATCCATAAAGAAATGAGTTTAAGAACTCCATTACACATTGGAAAAGGTACCTGGATGACATTCTAGTTGTATGGTCAAATACAGAACAAAACTTTAACATTTTCTTGAATATACAAATACTTCAAATTGCCATTTGCCTTTCATCTGGGACTACAAGCTTAGAGAAATTACATTCTTTGACCTGCTAATGTACAGACAGGAAAGGAAACTTGAGACTAAGCTATACAGGAAGGAAACGGCATGTAACACCCTTCTGAAAATGAATAGCTGTCACCCTCACCCTCCCCACATAAAGAAAAAATATCCCAAAAGGACATTTCCTGAGAGTGTGTCAGACTTGCTCAAAGTAAGAAAACTTTTAAGTAGAATCTGCAAAACTGACTGAAAGGCTGTTCGAAAGGAATCATAACTTGGAAACAGTTAAAAGTGGATATTAACATGCAGCTTAAATGGATCATAATATAAAGCAAGGCAAGGCACATTTATTTATATGGTGCCCAGTTCCTAAGGCTTTGGGTGCCTTACATAAAAACAGGTAGGGTAATACAAAATAGATCCAGAAAAACACATACAACATATAATACAGTATTAAAACAATAAATATAGTAATATAATGTCCAAAATTAAACTAGCTCTGGTCAGTCAAAGTCATCAGGAAGGCAGAAGAGAATAAATAAGTCTTTCGACCTTTTTAAACATCTCGACCATTGGGGCCTCCTAACAGAAGCTGGAAAGGAGTTCCATAGGGCCAGTCCAGTGACATCAAAGGCTTGGTTGCCAGGTTTTAATCTGGCCCTTGGAACCATAAGGAGGCCCCTGGTCGAGGAGCAGAGGGAATGGACTGAGGTGGCAGATGTCAGGAGATCAGCCAGATAGCCAGGGCCCAGTCTGTACAGGGCCATTGTAGGTGAGCAAGCCCACCTTGAAGATGATCCTCCACCTGACAAGCAGCCAGTGCAGAGCTTGTAGGACCAAGGTCACATGACTAGACCTAGACAGGCCTGTCAGCATCCTGGCCGCTGTGTTCTGCACAAACTGCAGCCGGCGGAGGGTCCCTTCAGTGACCCCAAAGTATAGAGCATTACAGTAATCAAGCCTGGATGTAACAAAGGCATGTACCAGTGATGGCAGGTCCTCAGGCAGAACTAGGGGTTTAATCCTGGTGATATTCCTTAAGGGTTAAAAACCACTTTAGCCCACAGATGACACCTGAGCTTCAAGTGTCAATCTGTCATCCAGGATAACGCCAAGATCCCACACCCTAGGGAGGCCATCAATGGAGTGGACCCTAGGAACAATCCTGTAGCCACTCCAGAGACACTCCCATCATGCTTGTGACCCAACTCAGTCACCAGGACCTCTATCTTGTTGGGGTTCAGTCACAACCAACTGGAGGGCATCCAGTCATTGATCTCAGCCAGGCAGCTCTTAAGCACTTTCACAGCGTCCTATGTTCCAGGGGCAAAGAACATGTACAGTCGGTGATCATCTGCATAGCAGTGAAAACCCACACTGAAATGCCTAATGAGCTCACCCAGGGGCAGCATATACAATACATCGTGAATAACATTGGCAACAAGATCGAACCCGGAGGCACTCCGTATGGCAGGAGATTCAGGGAGGAGAAGAAATTCCCCATAACCAACTGTTGCTTCCTGCCAGACAGATAGGACTCAAACCAGTTGATTACAGTACCAGTGAGTTCACAATATTCTCTAAGGCAATCTAGAAGCACAGTGTAATCCATGGTGTCAAATGACGATAACAGATCAAGGAGCACAAGAATTGACCTGTCTCCTTTATCTCATGCCCTAAGGAGGTCATTTTGCACTTAATCCACGCCGCTTCAGTGCTATGCCTAGCCCTGAAATCCGACTGAATGGCTCATAGATATAAAAGGTCATGAGGTTCTCCTGAGCTGCTGCATCAGTATTTTCTAAACATGCTTTCCTAAAAATGAAGGTTGAGATTGGACAGTAATTCACCAGGACATCAGGGTCGAGAATGGCTTCTTCAAGAGGGCCTCACCAGAACCTCTTTCAAGGCATCCAGAAAGACTCCTCCAACAACAAGCACTGGACAATCCCAGCAAACATGGGGCCATCAGTCCTGACACATCTCATCAAGAAATGAGTCGGGGCCAGGTCAAGTTCCAGGTGCGCCTGAGCTTCGAGATCACCCTCAATGACCTCAGCCACCTCCAATGGTTTAAACTCCCCAGGCAATCACAGTGCCTCTGCTTCCACCAGGCTGATCACTGTGAGGTGGAACTTGTCTCACTGACAAGATCCTTGACTGGATAGAGGACACCCTGTCAGAGAAGAACTGAGCAAACTTGTCACCTAATGTGGTTGAAAAAGCTTTTTTCAGCTGTAGACAGATTGGATGCAAAAGTCAATCCAAAGTCCAAAAGAGCTGAGATGGTCTGTTCCTCCCTGCATAATCTCCTGGACAGGAACTCTGCCTTCTTACAGTTGATTGCCCTTGTACTACTATAATAATGAGCATGCAAGCCAGTTTGTTCTCCTCTGACCGGTCTTCCACCAGCAATGCTCCAACTTCCACCCCTGATCTTCATCGCCTTGAGATCTTCATCAAACCAAGGGATCTCAGGTGAGAAGATCTGGGTCATATACGGACCAGTGTGATGGCATTGAGTGCCTCAGATACCGCTTCTATTATAGGCGGCCACTGCTTGCCCATGCCAACTGTACATGCAGCATTTATACTAGATAAATCAGCTATCGCCAGAAGTCCCTTTGGGGACAATCCCCTTAAAGGATGATAGCTAATCATCTCAACAGAAGAGGGACTTTCAGGGGGGCCCCAAACAGGAACTTCACTGTGCAATGATCAGACCAGATGATCTGATCAGTCTTGAGATTCATAACCTCAGGCTCCAGTGAGAAAACCAGGTCCAACGTGTGGCAGCGGTGATGGGTCGCAGAAGTAACTACTTGTGACAGGCCCAGTGATATCATCAACTGGAGGAGGTCATAACCAAACTGTGAGGATCTATTATCAATCTAGGGGTTGAAGTCCCCCAAAATCAACCATCTGGGGGACTCCAACACCTTGTTGATGATTAAGTCTGCGACTTCCTGCAGGAAATCTCCTCCCAACCCTGGAGGGCGGTAAATGAGGAGAATTCTGCAGCCTGCACCTGGACCTCTATGCACCACCACACACTAAAAGGACCTGGCTGACCCCACTGGGTGCATGGTAAAGCCCAAGCTGGATCTAAAACAGATGGCCACATCCACACCCCTGCGTTCCCTCCTTGGGCAATGCAGCACGGAGTACCCGGGAGACGTCCGGTTCCAAAACTGACCTGACATCGTCACCCAACCAGGTCTTCATAATGCAAGCCAGATTGACTGAAGAAATCAAGTCTGCTATAATTGCAGTCTTGTTTCTCATCAATCTGGCACTGCACAGCCCGATGAGGACTAGTGGATGCTGCAGGCCCCCTGGTCACCTGCCCACTCAGTCTGGTGGGAATCCTGGGGATAGAGACCAAACACATCTGGCCACTCTCTTGGTTCCATCTGGCCCCAGGACATCTCCTGCTCCTAACCACCCCAATACCCTTTACCTCCACCAAGCCCGCTGTACCCTGTCGCTGCCAATCTACATGCTCCCTAGTGATGCTGACCTCCCTGCAGCACCTAGCTGCAATAGCTGAAATAGAGAAGTCTGCAAAGGGGTGGAGGTCATGCAGCTGCGATGCAGCATAAGCACTACGAGAGGGTCTAAGGCTCCAGCATATCCCCAATACTAACCAGAGCACCTTAAAACACTACTGTCTTTAAACACCCAACTATTCCAACCCAAACAGGAATAGCCACACACCTACTAGGACTATTTAAAGACCTATAGCAAGCACAACTCACATCCACCTTAATACACAGGTTAACCTAAACACACACACACTCCCACACACACACACCCAGCCTCCCAATACTATAAACATACATCCAACATCCTCCCTAATACATACATTATCCTAAAATACACTCACACAACAGTCACACATTAAATTAAAACCCCACCACAACAACCCAAGAATTTACAAAAATAATAACAATAAAATAATAAGACAACTACAATATATAAATACAATACATAGGAGAATCCTAGGGGCACTATGTCCAGAAGGCAAGGAGACTTCAGAAGAGCAGTTTAGCAAAATTAAGACATGTCCAAAATGAGAGAGTCAATTGGCACAGAGTCTCAGGCTCAGAGAGAGGTTAAGGAAGGTGCTCTCATCACCTTCCTAGCTGTAAAAACACCAGCACAGAGACAGTCGCCAAATACAAGAAGTCCCAACAAGCTGGAAAGATGTAGCAAAACAATTTTGAAGGCGCTCTCACTGCCCACTATAATCATGGAAGGAAACCAAAATAAGCAAATGGGGCACACAAGAATGATTTTTGTAACTGCATATACCCCTATGGCCCCAACAATACTTAGAAAAACACTAGATTGTCCTGAAAATAGACCCTTGACTTAATGAGATCACTGCACAGGAGCCTAGGATTACATATAGAAGTGGAAAAACATCAAAGACCAATTGGTTCATGCCACACAACATGGCTACCTGGTCCACCAAAGGTAACTATAAATGTGGCTACTGTGTTCATTGAGCCAGTACTACAAACACTGCAACATTTAGCCACCGCTGCACTGGAAGAAAGTTTAGCTAGATTCTGGTGGTTTTTTTTTATATAATTTTGGCCTAGAAATATGTTTCTGGGCACCCCAAAATCCTGGTGCACCAGCTTAGCAAGGGGAGACATTTTGCAGGTTGTAAGACAACAATTCCCCTGTCACACACAAAGTGATACGACAGTGGGCTTTTCAGCTCACACCCAAAACAATGACATTTACACGCTCCTTCCCCCTCCTAGCTCAGTCAGCCCTCCCTTGTCCTTCCCATTGCTAATTAATTTTTTTACTTTAAGTGGACCAGGGTGGCCACCTCTGGTATCGCTTTATACCACCCCTTCCCCTCCAGATCACCCACCTCCATTTGAACTTCCCGATGCTGATTATTTTTTTTACTTAAAGTGGACCACAGTGCCCACCCTGGTACCATTTTATGCCATCCCTTCCCTCCAGATCACCCACCCCTTAAAAAACATATACGTGGCAACACCTGGGTAACCAGCCCCGGTACTGCCAAACACTCTCCGGATACTCCCAATCCCCAGTGTTGGGTCAGGTCCCCTTGCAAAAAAAAAAAACTGTCCCACACTGATTTTTTTTTTAAACCTGCAAAGAAGAATATTGCCTTTCGCTGATTTCAGCCCCCTACACCCCTACCCACCCCAACCCAAACCCCCCACTCAGCATCCAGCACCTCACACCCCACCATACACCCTCACTCACCTAAAGATGATCGCATGTCATAGATCCACTCTCTGATGTCCTCATCCTGGAACTGTAACTGTGATATGAGAAAATAAGGTAAGCCTGGTTAATGTATTTCAATGCATTTTGAACTTTTACTCATAATTTTGTCATTTTTATTTTTCAACCAAATTTTCAACATGGCATTTTAGGAACCCCACCTCATGAACAAGGCAGGTACAATTTTTTACATTCATGCTGAAAGGTGATTTTCTAGTCACTTCACAAAACCACCTTTCATGACATTGGGTCATAAGAAGACTATGTTCAAAATTTGGGGTCAAAATATTAAAAGACAAAGATATGAATATATGTTGAACTTTTTCTATGCCCTCTCATTGGTAATTTTCAATATTTTCTCTCCAAACTTTCAACATAACCATTTTTCACACCACCTCATAAACATGACAGGAGTCATTTTTCAGAACCTGGCCGAAACATATTTTCACACTTGTGGCATGAAATGACATTTCACCCAGTATTCTATGGATGCAACATGTCATATTTATAAGGTGAGGTTATAAAACAACTATGTTAAAAATGTAGGGCACAATTTGTAAAACAAAGGCAGAAGCACTGTGGAGCCTGAGCAAGATAGCCGCTCAATGATAGTGCTCAACAGCCTGATGGACAATCTTTCAGTTTAAAGTGATTATTTCATTTTGGATAGACCTAAAAATAACTGAGTATTGCATCGGAACCCTACTAGTGTAAGATGGGGAACCCGCAAAATGAACAGTCATAGGGATCAGAAGCTAAAGCAAAGAATCCCCCAATGGCTCCAGCCACGAGGTCCACTCTGGCACGAACAGAGGAATTATCAGATGCTACAATCCATCAGCATGAAACTTACCCGGCTCATCGCATCAGTGACTAACCTCACTGATAAATTCAACAGGCTCACTAACCGAGTAACGACCTTGGAGACTAATCTCAAACAGGTCCAGACCACAGCAGTTGAGGCCTCGAAGCATGCAGATGCAACAATGGGGGCTGTTAATATAGTCCTCAAGGAGAGAACCTATTGGAAATCACATCTGGAAACTTTGGAGAACCAGGTCCAGTCTCAACATCAGAATTCTGGGGATGCCTGAAGGCTGCAAGGAGACCATCTTCTGCTGTTCCTGCAGGAGCAGTTCATAGAGCAGATGGTGAAGAAGCCACCCCTAAGGCCCAACTTTTCCAAAAGGCCTATAGGGTGAGGCAAAAAGGCTGACCGGACAATCCAGAGGCTCCCAGAATGACTGTGGTGGTGATGACCAATGGGGCTGGCACCAGACATTTCTTACTGGCCTTGGAACATCATCTCAGAGAAACCCTTCTACGGGATGGTCAGAGGATTCAGCTTTTCCTGGACATCAGCTATGCCATATGCCAAAAAAGAAAATGATTTGAGGAGTGCAGGCCATACTATGTGAAGCTTCCATCCAGCATGGTATGATTTTTCTGGCCTGCCTTGGTATCACGCATCTTGGGAGGATTTTTCTGTTCACCGACCCCAGTGAGGCGATGAAATGGTGCCAGAATCATGCTCCTGTAAGTGCTGTTGAGCTTGAAGATCATTCGTCCAACGAAGAGGATACTTGAACTTTTCCCTGTTTTTCCCCTTTTCCTTAATTTTTCCCTCAAGATGGGTGAGTGCCACAAATCAGAGTAAGGGGGCTATTGAAGGGCTATTTTATTGCAGACCTGTACAGTGCATTACCTGTTCCTATATCCTTCACACTAATCATTCGGGACTTTACAGTTATGATTAATAGACTTTGTGGTTCTACTTGGCACTGTACCTGAGAACATAGTAAATTAGTTTGGTTCTGTAAATGTTTTGCTCCCTTTTTAAGGCTGGGGATTTATTGATCATTATTAAGTGGCTGAACGTCTTTATCACACTGCTGTAATAGCACATTTAGTGCACAAAATGTGGTAGAGCATGGTATTTCTCATTCCCTTTCGAGGGACTGGATATTGTGGACTTTCTGATATAGACTTTGTGGACTTTACGCCATGCTGCTCCTGAGCTCATTTCCACAGTTCATTGTAAATTTGAATATTTGCTTATCAAAGAGGTATTTCCTCCCAAAGGACGTATCTTATAGCAATAGACGGACTGGTCATGCATATTAAGAGGAGTGGCACCCTCATAGAGTATAATGATGTATTTTGATACTGTATGTCTTTACTTGTAATTTCAGACTATATGTTTGTATTTACTAAAATAATAAACAAAGTTAAAAAAAATTTCCAAAAAAATTATTACAAACATATAGCCCTGTGCACAACAATGTGGAGTGCCTCCATGCTGCATATGTGAGGTGCAGAGACACTCCACACTTATTGTGCCCCATGCACGGGATTCACGAAGGGAGGAAGCACAGCACCAACACACCCAATCCCCCCCGGCTCATGGACTGCAATGTGCTGGAGGTGGGCTGGGGGCATGCCAGCACTAAGCGCCATGCACTTAGGCACATAGTGCTGGTCACAGGGATGTGGAGGAGGGTGCAGGGTATGCCAGGGAGAACCCTGACATAAGATCCCAATGTGCACTATGCACAACCTGCTGCTGCATGGACCAGGCGGATAGCCCACTCCCCCACTGCAAGACCGCTGTGTCCATCCCCGATGTCGCCCTGTGCCACCCTCCTCTGCACACACAGTGCCCTCTGGCCCCAGTAGGTGCCCCCAGACACACATCAGGAATACATCCCCAGCCCCTGACCTGTACAGGACCACCAGACCACCAGGCAACCCCTGCAGTACCAGCCCCCACCTGCATAGCTGGTGGCTGGCTAGGCACGGCCAGTGGCACTGAACCTCCACACCCTCAGCTGCCAACCATCCAAGTGATGCCGAGCCTGCCCATAGGCAGTGCACTCCAGCATCACTTGGCAGACCGCAGCCAAGGAGGTGTGTGGAGCCTTCACACCGGCCGCATTCTCATCAGGCACCGCCATGCAGGTTGGGGGTTTCAGGTATGGTGGCGGTTGCAGCGGGTGGCCACTGTATGACTGGGGCACTGCAGGTGTTACACACTGGATGGGGCATAGCTGCACAGGTCCAGGTGTCTGCTGGTGCAATTTACACACCAGGACCCATGCCAGCATAAGGGATCCACTGTGGGACTGGATGCCCGACTGGGTCCATGACTCCACCCCACAGAGTGCTGCATGCCGGGGGGGCCGTGCCCATGGACATGTTGCAGCCATTGGTGAATACCGGCAGCAGGCACCTGTCCACAGGTGCAGGGCTATGGGGGTGGTATACACACCTCTGGTGCATAATTCCCACCTGTTAGTGCATAGGCACCATTGAGTGCAGTGACAGCCTCTGGCCCAGTAGGTAGTGCCTTGTCATCCTGTACTGGTGAACTGAGTTCAGGTTTTAGCTAAGTGAGCCTGCTGGATGGGCCCAGGTTTTGGGAGACAGAACCTCCTCTGACTGGAAAGGAAAGGTGCAGGGTTTCCCACATGGGCCCAAGTACCATATAGTGAAGAGAACTCTTCTCTTGGCATAGGACCCTTTACCTCTGCACCTGTGTCTGACAGATAGACTCTCTGCCCTACGTATCTGTATCTTTAGCCACATGAAGCTCAGGGCCCAGAGGGCCTTGCACTTCCACAGCCCACCAGCAGCCCCACAAATTCTTGACAGCTGTTGCCACGCAGATGAACAGGCTCTTCCTGGCACAGAGATGAAGAGACCTCGTGAATGAAGATATGATCCTACTAGCTCAAAAAGAAAGGACATTTTTTCAAAACACTTCATTACTGCACTGGTTAGGGTTCAATTTACTGCCAAAAAAGTAGGGAAAAGTGATGTTGGGGTTCAAACTCTACCCCCCCACTGATGTGCTACCTTCATGGATTTGTATCTGTGGCTGCAGAAGCGCAGACCCCATAGGGGCCTGTGCTTCCGCAGCTGCAACTGTGTGTGTGCAGCGTCCATGAATGCCTGTAGCTGCAGAAGTGTTGGCAGCACAGGGGACCGCACATCTTCAGAAAGAAGTACTGTTGCAATTTTGGTATCATGCATTTTGTGGGGCCTGCGCTTCTGCAGTCAGAGGTCAGTGTGTATGTCTTGCATCTGCTGCTGCAGAAGCTCAGGCCCCTTAGAGGCCGTGCTTCTATAGCCACAACTATGTGTATGTCTTACAGTGTGCATGAGTATATGTGGCTACAGAAGCACTGGCCCCAAAGGGTAATGCGACTTCAGACCAAAAAACTTTTGTAATTTGGGTATTGTGGATGTGTATCTGTGGTTGCAGGGCCCTGTGCTTCTGCACACAGAAATAGTTTTGTGATTTGAGTATATTGCGGATCTCTCTGTGCTACCACAAGAGACTGTGTATGCCTTATAGTGTGCATGCCACAGATACAAATCCAAGTAGGTAGCACATCAGTGTTATTGCATTTATGTCATCTGGAAACAGTTGTATGTTGTTTGGCTTACCTGATGATGGCTGTCTGTGGCTGCCTGTGTGGTCTTGTCCTTTTGCTGCTCGGGGTGGCGAGTTAGGATTTCCCTACTTTTGTGGCCATAAGTTAAACCCTAACTGGTGCATTAACACAGTCTTTTTTTTTCCAAAGAATACATTATAATTAGATTAGAGGTTCTATGTTAAACCCCTAACTTTGTACTTTAATAGCTTTGGCAGCATTTTAAGAAACTACCTCAAATTTGGCACACATTGTCTATGAAGCAATTTATTATTTATTTATTTGAAGTGTGTTGTCAGGAAACGCATACTGAGCTACAATAGCTCATTTCCAGACGTGTTCTGGGAGAAGTGGGGGAGGGGGAATACAGAAGATATGGAGATACAAGGATGCACAACATTTTTTATTCTTATATACATTTTTGCATTTTTTGTGTCCCAGTTTTCTCCCACCCCTGTCTCATCATGAACACGCATGTGTGGAGCCACGCACACGTTGTGCTGGAGATGCCTTCCCTTTATGTCACCCCTCCCACCTGCGCCATCACTGGACCTTCATCTTGCAGCAATGGAACTATGAGGGGGGGCGACAACCTTCCCGGGAGAGGAGACCTGCTGTTAGGCAGCTCGATCCAGCTCTCTCCCCCCATGCCAGCTCCCTGGTGACCCGAGGTCATTCTGAACCCAGGAACCAGTGTGGCGTGAGGTGAGGCATCCAGAGCCTCAACCCTCAGCACCACCGGACAGGCTGAGATGCACAACATTTTAAAGTGATAAGCAAACAGTACATGCCATCCAGTTTAGACAAGGTAAAATATCTAGTTTATATATATGCAAACATATAAGCTTACTATATACATTTACTGTACACAAAACCAAGTCACATACAAACACACAATGCTGTGATATACATTTCCATGAATGGGCTAAACAAGGATAAGTACTAAAGCAAAACAGTTTTAGGTAATCGCTTCAGACACTAGGATATGAGTTGAGGTCATTTGTTAGGTTAAGGGAGAGCAAGGGGGAGGAGACTGGACAGCCAAAGGGCCTTCAAAGGGTCTTAATATGTTGAAAATTCTGTGATGTCAGCTTGTGTGGTTTCTGAGATCTGCATATGTTGGTTTCCTGTAGAGGGCTAATTGTTTTCCCTATACTTAACATTTTTTCTCACCTACAGCCTAGACAGAATGGAATGTTTTCTGAAAATTTCAGCATAGATGCAGCCTGTGCCGAGGTAGTGTCTTTCAAAGGTTTCATGAAAAAATATTAAATGGGTCCAGAGTAATATGAGAAAGTAGGTCCATTTTTTTTTTATTCTATTTTTAGGGCCTGTGCAGGATGGCCCATTCAGAAGAGCACCCAGCCCCATCCCCACAACCTCCAATGGGACTCATTGCCAGCCTTTTGCCCCAGGGCTTGCCCCCAGTAGGGTCAGTGGGGAGGCTCTCACCCCTGCCATACCCTAGGATCTGGTTTGGCTGGCGAGCTGGTCAGGGGCAGGGCTCCTGCGAGTGCCCTCCTTCATCCAACCACTGGAAATTTCCTTCATGTTTCTTTTTCCCTGCAGAGGGAGACATGCAGGGATGCCAATGGTGATGCCGTGCATGTTCCTGTACACAGCACACCAGGCCTCTGCCCCACCGCTCTCCCTCCATCATACAGCATTGGTGTGACAACCCCTAGCCTCCACTAGGGGCCAGGCTAACACCGACCATGGTTCCCCACCCTCCTGGGAGCAGGAAAGTTGTCCTAGAGATGCTCAATCCTCATCCTCCTCCCCAGCCAACCCCAGCGACCTGCTCGCTACCAGACATGAGTCAGCAGCATGGCAGGAAGTAAGCACAGATGTCTCAGCCCTCCACGCCACTGGGCCTGCCTAAGTAAGTCCAGTTTAAAATATTTCAGTGGGATTTGAGCTTTTACTCATAACCTTGTCAATTTGTAATATTTTACACCAAATTTTCAACATGGCCCTTTTGGGACACCATGAACACAGGTGATGAAGTTTTTCAAACCTATCTCAAAAGGTGATTTTACAGTTGCTGTGCAAAATCACCTTTCTGGCAGGATTTGAAAATGTTCACCAACTGGGTTCATGAGGTGGGGTCATAAGAAGACTATGCTGAAAATTTGGTGTAAACATACGTTCACTCATAACTTTGATAACTGTCAATATTTTGACTGCAAGCTTTCAACGTAGTCATTTTTTCACACCAATAGATAAAATGTGACAGGTGTCATTTTTTAAATCCTGGACGAGATGTATTTTTGCACTTGTGGTGCAAAATGACATTTTGGCTAATATATTTTATAAATGCTACATGGTATGTTTATAAGGGGAGTCATAAAATGATGATCTTGAAAATTTAGGGTCAAAAAATTAAAAATAATAATAATTATTACGAAACGTTGTGTGTAGTGCCAGCCTTTACCTCAGCAGGTAGTGCTTTGTGATCCACGCCAGTGAGCTGAGTTCAGGAGTGAGCACTGAGAGCCTGCTGGATGGGGTGAGGCTGGGGGGATGGTGCTGTTATGTGACACCACCCACAGCTGGGGAAGGAAAGGTGCAGGATTGCCTGCATGGGCCCAGGTACCATATAGTGAAGACAGCTCTTCTTTTGGCATAGGGCCCTGCACCTCTGCACCCATGAGTGGCAGAAGACCCTGTGCATTGGCCAAAAGACAGACTCTTTGCCCTGTGTGTCTATATGTGCGGCCCACATGGAAGTGGGCCCTGCGATTCTGCTGCTCGCCAGACAGCTCCATGAATTCTTGACATCCGTGGCTGCACTTCCAGAGGTGGATGGAGACTTCAGGCCCTGCACATCTGCATCTCTTCACAAAGGTCCCTTTGGGACTTGCATGAATGAGGACAAAATTCTACTATCTCAAAAAAAAGGAAATTCTGTGCAAATTACTGCATTAATACACCAGTTAGGGTACAACTTAATGCAGCAAACATAGGGAAATGTGCTATTAAAGTTTCCAATACTAAATCCCACTCCATCCTCCAAGCAGCAAAAGGAAAAAAAAAAAATAGGGTTTTGGGTCTATGGAGTCCTGGTGAATCAGTGCTGGGGTCTTCCTTGGGGTTAGCAACCCTAATGCTCACCCCTTCTCCCCCCAGCCCATAGCCTCCTGTCTGAAGCATAAGGTACTGCTCCAAGCCAGTGCCTCATAGTGATACACTCTTCACAGGTAGAGAAGCTTGTCTCACCATATGTTGCCAACAGAATCTGTTGTAGCTTTCTTCATGCAGGGCCCTGCAGTGACTGTGTATGTCTTGCCAATTGTATTACTGCTGTGTGTTTATTTTTGCCTGTATTCTTCAATTTTGCCAGTAAAAAATAAATTTTTGCAGAAACACACTTGGTGCTGCTTCATTTTTTTGCCATGGTATTTGTTTGGCTGGTTGCCTTTTTGTAGCTTAGCACCAGACCTGGTTGAGCTGTGTCGCTTAAATTTGTTTTTGAAACTGTGTGTCTTGTAGTGTGTGCATGGTGCAGACAGACTCCACAAAGGAAGCACATCCATGCTATAATGCATTTGTGTGATCTGGAAAGCTGTATATTTTTTTTCTTACCTGAAGATGGCTGTCTTTGGTTGCTTGTGTGGTCTTGTCCTTTTGCTGCTTGGGGATGGGGAATTAGGATTGGAAGCCATAATGCCACATTTCTCTACTTTTATGGAACTAAGTTGAACCCTAACTGGTCCATTAACCCAGTTTTTGCAATGAATTTCCTTTCTTTTGAGATAGTGAAGTTTTATCCTCACACAGATCCCTTTGGAACCTGCTTGAATAGATGTAGATGTGTGGGCCCTCTGAGCCCTGTGTCAAGAAAATAGTCTGTCCACCTAAGGAAGCACAGGGCCCTGTGGGCTTTCACTTTCATGTGGCAAGAGATGTCAAGAATTCGTGGGGCTGTTGGGTGGGCTGTGGAAAAGCAGGGGCCTCTGGGCTCTGCAGTTCCAAATGGCTGCAGATACCAGAGTACAGGGCAAAGAGTTCATCATTCAGCTGAAGCGAAAGGCCTTCTAGCATCCATGAGTGCAGAGGTACGAGGCCCAATGAAAAGAGAAGATTTTTCTTCACTATATGATACTTGGCCCTGTGCAGGCAAACCTGTACCTTCCCAGGCTGGCGGTGATGCATGACAGTGCCATCCCACCATTCTTGGCCCATCCACCTGACTCACTGAGCTCGTCCTTGAACTCAGCACACTGGCAAAGGATCACAAAGCACTACTCACTGAGGTAAAGGTTGGTACTGCAAGCAACATATCTTAATATCTTTTTTAATTTTAATCCCAAAATTTCAAGACAGTTATTTTATGACTCTGCCTTATAAACATGATATGTGGCATCTATAGAATAGTAGCTGAAACATCATTTTGCGTCACAACTGTGAAAATACATTTTGTCCAGGATTTGAAAAATTATATCTGTTTTTTTATGAGGTGGTGGGAAAAAATGGCTATTTTGAAAGCTAGAGTGAAAATATTGTTGATTACCAAAGTTATAAGTGAAGAAAGACAAATGTCAACGTACATTCATATATTGTTTTTTAATATTTCGCCCCACATTTTGAACATAGTCTTCTAATGACCACAGGTCATGAAACTGGTAGATGAAAATTTTCAAATGCTGCCCAAAACATGATTTTGTGGAATGACTGCAAAATTACATTTGAGCTTGATTTGAACATTTTTTCATTTCATTTCATTTGTTTTAACCAAGTAATGAAGCACTGGGCCACATGACCCTTTACAGGCTTGGCCCGAAAGGATAAAAGACAGTATAACAAATACAGTACAAAAACATGAATGAGACATTACGAATGGGCTCACGGAAGCTGGGCAGAACATTAAGGATTGCATAAATACCCATTTAAATTACAAAATGGGGGACTAGGAAGGAGGAACACTCTTAAACCATAGTATGAAGCAAACTATCAATCAAACTAATATTGAAGTAGGATAGAAGAGCTTGCTTATTAATGCTAGGAGTCTGACAAATAAAAGTGAAGCGCTGAAATACATAATGTAATCTCAGCATATAAAAATATGTGTGGTGACAGAAACATGGTGGGACCCAAACCACAAATGGGATCAAGACATAAGGGGCTATCATTCATTTTACATATCTAGAGTCTATGGAAGAGAGGGGGAGTGGCAGTGTATATTTCTGAGGAAATTCAAGCAGAAGAGATATCAATACAAACAGACAACGTGGAACAAATCTGGATTAAAATCACTCCTCAAAATCTCAGAAAACCCTATTGGGGCTATATATAAGGCCCCTTCTATAAAAAAGCAGGATGATGAGGAATTACAGAATTACAGTATATAATAATCTAAATCCAGCAGATAGGATAATAATGCTAGGAGGCTTCACTCTATCAGGGATTCAATGGCATGCCATGACATGCTCGATAAACCTGAGCAAACATACTTAGAATTATTTGAACAGATAGGACTGGAGCAATTAGTCTGCAAGAAGACAAGAAGAGAGAATATTCTAGATGTGGTACTTGTGATGTGATAACCCTCTATTTGTTATTATATTGTATCATATTTGTGATATACATATATGTTTCTTCGAATTTCTGCTTATAAGACATGGCCAGGTCAGCAGGCCCATGGGAAAGGCTAGCTTTTAAAGGGACCTGACCTTTTGACCCCAAAGGCCTGTGCTTGCTTTCACAGCTAGCTATCATAAAACTGACCCAGTGGATACATTAATTAAGAGCTTCCTTTTGACATCTACCTGTCATGCATGTGTTAGCTGCTATACACCAGGTTGTAGCAGGTTGTAAAACAACAAACTGTTTTGAACCTAGGAAACTAACCATAAAAGACTGCATTTTTATGACATCAGGAGGGAAGCCAGTTCTGTTGGATGCCTGTGAAAATTCACACAGCTAAGAAAAATCCTTGTCAGGATGTTTTTCTGAAGATCAAAGGGGGAATGCTCTGATGAGGAAAGAGATTGTTATAATTTAATATTGCTATCTTTGCAGATTTCAAGCAAGCAGTAAAATGACACCCTTTTGGGTATACTTGGTCATGTTACAAATTAATTACAGGACTAAAGTGACCTCATGTGCTGTGACATCACAAGGAGGTTGGGCGTTAACCTTGAACATTGCCAAGCAGTCTGAGGGACTGTGGCTCACTCTTAATCCAACTTTGAAAGAGAACAACTTGTGTTCTGGACTTATGGGCACTTCTGTCAAGAATAGGCAATACCCAATTGAAAACTGAGTTAGAACTAGAAATCCAGTTACAAGGCATTTTGTTTCTGTAATTTTCTTTTCTTTTGACTGTAAGCATTAATGTACATATGTTCTGTGTTTTGTATCTATTTACTATTTTTAATTCTAGTGAACTTTTTTTGGTTTCCTTAATTCTGCCTGAGTCTTTTCTCATTTTGAATGTGAATTCTGGGACAGGGTTGAGAAGTCTGACAGAACTGTTACGTGCTTATAGTGTGTTACCATATGCACTCAGGGAAGGAGAAGTACCTAGGTCTCAACTGAGTCAAAAGGGGAGAATTGTGAACCAGGTTGGGTGCCCGCTGGGTTAAGCATTGCACTGCATTTCCCCAAAGAGTATGTGCTATCTGACCCTGTTAACTGGGCATGCTAGAGAAAAGGGTCCATATTTGACCTCAGGACTTAAGACTAATTGATGTTTCAGACCCAAAACAGACAGGAGGGTTACCCTGTTTGTCTCCTGTTCACATACTGCACTTCAAGGTTTGGCACTGTGGGAGCAGAGGGCCTGACCTGCAGAGTGTGTTTGTGACAGATCTGACAAATATGAAATCTGACATTCAGGAATGCAATGTAACTACACCATATTATTTATTAATTTATTTAAATATATCATAGGAATTACAACCCTTTGATTCATAGACTCATTTACAAAGGCTCCGCATCAACATAATCATACATACAATGAGACAGGACAGAAGCATAACAATCACATCATATACAAAGTATTTTACATACAATAGCTAAAGTGGCTGTTGACCTATACATGTAGTAGAGGTATTGAATGTAAACACAAATGGTACAGTTACAGAGCAAGTGCAGCCTCAGGGGCATTGTCAAATAGCAGAATACAGTGACCAGTAATGAAACTGTCCTATACAGTTGGTGGCTATGGGTAGTGGTACCATGCATTGAATACAGATTCAACAGTAATAACAGTTGGGAGTAGCACATATTGGTATAGACAGTGTAGCCCAAGTGCTGGCACTTAGGTCTGCTTGAGAAGTCAGTGGATCTGTAGGCTGGGGAACTGAGTTAGTGGGTGCAGTCTAGGAGAAGACTTTGTCAAGGACCACCCTAGGGTAGCTCTGGGAGGGGCTAGGACACAAAGGAGGATTAGCACTTACACTGGCAGTGGAGCAAAGAGAGAATGTGTTTTTAAGGGTAGTCTTAAAGTGCCCTAATTTTAGGATGGAGGTAATGGCTCGGGGGAGTTTGTTGTACCATACAGGGGCTCTATAAGGGAAGGATCACTGAGCTAGGGAGGTCCTGACACTGAGCATGGTCCACATGTGTTTGCTGGTGGAATGAGTGGCTGCTGGGGGGGAACATGAGAATAGGAAGTCAGAGACCCTGGGGGGACAACCCCAGGTGGATTTTTTTGGTGAGGAGACAAGTTTGATATTGTAGTCTTTCTTCCAGGGTGAGAATGTTGGTGAGGGTGTAGAGGGTGCAAGTATGGGAGCGTTTGTCTGCTCCTAGGAGGAGTCGACACACTTTGTTAATAGCTAGGTGAATTTTGTTTAGGGTGGTGTGGTCAGCGGCTGAGTAGATGGGAAGTCCATAGTCAATGAGAGAGAGAACAGAAGAGGTGACAGCCAGATTGAGTGCTTCTGGTGGTAGACAGTCCTTGTGCCGGGTAGAGAAGGCCGATGCAGGCATTAATGGCTGAGGATAGAATGTTAATACGGGCATGGAAGGACAGGGAGGTGTTAAAGGTAGGGCCGAGATATTTATAGGTATGTACCTGTTCCAGAGGGAGGTGAGCATGGGAGAGGATTTTTAGTTCTGCGTCCTTGGCCTTGCTTTGCTGGTGCACAAAGAGCATGGCCTTTGTTTTTTTGACATTGACCATGAGTCTGTGGTCGGTGAACCAGCTTTCAATTTGGTTGAACGAGTCTTGGAGGGAGGACTGTAGGATGGCTGGGCTGGGGTACGAGGCATAGAGGACCGCATCATCAGCATATAGCAGTAAGTTACCAGAGCAGGATTTGAGTAGGGCATTTAAGTAGATGCTGAAAAGCAGAGGGCCCAAAATGGAACCCTGGGGGGACCCCAGAGTGGACAGGCAGGGTGGTAGATAGGGTGTTGTTTATCTTGACACATTGGGATCTAGCTGTAAGGTAACTGGTGAACCAGGAGAGGGGACCTCTCAATAGAACAGTAAGGTGGAGTGCGTCTGGGAGAAGAGGGTGAGAGACCATTTTGAAGGCCTTTGAGAGGTCTACAAAGATGACTCGGCAAGATGTTTTCTGTCCAGGGCAGAGTGAATGAAATTAGAGAATTCTATGAGAGCAGTGGTCATGCTATGGCCCTATCTGAAGCCATGTTGCTCCCTACATAGTAAATTGTGGGCAAGCAGATACTCAGTGAGTTGGTCAGCCATGACTTTTGAGGGCTTTGAGAAGGGGGATGGAGATGGGCTGATAGTTGTTGGGGTTGGTGCTGTCTCTACTTTTTAGTATTGGGGTAATTGTAGCAGTCTTCCAGGCAGTTGGGAATTGCCCCAGGCATAGGGAGTGGTTAAGGAGGTCAGTCAGGGGGGAGAGGACAGTGTCAAGGACCCAGTAAAGGATTTTCATGTCAAAAGAGTCTTTGCAATAGTTGGAGCCACTGAGAGTTTTGGAGAGCTATGTTTTGGCCTCCCACATTGTAATGACCCTAAGGTAGAAAGGGGGGCGCTGGAAGTTGGGCTCAGGGGTAGCCGGAATAGGGTCGAAGAAGTTGCTCGGGGCGACTGCGCTAAGATCAGAAAAGGTGGAGTTAAGGCAGTTGGCAATGGCCTGGGGGTCAGTGGAGGTGGCATTATTGATGCAAAGCTGGGGGGAGGAGGTGGGATTTTCCATTTAGCTCCTTAATGTTGTCCCAAAATTTCCACACACTCCTCAGGAGGAGGTCAGGGTGGCTTATATAACAGCCTTGGCCTAGCATATGGGCCAGGTGCACCTATTATGTGCGGCTTTGTAGGCTTGCCTGTCTGCCTATGAGCCAGATTCAATGGCTCTGTGCCAGAGATCATCTCTTTGTTTTAATTGTTGTCATGATAAAGGTGTGATCCAAGGGGCATTATGTTTTACAGATTGCGTTTTTGTAAGAGAAGAATAAATGTCACTTGCTTTGTTGAATGAGCGTGTGAAGTAATCAAGGGCTGCGTCAATGTTTGGGGCCTGGGATATGGGGGACCAGTCCCACTGGGCCAGATACTGTCTGATTTTTTTGAGGCCACCTGGCCGTAGGTGCCGGCGAGTGGATATGCTAGGTTGAGGTTTGGGCAGGTGGCATGACCAGGAGAAGAAGATGGGGGAGTGGTCACTCAGAGAGTCCTGAAGGACCACTAGATCTGAGATTCTATGGGGCCGGTTGGTTAGTAGTATGTCTAGTAGGGTCTGGGAGCCATTTGTGGGATTCACCCTGGTGGGTTGGAAAACCAGTTGGGTCAGGTCCAGCGCTGCAAAGGTGTCCTTGACAGCAGCTGATGAATTGACAAGCCAGTTTACATTAAGATCACCAACCAGGATATGTTCCGTTTTGGGTGGGAAATTGGAAATATAGTTTGAGAGGGATTGTATGGTCATTGCTTGGTTCCGTGGGGGAACATATGCAGCTGTGATGGTTAGAGGAGCCCTGGAGGGGTCCAGGGTAAGTTTTATAGATAGGACTTGGGTGCCATGGTCCAGTGAGGGGGCCGGAAGAGCTTGGCTCAGTAGAGAGTCTCAAACATAGAGGGCACATCCGCCACCCTGTTTACCCACTCTGTCTGCTCTGTGTTGAGTGAGGCCAGGGAAGGTGATGAATGAGTCAGGGTTTTTTTAGACAGCCAGGTTTCTGTGAGTGTAAGGACATCTGACTGGTATTGCACAGCCAGCTTTGGAAGGATGCAGTTTTGGGAAGGCTGCAGATGTTCATGGTAGCTATGCGCAGCCCTTGGTGTGATGTCTGTTGGACTATGGGTGGCGGGAACTGGGTTGGGGTGACATTTCCCAATATAAGAAGTAATAGGGCTAGGACCCTGAGAAAGGCGAGAGATCGCTGTTTAGTGGTCGGGCGTGGGTGATGCACAGGCTTAGAGTGAATAGCACAGGGAATGGGTAAGTTGAGGAGGGCAGGAAAGGTTAGACAGATGAGACGACAGAAGGGTTGGGAGGGTGTATAGTGGCAGTAAGTTAAGTAGGTGGATGTTTGTCAGGTGCTGAAAGGGTGGGGAGGTGGGGAATAGGTAGAGAAGGTTGGGGGGGTGTGTGTGTGGGGGGAGGCAACTGGTCCAAGGAGGAGTATGTTAAATGTAATCAGCAGGAGACAGGACAGTCTGCTGGGAGATGGGTGGTCAAGCAGTGGACAGTGAGGCTGCTGACCCAACGCTGGTATAAGGGGAGCAGACTGACACCCATTGGGAGACAGTGACCATAACATGGTCACATTTACCATCCAAGAAAGGAACTTGCCAAACAGTGGGGATACAGATATTTTGGATTTCAGGAAGGCCAACTTCACGGCTTTAAAAATATGAATTATCTCAATGGGATTGGGAGAAGAAGCATGAAAATAAAAACATAGAGGACATGTGGAATACTCTTGAAAACATAATAAACAAGGGCGTGCTAAGATATATACCCATCAAAAAGAAATACAAAAGAGGGGCCAAAACACCAAGCTGGTTCAGCAAAAACATAAAAAAAATTATTAGAAATAAAAATAAACTATGCAAGTCATTAAGGGGCAATAAAAGTGGGGAAGGGTGGATTAAATTTCAAAAACTTCAACAATTGATAAGAAAAGCGGTTAAGAAAGCTAAATCTGCATATGAAATCAAAATAGCAGCAAAGACCAAAGATAATTACAAAGTGTTTTACTCTTACATAAGCAAGAATAAAAGAGCATCCAACAAGGTAGGCCCCTTAATAGACTCAAATGGGGTTTTAACAGCATCAAACAAAGAGATGGCCGATATTCAAAATAAATATTTTTCTACTGTATTCAGCGAAAAACAAGACCAGATGTGTAGGGAGTGCAAACCAAATGTATCTCATAGCGAAGAGACTAAGCACCTTAAATCAGAACAAATCACCTGAACCGAATGGATTCCATCTGGGAATACTTAAAGAGCTGGCAGTAGTATTAGCATCTCCAGTTAGTTACATATTTCAATATCCCTTAGACACAGGGGAAGTCCCAGGGGCATGGAGGGAGGCAACTGTTATTCCTATTTAAAAAGGTGACAAAAAGAGCCCATCCAGCTACAGGCCAGTGAGCCTCACAAGCTCCCTGTGTAAATTGTTGGAGCTAATTATTAAGGAATATATTATTGAACATATTCAGGAGAATCAGCTGTCCGACAATACACAACACAGATTCACCAAAGGAATATCTTGTCAGACAAATATGCTGGAATTTTATAATCAGGCCAGCAAATGCTTGGATGAGGGTACACTTGTGGACGTGGTGTTCCTTGATTTTACTAAAGCATTCAATAAATTACCTCATCATGAACTAATAAAGGTGTTAAAAACTATGAGACTCCATGAAAATATTATTTCATGAATACACTCATGGCTTACTGAGAGGAAACAAAGGGTCAGTATTAAGGGAGCATACTCTGACTGGGCGAATATAACAAGTGGAGTACCACAGGGGTCAGTTCTGGGTCCATGTCTCTTTAATATTTATGTGTCACAACTCAAATGCAAACAGTAAGGGGTGTGGATGACCAGGTTTGCAGATGACTGCAGGCTAGAGGCAGTGGTAAGGGACCAGAGGAAACAAAATAAGATGCAGAATGCCCTAGACAGGGTAGAGTCATGGTGTAATACCTTCAAACTCCCACTAAACCCAGACAAATGCACAGTTATGCACATGGGCAGACATAGTCCTGAGCAGGAGTATCATTTAGGAAACATTACATTGAGAACAGTAACAGAGGAGAAGGGTTTAGGCATAACTATTAACAATGATCTTCAGTTTAAGTCCCACTGCCAGAAGGTATGCAACAGGGCAAACGGAGTGTTAATGCATCCTGAGACACATTGCTATCAGGGATAAAGAGGTGCTGTTGCCATTATTTGGGTCATTGGTGAGGCCAATACTGGAGTATGGAGCTCAGGTCTGGTTTCCTTTATCACAGAAATGAGATTGATAGAACAGAGAGGGCACAAAGGTGGGTAACTAGATCTGCAAGAGGTATGGAGGAAAGGCGTACAACCTAGACTAAAAGAGTTGAATCTATCTTCACTAGCATATAGGAGACTAGGGGTGATATGTGCCTGTTGTTTAAAGCACTTACTGGTCAGGATCTCTGGGAAAAGCTGGGACTGAAATTTAGGGACCAACAGTATAATACTAGACATATACATTACAGTTAACAAGCAAAAAACTGCAAAACATGGAGGCGTAAAATGTGGTATAATCAAAGGATAGTGTCATTATGGAACTCACTACCCAGAGAGGTGGTGGGGAGTCCTACGATGGAGAGCTACCAGATGAATCTGGATAGCTTCATGAACATGGCCTACTATTAACTAAAATTGGCAAGCACTATGGATGCCAGTCGTTTCACTCTGTAAACTATCTGTGTACCTATGTAACCTATGTAAGAACAGTACATCATAATAACAGTACAGGTTTGATGCCATCTGATGCCTAAAAACTATTTTCAGTGTGCGCAGAAATATACAGCAGTGTGTCCATTAGAACAGCTACACAGTTTCACCTATGTTGTTCATAAGGTGGGATCCAAAAAAGGCCATATTGAAAGTTTGGTGGAAAAATATTGAAAATTAGTGAAGCTATGAATTAACGTGGAAATATTTCAACGTTCACTCATAACTTAGTCATTTTACCATATTTTTCCACCAAATTTTTAACATAGTCTTCTTATGATGCCATCTCATGAACCAAGTAGGTGAAAATGTTCAATCATGCCCAAATGGTGATTTTTGTGGAATGACTGCAAAATCACCATTTGGGATGGATTTGAAACATTTCACCTACCTTGTTTGTGAGGTGGGGTCCCAAAAGCCATGTTGAAATCTGGCAGAAAAATATTTTAAAATGACAAAGTTATGAGTAAAAAGTTCAAAATATATTGAAATACATTAACCGTACAGAGCTTATTTTCTTATATTGCAGTTGCAGTTCCAGCAAGAGGATACCTTTATGATTGGAGAGTGAATCTATACTGAAGGACCATGTTATGGTGAGTGAGGTTGTGTGGGGGCTGTGGGGTGGTGGGTGCTGAGTTGGGGGTTAGGGTGGGATGTGAAGACCAGGATCAATGAGGGACTGTTTTCTTCTTTTCAGGTTAAAATTAACAACAATAAAAAATCAATAAAGGGCATTTTTCTTTTTTTACAAGGGATCCATAGCCGACACTGGTGTCAGGATAGTTTTTGGCAGCATCAGGGGTAAGCACCCTGGTGCCACCACTTATATATTGGGGGATAGGCGATGGCCAAGATCCATGAGGGATCATTTTCTTCATTTCAAGTTGAAAGGAAAAAAAGATCAACAAGGAACAGTTTTCATTTTTCACAGGGGGCCATAGCTGACATTGGGATTGGGCACCCAGTGTCTGAATAATCTTTGGTGGCACCAGGGTGGGCACGCAGTGCTGCTACCTATGTGTTGGGGGTGGGCAATCTGAGGAGAGGGAGGTGTAATGAAGTGGCACAGGAAGGCACCACAATCCACATAACTCATTGAATGTAAAGTACAAGGGAGGCTAGCCAAGCTGAGAGGTGGAGGAGAATAGTTAAAAAATTAAAACCAGCATTGGTAAAGATGAGGAAGGGCTGGCTCAGCTGCACGAGAGGGACCATGTAAGAGTCAGTGGTTTTGGGTGTGAGCTGAAAATTCCCTGTCACACCACTTTGTGTGTGACAGGGAATTTCTGTTACAACACACAAAAGGGCTCTCTCTGCTGGACTCACTGGATTTTGGGGTGCCTCAAAATCATTTCTAGGTCTAATTTAAGAAAACCAGCAAAAGCAGACCTATCAGTCAGACACCAAAATCTTTCCTAAAATTCTCCTTACTTCATATTTTCAACAATTTCATCTTTTCACTGGGCACCGTAACTATGCCAATGTTTTGCTGTGAGCTTGCAACTTTATCAAGGCGGTGGTCCTACAATTCAATAAACATACACATCATTTTATGTTGCTTGCGCATGTGCAAGAAACATAGTGCCATCATCGGAGATTTGGAGGTGTCACCTCCTCCTCCAATTCAGTCATGTGCTGTGCACGGCCCCTTAAGCCAATGCATTTTGGAGCTGTCTATGACACGCTCCAAAATGCAGTGGCATACAGTTGAAAGGGGGAGCTACGCTTCAGTGAGCACTGATAAGAGGCTGCTCACGCGCAGCTCCCCCCCAACCGCAGGCATGCGCGCCCCCGCACGCACTGTATAGCCGACAGGTGCCCAATCCCCATCGGCTGAGTTCGCCCCCACCCCAGTAATGGTAGGTGCCACGCTGGAAGACCACCCCAGAGTGGCAAACGATCCCTGGCGGCAAGGGATGCCCAATGCCCGTCAGCTGAACGCCCCCAACGTCCTTGTGCCACGCTGGGAGCCCACCCCAGCGTGGCAAACGTCCCCACGACTCTTTTTTTTTGAAGCCTGTAAACGAAAACGGTCCCCGCTGCCCTCCCAGCCCCCCCCACAACCCGCACCCACCCACTGTGCACCCAGCTCCCACACCCCTCACCCCCACCACCTCGGACTCCGGCGAGCGATCTTGGTGGACCGGGAACCGTCTGCACTCTTCCAAAGCCGACGCGAACTGAGAAATGCGGTAAGCTATATAAAAGCATGATAGGGGTTCAACTTTATTGCATATCTCAGGCATTTTGGGAATTTTGCCAAATTTTCAACATAAGGTTTTGGGACCCCTTCTCTCATGAATGATGTCACTGTCATGGTTGTCGGGGCCTGAAGGGTGATTTCACGCGGTGGCTGCGAAATCACCCGCCGGGCTGAATATCACCATGACATGTGACATCATTCATGAAGAATCCCTGTAAAAATTGTGGTGCCATCAAAATGACTGTTTCTGCGGCGCATTGCGCGTTCCTCGCAGAGCTCGTAAGTTCACGAATTTCCAATATTTTCACTCCAGATTTTCAACATTGCCATTTTACCACACCTTCTTATGAGCAGTACAGCTGTCATTTTTCACATCTCACCCAAAATGTGTTTCCGTCCATGTAGCGCAGAATGGTGCAGTCGGTGTGCAAAATCAATGTATGGGACAAATTAAGAAAATCACAGTGACACTGTTCATGAGCAGAGGTCTTAAAATGGCTATGTTGAAAATTTGGTGAAAAAATTCCTAAAAATGACTGTTTTACAAGCGTGCGTTGCGCAGTTCCTCACATGCGGCTCGTAAGTTTACAAATTTTCAATATTTTCACTCCAGATTTTCAACATTGGCATTTTATCACACCTCCTCATGAGCAGTACAGCTATCATTTTTCACATCCTGCCCAAAACATGTTTTCACCCATGTAGTGCACAATGATGAAATAGTAAAAGCGAACTCAATGTAATGGACATTAAGAAAATCACAGTGACACTGTTCATGAGCAGAGGTCTTAAAATGCCTGTGTTGAAAATTTGGTGAAAAATTCCTAAAAATGACTGTTTTACGAGTGTGCGTTGCACAGTTCCCATGCACGCTCATAGGTTTGCAAATTTTTAATATTTCCACTCCAGATTTTCAACACTGCCATTTTACCACACCTCCTTATGAGCAGTACCGCTGTCATTTTTCACATCCTGCCCAAAACGTGTTTCCGCCCAGGTAGCGCATAATGGCGCAGTCGGTGTGCAAACTCAATGTATGGGACACATTAACAAAATCACAGTGACACTGTTCATGAGCAGAGGTCTTAAAATGGCTATGTTAAAATTTGGTGAAAAATTCCTAAAATGACTGTTTCTGAGGCGTGCGACTAGCAGTTCTCACTTGCCTTTCGTGGTTAGTAAATTTTCAATATTTGCACTCAATGACTTCCAAATACCTAAACAGCACATAGAAGCAAGCAACATTCGGCACTGACAAATGCTTGTTTCTAACAACCAGTTACTAGTGTATTTCAAATCAAAACACATTTCCTCTGATTAGGTTTTAAACATGCAATGCTCTTACTAGCATCTGCTGATCCAGTTAACAGTGTAAGTAGTAAAACTGCTCGCAAGGGGATCAGTAGAGTAGGTGAAACGGCCTTCCACCCATGTGATCAGAAAGTATCTAGATGGTGTCCCCATGTTTTCCCACATGGAAACATGCTGACATTACTGCTGATGTCAGAGCGAGCGTGACATGGTGACATCATTGCTTTCACGCAGGCTACGAACGCTCAGTCCATGTGCCCCTGTGCAAAAGGGGTGGCCTTCGTGCATAAAGCTGGCTAGTTTAATCAAACAAGCATTTGTCAATACCGAATGTTGATTGCGCTTGGTGTGTTGAGCTCGCCACTGCCCCTCTGTTACCGCTCAGTCTGTTTCTCCCAGAGCTGCAGGCTGCTGGTTTGTACTGAGCTCCTGCCTGCATTGGCACCTTGTTCTGCCCACTAAAAAATCCACAGCTGTCCCGACACAACTGCGTTGAGGTGGCTCACTCCCCTCCCTCACTCATTCATTCTGTTTCTCCTGGTGCTGCAGGCTACCCTTTTGTACTGGGCTCCTGCCTCTGTTGGTGGCTTTTTCTGCCCACAAAGAAACCTGCAGCAGTCCCAATACAGGTCAGTTGAGCCTGCTGAGTTCCCCTCTCTCACTCACTCATTCCGTTCCTGTCTGGGTGTCAGCGTGGCTCAGTTGGTAGCACATCCGCCTCTGGACCAGAAGGTCGTAGGTTCTCGTCCCACACTGGGACTGGACTTGCACCTAAAAATTGCTGGCATCTGAGTGCAGTATCGGGGGGTGCTGTACTGCTGGGGTGTGCTGTCCTTCGGATGAGACGTTAAACTGAGGTCCCTTCTGCCCATCCTGGTATTGTCATGGTCGGTGTCCAGGTGGAAGTAAAAGAACCCAGGGCACTCTTCGCAAATAGTAGGGAACATTCCCAGTGTCCTGGCTAACATTCCCTTCCCATAAACTGGCTCATGCAATTATCCAGGCTGTGTGGGTGATGATGTGCGATATGGCCTCCACCACATTCAGTCACTTCACTACCAGTCTAGCATTGCTTGTAAAGTGCTTTGAATGTATAGAAAGCATTATATAAATGCTGATTCTTCTTCTGCCGGCGCTGCAGGCTGCCCTTTTGTACTGGGCTCCTGGCTCTGTTGGTGACTTTTCTGCCCACAAAGAAATCTACAACAGTCCCAATAATGCTCCGTTGAGCTCGCTCAGTCCCCTTCTTTAACTCGCTCATTCCGTTTCTGGTGGCGTTGCAGGCTGTCCTTTTCTATTGGGCTCCTGCCTGCATTGATGCCATATGCAGCAGTTACAATACAGCTCCGTTGAGCTTGCTCACTCCCCCTCTCCCACTCACTCATTCTGGTTTTCCTGCCACTGCAGGCTGCCATTTTCTACTGGGTCCGTTCATGCATTGCTGCCTTTTTCTGCCCACAAACAAATTTGCAGCAGTCCCAACAGAGCTCCGTTGAGCTCACTCACTCCCCCTCCCTCACTCACTCATTCTGTGTCTCCTGCCACTGCAGGTTGCCCTTTTGTACTGGGCTCCTCTCTGCATTGGTGGCTTGTTCTGGCCAGAAAGAAATCTGAAGCAGTCCCGACACAGCTCCATTGAGCTCGCTCACTCCCCCTGTCTCACTCACTCATTCCGTTTGCCCGCGCTGCAAGCTGGCCTTTTGTACTGGGCTCCTGCCTGCATTGCTGCATTTTCTGCCCACAAAGAAATCCACAGCAATCACAATAGAGTGCCATTGAGCTCTCTCAATACCAGTTTGTCACCACCGCTCTGTTTCTCTTGGCGCTGCAGGCCGCACTCTGTATGGGGCTGCCCTGCGCTGGCACCTTGTCTTTCCACAAATAAATCCACAGCTGTACCGATAAAGCTCCATTGAGGTCACTCAGTCTCCCTCTGTCATGTGCTCATTCTGTTTGTCCTGGCACTGCAAGCGGCCCTTTTTAACGGAGTGCTCCTACCTGCATTGGTGCCTTTTTCTGCCAACAAAGAAATCCGCAGCAGTCCTGATAGAGCTCCGATGAGCTCACTCAGTCCCCCTGTCTCACTCACTCTTACTGTTTCTCCCACCGCTGCAGGCTGGCCTTTTCTACTGGGCCCCTGCCTGCACTGATGCCTTTTTCTGCCCACAAAGAAATCCACAGCAGTCCTGACAGCGCTCCGGTGAGTTCGCTCACTCCCCCTCCCTCACTCCCTCTCTCGTTCTGTTTCTCCCAGTGCTCCAAGCTGCCCTTTTGTACTGGTCTCTTGCGTTGGGGCCTTTTTCTGCCCACAAACAAATCCGGAGCAGTCCCAACAGTGCTTAGTTGAGCTCGGTCACTCCCCCCTCTCACTCATTCCATCTTAATCTATCCCAAACACTGATGTCCCACAGTGACTATGCTATTTTCCATCAGGGTGCAAAAACATATTTTTAGCCAGGATGTGAAAATGACAGCTGTACTGTTCATAGGAGGTGTGAAAGAATGCCACTATGAAAATGTGGCGAAATATTACAAATTTTCTGAGTTACAAGCATGCACGGAAACAGTTGAACACAGTCATGTTATGGAGTTTTGACACCAAATTTCCAACATAGGGATTTTAGGACCTCTGCTCATGAACAGTGCCATTGTAATTTTCTTAATCTGTCCTGAACACTGATTTCCCACAGCGACCGCTTTATTCTGTGCCACAACTGTGAAACCACATTTCACTCAAGATGTGAAAAATTACAGCTGTACTGCTCATAAGGAGGTGTGAAAAATTGCCATTGTTGAAAATGTGGCATGACAATATTACGAATCTGCAGTTACAAAGGTGTGTAGAAAGTGTGCAACGCACCCTTGTAACACAGTCATTTGATGGGCTATCATCACCAAATTTTCAACACAGGCATTTTAGGACCTTTGCTCATGAACAGTATCACTGTCATTTTATTACTCTGTCCCAGACAGTGATTTCCCACAGCGACCACTCTATTCTGCGCCGGAACTGCGAAAACACATTTCAGCCAGGATGGGAAAATGACAGCTGCACTGTTCATAAGTAGGTGTGGAAAATGCAATGTTGAAAATCTGAGTGAAAATATTATACATTCTGTGAAGTTACTGAAGGCATATGACAACCAAGCGCAACCATGTAACACAGCCATTTTATGGAGTATCATTACCAAATTTTCAACATAGCCATTTCAGGACCTCTATGCATGAACAGTGTCACTATAATTTTCTTAATCTGTCCTGAACACTGATTTCCGACAGCGACCTCGCTATTCTGTGCCGGAAGTGCAAAAACACATTTCCACCAGGATGTGAACAATGACAGCTGTACCGTTCACAAGGAGGTGTGACAAAATGCCAATGTTGAAAATCTGGCATCAAAATATTGCAAATTCACAAAGTTACGAGCGTGCATAGCAACTGTACAGTGCACACATAAAACAGTCATTTTGAGGATTTTATTCCACAAATTTGCAACATAGGCGCAGGCCCATGAACACTGGCACTATCATTTCATTAATATCAAAGTTGATTTGCTGACACAAAATCACCTTCAGGGCGATTAACACATGATTGAGCATTCATGGAAAGGTCCAAAAATATGTTAAAAGTAGTAATTAAAATCTAGATATACAGCAGTTAAAAACCCTATTTATAGTTATACAGTTTACGGGCATTCACTCAGTTCCAGTTGCCTTTGAAAGAGTGCGAGACGCGTGTTCCCAGTCCACTGAAGATGCGTCCCGCCAAACCCCGGAGGTAAGTATGGGGTGAGGGATGTGTGGGGAGGCAGGGTGCACAGTGGGTGGGCGCGGGTTGCAGGATGGGTGTCTGGGAGACCGAGAGGGACCGTTTTTTCTTTCCAGGTAAAAAAAAAAAGATAACGCGGGATGTTTTTTCACTTCACAGGGCATTTGGCACACTGGGCTGGGCTTCCAGTGTGCCACCGGAGTCTCGCTTTTGGGGGGGCACTGTAGCCGACGGGGGATTGGGCACTCATGTCGGCAAACAACAAAAGGGATTCCTTTCTGCCAACAGGGATTGGGCACCCCCATCAGTAAACAAAAGGGGGGGATTCCTTTCTGCCAATAGGGATTGGGCACCTTGCCAGCAAACAACAAAGGGGGGATTCCTTTTTGCTGACGGGGATTGGGCACCCCGCTGGCAGACAATGAAATGGGGGTGGGGTCACATTATGCTGACGGGGAGTGGGCTCTCCCATCAGCAGATAAACGGGGGGTTATATTGTTTGTGAACAGGGCAGCAACCCACCACCCTGTTCACAAACAATATCAGGCTTACTAGATCCACCCTGTATTGACGGGTCACTCCCTCATTGCAGTGGATGGCTTACTCTGCAATGACAAGGTGGCCCCTGATTGCAGCAGCTGATTTGTCACAAGTTGGTGTGAACGTTCCAAACTTGTGTCACCAGCAGCCTGCAATGGCATTGGAGGAAGTGGGACAAGCCTTTGCAGGCTGTGGGGGCATTGACCACAACAGTGCCATGCCTCCGCAGCCTGCTTCTCAGCAAGCTGTGCCAATATGTTTCTTGCGCTGTGTGGAATCAACATAAAAAGGTTAAAACAGTCAATATTATTGGTAATCACTACACCTTTCAAAATAACAGCAAAACATTCCAGCCTTTTAATTTATGACAATAATTTTATTTACCAATCTACGTGTTAGATATCATGCTTAAAACTATAAACTTACAAAACTTCTAGCTCCAGTTTCTGTGGATTTAATTACCTTCCAGTATTTATGTACTGTTTTGAACTGTGAAAAAAAATGGAGAAAGAGTATGGAAAAGACTGCCCTGTCTAGACAAGCTCCTTTCCCATGACCTTATGAATCAAAGGACATCTTCTGCAGAGCTGTTTATACAGTATTTACTGGATAACCTCTGTCTGTGAAAAAGAGGCCATTGAATCTTTAAGAAATGATAAATATTATAGTAAAAAGGCTGATAAGGGGGCAGGACAATGATTCCTCATTATGAAATGCTAGAAGTTTTGTATGCCCCCTTTGGCAGTAGTGAAGAAAAGTCACACATTGAATGACAGGTTACATCAGATCATAATCAAGGCCACTGATTTACGGTGATTAAAACATTGAAATTCCATTTTCAATACTTCAGATTCCGGAATTGCACCGGTGATTGTTATTCTAATTTCCGGATTTTACCGGGATTCTGCTGTCATTCTTTTAGTATGTGTATAAATAATCAGAATAAAAGAAGGCTTAATATACAGAGCATTAAATAAAGCAAATTGAAAATAGTTCAGGAAGCAATTATAGAAAAAAAAATACAAGTTTTGTAGAATTACTGATCTAATATAAAATGGCAGATTCCATGAAATCTTTGTTTTAACCGGTGTTCAGGCAGCCCTAATTCCGGAATTTTACCAGGTTTTCTGGTAAAAAAACGAAAAACAGTGGCCTTGATCATAATCCATCTAAAGGGATGGACAATGGGTTCTCATTTGGTCCTACAACACCATGGAATTTTCTCTGTGGTTCTTGTTTACAATGTGGGCACACATTCAAAATGAATGAGATTACAAACAAGTTCAGAAATGAACTGATCAGGATAAAACAAAGAATTACTTGCTCAATTAGTTCAGTTATTTACATCCTTAAATGTCCACGTGACAAAGCCTATGTATGACACACTTCTCATATGTTAAAAGTATGTATATCAGAACACAAGTTGGCAATTAGGAGAAAGGATGACACATCAAGTGTAGTTACACACTTCTGTGAAAAAAATCACTCAGTTACATCTATAACATTTTTATGTTTGCTTGCACGCATGTGCAAGAAACATAGTGCCACCATACAAGTTTTCATAGGTGTGCCACCTCGCTTCCAATGCCCTGCTTCTTCTTGCAGGCACAGCCTCACCACACCAATAAATGTCCGAGCTGTCTATGACAGCAGTTCAGATGTAGTGGCATACAGTTGAAAGCAAAATACCGCTACAATGAGTGACGGTAACATGTAGGCAATTTGTATACTGCCATCAGCCATTTGCATAGTGCCTACACTCAGCACTGCATGAGAACAGCTGTCGTAGACAGCTCCATTTTTTTTCTATCCCCCCACACACAAAAACACCCAGGTAGCATGCTGGGAGCCCACACCAGCATACTCATGCACTCCCCCCACACCGTATTGCTGACGGGGGTGCCCAATCCCTGTCGGCTCCACTGTACCCCCAACACCAGACTTTCAGGTGCAGCCGGGAGCCCACCCAGCATGGCAAAAGTTTGTATTGTTGCGACGGGTTGTCCAATCCCTTGGATCCACTGTATCCCCCTCAATATCAGACTTCAGGTGCCATGCTGGGCCCACCCCAACATGGCAAAAGTTCATATTGCTAGCGGGGGTGGCCAACCCCCTGTCAGTTCCACTGCCCCCCCAAAAAACACTTCAAGCTGCCAAGCTGGGAGCCCACCCCAGCACGGCAAAAGTCCCATGTCGTCTTCCTAAATAAAGGGAAAACAAACATAAAAACTGTGAAAACAAAAACGGTCCCTCATTGACTGTCTTGCCCACCTCCCCCAGCCCGCGTCCACCCAGTGAGCACCCACCTCCACACACCCTCACCCCATACTTACCTATGGAGCCCAGCACAATGATCTTCAGTGGACCAGGAACACGTCTGCACTCTCCAAAGCCGACCACAAACTGAAGAAATGCCAGTAAGTTGTATAATGGCATAAATAGTTTTTTTTTCAACTTTGGTGCATATCTCGGCCATTTTGGGGAACTGTTTCACCAAATTTTCAACATGGGGTTCTTGGGGCCCCACCTCATGAACTCGGTCACTGTCATTTTGCTATTCAGTCCCAAAAGGTGATTTCGCATTCATTGCACGGAACCTCCTTTCGGGACTGAGTAATGAAATGACAGTGTCACAGTTCATGAGGTAGGCCCCCCAAAACCCTATGTTGAAAATTTGGTGAAACAATTCCCAAAAATGACTGTTTAACAAGCGTGCATTATGCAGTTCCTATGCACACTCATAACTTTGCTATTTTACCACACCTCCTTATGAGCAGTACAGCAGTACAGCTATTTTTCACTTCACCAAAACAAGCTGCCATATAGCTACAGCCGGCGCAGTCGGTGTGCGAAATCAATGTTTGGGACAGATTAAGAAAATCACAGTGAAACTGTTCATGAGCAGAGGTCTTAAAATGGCTATGTTGAAAATTTGGTGACAAAAGTCCATAAAATGACGTGTACATAAGCGTAGCATTATGCAGTTTCCATACACCCTCGTAAGTTCACGAATTTGTAATATTTTCAGTCCAGATTTTCAACACTGGCATTTTTCCACAGCTCCTTATGAGCAGTATAGCTGTCATTTTTCACACCGTGGCCAACATGTGTTTTCGCACTTCTGGCACAGAATAGCACGGTCGCTGTGGGAAGTCAGTGTTCGGGACAGATTACGAAAATCACAGTGATACTGTTCATGAGCAGGGGTCCCAAAATACCTGTGTTGAAAATCTGCTGTAAAAAATCCTAAAACTTATTACATTATGGGTGTACATTGCACAGTTTTTACGCACACTCGTGACTTCACCAGTTTTTGTATATTTTCACTCCAGATTTTCAACAATGCCTTTTTTACACCTCCTCATGATCAGTAAACCTGTCACTTTTCACATCCTGTTCGAAATGTGTTTTCACAACTGTGGCACCAAATGGTGCAGTCACTGTTCAAAATCACCTTTCACCTAACTGATAGTGTCACTGTTCATGCGGTGGGGTCACAAAAAAACCACGTGAAAAACTTGGAGTAAAAACACCAAGAAAAGCCCAGGGCATTTGGGTTTTTGACCATAACACTCTACCCTGTAGAGACTGACAGGTGTCAGGGGTGTGACTTGGGATTGTCGACTGTAATGCTTATGCCATTCACCCCCACCCCCACTCTGCAGCCAGTGACAGGCATCAAGGTGCGCCTTGGACCCTTTGCCCCCAGAGTTCACCCCGTTCTCCTATACTGTGCCCATTTCAGAGTATTTTCTTATGGAATGTGTTGAATGTAAAGCCCAAACACCCCAAGGCACACCTTGACACTTGTCAGTGTCTGAAGGGTAGGGTGAGGTGAAATGTTGTGACCGTCATGGGCGATGATCCAAAGGCACACCCCAATGCCTGTCCATCTCTGCAGGGTGAGGGTGGAGTTGGCTTCGGTTCAATACTTCAATGCCATTCCTATACTGCATCTGTCTAACTCCTGCACTTCCACTGCTAATGCCAGCAAGCAAACATTCGGCATTGACAAATGCTTGTTAGGTTTGGAAATATAGAAATGCCTAGGAGAGGGAGGAATCTGGAAAAGAGACTTCTGGAAAGAGAGGCTTTCTGGATACAAAGATTTAGGACATTAGATCAACATTTTGGCCTGAATAATGAAATTGACTGGGCACCAATTCTTTAAAGAACAGCTTCCTAGTTGCCGCTCCCCCAAACATATAGTATAGCTCACCTGGCCCAGACTTGATGGCTATAGATAATGCCCTTTATTTCTGCCATTTTAAAAAGTTATATCCTTCATAATTTTCTCCACGGACAACACAGACAAAATGGAACCACTTCCTGAAACCTCCGACACACCCCAACAAAGGCACATGCACCCCCGTTTTGTGATGTCAGAAAGCAAAGACAGCATGTGCGCACTACATTGTCTTGAATGAGGATGATTTATCTACACGTTTTATCACCATTTAGAGTTGAGATTTTAGTAAATCAAAGCGAACGGTCGACTAACAGGGACCCTGTTAGTCAAGCAGTCACTCTGATTTATTAAAATTGCAACTCTAAATAGTAATAATAAATCTGGTAAATGTTCCCCATTCAACTCAGTAGAGCGTGTACATGTGGGCTTCGCTTGACATCACAAATGAGGTCATGTGGTGCCTATGTGGGGCGGTCGGCAGTTTCAGGGAGGGTCTGCTTTTGTCTGTGTTGTCCGTAGAAAATTATGAGGGATATAACTTTTTAAAATGGCAGAAATAAAGGGAAATATTTATAGCCATCAGCTTTGGGCCAGGTGAGCTATTCTGCAGTTCTCTGGCCTGTTGTGTACTGGGCGCAAAATTGGAATTCTCATTATGAAGAGGTTCACATACATCTCTTTGTCCTGACCTCTAGAAAGCAATAACCAGGATAGCTAACATGTAGATCGTAAATAAAATTAAATTATTGTCATAAGTTAAATGGCTGGAATGTTTTGTTGTTATTTCAAAGGTTTACTTATTACCAATAACTTTGATTGTTATTTCAATATTGACTGTCTCAACCTTTCTCGGTTGGGAACTAGGCAGCTTTATGCATGGAGGTCACTCATTATACACGGGGCACATGGACTAAGCTCTATTCTCTCTATTGAGCCCTGAAGCAGTTTTACTGAATACACTAATATTGGATTAGAGATGCTGGTGAGTGCATTGCATATTTAAAACCTAATCAGATGAAATAAGTTTTGATTTGAAATACACTGGTAACTGGTTGTTAAAAGAAATGCTCTATATATTTTTGAATTATAGGACCACTGTCTTGATAAAGCTGAAAAGCCTGCAGCAAAACATTGGCATGGTTATGGTAGCCAATGAAAAGATGAATTTGATGAAAATATGAAAAGAGAATTTTAAGAAAATACTTTGATGTCTGGCTGATGTATCTGCTTTTGATGGTTTCATTGTGAAGGTGTCCTCAGCAAACCATGCCTGAAGCACTTGGGAGGTTGGGTGGTCATTTTCCTGGTAGGTCTAATTTAAAACAAAACAAACACAGAATCTAGCTAAGCGGGTCCTGTTTAGCTAGGTAGTAGTATATGTTTTATAAAAATGTATAATTTTTATTTGTTTTCCATGTTTTTAAGTTAGAAAAGAAAAAACAAGATGGTTTCTGTCACAACCTGAAATAGTATTTTCTGTGTTGTGAGAACTTAAGTCATGTGAAAGCAAAATGTTTTATGACATGAAAAATTTCTTGTAGCAGGTCTAATACCCTACCGAGCATGCTCAGAAAAAACTTTCAATCCTTATAACTCTGAACCCATTAATATTTTTTCATAAAACATTCGACAGGTTCTACCTTTAAAGTTTTTAAAAAATTATATACTATCTAGGCTTTAGGTGAGACCAAAAAAGTGTAATGAGTTAGGAAAAAGTTAGATTTAATGGTAAACAATGACATTCTGGATCTCAGAAACCACACAATCTGCTATGCACAAACTTCCCACATCTTGAGAACTTGCCTCCAAGACAATGTATGCACAATTTGGGGCAATTTCATCATACAACCCAATGTTATTAAGGTGCAAAATTTGTGTAATATTAGGCACCCTACTCAACCCTAACTATACCAAGCGCCACTGCTGTTAGTATAATATATACACCCCTTACCCTTTAGCTTTGTTAACCCTGGCCCCCACTGCGGCCCACCAAGGGGGGATAGAGCCTCAGCAGGTCTGAAAGTATCTCCACATGTCAGATTCAGGAAATGAGAATTCCAGCTGTAGGGAAGCAATGACATCACTGCCTTTACTCAAGGCTCCTAAGCTCCCACAGATTGTGCCCTTTAGGGAGACTGAAAACAGCAGAGTCAATTTGAGTGGCTCTGTGATGCCCAAAAGTATCCCAGGACCAGTTATTGGTTAACCAGTCAACTCATGTATGCATTTGTCTTTAGCCAACATGATGTAAGCAAGGAGACAACCGCTGGTTAACCTTGCAGTTAATTAGAGACTTGTATTGGATCCTTTCCTAATTTGATGCACCATTCCACTTGGGGTCTCTGGGGCCCCCAATATAACTATTGTTTGCTATCAAGGAGAAGTGCACCCACCATTGCTGGCTTCACCAGGGACTCCGTTCTTTTTTTTTTTTGTGGATATCCATTACTAAGCCAGCCTTATTTAATGATTGAAGGCTACAGTCATGTTGTGGAATCTTGAAACAGCACAGGACATGATTGGAAAATCTGTTTCGTTAGCCATACAGCTTTACCAACCATTACATCATTGATCATCTCAAGATTCTATGAAATGACTGCTGCCTTAGATCATAATAGGACAGACTTAGTCATGAACATCTCTGAACGGTTGCCACCTACAGGTGAGCATAATACCTTGTTTGAAAAGGGCTATTCCTGTACTTTTACACAAACAAGAACACTGTTGATGAACCTTCCTCTTTAAACTGAAATTATTTTGAGGTGGCTTAGGAATCCATATCATTAAAAACAATAAGTTAGCTGAGGGCATAGTTAGGATTTGATGCGGGGTCTATCAAAAAATCCATTATTTAGTCCCAGTGCAAAAAAAAAAACATTTTAGTATGAAAACATAATGGAAGAAAAATGGGAGGGGGGTTCTCTGGGCACTTCAGCCGCCCCATCACCTATGTAGCTCTGGGTTTGTTTATTTATTTCAAAAGTTTCACCAGGAGAGACATACTGAGCCATAAACAACTCATTTCCAGAAGCGCCCTAGGAGGGGAGAGGAGAAATACATCCATACAGCGTAAAGATATTTACACAGAATGTACACCCATATTAAGGCATACTTTTACATTATTTTATCATAAATTAAACATTGAGTAATATACAGTACATTGAATGTACAAGAGCATATACATGTTGATTATTACAGAAAATGCAGCAACAGCAGTATGTAACATTTCACTCCAAAGAATAGGAGATGAACCAGGTAGTGCAAGTGCCTCAGGCGAAGAGTAGAGAGGGGAGAAAGGAGAAGGTAGAGCATAGAAGGAGGCAAGGTAGGTCCAGAATTAGGGTGGGTAGGTAGAAGGAGAGGAATGGGGGAGGTGGGGAGAGGAGATATATAATATGAGAGTCGGGGTGGGGGAGAGAAGGTGGGGTGGAGAACCAGGAAGAAGAAGGTATGGGGCACTAATGGGGAGGAGTCAGGGAGTCAGGGGCAGTTACAGGAGGGGGTGGAGTAATGGGGTATAAGACTGGAGAAGGAGCGAATGGAGGTAGTAGAACGAATTGGGCCAGGGAGGGAGTTCCAGAGTTTGGGAAGGTGGAAAGAGAAAACAGCTTGCTCAGCCGAGGTCCACCTGGACAGGAGAGTTACAGTGCGGAAGTTAGAGCTATGGAGAGAGTAGGAGGGGTTTGAAGGGAAGGAGAGAAGAGACATAAGGTAGGATGGGAGGGAGCACAGCCAGTACTTAGCAATAAGGGAGGAGCAATGAACAAGCCACCTGGCTTCAAGGGAGGGAAAGGAGAGAGAGGTGTAGAGGTGGCAGTGGTGGGTCCAGGGGTGCAATCCAGGGCAACCCTACAGAAGGAGTGAAAGACTAGATCCAGACTGGCCAGCGTAGACTTGGGAGCACTAATATAGGCAGTGTCACCGTAGTCAAAGAGGGGAAGAATCATTCTCTGCACAATGGCTCTGCGGGCCAGCAGAGGGATGCACTCTCAGTTCCTATACAGCGCACCAAGTTTAGGGTGAAGCTTTTGTGCAACTAGTCCACATGAGCAGAGAAGTCTAAGTGGCTGTCGAGCCATACTCCTAGTACTTGAAAGCTGTGATGTTTTCAAAGCTAGTCCCATCCAGAGTGTGGAAGGAGGACAGGGCTGGCAGTTTAGAGATTTTTGTCTGGTACCAAAGTCACAGAGAGTTTTTGCATATAAGGAAAGCTGATTTGACCGAAACCAGTGCTGAATATTGGTGAAAGCCAGATGGAGTCTGCTTGTCAGGTCTGGTGGGAGGAGCCTGAGGCAAATATGACAGTGTCATCAGCATTCATGTGTATGGATGTAGATGTACATGCAGAGGGGTGGGAATTTAGAAAGATGGAGAAGAGGCTGGGTCTAAGCACTGAGCCCTGGGGGACACCAGTGTGGATAGGGAGAGGGGGTGACAGGAAGTTGACAATTTTGACAGCTTGAGTTCTGCCCATGAGGTAAGAATGGAACCAATCTATGGCTCGAGTAGAGAGCCCAGTAGCAGAGAGCTGGGCTAGGAGGAGGGGTGGGCTACAGTGTCGAAGACTCTGGCCAGATCGATGAAGATAGCAGAGGTAACCAGGTCCTGATCCATAACTGTCAGGATGGTGACAGTGAGCCTGAGGAGGGAGGTAGATGTGGAGCAAGATTTATGGAAACCAGACTGGAAAGGGGTGAGGAAGGAAGAGAAGTTAAGAAATGCGGAGAGTTGAGAGAGTACCACATGCTCTTGGAGTTTAGCAAGGGTAGGGAGAAGACAAATAGGGCAGTAGTTGCCCAGAGCTGAGGGGTCACCACCCTTAGGGAGGGGAATGACAGCAGCTGATTTCCAGGAAGAGGGAACTGAAGCCAGAGAGAGAAAGAGAGGTTGAGGAGTACAGCAATAGGGTAGCAAACAGCAGAGGCAGAGAGGTACAAGAGACTTGGGTCCAGACCATCTGGACTAATGCCCTTTGTAGGGTTTAGAGCAAGTAGGGTTTTAAGGGCTTCAACAGGAGAAACAGTAGAGAAAGAGAAGGAGGAGGCTAGAGGGTGATGAGAGGAGGGAGAGAGAGAGAGAGAGGAGAGAGAGAGAGAGAGAGGAGGGGAGGAGGGGGAAAGGAAGGAGAGGAGGGAGGAGGCACAGATGGTAAAGACATTAAATTCAGCAGCAACAGCAGAGGGTTCAGAGATGGTGGCCCCACTCAACATAAGGGAAGGGGGACAGACAGGGTGAGAGGGGATAAAAGGGAGTGGATGACCTTCCAAAACTTGCATGGGTGGTTAATGTTGTTTTGGAAGGTGGAAGTAAAATAATCAGCCTTGACGAGTTTAGTTGCCCTGGTGCAGGCATTGCTTAAAATTCGATATCTGTGGTACTCAGTAGGGGACCAAGAAGATTTGTGAACCTTCCAGACCTGATTGCATGTCCGCAAGCAGAATAATAGCTCAGCAGAGATCCAGGGGAGGTGAGAGCCTCGAACCCTGTTTTTTTTAAGTGGGGTGTGATGATCCCAAATGGACATGAAGCATGTTGAGAAGAAGTGTAACGCCGAGTTCTTGGAGCTGGCAGTGGATATAGGTGACCAGCCTGTAGCTGCTAAATCCTCGTAAAGTGAGGAGAGATCCGAGAACCAGAAAGAGTGAATCTGGATGAATTTAGGTGGGGTTTTGGGGCAGTGAACATTGCAAATTCAGTACACCATATGGTGGTTTACTGAACTTTCCTTGGCATAGTACTCTTTTTATTATTGCTGGGTGAGAATTACTGTTTGTTTGGCGGGGGGGGTTAAGACCACTCAAACCCCTCCTTCCAGCCCAAACCTCATTGATCAAGCTCTACTTATGAGGAAGATGAATCGCATTCAGGCGGTGAATAACCTATATGTAGTTTATATCTAGAGCCTCACTTATTTCCGTTACTTATCTTCCATCTGCTCACAACTAAGTAATGATGAATTAATCCAAGCCTTGCGTGTTTGAACAAGCATTCAGTGTGCTTCAGAAAACAAACTCCACAGCACAGGCGTGCCCTTTGTTTGTAGTTGTTACGTCATGGCTTCCCTTTGGACAGCTGTGACTGGTGCGCTAGAATATAGCCATAAAGCAGTAATCAGAGTGAGAAGAGTGTAGCATTTCAATAGGAAGCTGAGTAGAAACCAGGGAGATCGCAAAGCCTTACTTTTCGAGTGAATCAAAGACTTGTTTTGTATGCTTGCTCAGCAAAGCTGAGAAAATTATTCTGCTGCTGGGTTCTTTTCTTTTTCACTTCTTTTTTTTTTTCTCTTTCTGATTTTTTAATCCCTATTTTCTCCTCAAGTCCTCCACTCTCCATGTGCTTTCTCCCTAAATCTCCCTTCCTGGCACTAGACCCCTGTGCAGTACTTCTTTATCACTCTTGCCACCACCACTTGGCTGACCTCCTCAAGTGAGCCTTGTGAGAAGGCAAGAAACATCAGTTCACATTGAGCAGAGGAGACAGCTGCCAGACCAGCTGCTCCTGACCCTGGCTTATGCAACAAGTGCATACATGCTAGAATCCTACTGCGAACCAAGGGCACATATAAGGAGCGGTCTGCTGATATGGCACTACACCCCCTGAACCACAAGGGGGTAGCTGTGCAGTGGCAAATGACACTGAACTCCCTCCAGAGGACTTGCTCATCCTCGTGAACTGTGGAGAGACCCCAGCAAGCCCAACTGGGATACAGACTCAGCATATAAACCCAAATCCTAAAAGAAAACTAGTACATACAATGGAGCCAGTCACAATGCAATGCAGTAACTTGCAATAAATGAACGTCACAAAATACTGCGTAACAACAGAGCTTAATTACCATTTTGTTCAATGCTCACAGAGGTAGGAGAAGGGGAGGAGCCACAAAAAAGTATCAAAAGCTTTGGAGGGAGGGAGGGAGGTGATCACTAGTTCTTTTTTGGAGGTGAGAGTCCTAAAGGGACTCACTAATCTGAAGTTGAACCAAGCAATGGGGCCAGATGGGGTGCATCCAAGGGTATTGAAGGAGCTCAGGGAAATACTGGCTGCACCTCTGACATTTCTATGTAACTGCTCACTGGAAACAGGAGTGGTTCCAGAGGACTGGAGGAAGACAGATGTAGTCCCACACTACACAAAAGTGGTAGCAGGGAGGATGCTAGCTATTACAGGCCAGTCAGCCTGACATCGGTGGTGGTAAAATTAATGGGATCACTGCTGAAGGAAAGGATTGTGGAATATCTTGAATCCAATGGGTTACAGGACCTGAAGAAGCATGGATTCACAGAAGGAGGTCATGTCAAACAAATCTGATAGATTTCTTTGACTGGGTGACCAAGGAATTAGATCATGGTGGAGCGGTAGATGTAGCCTACCTAGATTTATGTATGGATTTCAACACCATTCCACATAAGAGACTAGTAATCAAGCTGGATAACTTTGGAATAGGTCCAAAGGTGAAAAACTGGATAAGAAACTGGTTCGTGGATAGGCTACAGAGGGTGGTAATAAACGGAGTTCACTCTGAGGAAGGGAGGATGATCAGCAGGGTACCTCAGGGATCCATCCTCCTTAATGTCTTTATAAATGACATTACAGAGAAGCTGGAAGGAAAAGTCTGCCTCTTTGTGGATGACACCAAAATCTGCAATAGGGTAAACTCTCAGGGGGGTTGAAAAGAATGAACAGAGACCTGAGAAAATGAGAGGAGTTGTCAAAGGTGTGGCAGCTGGGTTTCAATGTAAGAAAGTGCAGAATAATGCACTTAGGGTACAGAAACCCAGGGGCAGTGTATAAAATGGGTGGAGTGATACTGGCGACCACCAAACAAGAAACAGACCTGGAGTAATCATACTGGATGACCTACAGGTGGCCAGACAGTGCAACAAGGCAGTTGGAAGGGCTAGTGGGATGCTGGGGTGCATAGGGAAGGGTATCACCAGCAGAAGGAGAGAAGTGTTGTTGTTCTGTATAGCTCACTGGTAAGATCCCAGTTCTTGAGACCACATCTCTGGAAGGACACAGACAGAGTGGAGGAGGTCCAGAGAAGGGCAACTAAACTGGTGCAGGGTCTGCATCAAAAGCTCTATGAGGACAGACTAAAGGACCTCAATATGTACACCCTGGAAAAGAGAAGGGAGAGGGGGAATATGATCGACCTTTAAATACCTCACGGGGGTAAATAAGGTGCAGGAGGGAAGTATTTTTCAGAAGAAAAGGTGCTCAAGAACACATGGGCATGTTATGACATTGGAGGAGTAGATTCAGGAAAGATGTCCAAAGTACTTCTTCCTCAGACAGAGTGGTGGATTCCTGGAACAGCCTTCCTGGGAAGGTGATGGGGTGAAAACAGTGGTGAGGTTCAAGAATGCATGGGATAAGCACAAGGGAATATAGTGGAAAGGAAGGGGGGGAGTGAGAAAGAGCTATAGATTGGATACGGTCTGCAGTAGTAGTGTAGGTAGAGAGAAATGAGCAGACTGGATGGGCCAACTGGTCCTTATCTGCCGTCAGATTCTATGTTTTTATGTTTCATTGAATTATGCTCTTTCCAACAGCATACTACAGGATTTCTGCATTACATCCTGGCTGGTGCCACTGTACAATCAGCAGGTGTGGCACAGGTGGAATATACAGGGATTAGCAATGGGCTAGGTAAAAAGAGATGGAGAGTCGGTTTCAATGGGATTGATTCTGATTGGAGAGATGCGATGAGTGGAGAGGAGGCAACTAAAATGATCCAGGAACAGCAAGGAAAATCATATGGAGAGAGGTTGGAGGGCCTTGGTATGTACACGCTTGAGGACAAAAGGAGAGGGGACATAGTATCACCTATCATTTTCACCTGGAGACCAGACAGCCTAACATCTTTAGTGAAGAAGTTACTGGAGGCCATAACAGAGAAAAGGTCTGTGGGGTTCTTGGAAGTGAATGAACTTCAGGACATTAAGCAGCATGGGTTCATGGGAGAGAGGAAGGGAGGTCATGTAAGATGAATGTGATTGAGTTCTTTGATCATGTGATGAAGGCAAGGGGCAACAGTCAGGCAGTGGATGTTTTGTACCTAGACTTCAGCAAAGCCTTCGACTTTGCTCCACACAGATGGTTGGTCAAGAAGCTGAGTCACCTTGGGGTAGGGGATGAGAATGCATTATGGGCAAACAATTAGCTCAGAAGGAGAACCCAGAGGGTTGCCCTCAATAAGGAGTACTCATGAATGAGGGAGGTCTGTTGCCTGTTGCTAGCCTTTGGAAGACAGAAATCTTGCTTGTAAAGCAGAAAGCAGCAGATTAAAAAAGCTACCATTTTCTTACTAATTTAACACTTCTATCTCAGTAGGAGTCAGGGTCTGTTGAGATTAAGCAGACAGATACTTTATTAGAAGTAGAAGGGGTCTTATTTAGGGTTAAAAAAAGAAAAGAAAGTCAGTGTGTGTTCTGTGCTGGGAAGGGTACTGTATCAGCTTACTTTGCTAAATCAGTAGGAGGAGAGAGAGCTTAATTGGGGGTGTGGCTTAGACAATATAAAAGCAGGTGACTCCAATTACAACTTCCTGTTGCTAGCCTTTGGAAGACAGAAACATTGCCTGTAGAGCAGAAAGCAGCAGATTAACAAAGCTACCATTTTCTTACTAATTTAACACTTCTGTCTCAGCAGGAGTCAGGGTCTGTTGAGATTAAGCAGACAGATACTTTATTAGAAGTAGAAGGGGTCTTATTTATGGTAAAAAAAAAGAAAAGAAAGAAAGTCAGTGTGTGTTCTGTGCTGGGAAGGGTACTGTATCAACTTACTTTGCTAAATCAGTAGGAGGAGAGAGAGCTTAATTGGGGGTGTGGCTTAGACAATATAAAAGCAGGTGACTCCAATTGCAACTTCCTGTTGCTAGCCTTTTTTCTTACTAATTGCCCTCCATCCCACCCACCCTAAGCCAGTTCTACTTTTATAGCCACTGGATTTGACTGACAACAGGTACTTCCTGTTTGGCAGGAGGAAGGAAGGATCATAGAGAAACATTAGTTTTGTCAACCCTAAAGGAAAAAGTAGCTCACTCCCCCAGCTGCTGGTGGTCTGACACTGAGCAAGGAAGAAGGAGGCTACTGAAGAATATAGGAAGTTGCTGTCCCAGAACAGGAAGGGTGAGAGTTGTAAGGAGAGGAGAGAGTAAGCATAGAGAAACAGGAGAGGAGACACAAGACATGATAGGAGTGGTGCAGTGCAATGGCTGTGGGGTGGCAGTGTTCTGGGAGACATTCTGGAGGCTGTGATGCTGCCCTATTTCCAGGCACCTCTCTGGTCTGAGGGAGGAGGTTGCCCATCTCCAGGCTGACCTGGCTAGGATTCGTGAAACCTCCTCCCCCACCCAGGGACCACCAAGGCCAATGCTACTACCTCAGAGGTTGCCAAGAAAGAGGAGAGACTGGACCAGAGTGGGCTCAGAGAGGGAGAGGGTGGTGGAACAGAGTTGGATCCCTCCAGCCGTACCGCTCCACAATTCATATGCTGTTCTGGTGGATAGTGGTTCCTCTATGGAGGCACCTGCAGTGGAGACCAAGGGAGATGCTGAGAATCTTCACAAAGGAGACCCACAGGAGGGTGGCATGGGATCCCACAGGGGAAGGAAACAACTCCTGGTGGGGGACTCAATCATTAGGGGGTAGAAGTGGGGGAAAGGGAAAGGAGGTAAGGTGCCTTCCTGGTGCCATGGCTTGGAGAAACAGGAAGCAAATCCTCAGGATCATGGGAAGCAGCTGAACAAGGGAGGAGCTGGATGTCATTGTCCACCTAGGGACAAATGACCTGGCTTAGAATGGGATCAGAGGCGGTGCAAGAGGTTTGCAGAGTTAGAGGGCCTTAGACAAGTAGGCACGTAACCTTCTTGGAGGTACTGCCTATCTATGGCAAGGGGTGATGCTAAGGTACTCCTCACCAGGGGAATTCAATGAATGGTTGAAAAACTGGTGTGGAGCTCAGGGTTTTGGCTTCACTGGGGACTAGGGAGCCACCTGGAGGGATGCCAGACCTATACTGGCAGCGATGGTCTGCATCTGTCCAGGGGGAACCAGGATCCTAGGTGAGAGGTTTAAATGCTTTATTGGCAAGCATTTAAACTAACCAAGGAGGGTACTGAAAGAAGCAGGAAATCAGCCTCCCCACAAAACATGGTAATTAGTGAGGCAAACACCAAGGTAGAGAGTCATTAGAGTAGGACAGAGGTAAATGTAAAAAAGGCAAAGGCAGTAAGGACAGGGATGGGGCTAAAAGGGTAGGCCATCAAAAGTGGAGGTGATGAGTACTAATGCCCATAGTCTGTGTAACAAGCTCCCTGAACTAGTGGCCTTGATGGAACAGGGTTGCCTGGATATTGTGGCAGTCACAGAAACATGGTACACAGAGAACCATGACTGGGATGTCAACATACCAGGATACACAATCTACAGGAGGGACAGGGAGGGTAAAAGAGGAGGAGGAGTAGCTCTCTATGTAAAGGAAGGGCTCAAAGCAACAGAACTAAAGAGTAAACAGGGAGCAGATGAGGCACTCTGGGTCACCTTGGAGACAGGAAATGGCATCACAATCTGCATAGGGATTGTATACAGACCCCCATCTCAGGGGGAGGGAATGGACAAGGAAATGATAGAAGGCATCCTTAGAATGGCAGAAAAAGGGGAGCTACTGTTGATGGGGGACCTGAATATGCCAGATGTTAACTGGAGCACCTTTGCTGCAGGCACATCCAAGAGCAGGGTCATTCTTGATGCCCTACAAGGGGCATGCCTCAGACAGCTAGTATTGGAACCCACTCGGAGGAGCAATCTGAGACCTGGTACTCTCAAATAGGGACAGAGAAAGAATCTCAGATTTAGAAGTTGGTAGCCATCTGGGAACAAGCGACCACCAAACAATGTGGTTCACGATAAACACAGTCATACAATCAAGCCATACAAAAGCAAGAGTATTGGACTTTAGGAGGGCTGACTTTGGGAAAATGAGAGAGTGCCTCAGAAAAGCACTAGTAAACAGGCAAGAAGGGGATGGAGGAACAATGGGAGTAATCAAACAGCCATCACAGAGGAACAAGCCTTTGTGTAAAGCAAATCAACAAAACACTTGAAGGAAAAAGCTATGGTTCTAGAAAGAGGTGGCAGGAAGGCCAAGAGAAAAGAATAGCATTCAGTAAATATAGAAAACACAGAAAGAGCAGGACAGAGAACTGTATCAGTTAAAGCAGAAAGAGGCAGGGAAGGCAGTCAGAATAGCAAAAGCCCAAACCGAGGAAAGGATAGCCAACTCTGTTAAGAAGGGGGATAAGACCTTTTATAGGTACATTATGGAGTGAAGGAGACCAAAGGAGGGATACTGAGGCTTAATAAAGGGGAAGGAATGTGGGCAGAGGGTGACAGTGAAAAAGCAGGGATACTGAATGAATATTTCTGCTCAGTATTCACAAAGGAAGAGGAGGAGGAGGTACCTAAACCAAATAAGAGAAACACTCTGAAGACGGGGGTCGATACCAGTCCATTTACAGAAGAAAGGGTTCTGAAAGAACTAATAAACCTGAAGGTGGACAAAGCAATGGGGCCTGATGGGATTCACCCAAGAATTCTAAAAGAACTAAGGGTAGAGCTAGTGACACCGCTGACAACTCTCTTTAACAAATCATGGGAGAATGGGGTGGTACCTGAGGACTGGAGGAGGGTGAATGTGATTCCTCTTCACAAAAGTGGGAGCAGGACAGAGGTAGGAAACTACAGACCAGTTAGTTTGACCTCAGTGGTAGGGAAAACGATGGAATCACTTCTGAAGGAAAAGAATTGTTGAGTACCTAGAGGCCAGTGGGGCTGGGACCAAGGCATGGATTCACGATGGGAAGATCATGTCAGATGAATCTAATAGATTTCTTTGACTGGGTGACCAAAGTAGTAGACCAGGGAGGGGCTGTGGACATGGTCTACCTAGATTTTAGCAAGGCATTTGATACAGTCCCATACAAAAGATTAATACACAAGTTAGCCAGCCTTGGAGTGGGTCCCAAGGTGGTAGCCTGGATAAAAAATTGGCTAGACAACAGGACGCAAAGAGTTGTAGTAAACTGAGTCCACAGTGAAGAAAGGAGGATTACTAGCGGGGTACCGCAGGGTTCAGTACTGGGACCAGTCCCTTTTAATGTCTTTATAAGTGACATTGCAGAAGAACCGAAAGGAAAAGTATGTCTCTTTGCAGATGACACAAAGATCTGCAACAAGGTTGATACACAAGATGGAGCGGAAAGGATGAGAAGGGACTTGGCAAGGTTGGAGGAATGGTCAAATGTATGGCAACTCAAATTCAGTGCAAAGAAGTGCAAGGTAATGCACCTGGGAAACAAAAACCCAGGGGAATGAGTACACATAGGGGGGTGAGATACTGGCAACAGTAAAAATGGAAAGGGACCTGGGGGTAATTATATCAGATGACCTAAAGGTGGGCAAGCAATGTGAGAAGGCAATTAGGAAGGCTGGGGGGATACTGGGATGCATAGGGAGCGGCATCAATAGTAGAAAATAGGAAGTTGTTATCCCTCTGTACAGACAGTTGGTGAGACCCCATCTGGAGTACTGTGTGCAGTTCTGGAGACCCATCTCACTAAAGACATAGACAGAGTGGAGGCTGTCCAGAGGGGCAATCAAAATGGTGCAGGTCTGCACCAGAAGACATACTGAAGAAAGACTAAAGAAGCTTAACATGTATACCTTTGAGGAAAGGAGGGAGAGGGACATGATAGAAACTTTCAAGTACCTCAAGGAATCAACAAAGTCCAAGAGGGTGGCATCTTTCAGAAAAAGAGATGTGCAAGAACAAGGGGCACAATTTGAAGATAGAGGAGGACGCTCAGAGGTAATGTGAGGAAGTATTTTTCACAGAGAGGGTTGTGGATGCATGGAACAGCCTCCCTGAGAGAAAAGATCGTGGAGTCAAGAACAGTGAAATTCAGAATGCATGGGACAGACATAAGGCAGTCCTAGTAGAGGTAGGAGGAAGTAAGCTGTTGGTTCACTAGGATCTGCAGCTTATCTGTTAGGTAGGAAAATGGGCAGACTAGGTGGGCCAAGCGGTCCTTGTCTGCCACCAAATCTATGTTTCTATGTTTCTGACACATGCCAGACTGAATGAAAACCTTAACCAACATGTTCAAAATGATGATTAGACCACTGCTTGAGTATGCCAACCCTGTCTGGCTCAGCAGCCTTACACAAGCTCAGCTCAAGCAGAAATAAGGGAGATTTCAGAACTGGACCTTGCAAATGATTGAGGCTCAACCTTGTTAGACTTCCAGACTTGCAAGCCATGACTTGGATTACTCAAACTTCAGAAGTTTTGAAATGTGCCAAACTCTCTGTATCCCTGGTCCTTTGTGAGTCAGCTACCGACACCAGAGATTGCATTGCAGTCTGGGGCAAGATAATGTAAGCCCCCCCACGGGGTGGGCTTACTAGCCTTGGGCTTGTATCTCCCCACTCTCTGGGTGCCCCATGTCTAGTAAGTGCTTTCTGGCCTTTACACCTGACTGCCATCAGGGGCAGTGTTATGGCGGGTATTTAAGCCCTGGTTCCACTGGGGACCTGGGGAGATGTAGGAGTCGGTGGTTGTAGTTGGGACAGTGTCCTGAGGGGAGCCCTCCCCTCGACCCAGGAGTCAGCAGTGGGCAGCATCTGTGCAGCGCAGAGGTTTTGGTCTCCGAGGATAGTTGGCAGGAGCTTGCTGCCATGTGGGTCTGGGAGTAGTAAGGCACATCAGCTGCAGGTGGAAGGGAAGGTAAAAAGCAGAAGGCAGACATTTGAGAGGTGCCAGAATCCCTATGAGGCACAGGGGTCCTTGTACCCCAGTTTGGGAAGGGGTAACCTAGCAGTGGGGCTGCCGTAGTGGTGGCAGGACTGCAGCAGGGTTGCTGGAGGTGGCAGCATCGGTGGGCCATACCCATGTGGCACACTGCCAGAGGGGACAGTTTATGGCAATGGGAGTGTGGCCTGGGATTTGCTATAGGGCCTGCCGTGCCCGTGTCTGGGGCCCGGCCCTGGGACTACCATGCCCATGTCTGGAGCAGGTCTTTCAGACCCGTTAAGGGCCGTGACTCTTTGGGAACAGGAATTTGGGAAACAGTGGAGCCGCAGCTATGCTTTGGGCTGACTTTACAGAATCAGAGAGCAAAGGAAGTTGTGGGCACCATTTGGCTCAGGAAAACCATGTTGGGTAACTAATGGGAGTGGCAGGTGGGAAGCTTAGGCTGCAATTGCCACCGAGGCCATTAACTGGCTTGGCTGGTACTAGGAGGAGTAAGGCACTCCCCTGTCAGGAGGTTGAAGTGTGAAAAAAGGGAAAGTTCACAAAGGAAGAGCTGTTTCTAGTTAAGCGGGATCTCTGCCCAAGGGGAAAGCAAAAAGTACAAGGGGAGCCAGGTTGGTCTAGGTGCTAGGCCTGTGTGACAAAATCTTAGCTGCTGTGCCGATTTACTGTGCCTGAAAAAGCCATTGTACTCTGTGTTCATCTCTCAGCCCCAGGGAGCTGCTCCTAGTTAATTCATATAAATTTTCTTTGGACCCAATCATTTTTTCCAGCGTCCTAGAATAAAGTTTTACTTGTTCCTGTGAAGATGGTTGTGATGACTGATTCCCACCTAGCCCTGACGTCTGTGGAAGGATTGCCTCGGTGGCGGCACTGTAATGGGACACCCACAGTGTCCTAGATTATACCATTGCCAGTCTCGAATCACAGGCGTTAATGATTCTGACCAGATGCTGCATGTGGTCTTGCCTTTGGTCCCACACCTTGAGCATCCACTGAGTTACCTACTGTGCAGCCTTGCCAAAGGGACGGTTGAATAGCTGCAGCCATGTGTCCAGTGGAGGACCAACCTGGGCGGGGACAATCGTCTTCACGAAAGTCCCTGAGGATCTGATGTGTTCCGCTCTTTAGTTGGGAGAAGGCTTTCCCTTAGACGGTGTCAGAACTGCACCTATAAACTACAGCTTCTGGGACGATGCAGGGAACTCTAGTAGTGATAAGAATGCCCAGAACTGAAACAGATCCTGGGTGCTCTGAATAGCCAATACAGCGCCTCTTTGGAAGCACCAGAAAGAAAGCGTCCAGTTCACGGGGAACACGTGGTGGCCCTTGTCTCCTTAGGCGCTGCCCTGACTGCCATACATTTGGTAAGCACCACAGGGGCCGATGACAGTCCGAATGGGAGAGCCGGACTGGTGGCAGAGAAACTCGAGCGCAGGAACCTCCGGTCGCGCTTGAGCTACTGGGATGCAGAGTGAGGCATCCTGCATGTCCAGGGATGCTAGAAGGTGTGCCTTTTTCATGCGGAATGGGTCCTTGGAGGTCACCATGCAGCGTTTGTGGCGACTGACATGTTGAAGTGCTGGTCCAGGAGTGGACCCGGAGGTCCCATTCTAACCCGGAGCCAGAAAGAAGTGGGAATAGTATCGGATCCTTTCGTTCTCCGGGCGTCTCACCGCTCCCTTTTGCAGGAGTGCGGTACCTCTTGCCTGATAGTGATCATGCTGACCAGTGCGGGGAGGCAGAGGAGACCTTGGGTGGCTTGTCACGATTCTATAAAGTGGCCTTTTGACCATTGAAGAACCCACCTGCTGCTGGTTATGGACTGCCACGGGGTGGTCTAATGACCCCAGACCCAGGTCCCGTTGATCCTGAGGAGGGGCGGAAGATCATGCTGTGGCTGAGGTCCTGCAGGTTGGGACGCTTGCAGGCGTTGGCCAGACCGGACGACTTCCTGAGCTCTACAGGAGAGAACCCCTCTGTTGCGGACTGGTGTGGGACTGCTGTCTCTGCATCGGCCTCGAAAAATAGCTTTGGTTCCCTCTGAAGGAACTAACCTTAGATGTATAGCTTAGACAGACCACCACCTCCCGACCTCTTGAGTTTGGTGAGGACCTTCTCAGGACTCACGAAAATAACATGTCCATAGACAGGCGTCAGATGTTCTTCTGGACGTCGGTAAATCAGAACACGGAGCCAAGGCGCTCCGGAGACTGAGCTGCCGCTATGGAGAAGTCAGCGGAATCAGCAAGGCTCCAGCACCTGTTCCCATCTGAACCCGTCCAGAAGGAGTTGCAACAACTCCTCCTTCTGCTCACCTTCCAGCATCTTTCCACCAGTCAGTCCCTACTCACAAGGCATTTAAACTGTACCATGTGGGTTAGTAGTCAAGAGGACCTAATAAGCCCAGGTAGCGGACCATATGTGCGCCTGCCCAAGCGTCCAGCTCGGACTCTGGGTCTGGTGCAGGGTGCTCAAATGTGCGGCCTCTGGGACCGGTCCTGAGGCTGTGCCAGAATAGCCAGAGATGTGATACCAAGTACTGGTCCTCCCTAGGGGCCTTGTACAGGCGGTCAGCCTTCTTGACTCGCCGGAGTAGTGTGGATGTTTCCACGCAGCAGTGACATCGAGTGTCACGGTGCACACCACAGGCTTTGGATCTTTTGCTGAAGATATCTGGCAGGCATAGTCTTCGGTCCAGGTTCTTCGTCCCAGCCATGTTCTCCTGGATATACTCAATCCGAGAGCGATGGGTCATCCGGAGGAGTCTTAGAACTCACGTGGGTCCAGAGAAGAACTGATTGGAGAAGTGGATCTGGATCGTCCGATCCGTGTCCTCCGTCGAGGCGAATAGCGGCGTCTTCTGGGACTCTGGGGCTGGGTGACCTGAAGAGGATCTGGACGGAGGACTCCTCTTGTCTGGTCTACTAGGAGGATCCACAAGCTCCTGGGAGAAACCGACCTGCAGCCCCAGATGGGTAAGCAGGGGCGGTGGAGTCGCAGGTGGAGGAGGAGGAGGAGGTGTAGAACCCATCTTCTATGGTATCCACAGTAGGTGAACATCCTTAACCTCCGATGCGAGGCAGGCGATGGACAAACGCTAGTCGGGTTCGGCGTCGACTCACAAGGCTGCGACAAGACGGGTTCGCCCTCGTCTCGGCTGAGTCAGCTCCTCCTCCGTGGCGCCTCCTGGCGGCGTCGGTGGGGCGTGGGGTTCTCCCTCTACGGGAATGGGCGTCGGTCCCCTGGCCGGCGTCGTGATGTGAAGGCCCTGACCGGTGGCAGGCGTCTGGCTGTAGATAGTTCTTGGGACAATGGTGCTGGGCCGCCGTCGGATCCGGCGTCCTCTTGAGTAAGTCAGCTCTTGGTCTTCTGCTAGGGGAGGAGGGGCAAGGGAGACTGACCGCCGCCGGGTCCGGATGAAGGGAACCGGACATGTGGTGGTGGTCCCCGAGACTCCGCAGGACGCCGGGAAGCCAAGAAGAGGAGGCCTGGAGGTCTTGGCCTGAGGAAAAGAACCTGAGAAGAGTCTTCCTACACATGGGGGAGGCTGACAGGCGGGCCCAGGAAGGGGCGGTCCGGACCAGGGGCGGAGCTATGGGAGTAGGAAGCCCTAGAAGGGACTTGATCTCACCCTCTCTCTCTGCTTTCAAGGTGTCTCCGAGCTTTCAGAGCGATTCCCTGGAGGCTGAATCCATGGCCTTAACTTTTTCCTCGAGCAGGAGCATGCCACACGGCCTTCTGGCGATGGATCCAGGTCTGCTTCGAGATCCCTGACAGAAGGTACAGGCCAGATGTAAGTGATCTGGGCCTAGGCACTGGGCACTAGAGCCAGTGCTGGTCTTTAAAAAGTTTGCTTCCCACAGGCGCATTGACGGATGGCCTTCCATGGAGGTTGGAGAGGGACATCAGACAGCAACTATTGAAAAAACAAACTTTTTCCCCAAAGCGGAATAACTTTACCAGGCATCGGCAGCTAAGAAGCGGACCAAGGGGCGAGACATGCAGAAGTCGGCCAGCGGGAAAGAACCTCACAGATGGCGGGACCGCCTCCTTATATACTATGCCTGATGCCGAGGGCAGGACCCGGCGTCGGGCGGTCCCGCTGAAGACTGCTAGCTAGAAAGATTTCCGTGGGGTCCTGGCGCCTGCCGGCTTCAGTCCTAATGGCGATCTACTCTGCTGCAAGAGCTGTATCTCGAAGTAAGATCCTGTATTTCTAGGGACATGGATATGTTGTTCATACACACTGTCTGGCAGACTCTTAGCAGTTCTCCAGGAGGAGGGAGGCAAGGCGCACAACCCCTACTTGGGAAATAAAGACTGGAGAAACGAGGCCCCAAAATCAGCATCCCGGTGTGACTCAAGCTCGATTTGGTAGTGGATGATGAAGGTGTGTGCTGACTTCCAGGTAGCAGCAATGCAGATTTCCTGGATAGGGACGTCCCTGGAAGCAGCCACCGATGCAGCAGTATGGTGGGTAGAATGAGTTCTTAACCCTCTGGGAGGCTCCATGCCCGCCAACCAATAGCAGAGATCTATGCAGGAGGTGACCCACCTGCCCATCGTCCACTTGGCTGCAGATCTGCCAGGTGCGGCTTCAGCGTAGGTGACAAACAGCTGGCGAACCTCTCCCCGAACTTCAGCCGTCCGCTCCTTATAAGCAGTAAGCGCTCTTCTAGGGTCCAAAGTATGGAGCCTATATTCGGCCTCTGAGGTGTGACTGGGGTAGAACACCGGCAGAGTCAACACCTGGTTAAAGTGAAACTCTGACACTACCTTCGGAAGGAATTTCGGGTTGGGGCGCAGGACAACCTTGTCCCTGTGGAAGACCAGATAAGGAGACTCTGTAGAAGCTCCTGGAGCTCTCCCATCCTTCTGGCTGACGTGATAGCCACCAAGAAGGCGGTCTTCCACGACAGGTGAAAGATGTCACACACCTGTGCATCAGTTCGAATGGCCTGCCCATGGAGCTTAGCTATTACCAGCAAGTAGATCCCATGGAGGTGGAGGTTCCTCGACTGAGGGACATGTGATCAACAACCTTGAAAAGCACCCAACCACCTTCTCCTGCACCTCACCGACTGCTTCCCCGCGCCCGTAAGCAGAGATGGCTGCAAGGTGCACCTTAAGGGTCGTCAGATCAAGCCCATGTTGAGAAAGGGACCACTGGTGATCCAGAATGCTTGCCAAGGAACAGGAGGAAGGGTCCAAGGAGAATCTTCCATTTGAAGGCGTAGCATTTTCTGGTCGACTCATACGGGACGCCTCAATGACGTTGAGGACCTCGTCGGAAAGACCCAAGGCCTGGAACTCTAGCCGCTCAGGAACCAGGCCGTCAGGTGCAGGGATTGAAGGTCCAGATGGAATACCTTCTCCTGATTGGCTGAGATCAGGTCCAGGCAGGCTGGAAGCCACCTTGGGAGCCTGAAGCTGAGACTGAGGAGATCTGGATACCAGAACTGGCCGGGCCAGTCTGGGGCTACCAGAATCACCATGGCCTGTCCTCCTTGACTTGAGAAGCACCTATTGGACCAAGGGAAATGGGGAAAAGTGAAAGAAGCAGCCCGGGTCCACAGCCTCGAGAAGGCATCCCTGCAGTGAGCCCTGTTGAGGCGGGCGGGCATGAAACAGTCTCAGCTTCGCATTCTCCCTGGAGGCAAACAGGTCCGCCTGAGGCGTGCCCCAATGGGAGAAGAGATATAAAAATTACGCACCTACCGTAATTATGATCTTTCTGTGTATCTTCACCATTCATTACAGATGGGTACTGGCCGGAGATCAGGACCCCGTGGGAGCCTTTTTTTTTTTTTTAAAAGGATAGGCAGAGTCGACACAGCATTGGCGTCGCCCTCAAGGCCGACGTACTACGTGGCGCTCGAGGATTAGCCGTTAGGTTGCATCGACTCCGCCTGCCTACCAGTTCTGAGTCGCCGGAGAGGTAAGAGGAAGGGATGGAAGGTGGGACAAGAGAGTCCAAGGGACAGAAAAAGAAAGAGAAAAAGTGAACTAAAAGGAGAAATAACGACTGAGAGGACAGCATAGAGGAAGTAAGACTAAGGGGATTGGGTAGGGGCCCCAATCTCTGGAAAAGGAAGAAGGGAGGGAAGGGGGAAGAGAGAATTTAGGAGAGAGACAGGAAACAAGGATCCAGGACCCTTGTCCGTCACCAGACTGAACAGGAACTGCAAGGAGTAGCAAAGCTCATTTTATGAATTCAAGGCACAGAATAACTGGCAATACCCCAAAAGCAGAGTCGGGCTATTCTGGAGAAGGACAGGGTACAGGGACTCAGTATCTCTGTAAAGATATTTAAAAAAAAAAAAAAAGGAAAGTTCTTTTTTTTTTTTTTTTAAAGTTAGATGGATAACAGAAGGAGGGCAACCACCATCTCCTCACCCCCTTGGGAGGAAGATATGTAGAGAAGGAGTGCCACTCGAACTGCGTGCCCTTAGGGAAGAAACTACCCCTGTGTGTCCCAACTCACCCAGCTCAAAGAGGGGTAGGCACAGAGGAGGAGGATCCAGAGACTGAAGCCCCAGGGGATGGCGGGAGGGAATGATGATGAATGGGGAAGATACAGAAAGATCTACATTATGGTAGGTACATGCACTTTTATATCTTATCTGTGTCAGGACTCACCATTCATCACAGATGGGTGAGTACCAAGCCCCGAAGGGAGTTGATTCATTGCACCCTAGGGACAGAGTCCCTTAGCCCTCAGTGGGTGACACACTAGGGAAACCTTCTGGGCCTGAAAAGGCCCGAGGTGGGGAGGCGAGGCGGGGTCCCCGGAGGGAGTTGCCCGACAAGCGTGAAATCTCGCCCACACGGGAAAGATGGAGTTCCCTGGTGTGGAGCAAATCACTCATGCGGGCCATGGGTGACAACCGGGAAAGGCGAAGCCTCGCCGATCTGGTGCAGATCGCTGTCCCTACGACCCTGGTAGATACCTCACTGGCATCGTAAGATGCCCTTGCTAGGTGCCTTGCTAGCTCCAGGCCACATGCAGAGAGTGCGATGACTTGCCTGGTTTGCTCCGAGTCAGGCAAAGCAGCTAGGGTCTGACCTAGCGCTGACCACAAGAACCTGTTGTAGGCTGCATAGTGGGCCTGATCAGCAGAGATGGAGAGAAGCAACCGTGCTGAGTAGAAAGTCCTCCTCCCCCAGAAATCAAAATCCAAAGAGTCCTGATCTGGGGCCGGTCACGAGGGAGGCGCCAAGCCCGCCAGGGGTGTCCAGGTGCGTCAATCCGACTGCGGATGAGGCATAGAACCTGGAGACTCGGGGAGCTACACACCTCTGGCTGAGGTCCCTAGGGGCAGGAACTCGGAGAAGGGCCTCTGCCAGAAACGCATGGATGCCTCCAGAAAGGGAGCAGGCCAGGGCGGCACCACAAGGGTGGCCGCACCGAAATCGCCTAGAAAGGCGTGCGCCGCATGCTCAGGATTGCTGATCGACGGGAGAAAGGTGAAGGTCCTCCATCATCCTCACGAGGAAGCGCTGATACTCGGAGAGATCAGCGGCAGGAGAGATATGGACAGATGGTTCCTCTCCTCCAGAAGAGGGGGATGAGGAGCTGGAGGTCACCATGCGTTCAAGGGTGGCTGCTCGGGGGGAGGTTGAAAAACCTGGCTGTCCATGGCCCTAACGTAGGCAGGGAACCGAGCAGCCACCGCTCTGAACTGCTCCCAGGTGAGAGGGCCACTAGGACCAAGAATGCCTGGGAACGCTGGAGAATGCGGCAGAGGGATAGGGGCAGAGCCGAGAGAAGAAGTCGGCTGACCTCTGCCAGGGCTAGGGAGCGGACCATGGACACCCGAGGAGGGTGTCCCGGAAGACTCCGCAGCCGACAGCTGTACAACCACGTTGGTACTGCCTAGGCTGCGCCCAGAAGAATCCCCCCAGTGAGGCGACTGGGGCCGTATAGATCCAGAAGGACGGTCCCCTACCTCCAAGAATGGGACCCCCTCAAGGAACCGGAAGGGGAAGGGCGGAAGTCCGCACTTCGGCTTCGTCCAGGGCGGACCCCAGAGAAAGGCCGATGCGCAGACCCCACACCCCTCGACCCCTCAGAGTCCGAGAGGGTCCTGGTCCTCGAGAGGGCCAGCCTAGGTAGCTGGCAGCTCTGGGCTGCCCCCAAGGGAGACCCAGGGAGCAGCACCTCCCCTCCTGTAGACTTCGATGGGCCCCAAAGTTGGGCGATCGAGACACACTACGGGAGGGGGTACCACCGCCAAGGGGTCAAGGAACCCTCCAAGGCCAGGTTGCATGGCAATGGTGGCATGCACCATAGCCTGCTGGTCAGTACCACTGACCCCAACCTCGGGGGAGAACCTGAGGCTCTTCAGAAGGGGGCTGGCTGTGACTCATCGTCGAGACCACCGGCTCGCCTTCCTCTGCAGATAACCCCGAAGGGTGTGACTGCCCATCCGACTCGGAAGAGGTAGAGTCTGAGGCCCTAAGCCAAACGGTAGGAGGGCGACCTTACCAAGAAGCCCAGTAGTCAAAGCAGTGGCCGAGGTGGCACCCGTGCCCTCCACAGCCCCGCAAGCGGGGCTGACAGAAGGCGGCAGGGCAGCTCGGGCCAAAGGTCCTGAGCCAGGGCCAGCCGCGGCGCCGTCAAGTCCACTGGCAATGGGGGCGGTACCGGGAACAGAGACAGTGCCAACGGCAGCCCCAGCAAAGCCTCGGCGCCAACGACACCGCCAGGCCCCTCGGCGCCGCGAATGGCACCGAGGACCGAAGCGGCACAGATGGCACCAACGGCGCAGAGGGCAGCACCGACAGACGACTCCGAAGGCCCCACGGTGCCGTCCTACATGGCGAAAGGTGACACTGAATCCAGGGTCATGGCGCTGCTAGCAGCGTCGGCGCCGAGAGACGAGTCGGCGCACTGCAAACGGCACTGAAGGCCTCGATGGCGCCGACCGACGGCGTCGACCCGGGCCTTCCGGACTGCGGGAGCGACACCGGGGGAGCTTTCACCAGGGGCGACTGCCATAGCGGCACTCTCCTTCCCGCTCTCCCGGAGGAGCCATGGCCAAGGCTAGGCTACAAGAAGCCGAGGCTCCATCCTCCTCGGTCCGTACAGAACCGGGAGGGGACCTGGAGGAAAGGATGAGAGAGCACGGCTTGGCCCGACGAGTGCTAACCCTACCCCCAAAAGTTGGCGGTCCATGGAGAAGCAGGCGTCGCACGAATCCATGTCGTGAAACGGGTCAAGACATGCGAGACACCGGTCATGCTGGTCGGTAACAGAGTACTTGCAGCCGCACGGGCACCGACGCATAGGGGGCCGCCCCGCCTTAGGTTTCTTGCCCTCCGACCGCGACATGACCTGCGGAAAAAAAACACCAAAAATAGACTCGACATTGCTATACTTTAAAATAAATGGAAAGATCTTACCGCCGACGTCGAGTGGAGGCAGAACCCAGAACTAGCAGGAGACCGACGGACTGTCGAATGCACAAACGCGAAAGGCTAAGGCTAAAAACTGTCAAATTTCTTCAGATGGCTTCCCACGAGGCGACCTCGACGGCGGGAGACGAAGAACTGGTAGGCAGGCGGAGTCGACGCAACCTAATGGCTAATCCTCAAGCGCCACATAGTACGTCGGCCTCGAGGACGGCGCCGATGCTGCGTTGACTCGGCCTAGCCTTTAAAAAAAAAAAAAGGCTCCCGTGGGGTCCTGATCTCCAGCCAGTACCCATCTGTGATGAATGGTGAAGATTGACACAGATAAGATCTTGTACTACCTCCGGCAGGAGAGACCACTCATGAGACGCAGCCCCTATCTGGCTTAGGGCATCGGCCAGGGTGTTGGAGGCCCCTGCCACATGAATGGCGAGGAGATCCGCCTCCAGGCTGCACACAAGTGACCAAATGCGGAGAGTTTCCCTGCACAGAGGCATGGAGCGCGTCCTGCCCTGGCGGTTTAGGTAGTACATGGTCGCGGTACTGCCCGTCTGGACCTGAACCACTTGACCCCGTAGAAACGGAGTGAAGACGGTGAGGGTTAGACGAACAGCTCGAATCTCCAGCAGGATGACATAGCATTGGGACTCCTGAGGGGACCAGAGGCCATGCACTCTGTGCTCCCCCAGATGGGCACCCCAACCCATCAGAGAGGCATCGGTCAATAAAGAGACCGTCTGCTCGGGCGGACAAACGGAATGCCCATCTGCAGATGTGCGGGAAAGTACAGTTACGTAAGAACTTACCGTAACAGTAGATCTTCGAGAACAGCTCTTGCAGCAGGTTACACCATTAGGACTGAAGCCGGCAGGCGTCAGGACCCCAGGAAAAATTCTAGCTAGCTATCTTCAGTGGGGACCGCCTCCGACGTCGGTCCCACCTCCGACGTCAGACGTAGTACATAAGGGGCGGTCCTACCGATTCCCCCAGTTCTCCCGCCGGAGACTTCCGGCCGCAGGCTGACATCGAAATGGGAGACCGAGGATCCGTCTAGAAGTCAAAGGAAAAATCCCTGATAGTAAAGGCCTAAGCCATGCCTCCTCCAAAGGGTAAGGTGGGCGCGAAGGTACCTGCTGCAACAGCTGTTCTCGAAGATCTACTGTTACGGTAAGTTCTTACGTAACTGTACTATCTTACTTCGAGACACAGCTCTTGCAGCAGGTTACACCATTAGGACTGATTCCCAAGCAGTAACGCTGTCAACATCCTGGGAGGAGGAAACTAGGAATTACATTCCAGGTCCTGAATCTAGGACAGGAGACCCTGTAGCACCGCTAAGCCGAAGCCGGCTCTTCGCCAAGAGGCGATGTCCAGGCTATAATGCCTGATAAATGTATGCACAGAGCTCCAAGTGGCTGCAGCACATATGGCAGAGGTGGAGACGTTTCGGAGTGCTGCAAAGGAGGTGGCCACACCCCTAGTAGAATGACCCCGGACTGTTCCCGGGAGGAGCTTTTGTTTGATATCATAACAGTATGAAATACACTGGACCAGCCAGCGAGACAGGGACTGTTTGGATACTTGTTGGCCCATCATCCTTTCAGAAAAGGAAACGAAAAGTTGCTCTGAACTACGAAGTTGTTTAGTTCTGTTGAGGTAATACCTCAAGCTGCGGTGAACATCCAGGGTGTGGAGCAGTGCCTCTCCTCTATTAGAGTAGTTCGGGAAGTAGACCGGCAGGTCAATATCCTGATTGAGAGTGAGTGTAGAAACCACCTTAGGCAAAAATTTAGGATTCATCCTCAGGGATACTCTGTCCCGGTGGAAAACTAAATAAGGCTCTTTGCACGAGAGCGTGAAGCTCAGAAACTCTTCTCACTGAAGTAACAGCAACCAAAAATAGCGTTTTCCACGACAGAAAACACAGCTCGCAATCCGCGGCAGGTTCAAAGGGGGGGGAGCGTGAGTTGTTCCAGGACAAGAGCAAATCCCATGGAGGCACTGGGTCCTTAATGGGTGGCCAAGGTGTAACACCCCTCTCAAAAATTCCCGAGAGGCGTCTATTGTGCCACTGTGCGATGTCCCACCAGAAGGTGGTAGGCAGAGATGGCACAGAGGTACACCTTGATAGAGAGAGGTAGGCTAGGCCCGAGCGAAAGAAGGGAGGCAGGTAGTCAACACCACTCCCACCAGGCAACCTAAAGGGAAAAATCGTGCGTTCGAGACCATAAACAAAAGCAGCGCCATTTCATGGCGTCACTCACATCACGTTACCCGGCTTTCTGGCTGCAGAAAGAACTTCAAACCTCTTGCGAGGACCCGTGACGCAAGATGGCTATGTCTTTAGGAGCCATGTATGCAGGTTCAGTGAGCTTAAGTTCGGGTGGACCAGTAAACCTTCCTCCTGAGACAAGAGATGGGAGCTGAACGACAACGCGAGTGGAGGTTCCCGGGATAGTTGAATCAGTAAAGGGAACCATATCTGTCTGGGCCAAAGGATCATGGTTGCTTGCTCCTCTTGCGGTTTGAGAACTCCTCTCTGGATCAGCGGGAAGGAGGAGCGTGAGGAATCTGTCCACCCAGAAGAGGGACAGCGTCTCACCAGAAAACACAGGCCCTGGATCTAGTGAGCAAAATTGGGCAGGTTTGCGTTGGATGGGGATGCGAACAAGTCCAACTCTGGAGTTCCCCATGAAGAAACAGATCCTCTGCTACCTCTTGAAGAAGTTCCCACTCGTGGACTCTGGCCTGGGGCGACTCAGGCCATCTGCAATCATGTTGTCCACCCGGGAACATGTACTGTGATCAGATTGCACCGTGTCGGATTACCCAATCCCACACTCTCATGGCCTCCCTGCAAGAGGTAAGAGTGTCGCCTCCTTTTGTTGAGGTAATACATCACCGCGTGTTGTCTGTCTGAAGCAGGAGAGTACCGGCGGGATTTCTGACTGAAGAGCCTGCAGGGCATAAGGACCGCCTCATCTCCTAGGACATTGATATGGAGATGAGCCTCCAGAGGGTCCCGTGCCCTGGGACTTCACCCCGTCCAGAGTGCTCCCCACCCAAGACCTGAGGAGTCTGTGGTGAGGATTACCTCCAGGGGCGGCCTATATCAAGGGCGCCCGTGGAGAGTGACCCTGGGTCTAGCCACCACTGCCAGTCTCGAATCACGGTGTTAGTGATTCTGACGGATGCTGCATGTGGTCTTGCCTTTGATCCCATTGCACCTTGAGCATCCACTGAGTTACCCGCATGTGGAGCCTTGCGAAAGGGATGGTAGGAATGGCCGCAGCCATGTGGCCGAGCAAGGGAAGGACCAACCTGGCAGGGACGGTCTTGTTCGACAACAACTCCCTGATGAGGGATCTGATGCGCTCCGCTCTGTCTGGAAGAAATGCTCTTCCCTGAACGGTGTCCAGTACTACGCCTATAAATTGCAGCTTCTACGACGGTACCAGGAGAGACTTCTCGTGGTTGATTAGGATGCCCAGAGATCGAACAGGTCCTGGGTGCTCTGGATCGCCAGAATAACGCCTCTCTGGAGGCGGCCATTAGAAACAATCGTCCAGAGTGCGGGAACACATAATGGCCCTGTCTCCTTAGAGACGCTGCCACGACTGCCATGCATTTGGTAAAGACCCTGGGTGCGGATGACAGTCTGAATGGAAGGGCTCGGAACTGCAGGTGGTGGTCGAGAAACTCGAAGCGCAGGAACCTCTTGTGTGCCTGAGCTATAGGGATGTGCAGGTATGCGTCCTGCATGTCTAGAGACGCTAAGAAGGTGTCTTGCTTCAGCATGGGAATGAGACCCGGAAGAGTCACCATGCGGAATCTCCTGTAGGCGACCGACACGTTGAGGTCCAGAATCGGACGGAGGTCCCTTTTTCTTTGGAACCGGGAAGAAGTGGGAATAGTATCCTTGTCCTCTCTGGTCCTCCGGGACGTACTCTATCGCTCCCTTTTGCAAGAGCGCGAGTACTTCTTGCCAGATCAGTGACTTGTGCTGACCCGGGTACTGGGAGAGCAAAGGAGGCCTCGAGGGTGGCTTTTCTGCGAATTCTATAAAGTGGCCTCTTCCGAACAACTGAAGAACCCACCTGTCAGTGGTTATAGCCTGCCATCCCGGCAGGAAGTTCGCAATGCGACCCCCGACCATGATTTCCCGTTGATCCCGAAGGGCGGGGGCCGGAAAGGAGTCAGGCTGTGGCGGCTGAGGGTCCCGCTGGCTGGACTGCTTGGAAGTAGCTGGCTACGGCTCATGGGTTGTTTCCCTGGCTTCTCGCGATACCGGAGCCCCTCTGTTGTGGGAGGTGGGACTGTTGCTCTATTGCCCCATTCACGAATCGGCTTTGGTTCCTACGAAGGAACTAAGCTTGGGTCGGTACATGGCCTGAACTAACCTCACCGCCTTTCCCGCCTCTTGGAGTTTGGTAATAATCTTCTCTGAGGCTTACCAAACAAGACTTCTCCTCGAATGGGGGCGTCCATGATGTCTTTCTGACGCCCGGTGCCCGAGACGCTGCAACCAAGAGTGTCTCGGATGCATACGCTGAAGCTGCTGCTCGGGCCGAGGAGTCCGCTGAGTGCATATGCGTGCCTGGTAGCACTGGGTTCCTACGCTGCCCCAACCTGCATTTGGTTGGAGCTGAAGCATCTCCCTCCTTCTGCTCACCCGGCAGTTTCTCAGCCGCATCCAGACCCTGTTCCCACAAGGCATTTTGAACTGCACAATGTAGGTCAAGTAATTCAGGGATCTGATGGCGCAGGTAGTGAAGTATATTAAGCGCCTACCCATAAAGGCCCAGCTGTTTGGACTCTGGGTCCGTGGCAGGGTGCTCAGATGTTGCAGTCTCAGGGACCGGTCCATGGAGGCTGTTATGACCAGAGAGTCGGCCTGAGGATGCTGAGTCAAGTACTGGTCTTCCCTGGAGCCTTGCACAAGCGATCAACTTTCTGCATCGCTGGAGCGAATGTGGACGCCTCCACGCTTGGCTTGGTGACGCCCACGTAGCAAGTTTCTACTAGAGGTGGCACCACTATAGGCTTGGGGTCCTTCTGTCAAGATACTTTGTAAGGCTGAGTCTCTTCGGGTTCTAGCTTTTCCGCGATCCCATCCCATGTTCTCTTGATGTGTCTCATAATATCCGAGAACGAAGGGTCATCCGAGGAGACTTTGGCATCTTATGGATCCAGAGCAGGGATGGAGAGGGGAGATGGGGATCTGATGTTGAGAACTCTGATCCTGGGTGTCCTCCGTCAAGGCGATCGCCGGCGCCTTTCTGGGTCTCTTAGGGCAGGGTGACCTGGAAGAGGATTTGGATGGAGGTCTCCGTTTGTCTGGTCTCCCCCTTGAAGGTGTTCTGTGCTCCCGGGGAGGAGGTAGTCGGCCTGCCGACCCCGATGGGGAGGGGGGCACAGGAACCAGAGGAGTAATCGGTGTAGGAGGAAGAGGAGGTGGAGTAGAAACCATGTCCTTCTTTATGGTGTCCCACCAGTAAGTGAACAGCTCCTTCACTTCTACCATGGAAAGGCCCGACGACAGTCCGGGCGCCGGTGGACGGTCGTCGGGTCCCGCATCGGCTCCACAGGGGACTCCGGGTACGGCGAGGGTTCCTGGGCGCCTGACAGGGACCGGGTCGCCTGCCTGGTCTCGGCTGGCGCCAATTCTCCTCGTGATGAGTCTCTGACCGACGCCGCTGGAGGCCGTCTTCTCTCATTAGAGCGGCGCCGGTCCCCTGCTGCCGTCCGATGATGCGCTATTCGGCCGTGGCGACGGCTCCGGGGATCTGTGGCGAGAGTGACTACCACGGGCGCAGACCGCTGGTCCTGCTGTCTCTTCAGAGAGGTAAGCTCCAAGCACGGCGAGGAGGCAAGGAAGTTGGATCTTGACGCCGGGTTCAGAAAGGCGGAACCCAACTTATGGTGATGGTGGCGATCTCAGACTTGACCAGGGCACTGGAGGACGAGAAGGTCTGGCAGTCTTGGCCTGAGAAGAGGATGAAGACTTCTTGACCGCAGCAGGGGAGGCTGAGAGCTGGCCCGGAAGGGAGTGGTCGGACTGGAACTAGAGCTGCGTAGTCTGAGGCCCCTAGACGGGACCTGGAAGGGGCCTTCTCCCTATGTTTTTCAACGAGCTTGTGGGCCTTCTTCGAAGAGACCCCCTTGGAAGACATGGTCTTAATCTTTTCTTCCAGCAAAAAAGCCTGAAGGGCCTTCTGACGACGGATCCGGGTTCTGCTATTAAACCCCTGGCAAAAGGAGCAGGCCCGGGTGTCGTGGTCTGGGCCTAGGCACCGGATGCAGGCCGAGTGAGGGTCCTTGAAGGGGGATCTGCTTCCCACAAGCACACTTCGAGGAGTGACCGGAGGTCGGAGAGAACATCAGAGAAAAACTTGAGTGTAGAAAATCGAATTTCCCGTAGAAAAGAAGTTAACTACGCTGGTCGCGCTGGCCAGACACTGAACCGGCGGGTTTAGGACATGCAAGTCGACGGAAAGAACTGGGAATGGGGCGGGACTGCCTCTTATGTACTACGCCTGACGGAGGGGTGCAGTCCCCGCTGAAGATAGCTAGCTAGGAATTTTTCCTCTGGTGGGGGTCCTGATGCCCGCCTGCTTCAGTCCTAATGGTGTAACCTGCTGCAAGAGCTGTATCCAGGCAAGATCGGTCCACCACTGGAGAGCGCCCATCCCCTGGTCACTGTCACTAGCTGATCCAGCAGATCAAAGTGCTGTGACCACTGGCTGGCCATCCCCATTGAAGGACGATATACCAGCTGCGCTCCAACGGACTACGCTGGTGCAGGCCACCATGAGGCCTAAGAAGTCTCTAGGCAGGGCGTGATTGCCTAACCTGAAATGATTGGGCAAAGGGGGAAAGAACCCCTCGCCCCAGTCCGGCGTGTTGCTTTTCTGGTAGAGAGTCTAGCTTTGCCCCGATGAATTTTATCACCTGCTTTGGCACGTAGTCCCGACTTGGCCTCTATTGCTGAAGAGGCCAACCTGAGAGCAAACCTGAGGTCAGGATCCCTGACCTCCACCGCTATCGGCGGGCTGCACCAGCCAGTCGTCCAGGAGACACCCGACCTTCGCCAAGAGGAATGCTGGGCTACCACTGCTATGCATTTGGTGAAGACCGGGAGTTAGAAAGGCCGAAGGGCATGGCCTGAATCGGGAAGGATCCTCTGCTCTGAAGTGGAGGAATCTCAGGGATCGGACGGATTGAGACGTGAAAGAACATCGCCCTGAAGGTCCAGAGAAAGAACCACACGCCTTGGTTCCCATGATGGGATTGCCTGAGCCAGAGTGACCATCCTTGAAGGGTCCTGAGACCTTGGGAACCTGTTCAAGCCGTGCAGGTCGAGAATGGGGCGCCAGCCCCCATCCGCTTTGGGGACCAGGAAGTACTGACACAAACCCCGGTCTGGAGGAGGATCCGCCACCTTCCTGATCACCTCTTTTTCGAGGGAGCAGGCGAGCATCGGCACGGCGTAGCCAACAAGAAGTTGCGGACCCTGTAGTCCCCTCAAGGGCGTACGGCTCAGGAAGGGTGGGGGTGCTCAACTCCAGGGCAATTTTCCTACCACCTCAACACCCAACAGTCCGTGGTGTGACAGCGGACTGTGCAGAAAGGAAGTGATGGAGCTGCCCCTCTGGTGGGGAATCCAGGGGGAGTGACGAGGCTGGGGTGACACCCTCAACCAGTCACTGGGCAGGCTTAGAGGAGGGACTGGTCCGAGGACCTCCTGGCCTTTACCTCCTGCTTCCTGTTGGAGGAAGCCGCGGGCTTGGGTTTGGGATGCCAAGCGCGAGCCTGCTGGGCCCTGGTGCTGTTGGGCCGACATGCCGCAGGCGAGAAGGACTGGTATGATCAGGGTTGCTGTCGCCAGCGCCTTTGTCCTGCTGAGCTGAGGTGACAGAGTCCAGAATAGGCATTGGACTTTTGATCCGCTTGGAGTGACCTTCCACCCAGGGCCGACGCAGGTCGGTCCGTAGCAGGGACATCCGCCTAATTTGTGCTGGGTATCCACCGTGAAGGTAGATATCTCAGCCATGCTCTATGCAAGATGTATTACCTACTTGCCCCAACTGATCTGGCACCAGGAATCTCCTATGTCCAGAGCTGTTTGGAACTGCTGTTTCACCACCGCCCTTCCCTGATCCAACACCTGCTTGACTGTGGTCTGCAGGTCAGCTGGGAGATGAGGGATCACCTCATCCAAGGAGCCCATGAGGGCGTGGGAGAAGTGTGTGCTCAGCACGGCCGAGCTGGCGTCGATGGAGGCGTAGGGAGGACGAGCGCACACCTTTGCGCCCGCACAGTCCAGCTTTTGGACTTTGTCGGGGTTTATCCACATCCCTAGCGCTCCCGAACGCCGAAAACGCTTGTTTGGTGACTAACCCTCTGCAGAGGGTGTTCAAAACGTGACAAAGACCTGGTAGGGAGTGCATACTTTCTGGCTTGCTATCCCGGCTGAAGGCACAGGACAGGAAGCAGGCCGCTGAACTCCATGCCAGCTAACAATGGGTTTAGCCACCGGAAAGGGCCTGTGGGTGAATCTCTCAGTCCAGTATTCCACCAGAGGACACTTGGCCCGCTTGGATATGGGCTCGAGCTGCATCCCGTGACTCTGAGATGAGCCAAGCACACCCATGAATTTGATATACTAAACCCCAGCAGTAAAGGGTATAACTATGTATGAAAACACTAGCCCCATAGAACTGAATGTACGCTTCACGCAGCCTTCATTTTGTGACATCACAAAACAGGGCTGCATGGGCCGACGGGGGGCATGTTTTTCGGACCGTGAAGTCGGCCCTTGTTTGGGCACTATACCAACATACAAATTTATTAGGATATAACTTCTTAAAAAGTGGAATTTTTATGCCAAACTTCGACAGCTAACTACTGATCTGGTAAGGGATCAAATGGGCTGAGGCAGGCAGCTACTAGGAACTTGCTCTTTAAAGGTTGGCTGAGGTAGAACTCAAGACATCATCTTTTGCAGAAATTTTTAATGTGTGTGGAGTACCACCTTATCCTTGTAGAAAACACATACAGAGGATCAGTCACTAGGGCCTGTAGTTCAGAAACTCTGGGCACGAAGGTAATGGCAACTAGAAATGTTGTACCACATGTCACAGGCAGCCGCTGGTTCCAAAGGCTTATGGGTGAGCACATCCAGTACTAGGCTGAGATCCTAAATGATGACAGGTTTCTTACTATGATGGGGTCACTGAGGCGAAACACCTCTCAGAAATCTTCTGAAGAGGGAGCTGAGCTAAAGGAGCAGTCCCTCAAGGTTATGGTACGCAGAAATGGACAAGAGAACTTTTATCGAGGCATGCTGCAAACCGGACTTCAAAAGATCAAAAGACAGGTGGCAGCTGTCACAATCTCACTCAGCCGGGTCAGCCCTCTACTCCCAAAGTGCCAACCTCTGAGCATATGATTTAGGTACAGTGAACAGAACAAGGTAACCTCTTGTCTGTTTTGTGGGTTCAAGTCACCTTAGCCTCAAGCTCTGGAGGATTCAAACTGATAACCTCTTGTTAGCATACCCAATTATCAGGCTCAGATAATTCTGTCTTCGGGGCCCAGATATCTTTGCCTCACGGGCACCCAACCAGGTCTTTCAAATGAACCCTTAGAACTCTATGCAAGACTTTAGAGAACTCTATTAATTTCCCAGTTTGGTATATCAATAAGCTCATACACAGTGTTACTTATAACCTTTAAAAGCTCACTTAAAATAAAAAGAAATGTCATGGCACTCCAGACAGTTTCCGTTGTAAAAATATCTCTTTACTTTAAAATATCAAAACAGAAAGTACAGTTACGTAAGAACTTACCGTAACAGCAGATCTTTCGAACAGCTCTTGCAGCAGGTTACACCATTAGGACTGAAGCCGCAGGCGCCAGGACCCCACGGAAATCTTCTAGCTAGCAGTCTTCAGCGGGACCACCTATGTCGGGTCCCCCGACATCAGGCGTAGTACATAAGGAGGTGGTCCCGCCAGAATCCCCAGTTCTCCGGCCGCTGGATGACATCAGAAAAGGAGACGAGGACCCGCCATCAGATGGCCAAAACTAAACGATCTTGCTCAGCGTGAGGCTGGAACTTACCTCCTCCAAGGGGAATGGTGGGCGGGGAGGTACCTGCTGCAAGAGCTGTTCTCAAAGATCTACTGTTGCGGTAAGTTCTTAAGTAACTGTAATATCTTCTTCGAGGTACAGCTCTTGCAGCAGGTTACACCATAAGGACTGATTCCCGCCAATGGCGCCTAGAAAAGCCATCGGGAGGAGGCAAAGCTGATACCGCAACATGTTCTGAGCCTAGGACAAGAGACCCTGCAGGACAGCAAGTCCGAAACCCGCTCTTGTGCCTGATAAAGTGTGCACTGAGCTCCAGTGGCTGCAGCACATATGGCTGATGTGGATGTTTTTCAGTGCTGCAAAAGAGGTAGCCACACCCTTGTCGAATGGCCCTTAACCACCCGGTAAGGGTTTCTGTCTATTGTTGTAGCAAAGGGAAATGCACTGGATTAGCCAGCGAGAAAGGGTCTGTTTCGAGACTGGGTCTCCTAACATTCTCATAAAGAGACAAACAGCTGTTCCGCTTTATGTGCTGTTTGGTCCTGGTCAAGCAGTATCAAGACACCGGTGAACATCCAGGGTGTGAAGCAATGCTTCTCCTCGATTAGCGATTTTAGGAAGTACACTGGTAGATCAATGTCCTGGTTAAGCGTGAGGTTGGAGACCACCTAGGCAGGAACTTGGGATTCGTCCTCAGGGACACCCTGTCCTGGTGAAAAATTAAATAAGGCTCCTTGCACATTAGAGTGTGTTCGGAGATTCTTCTGCGCAGTAACAGCAACCAAAGACAGCGTTTTCCGACAGAAAATGCAGCTCGCAATCTGCGGCAGGTTCAAAAGGTGGCAGCGTAAGCTGCTCCAGGACGAAAGGTAGTCCCAAGGAGGACAGGATCCCTAATGGGTGGCCTAAGCTGAAGAACCCCTCTTAAGAAGGCCGGGACGTGTCTAACTACGCTACCATCGCTGGCTCCTACCGGGCATGGTAGGCTGAGACTGCACAGAGGTGCACCTTTATCGAGGAGTAAGCCAACCCTGATTGAAAAAGTGACAGCAGGTACTCCAGAACTAATTTCTCTGGACAGTCTAAGGGAGAAACCGCATGCTTGAGACCACAGGCAAAACCCACGCCACTTCATGGCGAGTGTAGCGTGTGTCGCCGGGTTTTCTGGCGGCAGAAAGTACCACCTCCAAGTAGACCCCTGATGCAGAATGCATATGTCTCTAGGAGCCAAGCGGACAGGTTCAGTGAATGTAAGTCCAGTGGACTAGTGAACCCTCCTCCTGAGACAATAGATGGGGGCTGATTGGCAAAGGAAGGGAGGTTCCGGGACAGGTGACTCAGGAGGCGGGAACCAAATCTGTCTGGGCCAAAAGGCGCTATCAAAATCAGCTCACGTGCTCCCTGCGAGGTTTGAGAAGACTCTGGATCAACAGGAAGGGAGGGAAGGCATAGAGGAATCTGCCCTCCCAGGAGAGGGACAACACGTCGCGCCAGAAAACACCAGGCCCTGGATCTAAGCAAAAATTGGGCAGTTTTGCATTGGATGGGCGCGAACAAATCCAATTCTGGAGTGTCCCATCTGTGAAACAGATCCTCTGCCACCTCCTGTAGAAGTTCCCACTCGTGGACCCTGGCCTGGGAATGGCTCAGGCTGTCTGCGACGGTGTTGTCCACTCCAGGAATGTGAACTGCAATGAGGTTTGCGCTGCGGTCGTACTACCCATTCTCACACTCTCATGGTCTCCTGCAGAGGGGGTAGGAGTGTGTGCCTCCTTGTTTGTTGAGGTAATACATCACCGCCATATTATCTGTTTGTAACAGAAGAGTACTCGGTGGAATGTCCGACTGGAAGGCTTGCAGGGCATAAAGGACCGCTCTCATCTCTAATATGTTGATATGGAGATGAGCTTCCTGAAGTAGTCCATGTTCCTGAGACCTCACCCCAGCCCTAGGCGTCTGTGGAGATGTCATCACCAGGGACAGCACTGAGAATGGGACCCCACCGAGAGGTTCCTGGGTCTAGCCACCATTGCCAGTCGAACCACGGCCTTGTGATTCTGACTGGTTGCTGCAGATGGTCTTGCCTTTGATCCCACTGCACTCTGAGCATCCACTGGGTTACCCGCATGTGGAGCCTTGCCATCGGGACTGTTGGAATGGCCGCAGCCATGTGTCCGAGCAAGTGAAGGACCAATCTGGCCAGGACGGTCTTTTTCGCTGATAGGTCCCTTATGAGGTACCGGATGCATTCCGCCCTGTCTTCGAAAGAAAAGCTTTCCCTTGGGTGGTGTCCACAACTGCCCCTATGAATTGCAGTTTCTGGGACGGTACCAGGAGAGACTTCTTGTAGTTGATGAGGATGCCCAGAGACTGAAAAGGATCTGGGTGTGCTGGATAGCTATCAACAACGCCTCTTGAGGAGGCCATGAGAAGCCAATCGTTGAGGTACAGGAACACATAGTGGCCCTGTCTCCTCAGAGGCAGCTGCACGACTGCCATGCACTGGTAAAGACCCTGTGTGGGCGATGACAGCCCGAAGGAAGCACTGGAACTGATAGTGGTGGCAAGGAACTCAAGCGCAGGAACCTCCTGTGTGCTTGAGCGATGGGGATGTGCAGGTAGCGTCCTGCATGTCTAGGGACACCAGTATCGTCCTTCTTCAGCATGGGGATTAGGCCGGGAGGGTCACCATGCGGAAGCGTTTAAGCGACCGACATATTGAGGTTGCTTAGGTTCAAAATTGGACGGAGGTCCCTGTTTTCTTTGGAACCAGGAAGAAGTGGGAATAATATCCTGCTGCTCTCTGGTTCACTGGGACGTGCTCCAAAGCTTCTTTCTGCAGCAGCGTGAGCACTTCTTGCCTGATGAGCAGGCGTGCTGACCCGAGTAGCAAGCAATGGAGGCCTCGTGGGTGGCTTGTCTAAAGAATTCTATAAAGTGGCCTTTTTACCAATTGTAGCACCCACCTGTCAGTGGTGATCGACTGCCACTCTGGCAGGTGGTATGGTATGCCACCCCCGACCTTTAATTCCCATTGATCTGGAGGGGCGGGGCTGGAAGGAGTCATGTTGTGGCGAGGGAGGGTCCTGCAAGTTGGGCCGACTTGGTAGGATGTTGGCCTCTACCGAGGACGACTCTGCCCTGGGGCTTTCCGGGTAAGAGCCCTCTGTTGCAGGCTGGAACAAGGCTGTTGTTTCTGAGTCCGGCTGCGAAGCGACTCTGGTTCCTACGAAGGACGGAGTCTAGATCTGTACATGGCCTGGACAGATCTGATGGCCTTCCTAGCTTCCTGCAGTTTGGTGATGACCTTCTCAGATGCCTCACCAAACAAGACTTCACCATGAAAGGGGCGTCCAGAATGTTCTTCTGGACATCCGGGTAAATCCGGAGACATGGAGCCATGAGTGTCTCCGAAGGCATCCGCCTGAGGCTGCCACTCTGGCTGAGGAGTCCGCAGAATCGCACGCGGCTCGGAGCACCTGGGTCCCCACATCTGAACCCATGTGGAGGAACTGGAGCAATTCCTCCTTTGGGCCACCGTCTGGCAATTTCTCTGCCAGGTCCAGTCCCTGTTCCCACAGCTGCTCAAATTGAACCATGTGGGTAAGTAGTTCAGGGACCTGACAGCGCAGGCCGCAGCTGCATAAGTGCGCCTACCCATGGCATCCAATTGTTTGACTCCAGGTCCGTGGCTGCGTGCTCAGATGTTGCGTCTCTGGGACCGGTCATGACAGGCTGTGATGACCAGGGAGTCGGCCAGAGGATGATTAGCCAAGTACTGGTCCTCCCAGGGGCTTGTACAGGCAGTCAGCCTTCTTGGCATTGCCGGGGCGCATATGGACATTTCCACGCTGCCTTGGTGACGTCCACAAAGGTGTCCACCAAGGAGGTACACCACAGGCTTAAGATCTTTTGCCGAAGATAACGAGCCAGGCGTAGCCTTCGGGGTCAAGTTCTTCTCGCCCCACCCCATGTTCTCTTGGATATGTCTCATGATCTCAGAGAATGAGGGGTCATCCGGAGGAGACCTAGGAAGTTCACGTGGGTCTGGAGAGGGACACTAATGGGAGAAGAGGATCTGGAGCCATCCGAGATGTCCAATCTTGAGTCCTCCGTAGAGCGGGAGTAGCGGCGCCTTCTGGGTCTCTTGGGGCATGGTGAACCAGAAGAGGATCTGGATGGAGGCCTTCTCTTGTCCGTAGGTCTGCTCCTAGGAGGTTCAACTGACTCCTGGGGAGGTAGTCGGCCTGCTGCCCCACTGGGTGAAGAAGGGGCGCTGGGGCCGGTGGTGCAGCGGGTATGGAGGAGGCTGCGTGGTGACCACATTCTTTTGATGGTGTCCCACCAGAAAGTGAATAACTCCTTCACTTCCGAGATGTTAAGGTCCGACGACGGGCCGGGTGCTGGTGGTCTCTGTCGGGTCCCGGCGCCGGCTCCCCTGGGGTCTCCAGTTCTGGGAGGGGCTCCCGTTGGAGCTCGACAGGTCCGGGTCGCCCGCCTGGTCCTCGTGCTGAGTGGATTCCTCCTCTGTCAATGCCTCCTGGCCAACGTCGGCGGGTGGCGATGTGGTTCTTCTCACTGCTGTATCGGACGCCGGTCCCACAGCCGGCGTCCGGGTAGAAGAGTGCCTAACCGGCGACGGGTGTCGGACTGTCATCGGTTCCTGGATCTATGGTGTTTGACCGACGCCGGGGCTGACGTTGGGTCCGGACGTCCTCTTCAGGGAGGTCAGCTCCTTAGTCTTTCGTTGAGGGAGGCGGCAGGGAAACTGACGGACATCAGGTGCAGAGTGACGCTTGTGGTGATCCCCTGACCTAGAAGAGGCCTTTGAGGAAGAAGAAGAAGGCCTAGAGGTCTTAGCAGGCCACAGGGTGGAAGAACGCTGGTAGACTTGATCCACGACCGGGAGGCTGAGAGCAGGCCCAAGACGGAGGGCGGTCGGAACTGGAGCTACAGCTGCGGAGTCCGAGGCCCTAGAAGGGATCTAGGTCTCACCTTCTCCCTGTGCTTCTCATGGTGCCTGCGAGATTTTTCCGAAGATTCCCCTTTGGAGGAAGGTTCCATGGCCTTGAGCTTCTCTTCAAACGGTAAGCCTAGAGAGCCTTCTGTCGGCGGATCCGGGTCCAGCTGTTGAAGCCTTGACAGAAAGAACAAGCCTGGGTGTCGTGGTCTGGGCCCAGGCACTGACGCAGGGTCGAATGTGGGTCTTTGAATGGAATTTGTTTCCCACAGGCGCACTTGGACGAATGGCCCTCCACGGAGGTTGGGGAGGACATCAGACAGAAGAATGAAACTGGAGGAAGAGATTCTTGAAGAATTCTCGGTTGAAGTGTTGGTGAAACGAATTTCCCTGATAAATCGTGCGCTAGATACTGACCAAAAGGTCGAGACATGCAAGTCAACGGCGGGAAAGAACTGGGGATTCTGGTGGGACCGCCTCCTTATGTACTACACCTGACGCCGGGCTGGACCGACGAGGGAGGGCGGTCCCCGCTGAAGACTGCTAGCTAGAAGATTTCCGTGGGTCCTGACGCCTGCCGGCTTCAGTCCTAATGGTGTAACCTGCTGCAAGAGCTGTACCTCAAGAAGATCAATAAATACAGAACAAACATATATCCCAACACATACAGCCTTAAAACAAACAGGTAAAAGTGCAGTTCCTACAATTAATAACTTCAGACTAATCTGTCTGTTCTTTGATGGTCTCTCTTCTCTCAGTCAGAAATATTGTCTTGTGTGTCTCTAAGGCTTGCTCAGTTGGATAAAAGCAGTCCTGAGCCGCCTCCTCTCTGAGATCATTAAACTCCGCTTTGGTGTATTAAAAGTTATATTTTACAGTACAGGATGTCCAAATAAAATATTTAAAAACATAATAGGTGACCTCACTGACTTTCCTCTCTAAAGGTTAACCAGACAAACCGGTTTGTGCTCTGCTGCACATACATCTCAAAGGTTTCTTTGATCTAAGTCACTGTATTCAAAGCAAAAGTGTATTTGCCTCTTTAATCCGTCTGGGCCTTGGAATCTACACCTCAAAGGTCTCTCTGATGTAATTCAAGGGTTCCCGGGAATGTATATTTGGCCCTCCATATTCGTCTGTGTCCTGTTTGGCCCAGCCATCAACCTCTTTGATGAAATGAGCTGGTTCCTGGAAGGTTATTCATAACCCATGCATGCTCTTTCCATATGACACCTAGAGCAAAATCAAAGGATTCCCTGGGGATGCCATGAATGGCTAATTTCATTTCCTGAGATCAAAGCAAATTGACAAGGTAATTGCACCCCAGGTATCTGCAGTTTAAAATACCTCCTGTCCTTTGAACTTATCCTGGGGATTTTATGTGTCAGTTCCATAAGACTGTAGTTTCCTCAAACTGACCTTCCCATCACATATTTTACATGTGATAAAAAAATTAATACAGCAGTCAGAGCTGGCTGTCTACATCACAGCAGCACCGTGGGAAATCCAGGCATGGGAATCCATGTTTAGATCCCAGGGTGCCTCATGGAGGTGAAGCTCAGACGATGTGTCATTGCAAGTATGCTGGCCATACTGGGAATAAAATCAAAGCAAAACCCTCTGACCACAGTGTGGTGATGGCCCGGTCTCTTCTAGGCACCACACCGATGACTGGCTGCCCTCCTGTGGCAGGATCCACGGAGAAGGTAAGTCCCAGAGAAATCAGGGACTTGGACAGGAGACGGTCCAGATGGAGACTGGTCGGAAGCTGAAGAGATAAACAGCTTTGAGGGTTGGTGGCATTAGGGGCTCTGTTGCAGGTCTCTGGTGGTCGGGAGCTGGCTTGAAGTGAAGCTAGGGCTGCCACCTGTCAGTTTGTTTTTGTTACCCGATAATCAGGTTTTAGGATCCCTATCCGATTATGAGCTTTGCTCAGAGATAGTCAGGGTCTTAAGTAATTTTGAGTTCTCATATACTCTTAGAACAGATTCTGTCATGTCATCCATTGTTTCAGCTACATGTTCATTTTACAGACAAGTTCTGTTGTCATTATAGCTTCCCTTTGTAAAAGCAGTCAGTTAATCTGGGAGGCGTAAAGTATGGCCATTAAGACCATCAGCAGTTACAATGGAAGGTCCCCTCAGCCATTTTTGTGTACCTGTGTAGTTTGTAGGCATGAACAATGTTTGACTCTACTGCACCCTCCTAATGTGATCAGGATGTAAATGAAGTTACATAATTCTGGTGTGAAACACTGGACTCCACTGTAAAGGTAGTGAACTGATTTATGCAAGGCATCATGGGATTTGATTTGAAAAGCATTAGTGCTGATGTCCATTTTAGATGCATCGATTACCAGGTTCCAGTGCTCATTTTGCAAAATACATAGATCAGTTATCTAGACTCAGCACACATTTACTGAATAGGCATTTACTGAATAATGTTTGTAGTTTGCCAGAAATGGCTAATATAGCCCTCAATGACATGGGCCAGGTGCCATTTTAAAGCGAATGCACACTAATTCCTTTCAGCGCACAAGAGTGCATGCTCCGATAGTCCACGAACAAAGTCGGCCACCAAGTAGTCTACAGGAGTGGACCATTCAAGATTACCATTTTGTTAAAAATGGCAAAAAAAAGCAAAGAGATGCATTCAATTTATGGGCAGAACTGAATACTGGTACTGATATGTTACTACAGTAGTCAATGTATTTATTTTAGTTCTTGCATATCACACCTGACAGTCTCCTTTAAGTAACTTAATTTACATTTAAATCTGATGAGATTCAGAGGGTATAGAGGCTATCATCGTTAATTCCTACAGAGTACACAAGTAAGCAGAATAAAGGATGATGAGACCTTCCTTTCCCTAATCTTTACCATGCTGCATCTTAAAGCAGCACTGCAGCAAAGCTGGGCAAAAGTCTTGTAACAGTAAAATATTACATTATCTTCTGCTTTCATTTGCTGGTAAACTTTTCCATCTATGCCAGAATGTAAGCATTTTTAAATGTTTTAAATTATTTTTCCTCAAGAAAATGGTATGGTCACTTCTTTCGACTTTGAAATAGCATTATGGGTATAAAAAGGGGTTGGATCCAGAATACAAATGTATATATATATATATCTATCCTTGTAGAGCATTTACAATGTTTCACTTGACACCCGATCACATCTGTAAATGAAATTTGCTTTCTCTCTGTATGTTTACTTGGTAAAACAATTTCAATAAATATAACAAGAAATAAATACATAAGTAGATATCCAAATCCAAGCTCTGGTCACTACTCTCAACAGCTAGCACCTATGACTGTCTCCCTTAACAATGTTTCCCAAACTTGATCTAGCACTCGACCTCTAGTCATAGTAACTTGGCACTCTTGCTCCCAACTGCTCCCCTGCATCCCCCTCTCTGCCCCCCACCTTTCCTTATGTCCACCACTCCCACCCCTCTCTCTCCTACTCTTCCCAGCCCCACCTCCCACCACCTCCTCCACCCCATGCCCTGTTTGTCTTGACAACGCTTGTTGGCAGATATCAATGTACTATATGGTTTTCTGGTGCCTGAAACCGATTAGCTTAATGTGGTTCTTTGTATTACATTGCTTGTCCTTTATGATTTTGTGTCCGTTATGAGTTTTGTTTCTCCTATTTACAATTATTCCGTACTTATTGTCATGTTTAATCTGCTGTTTCTTCTACTGACGTGGAACCTTTGCAAAAGAGCTCATATCTCAAAGGTATATGTAATCGAGACTTAAAATAAATTAAAAAAAAATAAGACCGCAAGAACCAGGAAAAGCAAATTTAACAGGTACAGCACATTAACCTACTGTTTTAAGTATTGTCTTTTACTGCTCCATTAGTCTTCACTGACATAACAAATAGCTTTGGAGAGTGCATAGCATGATCGGTCAAGAAAAGGGTGTATCTAGAGGTAGAATTTGGGGTGTGATTTAATAGCTGCTTGTTGGCCTCATTCAAAGGTGGCAGCCCTAAGGTGGAGGCAGGAGTCTTAAGTAAAATCTGACCTCATTTTCCCCTGTAGAGTTCAGGAATGTGGCAAAAGTGGTTAAAACACTGCAAATCAGCAAAACTGTTTGGTCTGAATTTTGATGCTCCTTGCAAGCTCTGTCCACATCTCACCTGATTAGCAGGCAGTGCTAGGGGTCCACTGCAGGTTTTCAGTGGTCAGGAGCTGGCTTGAACTGAGCGATGATTCAAGGGGAAGCGGAGTCAACCCCAACCTAAGTGTCAGTGGTTAAACCAGACCCAACTGCCATGAGACTTAAATCATCTGCATGGGCTGCATGGAGTACACGGTCATCTATTGCAGGTGTACTGCATGATATAGCTAGCTATGCTTTCGCTGACTCCATATCATTTTCCAAGAGGAAGGACTGGGCCTGAGAGGAATTAAGACTGCTCCTATCAACTGTAGTCTCTGGGAGGAATCAACTGTGATTTCTGAAGATTGGGCACAACTCCTATGGACATCAGACTCTGACATGTTGGCTCTCGGGTAAGGTTAGCAGGTACTAAACTCTCTCTTCGCTAGTATTTCTGTAATATTTCACAAAAAAGCTGACACAAAACTGTATACTTTTATTAACTGAATGTAGACAGTCTCCTTATCCATTGATGCAAGTCTGACACCATAACCAAATAGTAATACAATAATGTATTTTTGTGTACAGCTCAGAATCTATGTATCAATTTCCCCAGTTTCTGTAGTCCTGTACCTTTTATATATAAAAGTTCAACAAAACTAAATTATAAAAAAGGAAAAAAACTGACATGTTGAGGATACTGCCACTCTTCTGTTGAACAAGCTCTGTATGAGCCAATCCTCCAAGTAAGGGAACGCTTAAAGTCCCTTCTTCCGAGGTATGCGAATGCACTGCGAAGCACTTCATAAATACACAGCTCCAATGCAAGCCCAAATAACAGGACTCTGAACTAGTAATGTTCGACACCCACAAAAAAAAAAAAAAAAAAAAATATTTGCAGTGACTGGCCCTGACAAGAGATATGCTGATAAGCATCCTGTATGTCTAGGGACACCAGCCAATCCTGGGGTCTTACGTTACAGAAGATCCCAGAGACCATCCTGAATTTATTGCACTGTGTTCTGATGTCTGAGGTCTAGGTTTGTTGACATGCGCCTGGAACAATAGTAGAAGCCTTCACCTTGTTCCGGCTCAGGCACTTTCCCTACTGCCCTGTTCTACAGGAGCCCCACTACCTGCAGGAAAATGCTGTTATCAGGCCTGTTAGCTATGCTGGTTCACTGGAGGGCAGTCCAGAGGTTGCTCAAACAGCTCCAGGAGTAACTGTCAAGACCCACATGTCCATGGTAATGGTCTCTCACTGCTTACAGAAAGCGACTAGTAGCCCCCTATCAGAGAGGGCGATCCATCCCTGGTAGCTGATAAGGACATGGAGCCAACGCTCCATTAGAGAGTATCACTAGGTGCCTGTGCCACATTTACTTTATGCCTTGCTGCTGCTGATGTTGATGATGCTGGAAGGGCTGAGGTTTAAATTATGATTGGCTGAGGTTTAAATTATGACTGGTGTAAGTCTTGTTGGGCAGGCTTGCCATGAAATGGTCATTGCCAGCAAAGAAGCCACATCTTCTACTTCATGTATGTGGAGTGTGAATGTTATTGATATTCTTAAGGGTCATTTTCTTTTCACTGCACACCTTAAACGCTCCTCCACATGCTGGCCAAAGAGATAGGTTCTGTTATACCAAACTTTCGTAATTTATGTTGGACATTTGAAGAAAATCCTGCCATTCATAACCAGAAATGCTTCTGGATTCAAATCACCACAGAAGCAGCACATGTCAGCTGCATTACAGGCAACAAAGCAGCCCTAAGATGGTGGTTATGAGACTCAAACCTCATGGTAATAACCATTCTTTGATTAATAAGGGCAAGTCAAGGACAAGTTAGAAATGGGTAGGGAAGGAAGATTGGGGTGTTTTACCTGCGAGATCCTTACCACAGAAAAGTATGGGAAGTCAGGGAAGGATTTGTATAAAATAATATGAACAATATTTTTAGCTTGTAGATGAATGTAAATAATGTTATAATTTATGTTTTGGTTGTTGAAATCAGCACTAATAAGTTATTAAGTTAGATTATATTAAGGAATTGAATGCCAACCAGCCATTTTATTATGCAATTTCTGTTCTTAAAATGTCATGCCATTATAATATTCTGTTGTCAGTATAACATACACACTCACGTCGAACTTCTGCTTGAATATTTTCAGTAAAATGCTTAGGTGAGGGTCACAGAATCTCTGCACCGGACTGTAACCATCTTATGGGGTCTTTGGACTCAGTGCAGTAACAACTTCTCACTAAGCTCTCTCAAGACTAGACTACAAGAATTGTTAAAGGTTAATTATTTTCTCTTATTATAAAGGGGCTTTTCTTCTTCATCCCCCCAAGTGCTGGTACTAGTAACGCAAAGTTTAGATATGGATCATGTCTATGGATTATGTGTGTATATCCAAATTTCCGGATATTTTTCCTAACAATAAAAGCAATATGAGTTAAAAGAAACTAGGTAGGAGAGTTCATCTTCTTATTGGCCAATCGCCACCAACTGGCCTGTCGATTATCAAGTAACACAAACCAGTAAATAACGAGTCCCAGCCTCTGGCTGCCTGACTGAGATATCACTGTGCCAGTGGAATTTTCAATTTAAAATGCCTATTTTTTTTCCTCTTACTTAGTGAGAGCTGACACCTGATCCTGGTCCTCCATTCCTCCACCCACCTGCTTAGCCTACTGCATAAGCTGACATTATGTCTCCTTCTGAAGGAACCTAACTAAGAAAGCACTGCTGGTCACATGACTCAGCAGTATGGAGACATAGGACAACCACTCTGCCATCCTTCTCCAGATAAAGCACGGTTCGACCCCGCTCGAGCCAAACTGAAACGTTTTCTTTTTTTCTTATCACTTTATATGAGCTTCCTTCTCAGACCACTATGGCACTAATCCTTCCAATGGCCAGCAGCAGATGTGAGGGACGTGGAAGGGGATCAGCAGTCTGATATTGTCACTAATCCTAGCACCATTTATAAAATAACAAAGTAATGGGTATTCAAACCAGACTTTCGGAAGTGTTGAAGACCATACTATTTACAGTGTACTAGGCTAAGGCTTGGTGGGGAGGGAGAAGAACCACACCATTTACAGTTACTGCTCCTGCAGAAAAAACAAACAAAAAAAAAAACTATAGCGCCCTCTATTGCAGTTCTTGCACTGGAGGGACACCTTTACAAAACTTCTGTTTTTGTTTTATTTATTTATTTCTGTTTAATTTTCAGCTTTTTTACGTTTTCAACATTTTCTTAACTTGAAAACGTAGAAAACCCCATTTTCTAAGTGCAATAATATCCTCCAGGGTGAGTGTTATGGGATATATCAGACCTTCCTGGGGCTATAAGACCTCTACCTGTGGCATCAGGCCTCATTGCACCCTGGGCAGTCCAGGATAGCCCAATACCACCCATCCAGTCAGGTATTATTGCTTACTTTGTTGGAGTGGATGAAATCAGGTGGGTGGAGGAGAAGTGGAGAGAAGTAAGGAGCCATTCTCAAAGCAACTCAAACAATGCTTGAGAATGGTTACCAAGGTTAATAGGGCACAGGAGACCAACAGAGTCTCTCTGTGAAGGGCAGGAGGGCCAAAAGGGCCTTTATTGGCTACAAGGAGAAACAGGGGATGAGGAATGGAGCAAATACCAGGTAAAGATGAAGGAGGCCAGGAAGGCAGTCAGAAACACTAAAGCAGCCATGAGCTGTCTATTGCAGAAGGGGTCAAGGAGGGGAAAACAATTCTTCAGGTCCATCAGAGAAAAAGGAAGATGAGAGGGGACTGTTAGACTGATAGTTGGAGGGCAGGGTAGTAAGGGGATGAGCAGAAGGCAGCCATTCTAAATGCCTGCTTCTGCCAAGTAACTGCTGAAAGGGATATAAGGAATGGGGCAGATGGTAAATAAAGGAGAAAGGATAAAGACAGGCTTGCAGCCCTGAAAATAGACAAGGCTCAAGGACCAGATAAGATGCACCTAAGGGTGCTTAGGAATCTGCATCAGAACTGGCAGAAACCCAGACAGGGCTATTCAACAGCTTACTATAGTCAGGAGCGGTTCAGAGAGATTGAAGGCTAGTGGACGTGGTACCACTCCCAAAGGAGGGAAAGGGAAGGAAAACAGGTTGCTCACCTGTAACAGTAGTTCTAGGAGTGATATATAATGTTCATCCACACTTTCTGGCAGTTGCCTTTCTCTTTAATTCTGGCGGAACGCCTTCAAGCTGGCTCCTCCCACCCACCCAGGTGGTAACTCCTGCTCCACCCCATGATGCCAGATCTTCCTGCTGGAAGCAGTTGTGTGTGCCAAAGCCAGGGAGGCTTGGTGGGTCCGTGGATGAACCATCATATACCACTCCTAGAAATGAAAATTACGAATCTACTGTAATTTTTGACCTTCTCTTGTATCTTAACCATTAATTACTGCTGGGTGTAAGCCAGAGGCGCACACCTGCACAAGAGCTTTTTTTGGGGAGGAGTCGAGGCAAACATCATGTGTGGAGCATGAGGGTTGGCTGTTAAGGCCGAGACTCTTCCTCCACCCCAGTTCTATTTTGCCAGAGAGGAATGAAAAAGGGTAGAGAATCCAAAAATGAGGCAAGAGAGCCAAGGGATAGAAAATGGAAAGGATATAAACAAAAAGGAATAAGCCAACCAGGGACAGAGGAAACAGAATTTTTGAACTGGCCTTAGGGCCCCAGCCCCTCAGGCAACACAGGAAATAGAAAGGAAAGAGAAGGAAAGATATACATATACACACACACACACACACACACACACATATATATGTATGCATGTATAGAAGAACGGGGGGACCTCCGCCGTGCTCAGCCGGAAGACCACTGGCTTATTTTCAGCCTCAAAAAGCTGAGAGGTATGAAGACACAGGTGCAAGTATCCAGTCAACTTAGGGACCACTGGACATAGGTCCAGAAAAGAGAATTTGAGATGGTCTTGAAAAATATACAGCATGGCAGAGTCTGACCACCCCACCCCTAAACCCACAAACGGGATGAAAGTCCTGGAACATGGCCCTTACTAGCTTACCACTTGAGGGCTTAGCCAAGGGGAAAACACTTGAAAGGAGAGGACTCTGTCCAGAATGACCCTTATAAGTAGGGAGATAGCAAGGAAAAACAAAGGGGGTCCCTACTGGCTCTCCATGGGATGTACCACGAAGTCACCATCCTTAAACAAGTTCACAATAGACCAACAGATCCACGCCAAGTCATGGAATGAACCCACAGTGTACCCTGCTGAGAATCCCAGGGAGATCCCTCCAAGGCCAGGGTGAAGACCCTACTCACCACCCTATTAGGCTGGGCATTCTGTGACTTTTGAGAAGGAAACAGAGAGCCCTGAGGTACCGGGGACTCTTTCCCCAACTGGCCTCAAGAGGGGAGGGTGGGTAGGGTTGAGGTGGTGCCCAGGAGCTGAGGCCCAAGAGGAGAAGGTGGGCAGGATCAGAAATGAATGCTGAAGATACAAGAGAAGATCAAGAATTACAGTAGGTGCGTAATTTTCATATCTTCCCTGTCAGTCTTCACCATTCATTACTGCTGGGTGAGTATCAAGCCCCCAGAGGGACTGGCACTGCCCTGAGGGAACAGATTCCCTCAGCCTCCTGTGGGGAGATGCAGAAGGGAGACCCTATTGCCATACTAGGTCGTCATACACGGCCTAAGGCTGGTCAGGTTGAGGAGGTGTCCCCTGGCTGGGGGGGCGGAAGACACCCTGTAAATTCCTCCTCGCCTCAGGGAGAAAAGACTGGTCCCCTGAAGGCAGAGAAATCTCCCCACGCCAGGCAATGGGTGACAATCTAGACAAGCGAAGTCATGCGCCTGCCTGATGCTGATTGCAGTCCCTGTCACTCTGGAAGCCACCTCACTGGTGTCATACGATGCCCTTGCAAGCTCCAGACCCTGTGCAGAGGGAAATGGCTTGCCCAGATCCCTCCGAACCAGGTAATGATGCAAACACCTGTGCCAGCATCGAACACAGGTGCCTGCTGTAGGCAGTGTGGTGAACCTGAAGTGAGCTGATGCAGAGCAACACATGAGCTGAAGAGACAACTCTTCTTCCTCACCAGTCGCACTCAGCAGAATCCGGATCCAGTGGTTGGTCGTGTGCCAGTGTTGAAGCCCATAAGGACTATCTAAAGCAGTCAGCCCAGAGGGCAGGTGAGGCAGAGAACCAAGAGACTCCTGGGGAGCGCAATACCTCCTCCTGCAGTCAGCTAGGGCTGGGATGAGGCGGCGGAGATTGCCAGGTGCGGACTGACGCTTCCTGGAAGGGAATAGGCCAGGAAGGTACCACCAGGTGGTTCGCAGACTAAACTTGCTCAAAAGGAGCACATCTCCCATTCAGTATTGCATCTTACCACATGGGAAATGTGGAGCCCTGAACTAACCTCGAGAGGAACTGCTGATACTCCATGAAATCAGCAGCGAAGAAAGGTGGACGGAATGTTCCTCTTCCTTAGATGAGGAAGCCAAGGAAGTAGAGTAGCTTGGATGCTCAGAATCCTCCTGCGATGGTGAAGACAGATGAAAGACCTGCTCATCTATAACTCTAACATACCTAGGAAAGGCTTCTGCAGTGGCTCTGAATGTCTCCCAGGTTAAGGGTTCCATAGGGCCCACATGGCCTGGGAGAGGGAAGGTGTCTGCAGAGGGATTGGGAAGGACACCTAACCAATAGTGCCCGGCCTCTGACAGAGCTCTGAAACCTCACTGTAGATCTTCCCACATGGGGATCCAAGAGTCAATCCAATCAGCAGATGCTGCAAATGTGAAACAAATCCTGGCTTGAGCCCTAAGGAGAATCTCCCTGTGAGTACGACTGGATGTTGCATGGATCCAGAAGGGCAACCCCCAGCAACACCCACTAAGGGCACCTCTGAAGTCTCAGAGAAGAAGTGGGGCTCGGCACTGCAACTCCTCCCCAACCCCGCAGGGTAGTGGGAGGAGGGCCCCATGCTTCACCCCAGCCTCTCAACACCTCGGACTCTGAGGCTGCCCTCTTCCTTGAACCCAGTGCCAAGAGGCCCCCAATCCCACAAGCCCCCAAGGAGACCGCAGAAGAGGTGATCCCATCCCAACCATGGTAGCCAGGGCAACACCAGAGATGGCAGCTGCCCTGGCCCCGAGGTCGAGACCATTACCACAGGCATCCCGGAGCCACTATCCACCGTGAGAGCTCCCGACACGGGGTCAATGTGGGGCCTGCACAGATTGCAGAATCCAGGGTGCACAGGAGATGAGCACTGGGCCGCCTGGTGCTGCATCCAAGAGGGCTCCCTGACCTCGGGAGTCAGGATGCCGGTCCAGATCGGTCATCAGATCATCCCCTTCAAACAGAAGGAGCCCACACATACCACCAGACTAGCGACCCAGGAGCACCCTGCCAGCGGTGCCATGAACAGTGCTGCCGCAGGACAACGACACTACCCCGATCACTGGCACCACGAATGGCGCCAGGAACCGAGACCGCGCCAGCAGATGGCACCATGGTCCACCGCGTGGGCCAAGCAGCAGTGGATCACAACACCGGGAGCCTGCGCTCCGAGGAGGTGACTGACATAGCAGTGCCCAACGTGGTTCCACAGGGAACCAAGCCATTCCTCCGCACTGTGGAAGAAACTCCTCGATGGCAAGGCCAGAATCAGAAGAGAAGGTTTCCACCTCACCAGGCCATATAGACCCAGGAAGGGACCAGAAGGCAGGGTCAAGAGTTCTTGTCATGGCATCCCTAGAATGATGCCGCCCTTCTGAAGTCTGGCGGGCCCCGCCGACTTTAAATGCACGGATTGCAAGAACATGGTGGTCCACAGAGAAACAGCCACTGCAATTATCCATATCGTGGTTGGGACCCAGGCACGAGGGCAGACGTCATGCTGGTCCTTTACAGAAAAATGCGGTCACAGGGGCACCCGACACATGGGGCACAGCCTACTTTGGACTTCTTCCTAGCCCCAGACAGACATGGCCGAAAACAATTTATGAAAACTACAGACTAGACCCGCGCTGTTGGTAAGGAAAGTAAAGGTTCGGCTACCGGGGTCAACAGCGATGGGTGGATACTCAGAACCGGATGGAGGAAAACAGAGATGCAGGAACACGGCATTGAAAACCAGCCAAGGCCTAGTGATGTACAAAAGTGAATACTTGCACAGCAGGTGCAATCTGGGCAACAGGAGAAACAGAACTGGGGTGGAGGAGGAGTCATGGCACCTAACGGCCAACCCTCGTGCACCACGCAGTGCGTTGGTCTTGTGGAGGCACAGCCGACGCCAACCCCCGGAAAAAGCTCCCATGCAGGTGTGTGCACCTCACTTACATCCAGCAGTAATGAATGGTGAAGATTAACAAGGGAAGATCTACTGTTACAGGTGAGTAACCTATTTTTCTAAGGACGTGGATATGATGTTCGTCACACTTTTTCTATATAAATTTTTTATGTTTTTTCTCCCCGTATTTCACCCGTCCCCATTCCTCAGGCATGCGCACACCATGGCTCGAGACATCCTCCTGCAACTTGCAGCCCCTCCTGCCTCTGCTAGCCACCAGACCTCCACCCAGTGGCAGCGGAACTATGGGGGGCAACGACCACCCTAAGCGAGGAGAGCTGCCCTACAGCTGCTCAATCTTGCTCTCACCTCCCCACCGTGCTGGCTCCTCAACGCATCGGAGTCCATTCCTGAACCCGTCACCAGAGTGACGCGAGGTAAGGCATCCAGCACCTCAGCCCTCTGCACCACCAGGCCGGCAATATCCACATTTTCTGGCAGACTCCTAGCAGTTCTCCAGGAGGAGGAAGGCAAGGCACACACCCCTACTTAGGAAATAGGGACTGAGAACTGAGGCCCTAAAACTAGCATACTGGCATGACTCAAGGTCAATGTGGTAATGGGAAATGAAGGTGTGTGCTGACCTCCAGGTAGCAACTCTGCAGATTTTCTGGATAGGGACGCCCTGAAGCAGCCACTGAGGCAGCGGTATGGCAGGTGGAACGAGCACTAAGCCCTACAGGAGGCTCCTCACCCACCAACCTATAGCAGAGATCAATGCAGGATACAATCCACCCTGCCTATCATCCGCTTGGCTGCTGGTCTGCCAGGTGTGGCTTCAACATATGTGACAAACAGCTGGCAAACCTCTATCCGAACTCCAGCTGTGCTCCTTGTAATAAATGAGCACCACCTCAGGTCCAGAGTATGGAGCCTGTGGCGTGCCTCCGAGGTGTGGTTGGTAAAATACACCAGGAGATTAATCACTTGTTTAAGGTGAAAATCCAACACAACATTCGGTAGAAACTTGGGTTGGGGCACAGGACAACCTTGCTCCTGTGGAAGACCAGTTATTGAGACTCCACCGAAGCGCCTGAGCTCACCGATCCTTCTGGCTGACATATAGCCACCAAGAAGGTGGTCTTCCACAACAGATGAGGCATGTCACACCTGTGCATCAGTTCGAATGGCTTGCCCATGAGCTTTGCCAAAACCAGCAACAAGTCCCATGGGTGGTGGTGGTTCACATCAGAGGAGAAATGTGGTCAAGGCCTTGAAAAACGCCAGACCACCTTCTCCTGTGCCACTGACTGCTGACTGGCCTGCACCTGGTAAGCAGAGATGGCTGCCAGGTAAACCTTGAGGGTCATCAACCGAAGGCCCGACTGAGAGACGGATCACAGATAATCAAGGATTCTAGACACAGGACAGAGGGTCCAACCTTTGCCCTGACACCAAATGGAGAATCTGTTCCATTTGAAGGTGTAGCATTTCCTGGCAGACTCCTTCCGAGATGTCTCCCCCACACTGAGGACATCTTCAGAGAGACCCAAAGCCTGGAACTCTAGCTGCTCAGGAACCAGGCTGTCAGGTGCAGGGATTGAAGGTCTGGATGGAGTACCTTCCCTAATTGATGGAGAGAAAGTCCATGCGGAGAAGAAGATGCCCCGGAAGCCTGCTGCTGAGGCTGAGGAGACTGGGGTACCAGAATTGGCATTGCCTGTCCAGAGCCACCAAGATCACCCAGCCATGTACCTCCTGGCCTTAAGCAGCATCTTGCAGATCAAGAGGAGTGGAAGGAAGTCATATAAGAGGCCTGGAGTCCAGGGCCTTGAGAAGGCATCCCCTGCAGTGTTCCTGATTGGGGGCACAGAGAGAGACTCAACTCTGATCCTAAAGGCAAAAAGAACCACCGGAGGGTGCCCCACTGGGAGAACAGACTGTGTACCACCTCTGGGTGAGAGATCATTTGTGAGACACCTCGCCCATCCAGCTGAAAGTGTCCACCAGCTGGTTGGAAGCCCCTACCAAATGGATGGCTAGGAAATCAGCCCCAAGGCTGAGCATGAGGGTCCACACATGGACAGTTTCCTTGCACAACAGTAGGGAGTGCATCCTGTCCTGTTTGTTGAGGCAGTACATGGTCATGGTGTTGTCCATCTGGACCTGGACCACCTGACCCCGAATGAGGAGCAAAGGCAATCAGCACCAGCCAAACTACTCGGAGCTCAAGAGGTTGATATGGCATCGGAACTCCTTGGAGGTCCAGAGCATGAGGACTCTGTGTTCCCCAGGTGGGCACCCCAGTCCATGAGAGAGGCATCAGTCATCAGGATGACCGTCAGCTCTGGGCAGACAAATGGCATCTCTTCCTGCAGATGTTCTGGGACTAACCACCACAGGAGAGCATCCCACATCCGCTGGGTCACAGTGACTAACTGGTCAGTGACCCCTGCGCTGAGACCACTTGCTGGCCAGCTCCCACTGCAGACAGTGCATTTTCCATTGGGCCCATCTGACAATGCTGGTGCAAGCCACCATGTAACCCAGCAGGCTAGGAAGTCCCAGGCAGGGCTCGATTGCCCAACCAGAAATTATCAGGCAAAGGCGGCGTGAGCCTCCACCCTGTCCACCGAGCCGAGCCCTGGGTCTGTAAGAGTTGAGCTCTGCTCCAATGAAGCTGATCACCTGCAACAGCATGAGTTCCGACTTGGCCTCATTGACCAGGAGGCCAAGAGAGACACAGGTCTGGAGGGCCAGGTCCCTGGACCGCCTCCACCTCCTGCTTGGAGAGACTCATGATCAGCCAGTCATCCAGATAGGGTAAACCCGGACCCCTGGCGCCTCAGGTAAGCTGCCACCACTGCAATACACTTGGTGAAGACTGTGGGGCCAAAGAGAGGCCAAATGGCATGGCCTGAACTCGGAGAGGACTCCCTCTGCTCAGAAGTGGAGGAACCTTCTGTGAGACGGATGGATCGGGACGTGAAGAACGATCCTGAAGATCCAAGGAGCAAAACCACATGTTTTGGTCCAGAGATGGTATGATCTGAGATAGAGTTACCAACCTGAAGGTGTATGACTTGAGAAACTTGTTCAGATCGTGCAGATCTAGAATGGGGCACCAGCCATCTGTCCATTTTGGCACCAGGAAATACCTGGGACAAACCCTGGCTGTTCCGGAGGATCCGAGACAGGAACCACGACCTCCTTGCGGAGGAGCTGGGCAATGTCATCCGAAGAGCCAACAGGATGTCTGATAATAGCAATTGGGGTGCAGGCTTGGCAAGGAGGGTACTACTCTAATTCCAGAGGCAGACCCTAATCCACAACTTTGAGGACTTACCTGTCTGTGGTGACAGCGGACCAGGCGGAAAGGAAGTGGCACAGCCGGCCCCCATGGAGGACCCAGGGAGGTGTGATAGGCATGAAAGAGGCACCCCTCATCCCATCACTGGGCAAGCTTGGAGAAGGAGGAGGACGGGTCCAGCTGAGAAGCCACTTGGTGCCTCCCCCAGGCTTACGGACGACCGAGGCCACTGACTTTGGCCAAGGTCCTGAGGCTGGACTGGTTTGTTCGCAGGAGTAGAGGTGGACAGAAAGGGTTTCCTTTCTGCTGCTCAGAGCCCTTGGGGTCCTTTTAGGCAGATGTCATGGAGTCCAAGGTGGCACTGACTTCTCAATATGGGTGAGGTGACCTCGACCACGGGCCTGAACAAGTCGGTGCCCAGGAAAGGGACATCAGCAAGCTTGTGCTGAGTGTCAGCTGTGAAGGTCAAGATCCTCAGCCGTGCCCGCGCGATGGCCACTGTGGCTGCCATGGAGGGCACAAGAGTCCCCAATGTCCATGGCTGTCTGGAGCTGTTGCTTAGCTACAGCCTGGCCTGGTCCTGGACCTGTTTGACAGTGGTCTGAAGGTCCACCAGCAGATGAGGAAACACCTCATCCAGGGTTCTGCAGGGCATGGGAGAAGTGGGCCATAAAGAGGCCAAGCTTGCCTGGCGAGGCAGGCAGCATAGACCTTCATAGCTGAATGGTCCAACTTCTTGGACTCTGTAGGGTGGCTTGTCAACATCCTCAGCATTGCCAGAGCACCTGAACACAGAATCGGAACCAGCCCTCGGCCGAGGGGTGTTGTGTGAATCCTGACAGGGAACCAGTAGGTACTGCATTATTGCAGGCCATCCAGGCAGAGGGCACAGGACAGGAAGCGGGCACTGCCAAGTTCCAAGGCAGGGCCAAGGATGGCCTCTGCCACCAGGAAGGCCTCCCAGGAGTATCTTCCCGTCCAGGATCTCAGTAAAAGGTATTGAGCCCATTTCTGGATGGGCTCCATTTTTCATATCCGTGAACTCAAGAGATCAGGTGGAGAAGGCCCATAAAGGAAGTAGGACTTTCGCCTCCGAGATCCTCACCTACTCTACGCTGACCGGACAGGAGTGAAAGGAGGAACCCCAGACTCCAAGGAGTCATTAAGAGGGTTGATCACCACAGTCCCCACTGACCCTCTGCGGATGGTAAGGGTGACGGTGACCAACAGCCGATGGGGATGCCCCTTGGTTGGCCGAGACTCCTTGGTCGGAGCACCAGTAGTTGGCTGTACAGTTGGCAGCTTCACAGAAATCAGTGGAGATGCCAGCAGTGGCCAAGATGGAACCGTCTTAGGTGACTCCTGAGGCGGAGAAGGCATCGACCTGTCGGGAGAGTCAGGTGATGGTTGGCGAGGAGTCGGAATCAGCTTCATACCAGTGAACACCAGCTGCTGCCACATGAGATCCTCAGAGGCCGACGCACTTGAGCCAAAGCCTCTCCTCACTTGAAGAGGACACGGAAGAGTAGCAGTGGTGCTTCTCGGAGTGTCAAGAGCGAGAGCGCCAGGAGGGCGCTGCTGCGCCGCCGTCAGGGATTAGCTTACCTCCCTGGGCATCATACTTAGTCGATTTTATCAGCGACCCAACAGCACTGACACAATACAACTCAACATCTTCTGACAGGAATAACTCATGGCAACAGCAAAACCTAAAATCGGCAATCAAAATTGGGCTTTGAAGCCCTAGAGGACAGAAGGAGCAATGCGCGGGTCCGGAGACCTGACCCAACAACAGGCCCTCATCAGCCGTGGAAGAGGAGAGTGGCATGGCCAATCTGGAGCACTCCCTAGCAGGGATCCCAACTACGCTGGCCAGGATGCAAACAGAGATGTGGGCTGGTTTTACCAATCTTATGGCTCAGATGGTACATTTGCAATTAGTAGTCACTGGCCTGTTGGAGACAACTCTGCTCACTCCACGCAAATCGTGGAGATGCAGCAACAAATTAGTGACCTGGAAGACTTGGATCACGTTATTCCCAGAACACAGTTTGTCCAAATCCCTCTGGAGCTGATGCTGGAGCTGCGCCGGATCAGACACAGAGTACCATCTTTGACTACCTCTGGGCCCTGGCCATGGTGGTCACAAACGACAATACCCCAATCCTGGCCATCAATCAGTGCACCCACAGTACAGCAGTGGTAAACATGAGGATGTGTTTAACTTGGAGAAAATACAATGCTCGACAAATGGACGGATTAGTTTTGAAAAGCTGTGGGCCCAACTGCTGACGACAATCTCAAATGGCAGCTTCCCGACCTGTCCCAAACATAAGGCTATTCCAGGGTCGAGTAGCCTAGCAGATGCTCATAACTCTGTTGCAAGATAGTCGCCGATTGCAATAGGGTACAATATGTAAGAATTTATTATTTTAACTATAGAATGCCACTGGTTATGCATGCTAAAGTACCACTGATACTATAGGTTCTAATAAGTTTTAATGATTGTTGAACACAATGTAATAATGTAAAATGTAAAGTATGTAGTTCTGACTATCCCAATGGAGTTACTGTTTATGTGCTGTTGTTACAGCAAGCAATTAAAATATTTTAAAAAAAAAAAAAAAAGAGAGTGGGAGCGCCGACGTTGGGAAACCAATCGACCACCGAATAAGACAGAGACCTCGACCGTGATCACTGGGGACCAGCAGCTGGGCTCGGAGGGAGCCAGTGAGTGCTGAGGCTCCTCCAGGTCTTGGTCGATGACCAGAGGTGGCAGATCAGTGGACTGATCAGTCCCTGAAATGGTCTGAGTCAGGACCGAGTCCTGGACAGAGAAGGCCGGCCTCTTCAGTCGACAACTGGTTGACCGCTCAAGTAAAATCTCAGCTGGAAGATCAACCAGCATCTGGGCCAACTGACCCTATGGAGTTACCATGGAGCCAGTGGCCTGGGCCGAGGATTCAACCAAGTCAGACCCAGAGAAGCACGGAATCCAAGCCCTGCCTGAGAGTGCTCCGATCCCAAGATTGACAGCAAGGCCGCTTTTTCAGTCTCTTTCTTCAACTTGGATTTGTGCCCAGAGGGGCCTTGACTGGAGGGTCGGCAGAGCCTGGTACAATTTTTGAAAGACCCTGTAAACAAGGTGCCCAGCTGAAGCGGCATGAAGGCTGAAGCCAAGGAGTTGTGAGCTACCACCTCCTCAAATGCAGCAAGCTGTTCGGCTGACCCTAAAGCTGCGGAGACCATCCGATGGGCATCTCTGGATTTGACCGAGGGTTCTGTTTGCTTGGTCGGCCTAACTTGAGATGGGCTAGACAATCCTTCAAAACAGTAGGGTGGAAAGTTTGACAAATATTGCAGGCCTTGGTATCGTGCTCGTGCCCCAGGCAATAGGACGCACACTGTGTGCAAATCCATTCGGGACATTTTCTGCCTGCAAAGGCACCGCGGAACCTAGGAACAAACCTGTCATCGACTATCGCAGTGGCGATCGATGATCGAGCTGAAGACGCAAATTTTGGGAAAAATCCAAAGATTTAAGTCACAAGGGCCTACTCAGTTTGAGAGCCGTAAGGAGGGTGTGAGGAGCCAGCTTGAAGACGCCCAAACAAAATTATAGGAAAAAGCAACTGCCAGAAAGTGTGGATACAGCATCATATCCACATCCCTAAAATCTGAAATGATAGGTCCAGCAGTCATACCTAAACTGTAGGTAAACTGATGGAGACACTAGTTAAAAGAGGATCCAGTATGCTGCCTAGAGATATGAGCTCCAGGGTAGTAAGCAGCATGGGTTTGTGGACGGAAGGTTTGTCAGACCAACAACATGACAGTATTCTTTGACTGGGTTACAAAAGCAGTGGATATTTTTTATTTCTTTTATTTAGTTTTTGTTTACCAGGTAGGTGCGCTAGCCATAGAAATTACTATTTTCGGGCATGACCCGGGAGGTTACAGAATAAAATTATATAAAACACAGAAACAAAACAAGGTTTTACAGTAAAATACATGCAAGGTGATGAGAGCAAGGTACAAAACAGTGCGATTCATGACAAAACGTGATAAGGCAATTTGTTGACAGGTGCAGGACATAGCTCACATATTTGCAAGGAATTATCATGATGCAAAGTTCGGCAAGAGGTTAACTGAAAACAATCACATACTTGCAAGGAACTATCAGGCATTATGAGCAGGGAAAATTATAATATGACATACGGTAGGCATATCCTTAGGGAGAAACATTCACACGGTTTGGGAGACAGGGCACAGAGTATTGCAAGTAGGAGCTTTTCGGCAATGATTACAAAGATCTAAGGAGTTGAAAATTAGTTATAGTAGGACAGGACAAGGGGTTTGAGATAACAAGCCAAAGAGGAGAAGCACATCAAGTTGGGAGAGAAGACAAGTAGACAGGCAGGGGAGGATTAAGTACACATTAGGTAGAAAGCAGATCAAGTGCACAGCAGTAAGAGTAGGAGTTGTGCTAAGGGGGCTGAAGTAAGAGCATCGATTAGAGGAGATGAGGTAGCTATGGAGCTCCTTTTAAGGGCATTATGGGAGGATGCTTGGTAGATCGCTAACTAAGGGAGGGAGGTCCATAGCTGAGGAGCATGGTGAGCAAAAGCACTGATGCCTTTGGTGGTGTTACTTCGGACACACAAAGGGATTTTCCAGCCGGGCGAGGCCACAGCCGGACATCTGAGGAACAAGCAGATCAGCTAAGGTTTTTGGAGTTTGAGATCGCATAATACTGCTGACAATCAACCCAAGGGAGTAAAGTCTGGCAGCATTTGGTGACATCCAGTTTAGATCTGAGTAGAGGAGGAAGTGATGTTTCCACCGATGGAGGAGGCATAGTGACAGATATTATTATAGGGATGTCCCATCTGTGGAAACTGGATTTAAGTAAGGCAGTATAGGTCGCAACTCGATGTAAGGGTGAGTAGAAGAATACCATGAGCAATGGCAAGCCTTGCTGCAGGGGTTACTGCATATCTAGTCAGGTATGCTATACCTATTTAGAGTTGACAGATTTACACAAGTTCTGGATGTGAAGATCAAAGTTTAGGATTGGTCCAGTGTTACCCCTAGGTACTTAAACGAGGTCACTAAACCAGTAGGGAGCCATCCAGACAAGAGACCCTGAAATTATTTGGGCAGGTTTTGAGTTTAGAATTTGTCCCAAACAGCATAGATTGGGGTTTGGCCTCATTAAGGACTAGTTTGTGATGTAAGAGTCAGGCTTGAGGTGTTGAAAGTCAGGAGAGCCACAGATTGATGTCAGAGATGTTTTTCAGCACTGGTGTATAGGATTATATTGTCAGTGTAGAGGAGGGATTAGGTGGAAGTAAGATTGGAGGTGATGTTATTGATAAATATAGAAAATAGCAGTGGCCCAAATTGAGCCTTGTGGTACACCAATAGTCATTGTTGCCAGGTCGAAATTGGCTGAACTGTAGTTACAACTTGGATCCTGTTTGACAGGTAACTATTGAACCAGTTGACAACATTATGCATGATGCCCAAAGACTTCAGGGTGGCAAGGAGAATGGAGTGGTTCGCCAAGTCGAGGTCTTTGTCATGTCTACTAAAAATAGCTCAGTTAAAAGGCCCGAGTCCATAGCAGAGTGTGTCAGCAGTAAACTTAAGCAGGGCAGTGGATGTGCTATGGTTCTCGTGGAAACCATGCTGGTTTGTTGTGAGAAGGTCATTTTTGAGAAGGAATTTGATGGTTTGTGCAGTAACTAATTTTTCCAGGATTTTGCTCGGAACCGAGAGGGATGGCAATGGGTCTGTAGTTAGATGAGTCTTTGGGTCACCCTTTTGAAGACAGGCATGACCCTGGCTATCTTTCATAAGCCAGGGACACTACTTTGACAAAGAGGAGCATGAAAATTTTGGCTAAGGGAGCAGCAATGAGTGGGGCTGCAATTTCACTAGTCTGGGTTCAAGATTGTCCAAGCCTGTGGCTGTGCTGTCTGAGATTGAGCCAAGTAGTTCAGAGACTCCTGTTGAGTGATAGCCTTAAAGCAGAAGGAGGGCCAATGAGTTCTTGGCTGGAGGTCACAGGGGGCAGTGGTTGTGAGGCAGGGAAGAAGAATGTGTATTTATTTAGATCTGAGAATTGATATGGTCTGAGGATTGTTACAGTGAGTACCGTTGAGGACCAGGTCATTTGGGGTGGCAGAATGGGTAGACCTCAGGAAGATTTTTATGTGTGACCAGAATTTTGGGGGTCGCTAGAAGCATTCACTAGTAAGCTTTTGCAGTATGAGCCTTTGGCCATTCTTATTTCTTTTGTAGGCATTCGCTGCTGTCTGTAGGTGTTGCAATCTGCTGACAGGCCAGAAGACTTAAAAGCGGCTCAGCTGTTGTCCCTTGCTCTTAGCTTAGCAAGTAGTTCCTTTTTAGCCATCTGGTTTGTTTCCTTTAATTCTGTGGGTAATGAGAGGGAGTTTAGGTTATGCAGTACCATGAATTCTGTCAGAAAAATGTTGAGGGCAGACTGTACATCACTGGCATTGTAAAGACTGGGCCAGTCAATGTTAGATATGTCACACAGAAACTGTTGTGTATCTAAGTTAGCATAATTCGGAAAGTGATGTAATGAGGTTGTGGGGGAGAGGGTGCGACTGAGCCCAAGATGCAAAAGATAGGGAATGGTCAGTGATAGCATCTGCGAAAGTGTGCTAGCAGCTTGATGTTTTCAGTACGATTTGCTAGTACCCAGTCAATCAGGTGCTAGAAGTTGAGTGGGGAGCAACTCTAGTGGGCATAGTGATCAGCTGATGCAGATTATGGCTCTGAATTTTGGAGATGGATGAGGCTTGGCACTTCCCCAACCAGTTTAGGTTAATGTCGCAGAGAATGATCACTTCATTTTCACTAGAGAGTTTGGATGTATGGTTCAGTAGTTCATCCAGGCCGGCATGGCCACTGTTTGGGGGTTATAAGCACACACAACATGTAGCTTTTAGCCCCAAGGTTAGAACTGCATGTAGAGATTTGCAGTGGGTCAGTCTGTTATGGTGGTAAGGCGCAGGTGTTCTTTGAAGTAGATAGCAACCCTCTCCTTTTGGGGGATGGTCTGTCCCTCCACACGAGGCCATAATTGGGTACGGAATACAAGGAGTCAGAGTTAGAGGATTTTAGCCACGTTTCTGATAGGCAGAGTATGTGCAGGTGATAAAGAGTAATTCAAGTCTCAAGTTCAGTAAGGTTGTGCTCAAGGCTTCTAATGGTGTGATGTACAATAAGGAGGCCTTTAGAGTAGACTAGTGGGAGTTTGAGAGATGGTTTCGATATCACCAGAGAGAAGGATGTTGGCGTATAAAAGAGGAGGTGGTCAAGCAATGAAGGAAGCATTTTTGGGATCATAAGCAGTTAGATACATCACGTCCTTGTGCACTAGCTATGGGGTCAAGTCAGGCCATGGGGAGAGAGTAGGAGGAGGTTGGAGAAATGGAAGTCACCCAGAGCTGGCTGTGTAGAAGAGGCCAGACTGCTGTTGCTGATAATAGCAGCCGAGAGGAATAACAGCAGTAAGACCTCTGCCTGGATGGTCAGGAGTCCTCGGCAGCTCATGATACTAGATGTCCGCTTCAAATGGTATCGATACAACTTGGGTACAGGAAGAGCACAATTAGAAGTCACTGGTGTAAAAAGGTGCTTTACGGTTATCCTTGGGGATTTTTTTTTTTACCATAGCAGTAACTTTCTGTTTGTGGCGAACAATTTCAGCGTGGGAACCCCTAGTGGTTAGGCAATATAAGCACCAATGGAAAAATAGGCACTTAGTCATCTGACCACACAGTGCCTATATAAGGCAGGGTCCACCCAGGCTGGATGGGGAGCTGGCGCTAAGCGCCAGCACAGTAGAGACTTTCAGCCAACCAGCGGGTGGCTCAAGCTTCTATCTGATGTGGAGGCTTGATCATGCTCATGTTTCTAGCCCTGCTCCACCAGCATGGAAGTGGCAAAGGGTAGGTGTTCAAGTCTTTATGGTTTTTAGAGGGTGAGCGCAGTCCAGCCAGGAAATGGGCAGGAACTGCAACTCACGCCCAGGGATGGTCCGCAGAAAGGTAGTGTCCAGGGTCTGTTGGAGCAGAAGAGGAAGGAGTAGATATTAAATGGTGCTCTTTTAACAGGAGAGACTGCTGCTGTTGACCTCTAGTGGCTCTGCAGTATAATTTGCAAATGGAAAAGTAGACATTTGTATATAGGTGAGTGAGAGAGCAGACAAGTGGGAAAGTGTGAGGCAAGGACTGGGCTGTACGCTTAGAATATGAAGCAGTGCAGCAGAAGGTCTGTTAAACTTAAAATTCTACATCTTTACATGCAGAATTAATTCTAAAAAGGATTAGACTGTAAGCTTAGAATATTACAGAGTGCAGTAAAGGTTAACTTAAACTTCAGCTTTTCACCCAGAATTAATTCTAAAGAGGGCTGTAATCACTGTGCATTCAGAGCAAGTAAACCACTTTAACAATGGCACTGTAACACTATATGGCCTAAACTGGATTGAGAGTTAAGGAAAGAACAGTGAGGCAGCCTTTCTTGCTTTACAAAAATAAAGATTGTCTCAAGGGGAGCAGCGTGATAAGCATCTCTAATGAAGCAAGGTAAAATGGAGACCAGCTGGAGGGAAGTCAGTGAGACTGAGATCCTCCAATCAGAGTGCTGGCACTGAAAATTCAAAATGTCCAAAGGCGCCAAACACCAACGCCACCTGAGGGGGTATATCGGCTTACACCCGCCACCCAGGTGAGCCACCAGTGTGGTTCAGTACAGGCTGGGCTAGTGGGTCCTAATTTGGCTGCGTCGGTAGATTCTGGACCCCAAACTAACCGGAGTTCAGAGGATCCCAGGCAGCAGTTATGGCAGGGAAAGAAGCCGACAGTCTGCCGATTAGCAGAAGCAGGACTGTGGGTCACTTCCCAGTACAGGCTTGTAGTTTCTCCTCCAGCGGCGAGATCAGAGCCCCGTTGGGCACGCACACCTGGATAAGGGACAAGTAGATTTACTCTATTTCCACTTCAGCAAGGCATTTAACTCTTTTGCCATAGGCTGTTGAAGAAATTAGAGGATCCTGGAGCAGCAAAAGACCTAGCTAATTGCACAGAAAGTTGGTTAGGGGAGTCAGCAGAAGATAGTGGTAAACAAGGTTATAGCGGGGAAAGTGAGGTCACGAGTAGGATACTGCAGGGATCAGTCCTGGGACCAGTCCATTTCAACACGCTCAAAGGGAAAGGGAAATTGTTTAGCCAGGAAAGGCACACTAAGCCAAAACTTGTTTCCAGGTGCAACCTGGGAGCCCAAGGAAGTTAAGTGACTTGCTCAGGGTCACACAGTATAAAAGTGGGGCCATGGGATTCAAACCCAGGTCTCCAGGTTTGCAGCTCAGTGCCCTTAACCACCGCGTATGACATATGAAAAGAATACAGGGCAAGATGGGTCTCTTGTTGTCCCCACCTGAGCAGAGGTAGCACTACTGCTCGCGATGCCAATGATCCGGGTTCAAGAACGAGCTCAGGCCACTGAAGAGCCAGCCAGGGGGTGGGGGAGAAGGACTGAGTGTCCCACTGCATGCTCTACTCTCCAGTGAGGGCAGGTTTATGCAGCCCATCACTATACCACCACAGATGGTGCAGGAAATGTAAGGAATAAATGAGGGATTTGAAGCATGCTTTGTCATCCAGGTGCCTCAGACATGCCAGCACCGGTAACAGTGCACTTCTGGGCGGTGACCAGCGTTAAAGGTTAAAACAGCAAGCTGACCTGGTGGCATGGAGAGATGAGGGGATGAGCGCCCACCTGCTGCCACAGCAGTGACTTGTGTTCAGGAACAAGCACAGATTGACGGGGTTGACGGGGTGGAGAGGATTGAGCACCCTTTCACGAGAGGGGTGGCCAACCGTCTTGGCCTCTGTCACGGGATGGAGGCCTGGTGGTAGTGCACGTTGCAAGTGACTCAAAGGATGGAGCTGCAGCTCTGCAGGACATGCGCACCTCCATGTGCATGTACAGTGTGTCGCTGGCAGGGGTAAGTAGGGAGAAAACTGGAAAAGTGGGAATGAGCGGGCTTCATGGAGCCCTGCATGCTCCTCACAGCCTACACCACCACTCAACCACTGGGGGCACTCTGAATTATAGAGTGGCTGGGAGAATGGCCTTCACGGGGTGGGAATCTGTGAGAACTTGGTGGGCTGGAGGACCTGGCAGAATGGCTGGCAGAGTCTCAATAGGATGGGATCACAGCACAGTTATGGAAAGTGGAAAGAGGTCCTGCCTATGGCCAGGAAACTAAACAAAGCTGGGAAAAAGATGCTTCTCTTCACAGATAACATTAAGCTCTGTGGCAGGTTAGACAGCAGAGAGGAGGTATGGAAGTTGCAGAGGAGCTCCAAAGGTTAGAAAGGTGGTCCAAAGTCTGGCTGTTGAAATTGAACACCAAAAAGTGCAAGGTAATGAACAAGAATCGCATCTAAGGAATATTGGTTGGGAGAGATTAAGCTAACCACTACTTCAGAGGAAAGGTACGTGTCTGTGTGGTTATCATAAGTGACTCTCTAAAACAAACTAGTCAATCTAACAAGGCTTACAGCAAGGCAACCAGAATGTTGGGGTGTACTGGAAGAGATTTTGATCAGGGAGTAAACAGGTAATACTACCTCTCTATAGATCAATGGTTTGACCCCATCTGAGTACTGTGCCCAGTTCTGGAGTCCTCACCTGAGGAAAAGCAGAGAAAGGCTAGAGACAGTGTGGCACAAAGTAACTAAAATTATTCTGGGCAAACAGGGCAGATGCCAGGAAGACTGACTTAGGGCACTGAGCATGTACTCACTGGAGGCCAGAAGGAGAGTGGGGACATGACAGAGACCATCAAGTTCCCAAAAGGAGTAAACAAGGTAAAACGGTGGGTCAAAACAAGGAGACATGAATGTAGCTGAGGCAGTATTGATTATAGAAAGTTTTAGTCAATTGCAAGAATGTTTTACTTAACAAGAGAGTAGCTGAACCATGGAATGGCCTACCAGTAGAAGTGGTTGTCCTAAAACCATTAATGGGTTCAAGCAAGGCTTAATAGTTACTCGGGGTAGCAGTAAGGCAGGGAGTGGCAGAGGTAGAGAAGAGGAGGTGAAAACCCCATCTGGACAATAGGTTACAGGGTAGCGAGAGTAAACTGAGCAGACTAGATGGATCAACTGTGTTTTCCCGCTGACACCGCCTTATGTTTCTATAAAGTGGTCCTGCTTCAAGGACAGCTCTGGTAGACTCTTCATGAGATCTCAGAGACTGTTCAGAGAGTATTTGTGCTCAGAATATAGGATTGGCACCTTGCAATCCTAAAGCCTAACACCCATTTTCTCATAAGGCCAATCTTACGAGGCTCCTTATCAAGAGGCTGCGCAGTAAACCCTTAGCAGCGATTGACTTTCTGTTATTAGTCAGAATAGCAGTATCTGCTATAGGCAGATGTACTAAACCAGTTTTGGTCCAGGGTACCTTATACTGTACTTCTTTTTCAAGCCCGGGACTGACTGAATTAGAGGCAGATTTGCTCCAGACCCTCTCAGTGATGGTCTCTACAGCAGGTTAGATAGGTGGTACTAGAGATACAGGGAGAGAAGGTATATTAAGTCACTCCACTTGCCTCTTTTAGCTTCATCTGCAGCCTTAAAGTTCAGAGTTTTATGCATATTCTTCAGCAGCGACTGAAAGAGAAAGTTCCTCTTGAGGATCTCTGACTAAGAAGGCAGACTTTCCACTAGGTTTACAGGATACTTTTCAGAACCTTCTTACTCATCATCAGGAAACCAAGATTATATTCTTGCTCATTATCCAACAGGGTAAGGAGTCAGAGGATCAGAGGATATTTTCCCCTGGCACCATGGTTGGCCCCAGTGCCAGTAGGGACATTTCAAGGAGAGGCCACACCAGCACCGGCACCAGCGCCAAAGAAGGAGGTGCTAGTCACAGTGGAGTTGGCGCCAGCACTGAAGGAAGTGCCAGCCTCGAGGAAGTCTACAGCACTACTGATGGAACTTCAAACAGAGCTGAAAGTGTTCAGTGGATCCACTGCTCCAAAAGAGCAAACCATCAACCAAAATGCTCATCCAATACATCCTCAGAAAGCAAAAGGAATACTGAAGATAGAGAATTCAGTCCTGTGGGCACAGCAATGTCCAGTGTGATAACATCCCTTGCTGATGGAAATGAAGGAGCCAATACCGGATTCAAACACCCATAGGAGAGGCCTGTCCCAGGGAAGAATAGCGAGAGCTAGACCGAGACCCGTGTTGTCACTTTTCTTTACTCTTTTTATGCAAAGACAAGGTACAGGCTGAACGGTCTCTGGAACCCAATACAGACTATGAGGGAGCCAGGGCTATTAAAAACCTTAATTTAAACTACTAAAACTGATAAAATAACAAAAGTAAATAAATATAGTGATAGAAACATGGCAAACTAAACTATAGCGCTATTGGTACCCAAACTGGTGTTCTGGTCCCAGATGAGGAAAGCAATGTGCTTCAACACCAATAATAAATAAACTGAATGTGTTTTAGCCAATGCCGCTATATACCCAGTGGTCATGTGGAAAATACAATGTGTGCTATGCACTGATACCGCATGTGCCAAAAGTTCTTTCTATGAAGGAGTCCTGTCTCAGACGCAAACCCCAAATAGTGGGAGTCTGTGGAGAAGACGGATTCTGAAGACTGACTTGGGGAGTGATGGTACAGTGGGGAAGAATGAGATTGGTCATGTAGAATCATGGGATATGGGCAACACATAACGATCTAACAGTCAAAACTGGTTGCAGTTTAGCCAAGAATCAAAAAGACTTGATGGACCATCTTTACTGTTCATTAACTTTAATATTTCTACGAGAACCAGTTCCCAGTCCATGTAGTGACTCCATTCCCTAACCCCAGATCACGACCTTCTTTACCAGTCTTCAGTAGATGCAAAGTCAGATACCTTACAGAAATCCAGTTATACTGCAGGACATCCACTGCCTGACCCTTATCAACTGGACTTTGTCACCCAGTTAAAACAGTCTCTCAGGTCTGTTCAACTCGATCTACTACTCATCAACATGTTGGTTTCTATCCAGCAGTCCCTTTCTCTGCTATCAGACTTACCCTAATTTCTTTTTCTGAATGAGAGAGCCTATCTGAATGAGAACACGCCATTCAAATGATCGATATGAATAAGTTGAACAAAGATCCTGTGTGAGGCGCTGGAGCCATATGCTATGATCAATACTTGAACCTCCATAAGGCAGGAGTTGACCTTTTTATATTATGCTTTTATGAACTATTATCTGTATTACATGGCAATATAGCAAACTGATTCTAACAGTCAATGGAATACGAGGAGGAGGCAGAGTTCAGTGGTAATGTCACAGATTTGTGTCATCAGTCTTTCTAGCTGGATAACGAATCATCCAGCAGTTATGACCAGTCCCAGTGGTAATGTAGAACACCACAGAAAAACACAGTAAAAAGATATGTAAGAACACGCTCGTGATGCCAACATTCCAGCACCAGCAGAGCCCTGTGCCAGAGTAAAATTGTAAACAATCATTACTGCTAAGACAGGCAGCAGCCATCCATGACAGCTACAGACAAGAACACGGACAGGCTGAACATATTAGTAATTACCCTCCTTCCGTAGGAAACCGAGCAGAGATGGGACTGGAGCAAAACAGACAGAGGGCACAGTTTAACTTTTCAATTTTTTTTTAGCTCAAAGGAGCGAGAAACAGAGAGGAAAGGGGACTGAGTACAGAGACAATGGGGCACAGGGTTGAATTTTTGGCCCACCTCGCACTCCGCCAATAATTAAATAGTGGGTGGTAGGGAGAGTACATAGGAGGAAGAAGAGTAAAGGGGAAAGAGAAAGAAAATAAAACAAAAAAATCTAAAGGGTGTGTGAAATAGTGCTTCTGGGTGTTGATAGCCTGTAGGGTAGTTATTGAACTGGGAATTTTTTTGAAAGGATAAGTGCAGATATAGGGAAATAGTGCTTCTGGGAATCGATCACCCGCATGGTAACTATTAGATTGGGAATTTTGTAAGGGATAGTAACGAAGGTCTAGATATAGGGGAAACCATGTTGGGAGGGTGCAGTGCAGTAGCTGTGGGGCGGCAGTCTTCAAGGAGACTTTCTGGAGACTACAGTGTTGCCCCATCTGCAGGCACCTCTCTGGGCCAAGAGAGGAGGCTGCCAGACTCAGGGCTGAGATGTCTGAGTTAGAGGACACACCCCCACTCAGGGACCACCAAGTCCACATCCACTTCCTCAGAGGGTGCCAGGAGCAAGCGGCTGGATAATGGTGAGCTCAGGAGGGTTAAGGTGTAGGCGCATCCCAAATCACATACCACTATGAAACACCCATGCCGCACTGGCATGGTGGGACAGTCAAACAAGAGTGGCTGGGACAAATATGGAGGTCCTCCATGGTGAAGACCCTAAGGGGGCAGAGGACTCCAGAGGAGGAAGAGGATACAAATTCTGGTGGGGACTCAATAGTAAGGGGGTACAGCTGGGGACAGGCAGGGATGAGGAGAGGGTGGTACGGTGCCTTCCCGTGCCATGGCTTGTAGGGATGGAAGGAGGATCCTAAGGATCGCTGGAGAGGTAGGGAGAAATGGAGAGCTAGAGATCATTGTCCATTTGAGGATGAATGACCAGCTGGGGAGAGGCCAAATGCAGTTCAGGAACAGTTTAGAAAACTGGGGCGGGTCTTAGCAAGTAGCACAATCTGTTACATTCTCGGAGGTGCTACCTGACCATGACAAAAGGGAGGACAGGTGGCTCCACACCCGGAATTTAACTTATGGTTGAGGAAATGGTGCAGAGCAGAGGGTTTCAGATTCATTGGGGACTGAGTTCACCTGGAGGGATGGAGGCCTATACAAGGGTAACAGCCTGCATCCCTCCAGGAGGGGACTGAGATCCTTAGTGAACAGTTTAAATGCTACATTAGTAGGCATTTAAACTAGCTGAGGTGGAGGTAGATTAAGGCAGGAGGACATAGTCTGCCCCCCACGTGCTTATAGGATTAGAAGTAGGAATCCCAAGGGTGGGAAGGCCCAGAAAGAGCGTAACACAAATAGGTAACCAGGAGAAAAAGAGTAAGGAAGAGAGGATAGAAAATTGTGGCAGAAAAGGAGGGCAAAGGGGCAAAAGAGTACAGGTGGTAGTCAAACATGGAGAGCGGTGCAAATACTTGAAGTCTGGGCAAAAATGGCGGACTTAGAGGCCATCATGATGGCAGAGGACCTGGACATAGTAGCAGTCACAGAGATCTGATACAATGAAACCAGACTTGGAAGTAGTCATACAAGGGTATGCACTATTCAGGAGGGACAGGGTAGGAAAAAGGAGGAAGGGTGGCTCTTTACATAAGGGAGAACATAAAGCACACAGAAATACAGGGAGGTCAGAGTAAACTGAGGTATTATGGGTCACATTGGCGACAGGGACGGGCCTGCTATTAGGATGGGGGTGGTCTACAGACCTCTAGCCCAGGGGAGGAGAGAGATACAGTAAGTAGATATCAGAAGAGATTCAAGTGATGGCCAACAAGGGCAAGGTACTACTAGTGGGAGATTTCAATCTACCAGATATGGATTACTGCCTGCCTGCTGCAGCATCAGTTAGAAGTAGGGAATCTTGGATTCCTGCAAGAGGCATTTTCAGGCAGCAAGTAAAATAACCCACCGTGGAGGGGCGCGCATTGGACCTGGTACTGTCAAAAAGGGACAATGATGTCACAGTGGAAGTGCGCCATGGTCGGTCGGCACCCAGCCAGCCACCAACCGAGACCAGGACGCCTTGCAGCAGCTCCTGGAAGGTACGGTGACAGCGCAGCCAATCGGAACACGGGCGCCTCAGCAAACCCGCCTCCAATTGGCCAGGAGTTTTTTCCCCTGCTTCTGCCACCTGGCGCCACATATAGATTTAGCTGCAACTAAGCAAAATTCTAGTGTCTAATAGAAGGATTTCGACTGTATTAGCTGGATTGTAAATTTCTACCACTGTTTTTAAAGTGCTTACAGCTCTTCTGTTATTTCCTTGCTACTGCACCCCCCAATCCAAGCACTCTGCCGTGGCACCTAAAAGTCTCACTCTCCTTTGTCTTGCTAAATTGCTCAATCTAAACCTGTCCTGCCTTTTGCTATTTAACCCCTGCTATTTTTCTTCTCTCCAGCTGCCTGTCCTTGATCAGGGCTGCTTCAGCTCCCCACGGTCAGTCAGCACCCAGCCAGCCACCGACCAAGACCAGGACGCCTGCGTGCAGCTCATGGAAGGTACGGTGACAGCGCAGCCAATTCGAACACGGCGCTCCAGCAAACCCGCCTCAATTGGTCAGGACTTTTTCCCTGCTTCTGCCACCTGGCGCTCTCACGTATAGATTTAGCTGCAACTAGCAAAATTCAAGTGTTTATTTTTTTTGGTCTACTTTCTCATTTGCAAGTTATACTACATAGCCACTAGAGGACTACAACAGCTGTCTTTTTCTATTAAAGAGAAAACACATTATATTTTCTGCTTCCTCTTCTGTTTAGTGGACCTGGGATACCTCTTCTGAGGGCCATCCTCGGGTTTTCTGCCTGTTTCTCAGGCCGAACCATGCTCATCTACTAAGGTTGCAAGACTTGAACGCCTGCCCCAACTCCCATTCTATACTGGTGGAGTAGGGCCAGAAACAGAAACGAAAGCTACAGACCAATCTTGCACACCAGACTGCAGCCTTGAACCACCTCACTGGCTCAGCTGCAAAAGTTGCTCCACAGTTACGTTCAGCGCCAAAACTGCCTCTCGCCAACAAAAAGGATTTTGAACTTATGACACCTGATCACTGACTGGTCTAGGCTTCTAGTGACTTTTACTGCCCGGCTGTTGGGCGCTAGATATGAAAATTACGCACCTACCGTAATTTTGATCTTCTCTTGTATCTTCACCATTCATTACTTACAGGGTGTAAGCCGGAGGCGCGCACCGTCACGGGAGCCTTTTTTTTTTAACTTTGGCTAACGGCACCGCCTCAGAGTGACGCCATGCGCATGGCGAGGGGCGGCCGTTAGTAGTAGCGATCACCCTCCTCCAACTCAGTTCCTGTGAGCTGGAGAGGCAAAGCGAAAGCAGAGAAATAGAGATAGCGAGGCAAGATAGCCAAGGGATAGCAAAGCAAGGAAGAATGAACTGAAAAAGGAATAAGCCGATGGAGGAAGGACAGAGGAGATAAGAGTATCCTAACCTAGGGACTGCAGGGCCTCTTACCTGGGCGACTCTAGGAGGAGAGAGAAGGAAGGAAATGAGAAAGAAGAAGAAGAGAAGAGAGAGATGGGATGTTGAAGGGACCAGAATGCCCAACGAGCATAGTTAGCTTATAGCTGAAGGCTCCGACTAACAGGGAAGCAAGAACTCCTGAGATAGAGCTGAAGAGAAGGTTCACCAAACCCGCTAGACAGACTCAGGAGGGCATAGTCCTGATCTTCAACATGCCATTGTTCTTGATACCCACTTGGGCTCCTGGCCACGGAAGGCCTTTAACTGGAGGACACCCGAGGAGGGAAGAATAAAACCCAGGCAGCATGAGAGCACTGCTCAGGGTTTAGAAATGGAAAATGTAAGCCTTTCAGGTGTTTATAAGTATAGAAGTGGGACTCAGACGGACTGGCCAAGGCAGGCCAGAGGCTTAGGCTGGCTGGGATTGGTCATGGTCAGCACTGCCTGTCTGTAAAACTGTCCAGGAGGACACTTGAAAGGAAAAAGCAATCATCAAAATCTCACGAGAAGGGTTGTCTGCCCTCTCATCTTCCTTTTTTTTTTTTTTTTTTTTTTTACAGATAATCACTTGCAGGCTAGGAGCATGACCTCAATACCAAGAATGCCTATAGCAGTCAGAGAGTTCCCTCAGCTTTTTCCTTTTTTTTTGAAAAAAAAAAACCGTGCCCATTCCTCCGCTTCTGCAAGGCAAGAATTAGAGAAGGGGGGGTTTGATTCTAGGGCGTAATAGCTGGAGCAACGGATTGCAGGATCAAAACTGAATAGCCTGAGCCAGGCTAAAACCCCAGAGGTATCTCGCCGAGGGATGGCAAGAGATAGTTGTGCAGTTTGATCGCCAATGCAAATCCACTAGATGGCCCAAGAATATTAGAGTAAATAATTTTTCTGGAAGAAATAAGAACCCCCAAAGATATAGATTTTTTTTTTTGGGAAAATTGAGCAATTCTTCCTATCTTTTATATATATATATTTTTTTTTTATATTTTGCAGAGAGAGGAAGGAGACGGGAGGTGGAGAAGCCACAGGAAGAGGCCACTGAGGGGATGGTGGGAGGTGTAGTAATGAATGGTGAAGATACAAGAGAAGATCAAGAATTACGGTAGGTACGTAATTTTCATATCTTCCCTTGTCAATCTTCACCATTCATTACTTCCTGGGTGAGTCAAGCCCTCTTCTCCCGGGAGGGAAGAGGCCAACCCTGAGGGAACAAGACCCCAGCCTTCTGCTGGTGAGAAACAGAAGGAGAAGACCCTGGCTTATTCAGAAAGCCTAAGTGGGGAAGAGCTAGGAGGTGCCTCCCGAGGACGAGGAGACGGAGGGAGCCCCTGTAAAAGTCTCCTAGCTCTAGAGGAGAAAAGACGGTCCCCCGGAAGGCGGAGCCGAATCACCCCACGCCGGGCCAGGGGTGACAACCTGGAAAGACGAGCCATGCCGTCCGCTTGATGCAGATCGCTGTCCTCGCAAGCCTGGAAGCCACCTCATTGGCGTCGAAGATGCCCTTGCTTGGTGTCTTGCCAGCTCCAGGCCTACCGCAGAGAGGGCAACGGCTTGTCTGGTTTGTTCGTGTCAGGCATTGATGCCAACAGCTGGGACATCTTCACCACAAATGCCGGTTGTAGGCAGCGGGGAGCCTGATGAGATGCAATACAGGCACTTGCATGAGAAGAAGAGAACACTCTTCGCCCAACGGTCGAACTGAAGAGAGTCCGGATCCGTGGGCGGTCGCGGCGCAGGGCAGCGGCGCCCAGAAGGAGTATCTAGGTAAACCAAACCAGAGGGTGGGTTGGGAAGGGAACCTAGAGACTCTGAGGGGACACAATACCCACGCTGACAGTCAGCCGGGCTGGAGAAGAAGCGCTGGGGACTGCCAGGACCGGATAGACGCCTCCTGGAAGGGATAGGCCAGGAAGGTACCACCAAATGCTGGGCACTGAATCACCAAGGAATTTCCGCCTGCTCGGGTATTGTCTCTCCAACATAGGAAACCAAGATCCCTCACCATCCTCGAGAGGAAACGCTGATATTCTGTGAAATCAGCATCGGAGGAAAGATGAGCAGGGGTTCCTCTCCTCAGAGGAGGGAGACGAGGATGATGGGGAGCTGGAATGTCCAGAGGATTCCTGGGCGGTGGGGAGAGTCGAAAGACCCGCCATGCATGTATCTAACATATGAGGGAAGGCCAAGAAACCCCTGAACTGCTCCCAGGATAACGGACCCGTAGGGACTGACATGGCCTGGGGAGCGGGGTGGTGAAGGCAGAGAGATGGGAGAGGGCACCTCCGGGAGGCAACTGCTCTTCGCGAGGGCTCTGGAATCCGGGAAAGGAGCCCAGTAGGAGGGATCCCGGATATCAGACCAGGCCGCAGAACGGAACTCTGGGGAAGCGGAGCCTGGAAGAGCCCTGGGGAGAACCTCCCCTGACGACGCCTGGACTGCATGGATCCAGAAGGCAGTCCGAGACAAACGCCGCCCGGAGGGCACCCTAGAACTCCTGGAGGGAGGGGCGAGGCTCTGCACTATGGCTCCTGGCCACCCCTGAGGTGGCCAAAGAAGACCGAGTGGCAGACCCCTGCCCTCAACCCTCGGACTCGAGAGGCCTCCTCCCCGACCACAGCGCCCCCTGTCCCTAGAGGGGGCAACAGCACCCTGGGGGTAGCTGTCACGCCCTCCAGAGAGGGGAGCCTCCCGTCATCCCCACGCCTGCCCCCGCTCCTCTGCCACCCCAGCCGGGAACCCTCAGGAGACGGTGGAAGGGGGACAGAGGGAGGAGCCCGCGCGCCGCCTGGTACCTCTAGCCACAGGGGACCCAGACCCAAGAGTGGGGTGCCAGGATGGGTCCACGTCCAGTCATCGCCTCTCGAGGAGGACAAGACCAGCTGGACCTCGATGCTGACCACCCCAGGGTCCCTTGAGGCCACGGTGCCGTGAATGGCACCGGTACCACGGTGACGCCGCCCCCCACGCCGGTAGCAGCCAGGCCCAACTCCAAACTCCCCACGGCACCGGCAGGCCCGCACCACCTGGAGGATGGACTAGGCCCACGGCGCGCCGCCGGCGCCGTAGGTGAGGCGGCACGCCCGACGCGAGCCAGGTCCATCGGCCCGCCGAGGCCCAAAGCGGCACCGCCAACAGTCAGCCTCGATCACGCGCCCACGAACGTGCCGGATCCAGCAGCACCGCCCCTGATCACCGGGCGCTACGAACGCGCCGATCCAAAACGGCGCTAGGAACAGCGCCCGCGATCGATCACTGCACGCGAACGGTGCTGGGATCCAAACGGCACCGAAGGCGGCGGCCGAGGGTCCAACCGAGCCAGGCCCAAAAGCCGAGGGCCTCGACACGGGGAGCCTGCACCCAAGAGGTGACTGCCGAGCGGTGTCGGCGCCTTGGCCCCGGAAGGGACTACGACGCCCTCAACACCGCAGAAGGGCCTCCTCCTGCAAGAAAAGACGAGGAGACCCTCCTCCTCAGACTGTGAGTAGGCCCGGAGGGGACCTGGGAAGGGCCTAAACGACCTTGCCCGAGAATCCCGAGAGCGACGCCGCCCCCGGGGTCGGTGGGGCCTTGCCGGCTTAAACGCTGCGATTTCGAGGACGCGCGTCCATCGAGAAACAGGCGCCGCACGTAATCCATATCATGGCTGGGTCCCAGGCAACAAGGCAAACGCTATGCCGGTCCGAGACGGAGAAATGCCGCCACAGGAGCACCGACGATAGGGGCGCCGCCCATCTTGGAAAAGCGCTTAGCTCCCGAACCGGACATAACGCGAAATTAACAAGGCTAAAATACAGTAGGAAACACACCCGCGCCGTTAGATAGAAAAGGAACAGTCTTACCGGATCGGGCGCCGAGTGTGATGAAAACAGGAGTCGGACACTACGCACTTAAACGACGCTTCCACGCGACAGGTGCTGCCTCGACGGGCGGAGAAACAGAACTGAGTTGGAGGAGGAGTCGGTCGCACTAACGGCCGCCCGCATGACGCCACTCGAGGGCGGTGCAAGCTAGCCAAAGTTTAAAAAAAATTCTGACGGGTGCGCCTCCGGCTTACACCCTGTAAGTAATGAATGGTGAAGACTGACAAGGAAGATCTACCATGAGAAATTACAGCTGGTTCTTCGTGTGTCACTAGCTTTACTATTGCTCAGCTCAATTTTCCATAACCCTCATCCCTCCCTAAAGTGGAATGACCTTGCACTTCTCCTGTCCTGTGTCCAACAGCCCTTTCTAGTAGCCATTCTGGACTATTGGGCTACCCAGCTGTCTCTGCCGGGAGTGGGACATCTCCCGAGCAGCCTCTGCAGATTACTCCCCATCCAGACGCGAGACTTCCTACACAAGGCAAATTCCTGCCAGGACACTAGTGGCTGGAACACTAGGCCAGTATAACACTAGGAGTGGGTACAGGCCTACCTATCAACACTGCCTCCCCTATCGCACAAATAGTGTTTACAAATTACAGTTCGCTGCCTTGAAAAGAATCCTGCTTTTACTACATTGTGCTCAGGCAATGCTCGAACTCAACCCAGGACCATTAGACACCCTTGCTTCTCCATCAGACCTGGCAGATATCAAAGGAATGTCTTTATGCATCTTAATGCCTGTAGTTTGCTGAAAAGTTCGCCTTATCCAGGCTTGGGTGAACCACACCCTACCTGATGTCCTAGTGATCACTGAGACCTGGCTTAGGCCAGCCACCCCAGACAATGAAATCAATATCCCAAATTACTTACTCTTCCGAGTGGATAGGCAATCAAGAGGAGGTGGGGTGACAATTTATATAAGGGACAAATACTCAGCCACATGCGTGACGCATCATCCTCCCAAAGAATTGAGTGCTTGACCCTAAAGATCAAACTTTCTCCTTCCGGTGCACTCTGTGTAATAGGCTGCTACAGGCCCCTTCTGCCGGCCTCATCTCCTGTTTCACTTCAGTTCCGCATTGGAGCTCAGTTCCTTGAAACCATTATTCTTGGTGACCTGAACTACAACTGGCTAATAAGTGCATCAGCTCCCTTGAAATCCTTTTGTGACACTCTAGGGCTGGTGCAACTCAATGGCGAGCCTACTTGCCAAATAAAAAGAACCTTAACAACAGCTCCTCTTAGATGTAATTTTGGTTAGCAAGCCACATCTGTTCTCTCATGTCGGAACATTTTCTCAGACATTAGCGATCATTGTATAATCACCACCATTAGATCCGTGCACAACCTGCAGTTTGTGGCAAAGTTCTCTATCAAGAGGTGCAAACGCAACTCGATTTGTTTGTATATGTCCACGACTTGAAACATTCATCATGATGGCAGGAATTCTTCCTAGCCAAAATGATTAACAGGGCATATACTATTTTTACAATATTTTAAGTGAGGCTTTAAATAAGCATGTACCCTTGGTTAAGGTGCGGGTCAGGGCAGCACCTGCGTGGTTCTCGCCTGAGCTCAAAGCTTCCCTGTTAGAAAGGGATACTTTATGGAATAAAGCCAGAAGAAGCAAGAATGTCTCAGATTGGTGTCTTTGCAGAGAGCACGAATAAATGCACCAAGTTGGTCAGAGCAGCCAAGGCCACCTACTATCATTCAGAGCTAGCCTCTGCCTCAAGAAATCCTTCAAAGCTCTGGAAAACATTAAAAGACATGTCTGGACATGCACCTGGTAATCCCATTCCAGCAAAATTAAGTCCGGTGGCAGCGTTATCTCTAACCAATCGGAGATATTGGAAGCCCTCAATAACCATTTTGCAACAGCAGGGCTAGCATTTGATACTTCTCCTGCCAATGACCTCTGCACAGCTCAGGGCCCACCAACCCACGAGTCCCTCTACCGAGGAGGCCTTCTCCCTCCTGCCTGTCTCCTAAAACAGGTGGAAGACCTACTGCTGCAACTGGACACCAGGAAGGGAGCAGGCTCCGACTTCATAGAGCCATACTATCTGAAATGTGCCTACCATGTGCTTATGTGCCAATCATCCACCTATTCAACATGTCACTCCCCAGGGTAGCATCCTCCAATGGAAAACAGCCCTTGTCATCCTCTACTAAAAGCAGGTGACCTCTGCGATCTAAATAATTACAGACCGATCTCCTCCTCCCCATCCTGTCCAAATTACTAGAAAAATAGTGTGTGCCAGTTAGGGGTATACTTAGAATCCAGAAGCCTATTAAACTCAGTTCAGTCTGGATTCAGAGCAAAGCACAGCACCATAACAGCCCTAGCTAAAGTGATCAATGATTGGCTTCTAGACCTTGACAACAAAAAGCACATCTGTGCCATTTTCTTGAGATTAGTAAGGCATTCGACACAGTCGATCACAGCCTGCTTCTTTCCTCCCTAAGCACCTTAGGTCTGGACCATAAATCTATGTGATGGTTTGCAGCCTACCTCAGAGAACGGAAACAGCAGGTTAAAGCTGAAGGTGATCTTTTCCATTAAAACCTATGCTGAGGCGTGCCCCAGGGCTCTATCCTTGGTCCCCTCCTCTTTGCAGTCTACATTAACGACCCCATCAAAAGCCAACATCCACTTATTCGCTGGATGACACTATACTGTACTTGAGTCGCCCCACACCGAAGCAGCCTGTGAAGACCTCCAAGCTGAATTTAACCTTCTACAATACCAGCTCATAAACAAAAAGCTTTTGCTCAGTGCGAAAAGACAAAAGCCATGCCTTTTCCCCCTCCTTGCATGTGGCAATTCCTGCTGGGAGGGGGCTATCCTACAAATTACCACTGTTCTTGGAGAAACACTAGAGTATGTAGCTAAATTCAAATATCTAGGAGTTTGGCTCGATCATAAACTTTCCTTCACCGACCATCTTGAAGAACTACAGAAGAAACTAAGGCTAAGATTAGGACTATTCTACAGAATTAACCACCTGCCCACAAAGGAGGCCAAGATTCAACTGGTTCAAGCTACCTTCCTATCTTTAATAGATTACGCGGACCTGCTCTACAGCCACTGCACTGCCTCTGCACTGGCTAGTTGGACACCCTCTCCACAGAGCTATCAGGTTCATTACTGGCCTTCCACTTTCCACACACCACTGCTCCCTGTACTCATCGTTAGGCTCGACTTCCCTTCACTATAGAAGGAATAGAAATGCCGCCTATGGGCCTTCAAGCGTGACCAACAAGCTCCCTCATATATCTCAGATTGCATTCCCCGGAGGTGTTAGGCACCTACACTCTGAGGAGCTATTCCTAATTGCCCTCCAAGTTCCAGGGTCAAAACTGCTTTCGCAAAGCTGCTCTAAGCTTTTCTTTTAGCCACATTGTGGAACGGTTTACAAAGGAACTTGAAGCTGAGCTGCCCTGTTAGCCTGAATATCTTCAAGGCACTCTATGATTGCTACATGAAAGCACCTTGCAAATGTTTTCCTCACCGCTAGCCCACTAATTCAGAATCCCCTTTCCATCCTGATGTTCACCATGTTTCTACCCCGTTCTCACTCTTTCCCCATTAACTCTTCCTGCTTCACCCACCCTTCCCTGTCCACTCCAGCATGGCTAAAACTCACCCCACCCATCCATAGCAGTGTCTCAATTATCTAACTCTCTCCGTCATTATCATATAATAAACAAGTACACTACAGCCATCGCCACTTTCTGGGGTTTTAGCCCAATTTTTCCCAGTCGCTGGTAATATATCCTCCTCTGCTTTACCTCTCTAACCTGCCATCCCATACATGGCCTCTTTCCCCTATAGGTGTAGTTGCGCTGCCTGACTCAAAAGATCTCTGCTTATAACCCTGTATGCTTATGGTTGATTGTACATCTGCTGACTTCTTCAATTGTAAAACAATGCTTTTTTTTTAATTTATTTCAGCCTTGTACTGTATTGTATACACTGCATATACTTTTCTTCCTTGTATATTATTACTTTTTGTATACCTGCTTCTGTACTGTACTTTGATGTATTCATGACCAGGTCCACCTTGCAAATGAGCCTTGCTCAATGGTGCCCGCCTGGATAAATAAAGATATTGATTGATTGATTGATCATCGCATAGTGTGGTTCAGCATAAGGACTGGGCTAGAACCAAGCCACACTGAAAACGAGGGTCCTGACTTCAGAAGGGCAGATTTCAAGAAAATGGGAGAGTGCCTCAGGAAGCCCTAGCAGGATACAGAAAGAGGATGGGGTAGAGAGAAACCTAGGTGAAAATAAGAAAGGTCACTGAAAAGGCAACAGACCTCTGTGTCAGGAAGACTAAGAAGAGCAAGAGAAAAGAAGGCTACTATGGTTCTCTGGGAAGTAAGAAAGAAGATAAAGGAAAAGAAGCAGGCAACAAAAAGGTACAAGATGACACAGAAGGAAGAAGACAGGAGAGTTATCAGGAGAAACAAAGGGAGTGGGAACTAATCAGGAGAGCTAAGACAAACAGAGGAAAACATTGCTAAACAAGCAAAAAAGGGATAAAACATAAGTGAAAAGAAGAAAAGCAAGGAGGGATAGTAAGAATAAAAAGGGAGGGGCGAAGTGTGGAAAAGGAACAGAAAAAAGCTGACATACCTGAATAAGTACTTTTGTTCAGTATTCACGAAGAAAGGGTAGGGACAGGCCACAGACAGTGGAGAAGGGCATGAAGGGAAGGAGGCGGACACTAGTCCATTTACAGAGGAGAGAGAGAAGAAGGTCCTCAGGGAACTAGCAAAGCTAAAAGTAGACAAGGCAATGGGCCAGATGGGATCCACCCCAGAATACTGAAGGAACTAAAGGAGTAATGTGTGCGCCTATGACGGCCCTGTTCAATCCATCACTGGATATGAGGGAGGTTCCGGGGACTAGAGGAGGGCGGATGTGGTCCCACTGCACAAGGGTGGAAATAGGAGGAGGCAGGAAACTACCAATCTGTATTCCTGAATTTGATGGTGGTCAAGATTATGGAAACACTATTTAAAGAAAGGATTGGGAATACCCTGAAACCAATAGATTGCAGGATGGGAGGCAACATGGGTGCACATAGGGAGATCTTGTCAAACAAACCTGATAAGAGTTTTTGACTGGGCTGCCAAAGAGGTAAACCAAGAGGGAGTGGTGGACGTGGCCTACTTGGATTTCAGCAAGGCCTCTGACACCATTGCACACAGAAGACTGGTAAACAGGCTAGGCAGCCTGGGTGTGGGTCCAAAGATAGTAAAATGGATATGAAGTTGGCTAAGTAACATGACACAGAGGATGGTGGTAAATGGAGTTCACTTGGAGGAAAGCAGGGTGACCAGCAGGGTGCCTCAGGGGTCAGTACTGGGACAGGTCCTCTTCAATGTCTTTATTAGTGACATTGCAGAGGGCTGGAAGAAGATTTGCCTATTAGTGGATGACACAAAAATCTGCAATAGAGTGGACATACTGGGGGGGTGTAAAATGAAGGATGACCTTAAAAGCTGGAAAACAGCCAGCCGGTGGCACTTAGGTTAAGGCACTGGGCGCCACACCGGACTCAGGTTCAGTATCCGACTTCGGGTTGGCAGGGAGAGAGAATAGAGTGTCTGGAGGACAGCTCTGCCCGCGGGGTTAAGGGTTGTCCAATCTCCAGTGACCCCCATGGAGATCGGGGTAATGCAGAACGATCGGCACACAACAGTGGGGTAAGCGGACGCACGCCGGCAGGTCGCCATGCACCATGACGCCACTGCACATCACTGTGGGGGGTGGGAACGAGGAAAGTACATAGAAAAAGCCCCTAGAGGTTGTGGAGAAGATGGGGACTCGGTGACATGGCCCACATCCCAGCGCCAGCCTGCACTACAGGATCCTCCCCAATGTGCCAACCCGAGCAGCCAGGTAGGACCCCTTGAGTCTGTAAGGTCGCCAAGGGCGAGCAAACCCTTCCCCAGGGGTACCTGATTGCTGGGGACTGGGTCTGTGCCAGCCTGTTCAGGTGGCAAGTTCCTTGAATGGGTTCAGGCAGGAGTGAGAGGCCCTCGTCAGGTGGGTACCCTGCAAGGATTCCCAGCCTCCTGGGAGCATAAATAGAATTGTCAAAAAAAAAAGTTTAGCTGTAAACCCTGACTGGACTGGATTAAGCAGGTTATTAGCTTCTAGATACTGCCTCAGCTGGTTACTTACGACTTTTTCCAGTAATTTTGACAACACCAGGAGAATCGAAATTGGTCTGTAATTATATAGATCACAGGATTTCGGACTTGAACAGGCGTATGATGTGCGCTGTTTTCCATATTGAAGGAATGGATCCTTGAGTTAATGATAGGTTAAATAAATGGGTTATGGGCACGGATCAAACACATGGATGGCCACCTTCAAAAATATGGGTCGAGGTATCCACACCAGCACTTTTTACATCCAGTTTTAGCAATAGGTCTTCAACTTCTTTCAGAGTAGTAGGACGCAAGGAGAAGATTTAATTGGTGACGCTTAGGATCTGCACCTTGATTATCCACCTGAGAGCGTATCAGATTCCCAGGGGAATTGTTAAAGGCTAAGCCTGCAGTCACAAAGTGATTATTGAAGGCATCCAGAACTTCCAGTCTGTCACTAATGGTGTTATTGTTTAAGGAGATTTCATCAGGTAGTGAGCCACGGACGTGTGACCAGACAAGTCCTTGACTGTTTTCAAAATTTTGTAGGATTTTGGAGGCAGAGAAATTCAGAATGATAGTATGTAGCTTTTGTATCTCTAACCATTCTAGTACATGAGTTTGGTTCTTTGAACTTGCACCAGTCTGCAGCAGACTGGGTTTTTGTGCTTTTTTCCATAGGTTATCTCTTTCAGTCAATGCAGATTTTAATAATGTGTGAACCATCTACATGCATTTTTGCTATTCGCACCTTAACTATAGGGGCATATTTATTTAGAGGCGTCTAGGATAATTTTGCTGAATATGTCGAATGCTGATTGCATGTTTTTCCAAACAGAACCCTTGCCAATACAAGGAGTGTTTCAGTTTGTTTATGTAGGCAGTGAGATCAAAGTTCCATCTAGATCTCTTGGCAGCAAACTTGCGAAGTAGTAGGTTTGTTGCTTGATCTTATGCAAGCAATAAATAAGTGATTACTGATATCACCGAAGAAGGTGCCGCAAAGGAGAAGAGATGTGTTTTTTCACTAGGAGAACATCTAGCAGAGAGCGGTTATCCACATTCTTTTATTTACTCATGTTGGTTCAACAATGAGTTGCAATAATCCATGGGTGTCACAGAAAGCTACGAGAGGAGTGGCAGTTTTAGATAGCCAGTCTAAATTAAGATCCCCAAGAATAGTTATTTCTGAGGATTGTTGTTCAATGATATTACTCAGATGAGGTAACAATTGTAGATCGGCAGAAGGAGGCCTATAGCACACTATGATACATAATGTTGAAGTGTAGTAGATGGTAACTTGAAGAGACAGACATTCATAAGCATTTGCAACAGATAAAGCACTCAGACAGAATGCCATATACCTATCCTTGACATAGATGGCAACCCCTCCACCCTGGAGTGTCTGTCTGCTCTAAATAATGAATAGTTAGAGATACTGACTTCCCTGTCGGAGGTGGCCAGTCTAAGCCAGTTTCTGAAACCACTAGGATGTCTGGTCAGTATGAAGGACCCAGGCCTGGATCTTGAGAACTTTTAACAGACTGTATACATTAATGTGGAGGAAACTCAGGCCTTTCAGTGTGGCAAGGTCAGAGGGCGATGTGATTGCAGCTGGGGGCCCTGGATTGAGCTCCACACTTCCTGAGCACAGGAGGAGGAGGAGGAGAAGGAGGAGTAAAGTTTTCTTAGAGTGGCAATAGTAAGCTTTGTACTGGTAACCTTTACATCATTGTGGGCCATCATCCTGGGGGTGCACCCCAACATTTTGCCCTTCCCACTAAGGGTGGCAGAGACAGTACTCTGACTGCTATCTGTAGCGTGACGCCTCTATGATGTTGGTGGAAGTCATAAGCTGAAATGTTAATTCATTTTGTGTACCAGCATTAAAGGTAATATGAAAATAGTGTTGAAGAATTGGGGAATTGAAAAGGCATATATCCAATGAGGGATAGGAACTAGTTACAGAGCAGATCAGATTAATATCCACAGTAATAAAGGCTTAAGGTGGCATATATTGGGCATGTGATATGAGATACTGTAGAAGAAGGACCAGAACAGGAGCCACGATTTGACACACATAGTGGAATAAGGATGGGGAGCTAGAGAAGAGTGAGCTAGAAAGCCGGGCAGGGTTTATGTGTATTTAATCAGGAATGGGGGCGAAAAATTGGCAGCTAGGGCACCCTTCCTGGAGGTAATCAGTCCCTGAGGGCAAGTCCGATCCTGCTTCGGTGATGGGCTGGTGGTTTCAGACCTGACCGCGGTGGCAGTCTGGCAGGTCGGGTTCGCCAGAGAACCACGGCTGTGGCTCTCAGACTACCTGGAAGGAGAAGGCAGAGGAGAATTAAATAAGAAAGTCAGAGGGTGGGGCTGCTCGTGGAGCTAAAACGAAATGCAGACTGGCTTAAACAGGGGGGGGGTGTTGCAGACCAAGATGTTAGGCAAAGGTGCCTCAAGTCTGAGTGAGAGCAATAACAGGGCTATTTAAAACACAATACTAACGTAAAAAGGTGACGGGCGGTTCAAAGGCCTCAGCCGAGATCACACTGGTCTTGTGAGGAATACAATGCAGGCATTTACATTAAATCAGAAAGCTTCAGCTATAAAATACAAACAAGACAGTTTTAACAGAAAACATAATCTAGCACAATATAATCAAACATTAACAGTACAGAGCTATATGGAGCCAATCGGAGTGCTCCTGGGCTGACTGCAGCCAGTGGGCCACAGCAGTAAAAGACTCTGGATTTAAACCCAGAGACAACTGTCCTCATGTAACAAAAGCAAAAATTGGCAGCTAGGGCTCCTTTCCTGGAGGTAATCAGTCCCTGAAGGCAAGTCCATACCTGCATTTCTGTGAGGGCTGGTGGTTTCAGACCTGGACTGCAAGTGGCAGTCTGGCAGGTTGGGTTCATCAGAGAACCACGGCTGTGGCGCTCAAGACTACCTGCATTTCTGTGAGGGGCTGGTGGTTCAGACCTGACTGCGGGTGGCAGTCTGGCAGGTCGGGTTCGTCATTTTGGGATTCAATGCCAAAAATGTAAAATTACTCACATAGGGCAATGTATCGGGTGGGAGGTGTTAGTCCACAAAACAGGAATGGGACTTGGGGGTCATCATATCTGATGACCTAAAGGTGCAAAGTGGTGTGATAAGGCAGTGGGAAGGCTAGTATGATGCTGGGGTGCATTGGGAGGGTATTACCAGCAGAAGAGGAGAGGTTGTGTTATCCCTTTATAGATCTGTGGTGAGGCCACACCTGGAGTACTCTCATATTCCAGAGGCCCCATCTCAGGAAGGACATAGATAGGGTGGAGGCAGTACAGAGAAGGGCAACCAAAATGGTACATGACCTGCACCAGAAGCCCTATGAGGAAAGGCTAAATATGTACTCACTGAGGAAAGGGGTGACATGACAGAAACATTTAAATGCCTCAAGGGTATAAATAGAGTATAGGGAGGGAAGAAGGGAGGTATACTGCATAGAAGAAGAAGCTCTAGGACATGGGGCACAAAATGAAGCTGGAAGGAGAAGACTAAGAGGGGATGTGAGGAAATATTTTTAATGGAAAGGGTGGTGGATGCCTGGAACAGCCTCTCAGCAGAGGTGGTGGGTACTGAAAGGTTTCAGACATGCATGGGATAGACACGGGACCTTAGAAGCAGGGTGACGGTAGTACAGCAGGTAGGGACTTTAGGGCAGACTGGTGGACCTAGAGGTCCTTTTCTGACAACAGCTTCTATGTTTCTATGTTATTACTCCTAGAGACCCAAAGTTCAAATAAGCAAACCTGAACAAGTGCAGTAACAAAACAAAAACTGATCTCGTAGTACCTTTCTCTTAACTATTTCCATAAATAATAAAATTCAGCATTGTAAGTGGATTTTACTTTTACTACAGCTGTTATGAAACACTCACAGTAGTAACTCACCTTAATTTGAAACCATGCATCCTGAGAGCAGAATCTAATATCACAAGCAGTGATCAAATCTACACCTAAGAGGAAAAAAAGTATTTTCTTCATAAATTCTCTAAAAGAAGAAACATCTTCTAGCATTTAAAGGCATGAAACACATGCATAACAAAAGCATGCTTGAATAGCACTCACAATCTGATCTATGCACATGATACATTGCAGAAACAGTTTACAGTAATAAGAAAGTGAAATTACTACTCACTGTAATTTTCATTTCGGTCAATTATGATATATCTGTCTAGGTGAGTTCATGACTTTGAGTGCCTCCAATCAGGTGAAAAGATAGAGAATTTTAGCCAGCCCATTGCATAGCGGTGAGCTACAACTCATGATGCCAGCGACCCAGGTTCAGGAGCGAGTCTGTATCATCAGGAGCCAGCCAGGGGCACAAGGATCACGCTTTCATTGGACGCCCTCCCTCTCCGGGGCAGGAGGGTGCCATGTTCCGCTGCAGCACTGCCACTTACAGACGCCTGTGTGGTAGGGCGATGGGACAGGGCGAGGCAAGTGCCGCACTGTGTATGACATGGGCGTGCCACCATGCTAATTATCTGGGGCGTGAGTCCCAAACACTGGCGGCCCGTGGGAAGGGTGAGTGGCAAATTCATGGGAACAGAAGACCAGAAAACACCGTGGCTGACAGGATGATCACCGACCTCTGCAAGACCCGCCCCGTGACCAGGCCCTCCTGAATCTGGATCCAGACCTCGGCGGGTTGAGGCACTCCCCGCCACAGAAGGCAAGTCATGAGAGATTTGGGGAGAGGTAAGTCTTGGGAGACATCACGGTGACAGGACTGGAAAAATCGGTGGGAAAGAAGGCCAGCCAGGGAGACAGAAGGAAAAACTATAAATAAAACAAACAAACCAAAAAAAGACAGAATTGTTTGCTCCCCAAAATCTGTGGTGATGTCAGCCAGCCACTGGTCTACCACCAGTCATATCATTTGCTTTGTATAACTAACAGACTTGACTAAAAACACTAGCAAACACTGCATCCTTAGAAATTGGCAATGTCAAGAAAGTCAAGTGAGACCAATTTCAAGAGTTTATGGGGCTCGCTTTCCTGACATGTAGCAACCTTGTTCCTCCAGCCTAGCAGAGACATGCAAAATGATAGTGTAAGGTGTATTGTCTAATTATATCCAGACTGAATTAATAAGGCAACTACTAATTACAAATCTGACAGTTAAAATGTTCTTGGCTTGGATGCCAATGTTTAATTATATACTTTAAAATTTCTTAAGACTGCATACAGATTGTAGATGTCAGCAGGAATTTATAATCTATATGCTGTACTAAGCTACATTTAATACTGTACTGGCTTGATGTCTTATGCCTTGATTGCTGACCGTTTAATAAAATATGATACAAATAAAATCTGTTGAGATTACCATTTCTTTGATTGGGTGACCAGGGAATTAGAATAGGGTGGAGCAGTGGATGTGGCCTACCTAGATTTCAGGAAGGCCTTCGACACCGTTCCACACAGAAGACTCGTAAACAAGCTGGGCAGGCAGGGAGTGAGTGCAAGGTGGTAAACTGGGTAAGAAATTGGTTAGGGAATAGGCGACAGAGGATGGTGGCAAGCGGAATTAACTCTGAGGAAGGAGTGCGACCAGCATGGGGCCACGAGGATCAGTATTGGACTGGTACTCTTCAATGTCTTCATCAGCGACATTGCAGAGGGATAGGAGGGAAGGTATGCATTCTTGCAGAAGACACAAGATCTGTAATAGGGTTGACACTCCGGGGTGGGAGAGAATGAATAGGGATCTAAGAAAGCTTAGAGAGTAGTCAAGAGTGTGGCAACTAAGTTTCAATGCAAAGAACTGCAAAATCATACACTTCGAGCACAGAAACCCAGGGGCAGAGTACACGGAGGAGAGTGGTACTGGGAACCACCACAGGAAAGAGAACTGGAGTTATATCTGATGACCTAAAGTGTGACAATGACAAGACAGTGGGGAGAGCCAGTGGGATGCTAGGCTGCATAGGGAGGGGTATCACCAACAGAAATAGGGAGCTAGTGATGCCGCAGTGTAGATCATTGGTGAGATCTCATCTGGAGTACTGTGTCCAGTTCTAGAGACTACATCTCTGGAAGGACACAGACAGTAGAGCAGTCCACAGGACAGCAACTAAATGGTGCAGGGTCTGCACCAGAAACCCTGTGAGAAAAGACTAAAGGATCTAAATATGTACACCATAGAGGAAAGGAGGAAGAGGGGATATGACAAGAGACTTTCAAATACCTTGTGGGTATAAATAAGGCACAAGAAGGAAGCATTTTCAGAAAAAGATGTTCAAGAACAATGGGTCATGCTATGAAGCTGGAGAGGTAGACTGGGGAGTATGTGAGGAAGTACTTCTTCAAAGAAAGAGGGTGCATGCCTGCAATAGCCCCCAGTGGAGGTGGTGGAGGCAAAACTAACAGGATTCAAGAATGCATGGGATTGACATAAGGAACCTTAGTAGTTCAGGAAAGGAGGGTTAAGCCAGAGATCTAGTAGGGTCTGTGGTATTATTACAAAGGGCAACTAGAGTGTCAAAACAGGTCCAAAACAAATGGGCAGAACTAGATGGACCTCACGGTCTTCTTCTGCCGTAAACTTCTGTGTTTCTATTACAGTAGGTAGGAAAATGAGCTGACTAGGTGGGCCAAGAGGTCCTTATTTGCTGTCAAATGCTAGGTTTCTATTCTGAAATCACAGAAAACATTTAATATATTTGTGTCAGATTATACAATCTAATATTTTGTCATACTTTCTTTACTACCTCCTTTAAAACAGGTACTGTTAGTATATTGCAGCACAATTATCTTTCCTTTTCTTTCTTCTGTTTTAAACTACCAGGCAAGAAAGCATGCCTGAATTAGATGTCTGTATCACCATATCCCTGGCATTCAACTTCAGTCCTATGTGAGTTATGGGCTGTACACCCCATATGTACACATTGGCTTGACACTGCCCCATACCCTATCCAAACCATCGGCATGCACAATGCCTTCCTGGGCATAGTATGAACAAACAAGTCAATACAGGTGAACGACATAGCACAACCCTTAAACTGGCTGAAAACAGCTTCCCGGGTCTGCCACCTCATCACCTGCTGATTTTTTCATACACAGAGAACCAAGTGGATTCACCCTGTTCACTGATCCAAATGTACTGTAGATGCCTAGGCCAGTCGATTCTTGGATGACTCCAGTGCCTGCATTTCATCTGGCAGTTGACGCATGAGCTATCTGACACTGGTGGATACCAAAGAGGCCCGCTAGCTAACAGGTTTTACATCATGTTCAGCCAAATCCTATACACAGGTATGAAAGTGTCAATATATTGAGAAATCAGTAGTAGCCCCCTCATCTTTTGCTCCTTTCTCCTTAGTTATCGATGGGGACAGCCTAACTGACTGTACAGACAGATCTGCTCTGCGCCAGCAAATGAATTATGTCCTCTTCCTCCCTTAACACTTCACTGTTAAAGCTAAATCCTCTATGTCATAGTAAGGCTTTATTACTCACATGTGATAACACTCTGCGTTTGTGAGAATTCCCAACAATGTCAAAACATAGGTCTGTCCTTCGCTTCTGTACTAGATGATAACTTGCTCCTCCCATTTGGTCAGTTTTGCACTTAGGAATGACACACATAACTTTCTGACTTGCCCCAGTACTCAAGAGCATGTTCTGTGATCATACCAGGCCTTCTGTTTTTTTCTGTGCCTGTAGGAGGTGCCCTTGTCAAATCCTCTGTACTGTGTTAGCCTTTTATAAAGCAAAGCACATATTCCATAAATATTTTCCGTAACTAGGGGGACTTCCCAGGTCACACAAGGTGGGAAAAAGGCAAGTAGCTCGCTGGCTAATGATCACTAAAAAGAGAGGTTTGTCTGCCAGATTTTGAAAGTTACCAGCCAACTGGCTACCTTCCAATGAAGAGATTTTGAGCATTTAAACATGATGGCCACTAGAAATATTGATTTGGCTACCAGATTTTGAAAGCTAGTGGTAAAACTGACCACCAGCTCACAGATTGCTCTGTCCTACCTAGAAGTCCACCTCCTTAATTAAATTCTGGGGATCCCTTACCCTGCATCCTTTAAGCAGCTAAAACAGCAAGTACCTCATGTATACTAGGTAGAATTTAAGAAAAAATGGGGTATTCCTGGTGGAATACCAGATTCAGAATTTTGGTATCCCGCCTGAAATCTGGTATTCCTTCACAATTCAATGTTTTTATGTTACTTATGCGGCATAGAAAATTGAACACCGTGATGTAACTCTGCCATTTTTAGGATTTTTTCACCAAATTTTCAACATGGCCTTTTTGGGACCCAACCTCATGAAGAAGTGCCACTGACATTTCTTTCATTGGTCCTGAAAGGTGATTTTGCACAACGACCACACCATTCTGTGCCATAGGTGCGAAAACACATTTGGGCAGAACATGAAGAATGACAGCTGTACTGTTCTCAGGAGGATGAAAAAATGGCAATGTTGTGAATCTGGGTGAAAATATTGAAACTGCCGGCGTTACGGTGCATAGAAACATTTCAGCGACTGTGCATATCTCAAGCCATTTTTCAATATTTTGCATCAAATTTTTTAACATGGGCTTTTGGGGACCCCACCTCAAAACACTGGCACTGTCATTTCATTACTCAGTCCCAAAGGTGATTCAGCATAGTGACTGTGAAATCACCTTTGGGACAGAGTAAAGAAATGGCAGTGCCAGTGTTCATGAAGTGGGTGCCAAAATCCCCATGTTGAAAATTTGGTGCAAAAATATTGAAAATGGAAGAGATATCAACTTTGTTGAAAATGCCATGACAACCATTATACAGCATGTAGCTTGATTCTTCAGTTCACAGTTCAGCTTTGAAGAGTGCAGACATGTTCCAGTCCACAGAAGATGACAGCTGCTGACCTCAATGGTAAGTATAGGGCAAAGGGGGTGGGGTGGTGGGTTGTTCAGTGGGAGGGTTGGGATGGGGAGGGGGTGGGAGATGATGAGGACCGTTTTCTATTTGCAGGGGAAAAAAGATGTCGAGGACAGTTTTCTTTTCTTTTCTATACATACAGGGATTACGGAAACATTTAGGGACACTGAGTAGGCTCCCAGTGTCCCAAAGTACTGAGGAAAGTGGGCTAGCACAGACATGGGGATTGGAGCCCCTTATGTCTGGTCTAATGCACAACAAATCAAGTATTTCAGGAATAGCACCAGGGCTTGAATTTTGGTATTTTGGTAAGAAATTGCACCCAAAATGTACCAGAATACTGTTAAATCAAGCCCTAGTACTTTTTGTATGCAATTAGCAGGTAAGCTAATTACTTATCTCAGTCCTCGCGTGTTTGTCAGAGTATGCCTGCAACATAACTTTCTAGAACCTGTTTTCTTGTGGGTGTTACAATGAGGCTGAGCTGTCTCCTCCTGATTTCTCCCACAGACTGCAGACTTGAAATTTATGCCTGCCACTTCCCTGGGAACCTCACTCAACTAAAAATCTCCAAATGAGCATTTTCCACTTTCTGTCTTCACAAAAGAACTTGGCAAATGCCTCTAAATACCTAGTAGCAAAATACACTATCACTAAAATGAACTTATTCCTGATGCTAGTGGCTTTAGTCATAGGCAGGGCCACTGGAAAATTGCAGAAATGGTTACCCAAAACTAAATGAATACACTGACACCTGAATATGTTTCAAACATAAAGAAAAGTTTATGTTCCTAAAAGAATACTAAACTGATAAGCTATCTTAAGAATTGCCTATCTTCCAAAATGTAAAACCTCTGCCTCATACAGTTCTAAATAGATTCTGTAAAGTGAGCCACAGCACATCAATACTAAATAAATCCAGAAGAATTTTTTTTGTTTCTGGATGTAGAATAATGAAGCCTAATCGACAGCTGTTTACAGTGCTCTGCCGACTATTCACCCACTTTGGTACAAGACTAATAAGCAGACAGAGTGGTGAATAATTGAGTTTTAATAAAATGTTGTTAGTGTTTAATGGTCATAATTTGTACTGTACACTATTTCTGAAATCACATATTTAAACATTAAATCTGGGGTTATTAGGGTTGGCAGTACAGTATAATCTAGGGTAAGAGTAATAGACTGTGAATGAGCTGACAACATCTAGCAGACCTGGGTTTGATTCCCACAATCTCCACTTGCATACTGTGCGATTCTGAACAAGTCACTTAACCTCCTCAGTGTTCCTGAGTTGTACTCTAAAAAGAGGCAGTTGTGCCTAGTGAGCATTACGTGGTTACCAAAAATGTGAAAAATGCCAATATATTTTACTGCATCATACAGTAGTCAGGTTACCCTGTAATTTACCTTCATTTTACTCTGGCTGCAATGATTTTGTTTAGTTAAAGATAAATGTTAAGATACATTTTGTGTTTTATAAGCTTGTTTTAGACTTTTGTCAGGTTTTCTTTATAGTCTTTGCATGTGAGCATCTAGAGGGTAGTTAAGAGTGAGATCACTGTAGCAACTAGCTGATTCAAGTTTAAAATCGGCAGGGCCATCATAAATCCACAGTTGTTTGAATCAAAACTAGTCTGAATGAAAGTATGCTCACAAGGAATAACTTGCCTGCCACTTACAAAAAGCTTCATAGTTAGCACCCCATTTAAGTAAATGGTAAATTGTTTCAGTCTGTGTGGCAACAAAAGTTTTCTGATAGACTGCTTCAACACAAAACAAATGTTAAGTGTTTAAGTGTACTTATGCTTACCAGTGGATTTTGAAACCAAACAAGACAAAGATTCAAAAAGAAATCCGTGTCACATAAAACCCTTGCTCTACCTTGCACTGCATTGTTTCACAAACCCAAGTCTGCATGTAAAATTATCAATATATTTGAGAGTATTGTATTGAAAATGTTAATACTTTTACACAGTTCAACACAAAAACTCAAAAATTGCAAGAATTTGTGGAACATGTCAGTTTTGTGGAGAATAGTGAAAATTGCAGATTCCATGAAAAAATTACGGCGCAATTTTCCAGTGGCCCTGGTCATAGGTCCCACAGTATGTGCTGCAACCCTGCAGAAAAGCACACATAAGACAAGTAATGACAAATGTTCTGCCATAGCCCTGACTCTGGTTTTCTTCCCTTTTCTGGCACTGTGGAAAAGTTTTCAATACTCCATGATATCCTAAAAGATCTTCAACCAGTAAGCATTCTGCATCAGCCTCTTCCTGGTTCTGGCCTCCCCAGGATGACCAGCACAGTGGATATTTTAAGCCAGACATATCCACTGTTTCCAGTACCTCGCAGAACTACAACCTGCTGGTACCCATCCCTTTTACAATATTGTGTTTGTTGTGCCACTTGCTCAGCAACAGTCTATCCATAAAGTTAGTGGTACTTTCTCCATGTTGCGGTCTACCCTGGCAACATCTCTCAGTAGGGTCCCTCAGCTTTAAAACCTCCAATCAGTGCATTTGATACTTTCCTCAAGTGTAACAGGCCTACTGTGTAACAAAGGCATATGCACTTTGGGGTGCTTGCCTCCTACTGTGTGGCATCTGCAGACTTCAGTGGCTGCTCTCCATTTGAACTCTCCTAGTCTCTCCATAGTTGCTGTGGGATCCCATCTTAGATTTGACTCTGACTACCTGTTTTAGTCCAGAATGAGATGATTCAGAGCAGGTCTCCTGTGTCCCAGTCTGTGACTCAAGTGTAAGTGCTTAAACTTCCCTTTCTCCCATGGTGGTAGCTGCCTCTTGGTATTTGCAGCAGAAAGAGGAGAAAGGATAAAATTAAGGAATAAACAAACAACAGCATGTGTGCCATGCTCTGATAATGTCACACCTCAGATGGTTGGTCACCTGGCCACATGTCGAGTGTATCCAGCACCTGAGAAGTGATGTTATCCCAGCACAACACACACTCTGGAGTGCATTATCCCAATTATACAATGGCTCATTTAAAAATAAAATAAATAAAATAAAAAAATACATAAGATTAAGAAGTGTAATTTAAAAGAAAATTTTACTAATTTTTTGAATGGGTAGGTATATTTACATAAAAAGTAGTGCCTGATTTATTTTGGCCAGTAGGTGGAGCTGTTGTGGTACAACTCTGTCTGTCACCCACCCCACAACCTCCTCTCTGTAAGTTGAATGTTTTCTGTCATGTCCCTTCCAGTAAGCAGGTTTTCTACACACTCACACACTATCTGTAGCTTTGTTTTTTATCCGGCCCATGATGCAGCAGTTAGTTTCTGCTTGCAATACTGACAACCCGGTTCAGGAATGGACCTGGGAGTCAGAGGGCGACTGGGGGGAGAAGGTGCTCCTCTTCTCCGGGGGTGGAGAGTGTCCAGCATTAGAGGGGTGGGCAGTCACTGGATGCCACTGCAGGGATCCATAAGCATAGAAAAAGCCAGCCCTCCGGCATGGCGACCTCCTCTGCCATCTCCACAGCCTTCAAAAGTCCACCAAGGGGAGGCGGTTCTGCTCCCATGGTCCTGACCGGGAGGTAAGCCAAGGCTTGTCTACAGTGCCGTTGGGGAGCCCTCGTGGACCGCCCAGGATGGGTAGGCCTGGGCATAGGGGACGACAGGCAGGGCAGGTCTGACCTCCAAATGGAGGACTGGGGTACCAGAGACCAAAAAATAAAGCTTTGTTTATTATTTATGTGTGCTATATCTCTTTTCAATCGCGTTTGGCTTGGAGAAGTAGAAAACAAGGAATGGAGATTAACACCCCACCACCACCATGCACTGTGTTTTGCTGTCTGGTTCTCCTAGTATGCAGTGTGAGTGGAAGAAGTTCTTAAAGACACTGAAGCCACTGCCTGATGCAACAAGTACCATTCCATTCTGTTAGTACAGTGCTCAGCACCATCTGAAAGCACGTTTGAACATCAATGGGATTGCGCCATTATCGAACCTGATTACAGGGACAGCTTTATTTCAATTTTCTTTTGTTTTTGAAGGGGTGTTATCTTACAAATGGTAGTTAACAGCTAAAGAGTCACACTCTGCTGGTAGGCGGTGAAACCAGCTGCAAGCATGGAATAGGAAACCCGGCTGGGCAGTAGTGTGTGAAGCCAATCCTGAGGTCAGTTTCTTTAACTTTTGATCATTTTAATTCAATAATGTGCCAGTAGCACAATTAATGTGCTTAAATGTCACATGGGACAATTTACTTCCAATTTATTGTGGTTCTGGGGTCCACTTGTGGCAGTGGGAGGGAGGGATTTATGTTTAAAAGAAAACAAGCATTTGTCAATGCCGAATGTTTGCTTGTTGGCATTGGTAGTGTGGGAGTTACAGAGCTGCATAATAGGAATGGCAGTGAAGTATTTAACTGAAGCCAACCCACAACCACCCTGCAGAGACAGCAGGCACTGGGTGTGTGCCTTGGAGCGTCAGGCAGCGGCCACACCATTTCACACACCTACCCTGCAGACACCGACAAGTGTCAGTGTGCCTTGGGCCTTATGCTCACCCCATTCCATCAGGAAATACAGTGAGATGGGTGTGGTATGGGAGAATGGGGGGTGAACTTTGGGGCTGAAGTGTCAAGGCACACCTTGATACTGTCACTGGCTACAGGGTGTGAGTGGGGTGGAATGGCAGAGCATTACAGGCGACAATCCCAAGTCACACCCCTGATGCCTGTCAGTCTCTAGAGGGTGGGGCGTTATGGTCAGAAACCCCTGCGCGCCTCAGCGTTCACTGGTATTTTCCTCCAAATTTTCAACATGGGTTTTCATGACCCCCACCTTATGAACAGAGGCAATATCAGTTTGTTAGCCAAAGCTGATTTTGCACAGCGACTATGCCACTTGGCACCACAGGTGTGAAAACACATTTTGAACAGGATGTGAAAAATGACAGCTGTACTGTTCATGGAGAGGTGTAAAAATGGCAATGTTGAAAATCTGCAGTGAAAATATGAAAAAAACTGGTGAAGTCATGGGCACCGTAGAAACTGCACAGCACACCTGTAATGCAATTAGTTTGGAGATTTTTTTTTTTTTTACAGCAGATTGTCAACACAGGCATTCTGGGACCTCCACTCATGAACAGTGTCACTGTGATTTTTCTTAATCTGTGACGCTGATTTCCCACAGCGACCACGCATTTCTGCACTAGAAGTGCGAAACACATTTCACCAGGGTGTGAAAATGACAGCTGTATTGTTCAAAAGGAGGTGTGGAAAAATCCGCTGTTGAAAATCTGGACTGAAAACATTACAAATTCTTGAACTTATGAGAGGTGAGAAACTCTGCAATGCACGCTCATAACACAGTAATTTTATGGACTTTTGTCACCAAATTTTTAACAGCCATTTTAAGACCTCTGTTCACGAACAGTGTCACTGTGATTTTCTTAATCTGTCCCGAACATTGATTTTGCACACTGACTCGCCATTGTTGTGCTACATCTTGTGAAAACCCATTTTGGGCGGATGTGAAAATGACAGCTGTACTGCTCATAAAGAGGTGTGGTAAAATGGTAATGTGGAAAATCTGGAGTGAAAATATTAAAAATTTGCGAAGTTACAAGCGTGCACAGGAAATCGCAATGCCGCTCGTAACAGTCATTTTAGAATTTTTCACATTTTCAACATAGGAGTTTGGGGCCTACCTATGAACTGTGCCACTGTTGTTTTGTTACTTGGTCCCTAAAGGTGGTTCTGCGTGAGTGACTGCAAAATCACCTTTCGGGACTGAATAACAAAATGACAGTGACCAAGTTCATGAGTGGGCCCCAAGAACCCTATGTTAAAATCTGGTGAAAAAATTCCACACATACAAGATATGCACCAAAGTTTAAAAAAAACAACCATTTATGCCATTATATAGCTTACGGCATTTCTTCAGTTTACGGTCAGCTTTGAAGAGTGTAGACATGTTTCCGGATTACGAAGATCATGCACTGGGCTCCAGAGGTAAGTATGGGGTAGGGGATGTGGGGGGTGGGTGTGCAGAGGTGGGCGCAGGTTGGGGAGGGGCAAGACAGTCAAAAGGGACTTTTTTTTTCTTCTTCAGGAAGATGATGCGGGACTTTGCCACGCTGGGGTGGGCTCCCACCATGGCACCTAGAAATCTGTTTTGGGGTAACAGTGGAGCAGATGGGATTGAGCACCCCGTCAGTCATACAGTGTCTGCGGGTGGAGGGGCACATTAGCATGCTGGGGTGGGCTCCCAGCATGCTATGTAAGTGTCCGTGGGGGAGGTGGCAACAAACTGTCTAAGACAGTTCAGATGCAGTGAAGATACGTGTAGGCAATTTGCATACTGCCATCGCCACCACTGACTGTGGCAGTGTTTTCCTCAGAACTATCGCCACTGCATCTGAGCGGCTGTCATAGAAAGCTCGGACATTCTTGGCACAGTGCAGCCTGTGCCTGCAAAAGGGACCAGGCATTGAAAGTGGGGAGGCACACCTACGAAAACTTGTATGGTGGCACTATGTTTCTTGCACATGCATGCTAACAAACATAAAAAAAATGAAGTACAAACAAACTGTACAGTGGGAATGGCAAGTGTGCAGCTGATATATATTTTTTCCATATCATACAGTCACGTGTGTGCTGGGACTAGATCCATGATCGCCCATTCAATTCTGTCCGCTTTAGCTAAAATATAAAGAAAATCACACATACTCAATTGACCAATTATATTGAGCAATATGGTTTGATATGTGGGGAGGCACATATTTAGAAAACATGTCACTGATACAGCCTTGGTCAGGTTCATGGACTCTATTTCCGTGCAATGGATAAGGGTATGGTGATGGGTGCTGTGTTCATGGACCTGCCCAAGGCTTTTGATCTGGCTGACCATGATATATTAATCCATACATTATCTAAACTTGACTTTAGATCTCCTGCTCTTGACCTGGTTTGCACATTATTTGAATAACAGGAAGCAGGCATTTAAAACTGATAGTTGTTTCTAGGGTTAACTTAATTCATAGTGGATCCTCAATGTTTCATCTTGGGGCCTCTTTTGTTTTCTGCAAACATCAACAAACTGCCAGTAGTCTGCAAATCTGTGCATACGCCCCTTACACAGATGATGTAGTGTTACATGTCCATGGTAACAACATTAATGAAATCAATTGCACTCTAGGTAAAAGCTTCAAAAACTTTTAAGAGTGGTTTGTTAAAGAAAAATGGTTTGAACTTTCAAAAACTCAGATCAATCAATGCTATTTGATACTAATTTAATTTGAAAAAAAAAAAAACTGGCCCCACAGTTCTGTTTAAAGCTGACAATGGCATCTGTTTGGAAAAAGTTGATTATTTAATGTACCGAGAATATCTGGATTCTACTCTTTCTTTTGATATACATTAAAAAAAAAAACAGGTTACTCACCTGTAACAGCAGTTCTAGGAGCAGTAATGTTGTTCATCCACACTATTTGGCATGTCCCCTTTCCTTTAAGGATCGCGAGTGTTCAAGCTGGCTCCTCCCACCCACCCAAGTGGTATAATCCCGGCTCTGCCCCATGATGCCAGATCTTAGCCCGCTGGAAGCCAGGTTTGTGTGTCCGCAGCTGGGGAGGTCGGGTGGGTCCGTGTGGATAAGCAACATATACCATTCCTAAAAGATCAGTTACACAAAGACTTTGCCACAACACTAGATTTCTAGGTATGTCTCTTGCAGTAAGTCATTACTTCTGGGAGTTCCGATAGGTGGCTCTCTAACACGGCAGTTTCTTCTAGCAGTCTCACACCAGGGACCACCCACGACCTCACTTCCTGCGCTGTGCCTATAAAATGGGTGGTCCTGGTAATCTCCGTCCCCGCCGGTTTCAGCTTATGCAGGCAAGGGACAGAGGGGAACCGAGGTACCAAAGCCTCCAGACCCTACATCTTTTCCCTGTTAAAGAATGGCAGGAGGTTGGAGGAAGCTACTGTGCAAGAGACATTCCTAGAAGATCTGCTGTTGTGGCAAAAGTCTTTGCGTAACTGATCTATCTTCCACGGAATGGTCTCTTGCAGTAAGTCATTACTTCTGGGAGATTCCCAAGCAGTTATATGGCAGTGGGTGGCCAGATATGGCATTCTGCTGTACATATAGTGTGGTCTTAGGACCGATAGGTGCTGAAAGCAGTATATCAGCATATAAAAATAATTTTGTATTTTATCTGTAAGTACTCCATTATAGTATTCGTTATAGGGTTATGGCTGAAAGACGAGCCAGACTGGCTGTTACAGGGCATCGTCAGATGAGTTAAACAGATGTAAACCTGATCAGGGTATGGCATATTAGATACTGTAATAAATCAAAAGAAATTCAGCCATATAATGGAGTAATTGGTATGTCTCAGTGGCATGCACTGGAAAAGAGAGTAAATGTCAAAGCCTATTGGATTCTGAGTTTTGAACAGTAACCCAAATATTGCAATGTTATTATTTGCAGTGCTACAATGTAGCAAGTTAGTACAGGTTTTTGCTATGTCTCTCAAGATGTATCAATTTTGGCATAAATAGGCTACATAAGTAGCAAACAATGATTTGTTTGTGAAATGAAACAATGTATTTATTTCATAATGGTATCCAGTGGCTCTTAGAGTCAGTAGCAATATTGTACTCATTTTAGGGTAAAGACATGGAATGCAACAGAGTGATGTAGTCAGTTGCATCGATATTAGTAGACTCATTTGCAAGTGGGTCCAAAGTATGCTAGGGCCTGCAGCCTTGTTAGGTTAAACCTTAAGTATTAGTATGGTGGGCCCTTTATTTATGCTGTCAGGTGAAAAGAAGTTTAAATAATGATCTGGATAATTACAAATTACGAGCCATTAGATCTCATCTTTGAGATTCCAAACATGTTAATCTGAGAAAAAAGTCATAAGGTTTGTGACATGCCCACATTTTGTTGTTCAAGTAGCGTGGATCAGAAAATTGATAAGCCTTGCATAGTTTATGAGGTTTATAATATATAAGTACTCACCCTTGTTTCTGTGGCCTTTATCTATGACCAGGAGAAGACTGCATGTAGCAGTAAAAGTTTGGTAAGAATATTATGATCCATATTATGTTATCAAGATACATAATTTTTTTCTTAGCATGTGAGTAGTAGCAGGCCCTGTTCATGGGGGCGTGAGGTCCGTGCACAACAGGCCGAGAGCATCTTGATGAAATGGCCATAATGGTTTGTAACAGCGATACCTCAAAAAGCGGCTAGATGTATAAAGCCTCATAGGAAAGTGCTCAGTATAAGTATGAATTGAAGCCCCCAGAAGAAGGTCTCTGAGGCCTAGAAGAGAAGACAGGTGTAGTTTGAGATTTTAGGAGGAAGAGGCACAGTGATCATAAGGGTGGTCACGGGTCGGTTTAGATGTGTTCCTTGTCATTCATTCTTTGCCTCTGAAGTTTCCTCTTTGTTATAGTAATTTCCAATTTTGTATGAGTAATGATACTAAGGGCTTGGATTGTGGTACATGTATTGTACTGTTTTAATTGTCTGCCTGAGGCTTGTAGGTTGTCCAGTATTGTTTGTGCCCCTGGGCCAAGAAAGTCACCAGAAAAAGGGGCATTAGCCACTTTTGTTGAATATCAGGTGCCTAACCTGAAGTGGAGCCATGCTGACGGCATATAAATATACTGAGTGCAGAGGCTCTAGCCAAAGTGTTGGCTTCTTTTCCAGGGATGTAGGAGTACTAGGCTCTGTTTGTGGAGGGACAAGCTCGGTGCACAACAGGTTGAGAGGCATCCCATGAAGTGACCATAAAGGCCTGTAACAGTGATACCTAAATATGTATATGTAACATGATAAACATGTTACCCTCCGCCCTGAGGTGTGCCTCTATGATATTAGCAAGGTTATCCATAAGGCACAGGCGATAGTATGATGCATTCTTAGTCAGTTCTGGATCCCGGTGGCGGACACCAAAGAATCTGATATGTTGATTGTAGTAAAATATGAAGTTGTATACACTGGTGTCGTTGAACGGAGGGTTTTTGCCTATAAATGAGTGTGAAATAAGCCTGGTACCCTCATTGACAGAGGAGGCAGTCAGAGACATCCGTCAAGGGATACACCCTGTTGATGAGAATATGTAACCATGTTAATGTTCTGTTGCGGAAAATGTCTCCCATTAATAATATATCTATATTGTAAGGCATGGTCTGTTGATGGGTGGAATGTTGGCCACTGATGGTGGGATCATCCCTGTCGATGGAATACCATGCCCTGTAGACAGTGGAATGAAAGCCGTCTATGTATTAGTAGAAATCATGCTCTGTTGATGGTGGATCAACTGCCATCGATGAAAGAAGAGGAGCATGTCCCATCGACGGTGGAATGTCTCTTATCAACAATAGATGAAAATAAAGTGCCTCGCTAACGGGGTGTACGCCCACTGATGAGAGAGGCTTGTTCTTATATGAAGTCACCATTGATGATAGTCTTGGAGGAGGCCTCCGTTGACGGAGAATGAACCTCCGTTGATAAGAAGTATGTAGGAGGCCTCCGTTGATGGGGCATGATGGTCCGTTGATGAGAACCATGTAGGAGGCCTCAGTCGGCCGGTGGATGAAGTGTATGTCAACGGTATCATGCGGGAGGCCTCCGTCGACAGGGAATGAACCTCCATGGAGTAGAAGTATGTAGGGCCTCCATCGATGGGGCATGAGTGGTCCGTCGATGAGAATCATGTAGGAGGCCTCAGTCGGACGGTGGATGAAAGGTCTGTCGATGGGGATCATGCAGGATGCCTCTGTTGACGGGAATGAACTTCCCGTCGATGAAAGTATGTAGGAGGCCTCCGCCGATGGGGCATGAGTGGTCCATCGATGAGAATCCGTAGGAGGCCTCAGTCGGACGGTGGATGAAAGGTCTGTCGATGGAGATCATGCAGGATGCCTCCGTTGTGGGGAATGAACTTCCGTCGACAAGAAGTATGTAAGGCCTCCGTCGATGGGGATTATGCATCCGTCGGCCCAGGGAATATAGTGTGAGCCTCTGTAAGAGCATTGTTGGAGGCCTCAATAGTCTGTTGTGTGATGAAGATGATGTAGAAATGCCTGCGTCGATGGGGTATGTGTCTCCCATCGACTAGAAAATCTCCTTCATAATATGTCTTTAGCATACATGACCGTTGAAGCGGTCAGGCAGGACTTATGGTGAAGGTATGCCTTCCACTCCGATGTTTCTTGAAAAGGACTCAATGTTGTTGGTGCCTATTAATAGAGCTCCTTGAGTCATCCATTCTTATTTGAGTACAGGAATATGGTGCCGAGTATTACACCCAGGCACACCAAGCTGTGGGTTCAATCCACATCGTAGACTGCTGGCAGAAGACTGAGCTGCTGTTAGAGCTGAAGCCAGTCGGAAAATGAACAGAGATTACCAGGGACCACCCACTTTTATAGGCATAGTCCAGGAAGTGAGGTCGTGTGGGTAGCCCTTGGTGTGGAGACTGCTAGAAGAAACTGCTGTGTTAGAGTGCCACCTATCAGGAACTCCCAAAGTAATGACTTACTGCAAGAGACCATTCCGTGGAAGATCTACTGTTACAGGCAAGTAACCTGTTTTTCTAGGATTGTGGATATGTTGTTCATCCACACTATTTGGCAGACTCTAGCAGTTCTCCAGGAGGACACAGGCAAAGTGCATACCCACTGATACTTCACTTGGTAAATAGAGATTGTTGAACTGAGGCCCCAAAACCAGCATCCGGTGTGACTCAAGGTCGATGTGGTAATGGGTAAAGAAAGTGTTTGCACTTCCAGGTAGCAGCCTGACATATTTCCTGGATAGGGATGTCCCTGAAGCAGCCACCAATGCAGCAGTATGGTGGGTAGAATGAGCTCTTATCCCTCTGGGAGGCTCCATGCCTGCCAACTCATAGCACAGACTTATGCAAGATATAATTCACCTTGCAACAGTCCGTTCTGCTGCAGGTCCGCCAAGAAGCAGCTTCAGCGTGAGTGACAAATGGCTGACAAACCTCTCCCTGAATTTCCACCGTCCTCTCCTTTTAATAGGAAAGGCTCTGCCTCAGGTCCAGGGTATGGAGCCTGTATTCGGCCCTCAGAGGTGTAACTGGGTAGTATACCGCAGAGTTAACACCTGGTTAAGGTGAAACTCTGACACCACCCTCGGAAGGAATATCGGGGTGCATAGGGCAACCTTGTCCCTGTGGAAGACTAGATAAGGGGAGTCCACTGAAAGCACCTAGAGCTCCCCTGTCCTTCTGGCAGACGTGATAGCCACCAGGAAGGCCTTCTTGCATAACAAGTGTGACAACGCACACTTGTGCATTGGTTCAAATGGCTTGCCCATAGGCTCTACCAGTACCAGCAGTAGATTCCACTGAGGTGGAGGTTCACACGCCAGAGAGGATATGTGAGCTAGGCCTTTGAAAAAGTGCCCAACCACTGTCTCCTGTGCCAATGTCGGCTGACCGTCCGCGCCTGTAAGCAGAGATAGCTGCCAGGTCCACCCTGAGGGTCGATGACTGAAGACCCCTTCAGAGAGAGACCAAAGGTAGCCGAGAATGTTAGCCACTGGACAGGACAAAGGGTCCAAGCCCTTGCCCTGACATCAAATGGAAAATCTTTTCCATTTGAAGGCATAACATTTCCTGGTCGATTCCTTTCTGGATGCCTCCACCACAGTGATGACATCCTCGGAAAGACCCAAAGCCTGGAACTCTAGCCATTCAGGAACCAGGCTGTGAGGTGCAGGGATTGAAGGTCTGGATGGTATACCTTTCCCTGATTGAGAGATCAGGTCTGGGCATGCTGAAGTGGCTCAGGGGCCTGCTGAGGTTGAGGAGATATGGATACCAGAACTGGTGCGGCCAGTCTGGGGCTACCAGAATCACCTTCGCCTTGTCCCTCCCTCACCTTGAGGAGAACCTTGTGGATCAAGGGATATGGAGGAAGGCATAGAAGAGGCCTGAGGTCCATGGCCTTGAGAAGGCATCCCCTGCAGTGAGTACTGCTGAGGAGGCAGGCATGAAACAGTCTCAGCTTGGTGTTGTCCCTGGTGGCAAACAGGTCCACCATCAGTTTGCCCCAGTGGGAAAACAGGCTGTAAGCTACCTCTGGATGTAGAGACCACTGCGTGGGATGTCTTGCCAAAGCAGCTGTGAGCATCCCACAGATGGTTTGAGGCTCCTGCCACCGCGAATGGCTAGGAGATCTGCCTCCAAATGGCGTGAGTCCGGGTACGGCCTCCCCAAAGCAGATGGGAGTGCGTGCCACCCTGTTTGTCGAGTAGTACATGGCCGTGGTATTGTCCATCTGGACTTGAACCACTTGACCTCGAGCTGAGGAGCGAAAGCTGACAGTGCCAATCTGACTGCTCTGGGCGCCATCAGGTTGATGAGGTATCTGCATCAGGCATCAATGTGAGGACGGCCATTGGCATGGGGTGGACAAACAGGATCTCTTCCTGCAAACTGGTCTGGGGCAGTCCACTACTGGAGAGTGTCCCAAATCTTCTGGGTTACAGTGATCAGCTGGTTGAAATGACTGTGGCACTGAGTCCACTGGGTGGCTAGTTCCCATCGGAGGGGGTGCATGTGCCACCAGGCCCAACGGACCACGGAAGTGCACGCCGCCATGTAACCCAGAAGGCACAGAATGTCCCAGGCAGGGGCAATTGCCCAACCGGAAAATGATTGCGCAAAGAAGAAGAGAACATCCACCTAAACCGCCAGGAGCCGAGCTCTGGCTTGATGAGAGTCAAGCTCTGCCCCAATGAAGCACATCACCGGAAGGCATGAGTTCGACTTGGCCTCATTAATCAAGAGGCAGAGTTGGGAGCAGGTCTGGAGGGCCAGGTCCCTGGACCTCTCCACCTCCTGATGGGTGGGACCTGATAAGAGTCAATGTCGAGGTAGGGGTAATTTGACACACACACACCCAATGCCTGAGATGGGCTGCCACCATCTGCGATGCATTTGGGAAGACCCATGGGGCGATGACAGGTCAATGGCATGGCCTCGGAACTCAGAGAGGATCCCTTTGGCTCTGAAGCAGAGGAACCGCCAATGAGCCGAATAGATTGGGACGTGAAAGAACACGTCCTGCAGATCCAGCGAACAGAATCACATGTTTTGCTCCAAGGATGGTATGATCTGGGACAGAGTGACCATCTGAAAGGTGCGTGACCTGAGATACCGATACAGGTTGTGCAGATCTAGAATGGGGCACCAGCCCCCATCCGCTTGGACACCAGGAAGTACCTGGAGACAAAGCCTGGGTCTGCTGAAGAATCCACCACTGGAGCTGCCTCCTTGAGGAGGAATTGAGCAATGTCGCCTCGGAGAGCCGACTGAGTATGGGAGGATCGCTTTCCTCCTGAGGCGCAGGCTCGGCTTGGAGGGTACTGCTCAAATTCAGAGGCGGTCCCTGACCAACCACCTCCAAAACCCGCCTGTCTGTGGTGACAGTGGACCAGGCAGAAAGGAAATGGCAGAGCCGGCCCCCCACGGAGGACCCAGAGCTGGCGTGATGGGAGGGAGTGGCAGCCCCAGCCCTGTCACTGGGCAGGCTTGGAAGAGAAGGATCCAAGACCTGAACCTCGGCCTCCTTACGGACCTGGGAGGCCCAGGGCTTGGGCCGGGCACCAAGCTTGAATTGGCTGCTGCTGCCCTCCTTGAAAGGAGGATTGCTGAGCCGCAGTTGAAGAGTGCTGAAAAGGCTTTCTTCTGCTGTTTCTTACTCAAAGGAGCAGAAGTAGCGCCGGTGGCACTGGACTGCTCAATACGCTGAAGGTGACCAGCCACACCTTGGCCGAAAAGGTCTGTGCCCAGGAAAGGCACATCAGCTACTTTGTGCTGACTATCTGCCGGAAAGAAGAGAGTCTCAGCCAAGCCCTGTGGTGAGAGGCAACTGTGGCTGCCATCGAGCGGACTATTTTTCTCGTGGAGCAACAAATTCAATACAGATAAGTTAAAATACAGGAAAAACTTTTTAATCAAAACAAAAAGGACAACATTGTATAATCTCAATATACCACTTGAGGGTCTGGGTGATGGTAATTTACCACACCAGGTGTGGGTAAATCCTGCTATCATCCACACCTCTTGTGGCATATGCTTCAATCTGGTTCACCAAAGGCTCAGGTCTTTATAAAGAATTTGTAAGTATTTAACAACTAAAATAGAATTAAAATAGCTCAGGCACATTTCCTCCCTTTACTGGAGTATGGCTCTTTGTTATTGGTGCTGCCAATAAATCAGTGTTGTGAAGAAGCACTCACTTTACTATAAAACTGCCAAGTTTGCATCTGGTAGTTTCTTTCTTTAAATATTTTAAATTAGCTACAACCAGAATTAAAATCCAATAGTGAATCTAGCCAGTGTCAAAGAAAATTTTGCATAGTAATGCTCCCACTTACTTAGTGGACCAACTTGTGTTTGTTAATACACCTTCATCTCAATCAGCCTCAAAAATTGTATCAAAATTTAATTCTTCCAACCAAATGTGGGACAATGTTCTTTCAGTTACCAGGCTTCCTCAACTCTAGAATACTGACATTACCCTATTAGAATCTCTAACTGTTTCCACCTTTGTAAAAAGTTGAGAGACCTTTTTATATACTTTGTGAGTAAATTATGTGTATTTTATCTGCATGTGTACTCTTTTGTACTGTTTATTATTATAAGTCTGATTAATTATTCATGAGTGTTCCTGCACTTCTCATTGGCTGCCACGCTGGTCTGAAACCTCTTAGAAGTGACTGGCTTGGCACCCGCTCTCATCTTCATGCTTCTGTGGCTATTCATCTCGGCACCGCTCTGATCTTACGTGGTACTCGCGCTTTCATCCACGGCTTTTCGCTTCTGAAGCTCTTCATCTATCACTACCTGGAAGAGCTGTCAGCTGTTCATGGCGCACTGAAAGCTGCTGTCACTGCTATGAACATTAATGAGCCACCGCACAGACAATGGCTCCACCCGCATGCTGTTAGCCAAACCTGCTTTCGTGCTAGGCAAAGAAATAAGAGAGTAAATCAAAACTAAGTAACGCCATTGTTGCAATTAGACTTAATCACAGTAATGACATCAGAGTCAGCCATTTCCTTTAAATTAACAACCGTCTGGGTGGGGTGGCCCGGGCACTTCCCAGTCCATCGTTGATCTCTCACGAAATTACCAGCTCTTTTGCTATTGCTTATTGTAAATTTTTCTTCTTGATGTTTGTACTTATAGTATGCACCTGGGTCGTGTCCGAAAAAGGCATTTTTGCTACTTTACTTACCCAGTTACCAAAATAAATAAATAAAATAAGTGATGTTATGTTGGATAACATCATGGATCCTACTCCAAACTGACCAATCTGAGCCCAGGATTCTTTCTTGCCATTGTATGACACAGAGTTTATAAAAATGGGTTTTAAAAATCATGAAATCTGATTGGCTGAGGACCACAAAGGTTGATCAGGAAGTTGGTGGATCTTGGGTTGGGAAAAGATGGCCAGATGGGTGGGAAAGTGTCTGAGGACAGAACCCAGAGGGTGGTTATGGGGAAAGAGTTATCTGGCACCGGGAGGTAACCAGTGGGGTCCCACAGGCTCGGTGCTGGGGCTTGTGTTGTTCAATGTCTTCACCAATGATACTGGGGATAGCATTACAGGCAAAATGTGCCTATTCACAGATGACACTATGCTCTGTGGGAGAGTGGACACAGCTGAAGGGATACAGGACCTACAGGAAATTTTGGAAAAGCTGGGGAGGTGGTCCAGAATCAGGCAGTTTGGCTTCAATGCCACAAAATGCAAAGTTATACATACTGGAGCCAAGAATCCCAGGACAGAGTACTACCTGGGTGGAGTCTGAATAGCTGCATCAGAGGAGGAGAAGGACCTGAAAGTGATGTTCACTAGTGACCTAAAGCACTCTACGCAGTGCAAGAAAGCAGCAGCAAAGACAAACATGATGCTGGCATGCATATCTAGGGGATCAGTAGTAGGAGAGAGAGGTTATACTGCCCTTGTACAGGTCACTAGCAAGGCCGCATCTAGAGAATGGAGTTAAATACTGGTGCCCACACCTCATAAGGACATTAACCTGCTGGAGAAGGTCAGAAAAAGGCAACAAAGATGATAGCCGGGTCAGCAGTGTAAGGTATATGAGAAGAGGTAGGGACACTGAACATGTACTCCCTGGAAGACAGGAGAGAAAGAGGGGACATGATTGGGACCTTTAAGTACCTGAAAGGGATAAATAAGGTTGATAAGGAGATCTCTTTAAGCTGAGTGGCACACAACATGAGGGGCACAGTCTTAAGCTGGAGGGTGGGAGGTTTAGGAAGGATGTCAGGAAGCACTTCTTTACAGAGGGTGGTGGACACTTGGAAAGCGCTGCTGGAAGACGCTATCTCATTGAAGATAGTGGACAGCTTTAAGAGAGAGCTGGGATAAGCATAGGGGGAGGTAAGGATCATGGGTAGAGATGATGGGAGAGTGGGGAGGAGAGCAGGACATCAGCTCAAGCTGTGGACCCTGCAATACAAGCAGACTTGATAGACCAAATGGCCTTCTGCTGGTTTCTTAATGCGTTCGTATGTATGTTTGTATCTTTGCCAGTGCTGTTATCTCATCAAAACAGCACTGAACAAAGACTCAGCAGCCTCTTCACACTAAAATCAATACAACCACATGTCCCCAGCTGCCATCACAAAACATGGCTGCCTATCTTTACTCACTAAAACCTTCAACTAGGCCCTAAAAATAAAACTGCCTTAAATTTAAGAATAGTTAAATGTTATTTGCCCTCATAATCCTCTTTCTTATATACACTTAAAAATGAAGCACAAAGTACTTACAGTTTTAATTTCTAGTGTTTCTTTGCTGACCATGAAATATTCACCTCCTATCCTCACCTGCTTACTGGAAATCTGTGCTGTTTAACCTGCTACAGATAAATCAAAGACCTGGCTCCATATGAGGCCTTCTATTATATTATAGTTGGGATGAACATTCTGGCTGTGCCACTTATGAGTTATTGTCATTCCCCGTCAGTCATTGAGTGCAGTCAATGAAAACTGTTCAAAATTGGACCCCACCTTTTTACTTCCTAAATCAATGCCAGATGTCTTCCAGTGTAATTTGGTGGTGAAATTTTCAGGTTTCCATTATCATTTCAGAATTTTATGAAAGTTTTACAATAATTACTTCTCAAGAAAAAGGCTGGCCTCCACATTTTGCACGGAAATAATACTGAGGATCCGAGGAGGGTAAGAATCCAGACAAACATGCAAATGCACAGTACACAGTATAGGAAGTTTCCAGAAAGCCCAAATCAACAGTTCTGACGTATATTTTCATAACCATAGCAGAAAATTAGCTTTTTGGAATTACTTTTCATTGCATGGTTGTTTTAAATTTAAAAACATAATTACATGTTATTTGCCCTCATAATTCTCTACTTACACATACAGTACATACATAACTTAAAACAAGCATTTGTCAATGCCCAATGTTGTAGCGCTGGCATTGGCAGTGGTGGAGGTGGAGAGGCATAGCTGTGAGTTTATTAATGTGTCCTAAAAGGTGATTTTGCATAGCGAGTATGCCACTGTGCGTAGAGCTGTGGAAATGCTGCTTTGAGCAGGCTGTTGGAAATGGCAGCTGGACTGTTGATAATGAGGTGTGCACAAATGCCAGTGGTAAAATGTGGCATGAAAATATTGCAGATTGACGAAGTTACAAGGGTGCATGGAAACTGCGCAATGCACGCTTGCAACACAGTCATTGTATGGAGTTTCGAGTTTGGCACCAAATTTTTCAACATAGGCAATTTAGGACCTCTGCTCATGAACAAGTGTCACCATCATTTTCCTGAAAGTGTCGAAAAGTGATTTGGCATAGTGACTGTGCAATTCTGCACCAGACACCGCAACACATTTCAGCCAACTGTACTGTTCATGGGAGGTATGGAAAAATGGCAATGATGAACAGCTGGAGTGAAAGTTTTACAAATTCACAAAGTCACGCGGCGTGCATGCAAACTACGCAACACGCACTCAGAAACACTCATTGTATTGACTTTCATCCCAAATTTTCAACATAAGCATTTTAGACATCTGCTAATTAACAGTGTCACTGCCATTTTCATAATGTGTCTCGAACACGGGCTTTCTACAGCGACCCCGCTATTGTGCACTGAACTGCAAAAACAGATTTTGGTCAGGATGTGAGAAATGACAGCTGTACTTTTCATTAGGAGGTGTAGAACAATGGCACTGTTGAAAATGTGGAGTGAAAATATAAGTTTGCGAACTTACGTAGTGTGTGTCAAACCGCGCAATGCACGCTCATAACACAGTCATTTTATTGAGTATTGTCACCAAATTTTAAACACAGGCATTTTAGGACCTCTTCTCATGAACAGTGTCACTGTCATTTTCGTAATGTGTCCCAAACAGTGATTTCGCGGCGACCACGCATTGTGCTTGAAAGTCGAAACACATTTTGGCAAGGATGTAAAATGACAGCTGTACGGTTCACAAGAAGGTGTGTAAAATGCCAATGTTGAGAATCTGGCATGAAAATAGTGCGAGCGTGCTCACTTCGGCGTGTGTTGCGCAGTTGCTACACATCTTCGTAAAACAGTCATTTTTTGGATTTTTCCCAGCAAACTTGCAACATAGGCTTTTTGGAGCCCCTCTCATGAACAGTGGCACTGTCATTTTATTACTCAGTCCCAAGGTGATTCCACGCAGTGACTGAGCAAATCACCTTCTGGACCAAATAATGCCATGACAGTACAAGAATTATGAGAAGGGTCCCAAAACCCCATGTTGAAAATTTGGGGCTAAAAATTGCAAAATGCCAGAGATATGCATTAAAGTTGAAAACCTTTATTCATTCCATTATACAGCTTGCCAGTATTTCTTCAGTTCGTGGTTGGCTTTGAAGAGTGTAGACGTTCTCCGTTCCACAGAAGATCGTCGCATTGGACTCTGCAGGTAGGTATGGGTGGGGTGAGGAGGCAGGGTGCGAGTGGGTGGGTGCGGTGGGGGGATAGAGACTACCAGGACCGTTTTCATTTTACAGGGAAAAAAAGAAGAAAAGAACCCACTGGGGGGACATTTTTTTTGTTTTGCAGGAGTTAACGCGTGGGGTGGGTTCCCAGCGTGCCACCTAACTGTTTGGGAGGATGTCTATAGCCGGCGAGGATTGGGCACCCTCATTGGCACACAACACGGGAGGGAGTAATGCCGGCGGGAATGGGCACCTCTGGCGCACACAAAGAAAGCGGGGCGCAAGCCGAGGGGATTAGGCACCCCCTCGGCATTCCACAATTGGGGGTTTATGCCAACAGGGAGTGGGCTCCCTGTCGGCACACAAAGGGGTTAACAGACAGGGATTGGGCACCCAAGTCGGTATTAGTTAGGCTGCGCACCGCTCAACTGCATATAATGGCGGCGAAGCACGGGCAGAAAAGGACCACTGCATATGACGAGCTTTGCTTGATTGCAGTGGACCTTTCTTGGATATGCTTGCCACATTATGTATGCATGGTGTGGTACCAACATGCAGGCTGATTGGGGAATGTGGGACACACCTACTGGTGCGTGCCCTGCATTCCCCAACTGCGCCCCGCCTCAAAGCTGCACTGTCTCACGATGTTGGCTGCGCAAGCGCTCACATAAAAATGAAGTACTACAGTACTTAAATTTTACTTTTGGTGTTTCGCTGTTGACCAAAATCCCCTCCTATCTTCACCTGTTTACTAGGAAATTCTGCTATTTAACCTGCTACAGCTAAACAAAAGCCTGGTTCCATCTGAGGTCTTCCGTTGTATGATCGTAGGGGTGAACATTCCGATAGCAGAACTGAGTAGAGATTTGAATTTTATATTCCATCTATAGTAAACATTCCATCTATTGAATGTAGGCAAGACAGGAAATAAGTAAGAGAAAAGAAGAGAATATTATGAAGAAGAAAGAAAGAAAAAGAAAGAAAGAAAGGTTTGGAAACAGGTAAATGGGGTGGGTTGGGAAAAGAGAGGGGTTAAGAGCTATTTAAAATACATGTATTTTGTTGTGCATAACATTTGAACCCGAGATGGTATGTCAGTGCTGGGAATGGATATGCTAGGACTATTTTGCTGGGATGAATTAACTTTTGTGTGTGTGTTAAAGTCATAAAAATGTTTATTTTCTTAATTTTGGTACATCTCTTCACGCCCCCTCAAAAATCTTAGACTCATTGTATAATCACATTAAGACATTCCAGGGTGTGCTTTGTGGTGGGATAATTGCATTTCTTGGGTGGATGAAGGCATTAGGCGATGCCTCATGTCTCACAAACTCTCAAGGTGCACCGTTATCCCACAACAATGTACACCCTGTCATGTCTTATTGCTTCACTAATATGTCAAAGTTGGTGCGATGAAGAGGGGTTCCACTACTCGAGGGACTAAGGAGCCTTCTGGGATGATAGCTGGCTGTTTACAAAGGATGGTCTGCATCTGAGCAGAGGCAGAATCAGATTGTTAGGGTAGACATTGCAGCAGATGCCACAATTAGCAAGTGTTTTAAACCAGGTAAGGGGAGAAGGCAGTGTTAGAATACAGGAGAGTGCACAGATGCACAAAGAAGCCACAATGCCCCCGTACACAAGGTACAAGAGAAATGAGGAGGCAAGCCAAAGTAAAGGTAACAGACACAAGCATTCCACGGTCACCAAGGAGAGGAAGACTGGATGGGTAAGAAGGGCAAGTGGACAGTGACTGCTACGAACACAAGGATCTTAGGTAATAAAATGACTGGACTGTATGCAATAATAGCTGCAGAGCAGTTAGATACAGCAGCAATAATGGATACATGGGCTAACCAGAAAACAGCTGGAATTTAAATGTGCTATGCCCTATTTAGAATGGACAGAGAATACAAGTGGTATGGCACTGTATGTCATGGAGTACATAAGGGAACTGAAGGATAAAACTTGAGAGTAGGGAGAGGCTGTGGAGTTGCTATAGCTTCCATGTGGGTGAAGGGGAAAAGACACAGGATAGGAGCAGTAGTCTATAGGCTGCCAAACCAGTCTGCTGACACAGATGAGCTAGAAAAGGAAATAATGAAGGCAGCAAGCCAAGAAAGAAAGTTATAAGCTTCAGTCTCTCAAGACACAGACTGGGACACACCGAAGCAAGGAGTCAAACAAGCCAGATGTTTTTAGAGGTTATGCAAGACTGTTTTCGACCAGTGGGCATGGGAGACAACCAGGAGAGGCGATCTTGGTATGTCCAACCAGGACATTATTAGGGATATGAAGACTGAGGACCCAATAGGACAGAGAAACCACAACACTGAATTTGAACACTCCAGCAGACCAACAGGCTGAAATCCAGCACTGTGGTCCCCGATTTTAGGAACATTGAGTTCACCAAATGACAAAATTAATCAAAGTTCAGCTAAAGAACATCCTGCTGTGTGGAATCTGCAGACCTCTGTGGTTGTTCTCCTCAAACTGTCCTTCCACAGGTTATGAGAAGGAAGGGCATTAAAGGACATGTCTATGGACAAATTGTGTAATCACAACATTTGCAGCAGGAATTCAAAGTAGGTCCACAAGGCCACTCTGTCACTGTGGAACACCAGGAGCAGTGCCAATTCTGACACACACCTGGTCTGGGTAATAGCCATGAGAAACAAGGTCTTGCAGGACAAGTAATTCAAGTCATAGGAAGCTGCAGGGTCAAAATGGGGTTTAGTCAGTGACTACAGCACAAGGTTCAGGTCCCAGACCAGAACAGGTTTGCTAATAGATGGGCCTCAAGCAACAGCCCCTTCAGGAATCTGTGGACCACATCCAGTTGGGCAGGCCTTGCCACCAACAGGAGCATAAAAGGCTGATGGGTAAACCTGCACCAAGGAGTACTGATGCCCCATCTGAAACAGGGTCAAAACATAGTCCAGTACCTGCTGCACATGACATGTGAAGGGGTCCAGAGAGCCTCCTAGCACCACACACTAAACACTTCCACTTCAGGAAAATAGGTGTGCCTCAGGAAAGGTTTTCTGGCTGCTAAGAGAATAGCTGAGACATCAGCTGAAACTCCAAAGCAAGAGACATCTACAGGTACATCCTCAAGAGTCTAGCATGCAGCCATAGGGAAGGAAGGTCTGGTGTAGTAAGGGCTTCTATCCTGGGACAGAAACCCTGGCAGCAGGGGTAGTGAATTGGGGCCCTACCACCAATTTTCACAGTAATGGTTACCAGATCGGTCTGGATCACAATGGTGCCATCAGGATCATTCTGGCTGGTTGTTTGTAGAGTTTGATCAGAACCTTCTGAATCAGAGTGAGAGGAAGACAGACAAAGAAAATCTCCTTTCCAGCAGAGGGACAACACGAAACTCCTTGCCCTGAAGCAAGCAATCCCCCAAAAAAGCAGTAGTTTTGTATTCTGTGGTAATGCAAAAGTTACAACTCTAGCTTCCCTTCATGTCAAGCAGTCAGTTGGCCACATCTTGCTGCAGTTCCCACTATGGAGATTAATCACAGACCGAAAGGCTGTCTACCAAAATATTTAGGGCACAGGCCACGTGCACCACAATGAAGTAAACCTTGTGAGCCATGGCCCATTGCCAAACCTCATTAAGGCCCAGGCAGTGTGTAAGAGTGCATTGCCCTGTTTGTTCAGGTAGTAGACTACTCTAATTGTTCAACTGGATCGACAAGGAAAACTAATGAATCTGAGTGGCCGGGGCCTGCAGACCATATAAAATTGCAGTTATTTCCGCACATTTATTTGAGAACTTTGTTTCAGCAGCACCAGGACCCCTGAGTCTGATGAGGGCCCATATAGAACCCCACCCCAGGTTGGAGGCATCCGTGATGAAGATCACCTATGCAGAGGCTGCAGCAAGGAGCACCTCTGAGCAGTATTTCTGTCCTGCTCCCACAGCAGGACATCCAAAGAGAACAGACTGAAATCAGATGGTCCAGAGTAGAGAATGTTGTGACCACTAAGTCTGCAGCAACCATAAAGACAAGCCAGATGAACCATAAATATGAAGGCTGCCATAAGATCAAAGCTGACGGAGCAGAATACAGGCTGCATCCTGGTCACTGTGACTCACCAAGGCTGCCTGAGCCATTAAGGTAGAGACTTGACTTCGGGTACATAGGCCTTAGCTGGGCTGTATGTACTAAATAATTTGGCAAGGGACTAGAACATAATTTTTACATTCACCAGTACTCCTAAACTGTCCAGCAGTTGTCTGGTGTGGTGTAAGGTGTACTCCACGCAAGCTTCCTTCGAGCCAGTCGCCCAAGTGTGGGAAAATATACAGTTTCTCCCGACACAGGATGTCAGCTACCACAGCAAAGCATTTGGTAAAGGCACATGGTGCTGAAACCAATCCAAAGGTTGATAATGGTAGTGTTGTCCTTCCAGGCAGAAGTAAAGGTATTGTCTGTGGCTTTGTCGGATTCTTATGTTTTATTTTACTTATTTAGTTTTTGATAACCGGGTGAGTGCACAAGACACAAGAGTGACCATTTTCAGACACGACTCAGGAGGTTACAACAATCAAAGAACAACAGTACAACAAATGGAAGGGCAGGACAATGTCACAATTACAACATATTAGATAAACAGTAGTACCAGTTTAACAAAATAGATATAATTTTCTTAACAATACCATAGAACATTTGGTAAATAGACATCATAATAAGTGCAGTAGACTCCTTGACTTCACAGTTAGAAATACTAAGATCTAATGGTCGTGAGTAATAGGAGATATTGAAGAGAGAGGTAAATAGGGAGCCAGGTTGTCAGGACAGCAGGGGATAGCATTAAAGCAGACAGTGAAATGACAAGAAGAAAACCACGGGAGAAGAACGAGGTATGAAAATGTGGACACAAGGAGACTATTTGCAGGTGAGATCATGGCAGGGTACAGAGTGTGATGACAGAGCTAGGGAGGATTGAAACAGATGCATCGGTGCACTCAGCAAGGCGAGTAATTCCTCTTTTAAAAAAATGGACTAGGAGCCAGGTGACATCAAGAGGCAGGAGTTCCAATAGCTGGGAGCAACATAGTAGAAGCCTGAAGTGCCTTTTGAAGTTTTACATCTGGGAATGCTAAGTAGGGACAGGTCACAGATCTGAGGCCGAGGAGGTGGACTGAGGGGTAAGCAGGAGACAAGGGAATTGGCATGTTAGATCTTAATATACCGTCCAGTAGAGACCCAAGAGAGATGAGACGGTGGGCCATCGGGAGGGCAAGTTAAGGTCAGCATACAGCAGGCAGTGATGTTTTAGCCTAGGGAGGCAGAAGCAAAACAACATATATTATTATAGGTCATATCCATCTATGTAGGGAAGCTTTGGATGCGTGCTGTATGACAGACCCGTAAGTAAGTGATGGAAGTAGGATACCCTGGCTATAGCTAGTCTGGCTGAGGGGTAAGACCATGGCTCGTTTTGTAGGCTATCCCTAGTTTAGCATTTGCTACCTTACATGTGCTGGTAATACAGTAGTCAAAATTAAGCAATTCATCAAGTATGACCCCAAGTATTTGAAAGAGCTCAATACATCCAGCGGGTACCACCAGCACAGGAGATTTTAAAGAGGTCTCAACAGTTTGTTAACCTAGCAGCAGTGTCGAACAGCATGGACTACATTTGCTGACATTGAGAACAAGCCTTTGGCTGGTAATCCAGGACTGAACACTGAGGAAGATTGCAGATAGATCACAGTTAAGACTAAGCATATCATTGGAGCTGGTATAGAGTACCAAGTCACAGCATAGAGTAATGACAAACAGGGGAGGCACTTTGTGTTATATTATTAACGAGATCAAGAAGAGAAAAGGGCCCAGAATCAATCCTATGGTACTCCAACATCAATGACTGTTTGTTCTGATGTTGCAGAGTTGAATTTTACAACTTGTGCCCCTTGAATACATAACTATTAAACCAATCTGTGGATTGTTCCAAGAAACCCACGGATAGGAGGTTTGCCAGCAGGAAGTGTGATCAACAAGATCAAAAGCCTTTGTGAGGTTGATAAATACTGCCCAGTAAGGAGACCTTGATCCACTGCATGAAGTGCATCATTGGTTAGCTTGTAGCAGAGCAGTTTGGGTACTATGGCCCTTTCAGAAACCATGTTGTTTAGGGATAGGAGGCTGCAATTTGGAGAGGTACTCAGTTACTTGCACTGCAATGAGTTTCTCAAGGATTTTATTTAATACGGAAGTATGGCTATTGCCTACAATTGGTTATGTCCTTCTTGTCCTCTTTTTAAACACAGCTGTAACTCTGGCTGTTTTCCATATATCAGACATGGCCTTTCACTACGGGACATGGTAAATATTTTCGATAATGGCCTGTACAGAAAGGGGCAGCCAACTTCAGGAGTTTAGGCTCGACATAGTCAAAGCCGATGGCGTGTGTCATCAGGTATAGTGTTAACGAGTTTGAGAACATCCATTTTAGTGATAGCTTTACAATAGAAAGGTGGACCAATCTGAGCGCCATTAGAGATAGGGAGGTGGAAGCTGAGTACAGATTGGAAAAGGCAGTAGTATATCTGGACAGGTTAGAAAAATGACAATTAAAGGAATTAGCAATAGTGCTGGGATCATTACAGTGGACCCCATTCAAAATCATATCATCAGTGTTGTGGGATTGCATAGATCCTAGGAAATTGTTTATGTGGGACCAGAATTTCCTGGGGTCAGCCACATCCACCAATAACCCTTTACAATATGAGCTTTGGCATGCCTGATTAATCTTTGCACTTTGTCCTGTTCCCTATAGGAGTTATAGTTGGAGAGGAGAGGGAAGGCCAATGCTTTGAACTTTTCAGATCTTGTCCCTGGCTTTAAGAGAGGCGAGGAGGTCTTATGTAGCCATCTTGTTTGTCTGCCTCATACACGGCAGTAAAAGATGGAGTATGCTTGTCCTGGAGAGTTAAGAATCCATTAAGAAAATAGTCGAGGCGTCTCCTGATTTTGGGAAAGGTACACGGGGACCAGTCAATACAAGACACATCATGTAGAAAATGCCTGGTCCAGATTAGCATAGTTCCTGAAAGAGATGAAATGTGGAGGAGTCACTGTGACCGTGGAGTGACTCCATATACAAAAGACAGGGAATGGTCACTTACTGTGTCTGGGAGGGTACGCGCAGCAACAATCCTGTCTAGCGATTAGATAAAATCCAGTCAACAAGGGTACTGAATCTGCATTCATAGATATTCTCATAGGGTCGGTTATTATCTGCTGCATATTGTAGCTCTGCACTAATGACAGCAGATCCTCATGTGATTTGCTAAGCCAATTTAGATTTATGTCCCCAGAGAATAAGCAGTTCTGCTTTGTCCAGTAGTAAAGGATGAGTGGTCCAGTAGTCCTCAGCAGGGATCGACAACTTCAAGCCCAACGTCCAGGGCTCAGTTTTTGGACAGGAACAAGCATTTATTACATAGCTGGTTGTCCCTGGACAACCAGCAAACGAAGCAATTAAATTTTTTCACCTGCATTTCATGCAGTTTGCCACTAGGGTCCGCTCCTCCTACTTCTGCTGCTGCGCATCTGGTTGGGCAACATGTGATGTGGGTACTGTCGAGCAAACAGTGAAATTAGAGTGGTGGGACTATGAGCAACCAATGCAGGAACCTGATTGGCGTGCTGCAGCAGTTGGAGTGACAGCATAGGCAGCAAATGGCAAGAGCAGCATTAAACTCAACCATGTGTGCCGAGTCCAGTAAGGCAGGGGCAACAGCAGACTGGCAGGGATGGCAGGCTAAAGCTCAGTGAGTTGATGTCTGATGGTAACAGGAGTTGGCAGAGCGAGAGAGAGAGGGGAGCAAACAGAACCAGAAGCTGGAGCCAGAGCGGGCAGCGAGGAGGAGAAGAAGAGAATTACTGGAAAATTAACCTGTCCCACGGTGGTGAGTTGTGGGTTGTAAGGCTAGGCAGTCATTCAAGGAGAAAGAGGTGCACTGTCGCTGTTGAGGAGGAGGGGTAAGCAAAAGAGCGTGTGCTGTGGTGGAGTCCTGGAATGCGAGGACAGCACAACACTTTTGTGTTTTGTGGCTGTTGGGAGTTCTGCATTAAGTGTGATCACCAGCCACTGAAAAATAAATGAAAAAAATATATACATACATATAACTGAAACGGAGGGTGCTTGACAGTGGTGAGCTGGGCGGGAAGGCGAGAGCAATGAGCAGCGCGATCAGCCGCAGATCAGCGAGGTAGTCGCCAGGCATGCAGACCTGCTCACCGCCCAATAAATCGGCTCCAAGAAAAGAACAAAATTAAAAGAAAAGAACTAAACAGACAGGAAGTGTATTGGCTGGCCAAGTCAGAGGAGAGAGAGAGAGAGGAAACAAATCTGTACTGTAGCGTGTGTGTTGCACAACACTGAGCTGCCTAAGGAAATAAAATATAAAGGAAAGGGTAGACCACACAGAACACTAAAGAAGGAAGAGAGAGGGCTGGGCTTTGTATTGCCCAGGAAAAGTAAAGGAACATTTGTGATAAGCTGACTAAGGAAATTAAAATATAACTGCAAGTTGCACCACACAGAGTGTAGCAAAGGAGGAAGACAGCGTGGCATTGTGTTGCCCTGAGAAAAGTAAAGGGCAGAATTAAAAATTTAAATCAAATATTAAAGGAAAGGAAAGGAGGGACTGAGCAGTAAAGAAGGAAGAGAGTGAGGTTGGGTTTTGTGTTGCTGTCACTCTAGGAAAAGTAAAGGTACAAAAGGCAAGAACTGACAACAATAACAAGGCAAAAGCTGCTTAAGGAAATAAAATACAATAAAAAAATATGTTCTTATAGTGTACTAGCTAGGAAGGAAACTGTGTCTGGGTGTTGGGCGAGGTGGGGCTGCTGGAGCCTGCCACGGATAAAGCGAATGTAAATTGTCAGACGAGGACCTAACTAATAAGAGTTGCATCTCAGCTGGGCTATCTCTGAGTAAATGAAAAGGCCTACATCTATGAAGTATTAATAATACAACACCCCACCTTGTACTTTGTTGCTCCATAAGTTTTTGTTTTAATTTCCCTTGAAATATAGCCTTCCGATCATGGGCTACCACTTGAAACACTGGGACTACCATTTTTGCTAGGTCCGTTGTCCTGGACTAGCATGTAATTTTGAAATTTGTCGATCCACATCTTTCAGTCCAGACTGACCACTTTTGGGGGATTATAAGCACAGATGATGTGCAGGGTTTTTGTCCTAATTTGAGGACTGCATGTAGTGATTCACATGAGAAGGTACTAGGGTCTGGTACTACGGATTACTTTTTAGTAAACTGCAACACCCCAGCACGCTTTGGAGGTGGACTATCACTCTGGTAAGGTTGTAGGCAACATGTGTCAGGGATTGTGTGCTTTAACCAGGCTTCCGATAAACAAAGAATATCCGGCTGGTAGTTAGTCAACCAGGCTTCAAGTTCAGCATGATTGTGGAGTAGACTTCTTGTGTTGAGGTGCACAACACGCTGTCCTTTAAAGTTGTAACCAGCACCATTTGTCGAGACTTGGTTGGACTGGAGGCCCAGGTTTAACCTGATGTCACCAGACAGAATGAGGGATAACAACTCGATACCATAGTTTAATCTGCACACAAGGTGGGGGCAGACAGACGGTGACGCCTACCACTTAGTAAGAGACGCAGCAGCCAAGTAGATAAAGAATCTTGGAAGTAATGCCAGAGTAAGATCATGGTGCTTATTTGATAGCACTACCATATTTGAGTAGGTGAAATCATGGAAGTCCAGGTGAGTTTGTAGATGGTCCTCTGAGCTTGAAACAATTGTGATTTTACACAAAAGAAATAGTGTCAAGCTGAAAACAGTACTGATAAAGTTTGACTGGCCATCATAAATTCAGTTAAAGTAGAGCTTTGCATAGAGGTGCAAGAGCCAGGAGTAGTTTAGAAACATAGAAACAGAGAATTTGATGGCAGATAAGGACTGCTTGGCCCACCTAGTCTGCCCATTTCCTACTTCTAATGCATAGGCTGCAGATCCTAATTAACCAACAGCCTACTTCCTCCTACCCCCACTAGAATTGCTTATGTCTGTCCCATGCATTCTTGAATTCACCTACTGTTTTTGAGTCCACTACCTCCTCAGGAAGGCTGTTCCATGTATCCACAACCCTCTCTGTGAACAAATACTTCCTCACATTACCTTTGAGCCATCCCCTCTATCTTCAAATTGTACCCCTTGTTCTTGCACATCTCTTTTCTGAAAGATGCTACCATCTTGGACTCTTTGATTCCCTTGATGTACTTGAAAGATTCTATCATGTCCCCCTCTCCCGAGTGTATACATATAAAGCTTCTTTAATCTCTCTTCATATGTTTTCTGGTGCAGACCCTGCACCATTTTAGTTGCCCTCCTCTGGACTGCCTCTCATACTGCTATGTTCTTGTGGAGATGGGGTCTCAGAACTGGACGCAGTACTCCACATGGGGTCTCACCAACTGTCTGGGATAACACCTTCCTGTTTTCTACTGGTGATGCCTCTCCCTATGCATCCCAGTATCCCACCAGCCTCCTTACTGCCTTCTCATATTGTTGCCCACCTTAAGGTCATCTGATATGACTACCCCAGGTCCCTTTCCATTTCTGTTGTTATTATCTCACCCCCCATTGTGTACTCTTCCCTGGATTTTGTTTCCAGGTGCATTACTTTGCACTTCTTTGCACTGAATCTAAGCTGCCATATATTTGACCTTTCCTCCAACCTTGCCAAGTCCCTTTGCATCCTCTCCACCCCACCTTCTGTATCAACTCTGTTGCAGATCTTTGTGTCATCTGCAGAGAGACATATTTTCCTTCCAGTCCCTCTGCAATGTCACTTATAAAGACATTAAAGAGGACCGGTCCCAGTACTGAACCCTCGGCTACCCCACCAGTAACCCCTTCTTCAGAGTAAACCCGTTTACTATTACCCACTGTATCCTGTTGTCCAGCCAATCTTTAACCCAGGCTATCACCTTGGGACCCACTCCAAGGCTGGCTAACTGGTATATTAATCTTTGTGTGAGACTGCGTCAAATGCCTTGCTAAAGAGTCTAGGTAGGCCATGTCCACTGCCCCTCCCAGGTCTACCACATTGGTTACCCAGTCAAATAAATCAATTGGATTCATCTGACATGACCTTCCTGCTGTGAATCCATGCTGCCTTGGGTCTTGTGCCACACTGGCCTCTAGGAACTCAACAATTCTTTCCTTCAAGTGATTCCATCATTTTCCCTACCACTGAGGTCAAACTAACAGGTCTGTAGTTTCCTGATTCTGTCTTGCTCCACTTTTGTGAAGGGAAATCACGTCTGCCTCCTCCAGTCCTCTGGTACTACACCATCCTCCCATGATTTGTTAAAAGGGTAGTCAGTGGTGTCACTAATTCTCCTTAGTTCTTTTAGAATTCTTGGGTGAATCCCTGAGCCCCATTGCTTTGTCCACCTTCAGTTTTAAGAGTTCTTTCAGGACCCTTTCTTCTGTGAATGGACTGGTACGACCTCCCTATCCAGAGTGCTTCTATTCTTTGATTTAGGTACCTCCCCTCTCTTTGTGAACACTGAGCAGAAGTATTCATTGAGTATCCCTGCTTTTTCACTGTCATCCTCTGCCCACCCTCCCTTCCCTTTAGTAAGCCTCACTATCCCTTCCTTCATATTTCTTTGCTCCCTAATGTACCTATAAAAGGTTTTATCCCCTTCTTACCTGAGTTGGCTATCTTTTCCTCAGTTTGGGCTTTGCTATTCTGACAACCTTCCCCACTTCCTTCTGCTTTAACTGGTACAGTTCTCTGTCTTGCTCCTTCTGTGTTTCCTTATACTTCCTGAATGCTACTTTTCTCTTTAACCTTCCCCGCCACCTCTTTTAGGTATCTTGTTACGTTGATACAGCCTTAGGTAGATGAGAGTCTGATGCTGGAGCCCAAAGAGTTGACTCTTGCAGGACAGGGAGAGAAATGGAAATGCACGAGACAAGATTTAGCCTTAGAGCACTATTAACAGTATAGCGAGAAAACGCCCATAGTGTTTATTTTGTATTACGAGCTAATGAGGAAAAGGGCTGTTAGTTATACGACTATCAAGGTCTATAAATTAAATAGTCCAGATAGAGGCGGGTGGGAGCCGGTGCAACACGCTGGCAGGATCAAGATGCTCCATGTGTGCTGGCGAGCACAGCCCATTTCATCTGTGGAGAGCTTTGTGGAGATTCAGCAGCAGGCGGGTCCGAGATGCAAGCTTATGCGGCAGAGTTGGCATCAGGCACAGTCAATCAGCCCACAGACAGCAGCTGACCCATGGCTTAGAGCAGCAGGGGCTGGGTAAAAGCAGCTTTTTCCCCTGGAAGTGTTGGCTCCTAGATGCAAGCAAACCACCCTTAGCGGTTTGCAGAGAATACCAGCCCACGGAGGGCTGTAATCACCTGGGGAGGAGAAGTGACAACAGATTAAGCAAGTAAGAGGGTGGTTGCATAGGGAGGACAAAGAAATTTGGCCAAGGGGGTGAGGCCTGAGGCGGGAGCTATGGAGAGAACAAAAGAGAGCTGAGTGGATACAGGAGGGAGAGGAAGGTTAGGAGGTGAGAGTCAAAGTGAAGCCAGTAAGAAAGGGAGAAGGGAACTGCAGGGTAGATTTCAGTGATGACAGACAGTAGAGTGTAGAGGATTTTTAGAGAGGGCAGATCAGGGAGACACGGTGAGGAGTCTGATAAAACAGATGAATAGACAGAAATAAAGAAAGAAAACACTTGATACAGACAAGAGGGCTGGGATCATTTACTAACAATTATCTTACCTAAATTGGACTATGAAAATGTTATTAAAGGTTACAGACTTAAGTGTTATCTTCAATGCTGCACCTATAACTTAATGTAGTACCACAGTAAACAAGCATTTGTCAATGCCGAATGTTTGCTTGCCGGCATTGGCATTGGTAGTGTAGAAGTTACAGAGCTGCATAATAGGAATGGCAGTGAAGTACTGAACTGAAGTCAACCCACCATCCTGCAGAAAGTGACAGGCACTGGGGTGTGCTTTGGGTGCGTCAGGCATATGACCATGCCATTTCACCACACCCTACCCTGCAGACACTGACAAGTGTCACGGTGTGCCTTGGGTCTTTGACCCTTATGCACACCCCATTCCATCAGGAAATACGGTGAGATGGGTGCATAGGATAATGGGGTGAACTTTGGGACCGAAGAATGCAAGGCATACCTCGATGCCTCTCACTGACTGCAGGGTGTGGAATGGTATGAGCATCACAGGCAAGAATCCCAAGTCACACCCCTGATGCCTGTCATTCTCTACAGGGTGGGCGTTATAGTTTGAAACCGAACACCTCAGGCATTATGGTATTTTCCTCCAAATTTTCAACATTTTTTTTGTGATCCCACCTCATGAACAGTGGCAATATCAGTTTTATTGGCAGCTGCTTATACATGACTATGGCATTTAGCACACCACAGGTGCAAACGTACATTCGAACAGGATGTGAAAAATGACAGCTGTACTGTTCATGGGGAGGTGTAAAAAATGGAATGTTGCAAATCTGCAGTAAAATATTAAAAAACTGGTGAAGTCACGAGCTTGCATAGAAACTGTGCAACGACACCATAATGTAATTAGTTTGGGGATTTTATTTTTACAGCAGATTGTCAACACAGGCATTTTGGGACCTCCGATCATGAACACTGTCACTGTGATTTTCTTTATCTGTCCCGAACAAAGATTTCCCACAGCGACCACGCATCTCTACGCTGGAAGTGAGAAAACACATTTCGCCATGTTGTGAAAATGACAGCTATACTGTTCATAAGGAAGTGCGAAAATTGCCACTGGTGAAAATCTGACTGAAAATATTACAAAGTCATGAACTTACAGGTGCGTGGAAACTGCGCAATGCTCACTTGTAACACAGTCATTTTATGAACTTTTGTCACCAAATTTTCAACATAGCCATTTTAAGATCTCTACTTATGAACAGTGTAACTGTGATTTTCTTAATCTGTCCCAAACATTGCTTTACAACACCGACTGCACCATAGTCGCTACATATGCGGAAGCACATTTGGGCGACATGTGAAAAATGGCAGCTGTACTGTTCATAAGGTAATAAAATGGCAATGTTGAAATCTAGGTAAAATATTGAAAATTACGCAAACTTACGGCGTGCGTAGGAACTGCATAACGCACGCTTGAAAACAGTCAATTTTATGAATTTTTTCACCAAATTTTCAACATAGCCATTTAAGACCTCTGCTCATGAACAGTGTCACTGTGATTTTCTTATTATGTCCATATATTGATTTTGCACACTGACTGCGCCATTGTGCGCTACATGGCGAAACACATGTTGAGCAAGATATGAAAAGGACAGCTGTACTGCTCATAAGGAGGTGTGGTAAAGGCAGTGTTGAAAATCTGGAGTGAAAATATTGAAAATTTGCAGAACTTCTGACAGCGTAGAAACTGCTAGCAACGCACGCCAGAAACAGTCATTTTTAAGAATTTTTCCACCAAATTTTCAACACAGGTTTTTTGGGAGCCCACCTATGAACAGTGGCAGTGTCGTTTATTACTCGGTCCAAGGTAATTTTGCACAGTGACTCGCAAATCACCCTTCGGCCCGGGACAACGCCATGACAGTGAGACATTCATGAGAAGGGGTCCCAAAACCCCATGTTGAAAATTTGGTGCAAAAATTACAAAAATGCCTGAGATATGCAGCAAAGTTGAAAACCCCATCTATCCCATTATACAGCTTACTGGCATTTCCTCAGTTCATGGGTCGGCTTTGAAGAGTGCAACGTGTTCCCAATCCAATCAAGATCGTGCGTCCGGAGTCCGGAGGTAAGTATGGGGTGGGGGTGGGGAGGCAGGGGCAGGGAGTGGTGGGCTGGGGCTGGGGTGAACGCCGAGGGAACGTTTTCTTGTTTACAGGTTTTTGTTGTTTTTTTAACAGGAAGACAACACAGGACATTTGCCATGCTGTGGGCTCCCAGAGTACCAGCTAGAAGCTGTTTGGGGGCTGGAGCTGACGGAGGATTGGGCACCCCCGTCGGCCATACGGACTTGTACCACGCTGGGGTGGGCTCCCAGCGTAGGCAGCTGTAAGGCTGTTTGGGGGTTGGAGCCGATGGGGATTGGGCACCCCCGTCGGCCACAGGACTTGTGCCACACTGGGGTGGGCTCCAGCCGTGGCAGCTGTAAGGCTGTTTGGGGGCTGAGCCAACGGAGGATTGGGCACCCCGTCGCCCTCTGGATGTGTTGCCACGCTGGGGTGGGCACCAGCGTGGCATCTGGAGCTCTGTTTGGGGGCAAGCACAGCCGACGGGGAGGGCACCTCTGCGGCTATAGCAGTGTGTGCGGGGGCGAAAGCATACGCATGCGCAAGATGCATGTGGGTGCGGGGAGCACGCATGATACGACATCTTATCGCTGCTCACTGAAGCCGTAGCTCCTCTTTCAACTGTATGCCACTGCATTTTCAACTGCTGTCATAGACAGCTCCAGCAGTGATTGGAGAACTGCGACCGCCTGCAAACAACACTGACTGAACTGGAAGACACTGACACACCTCCGAAAACTCGGATGATAGCACTATGTTTCTTGCACATGCATGCAAGCAAACATAAAAAGCTGATTGCTAAGCCATAAAGTGTATAGGAACTCTACAGATACTAGCCTTAGGACCTTTGTTTAGACATCGCAAGCTTTAAAAACCCCAAGCATTAGTTTAAAGTTTCAGGAAAGTTTTAAGGAAAAAGCAGCTAGAATTACTTTTAAGAATTAGAAGAGAAAAAGTTGATTCAGCTAGCAATAGTAATATTAACTGTAAGCTTAGATTTAAAACATCAGCGCTTGCAAGGAAAATTGTAAGTATCACAGTTAGTGGCCAATCAGTTTGAAACTTCCTCAGCAGGCAACCAAATCAGAAGCGCCATAAAGGCGCCAACATATTTGAACTTAAGAATTCAAACTGTCCAGAGTTAAAATGACTGGAAAAAAGGCACCAACAATTTGAAAAGGACTCAGTGGCTGTTCAGAGATAGATCAAGATGCTCCACATGCACAAGTGAGCGTCGCCATACCTTGATGCAGACAGCTTTGGGAAGATTCAGCATCAGGTGGCCCGAGATGCAGCTTGTGCAGATGCAGAGTCGGTGTCGGGCACAGTCAGTCAGCCTACAGACAGCAGCTGGCCCATGGCTTAGAGCAGCAGGGGCTGTGGGTGAAAAGCAGCTTTTTCCCTGGAGTGTCAGCTCCTTAGATGCCAACAAACTGCCCTTAGTGGTTTTCTTAGGAAATCCCAACCCACGGTGAGATGCAGGTAAGCGCTCTGCATATCCAGGATGCTAAGCCAGTCTCCATGGCAAACAAGGAGGTGGGACCCTAGGGGCACCATGCAGAATTTTAGTAATCTAAATGCTCAATGAGATGTCAACAGTCCAGAGTGGAGCAGAAGCCCCTGTTTTCTTGAACACCAGGAAATACCTGTAGTTAGGAGTAGAACCAGCTATTTTTCTCAGCTGACAGGACCGCCTGGATAGCTTTTTGTACAGCAGAGTCTGCATCTTGGCCCAAAAGACTGTAGGTGCTTGGGGGGAGCGGCAAGGCCTGGGAGGATTGACTGTTGACATCAATTCCACAGCATATTCCTGCTGGATAATTTTGGGGACCCATCTGTCAGAGGTCACTTTGCCAGTGCGACGAAAAACAAAGCTCCCCCACCAAAAAAAAAAACGATATGGAGCAGGAGGGTAGGAGAGACTTGGAAGGTTGCATGAGGGGTGGCTGATGGACCCTTTTATTAAGTCATTTGGAGGCTTTACAGTGCCAAGAACTGCTACTGCTGTTGCAACTGCCCCATCTCTGACCGAAGGGGTAGGCGTGAGAGCCCTCACAAAACAGCCTCCTGCCACACCTCTGAGATCATTTGGAGCTACTGTAGAAACAGAACAGATAGAACAGTTAAGCAAGACCTTACCATAACAGTAGATCTTCGAGAGGAGCTTTTGCAACAGGTTACACCGCTAAGACTGAAGTCAGCAGGTACCAGGATCCCATGGAACAATTCTAGCTAGCAATCCAGTGGGACTGCCCCTTACTCGGCCTGCCCCCAACATCCCTATGGTATACAAGGGCAGTCCCCCAGCAACATCTCAGTTCTCCTGCCGGAGACCCCAGCAAACATAGACAAACATGGAGAACTGAGGTGTTCCTCAAAGCCGAGGAAAAGGACAGGAAGCAAAACAAACACCAGGGAGCAGATGGAGGAAAGCAGTACCTGCTGCAAGCGCCCTCGAAGATCTACCATTATGGTAGGTTCTACGCATCTATACTATCTTACTTTGAGGGGAGCTTTGCGGCAGGTTACACCATTAGGGACCAAGTCTCGAGCAGTGAAAAGACTGACCCCAGTCAGCCAGGAGGAGGCAGAAGTCAGTGTAAGAACCACAAGAGAAGGTCTGGAAGGACTGCGGTCCAAGAACCTGCTCTTCACCTGGAAGCAATATCCGGACCGAAAAGCCGGAGGAAAGTGAGCTGGATTCAGATGGCTTGCCAAATGTCAGTCATGGGTCCCTTACTGAGGCAAGCAACAAAGGCAACTACAACCCTGGTAGAAGAGCCTTCGACCCAGGATGGAAAAGGCTAGAGGGATATGTAATAGCAATTAACAATGCAATGAGCTAACCCTTAGGGTGAGCATTGTATAAAAGCCAAAGTCCCCACTGTTCTCAGGCGCAGAAAACAATAATCGAACAGATATTCTGAGACCTCGATGAGGTCCAGAAAGGAAAATGAAGAAGCACCCGTGAACGACCAGAGTATGGAGGAAGGACTCCTGAGAGGTAGTACTGTGGCTAATAAGCAGGAAGGGAATGTCTTGACCAGCGTAACCTGGACATTCCCTGAGGAAGGAAATAGGCTTTATGTGCATCAGAGCCAGAAACTCAGAAAACCTGCGCCAAAACAAAATCAAGCAAGAAGGAGGGTCCTAAGATGCAGAAGGACCCCAGTACCCTGCCGGAGAAACCAGGGTAGAGCACAAAAGCTGTTGTGGCTGGAAGGAATCACCAAAGACATCATCGCCTTATGACAATAAGCAGAGTAGAAAGCTCGCATCCAAGGAAAAGTAAGGGCAGGCAGCAACCTCCTGTCCAGGAGAGGAAAGAAAGGGTCGCTCCAGCAAATATCTGGTCTTAAGTGAACAGACCAATGCCTGATAGTCCATCTGGATGAAAGGAGGGCATGAGAACAGGGACAGCAAAATGGCCTGCTGGGGGTAAGGACACAGCCCCAGCTCCAAGCCAGTGAAATGGAGGCTTTATTCCTGAGGAGGAAAGGTTCCCGGAGTACAATGGATGACTGGATGGCGGCCCCAGCCTGGTCTAATGGAACCCTGGTCCAAATGCCACAAGGCGACTCAGTTCAAAAGCGAACCTCGGCTGAACAGGTAGTAGGGTCAACCACGATTCTGGAAGTTAAGCCACACAGTGGAGTTGAGGAGCTGCTGTCTCGAATCCTAAACAGGAGGACCCATTGGGGGGATCCAATGGAGCATCCCCATGTGGAAGCAGATCAGAAGAACAGAGAAATGAAAGATGCAGAATTCAGTCGGCTTAGAGCCGCAGCCAGTGTGGCAAAGCACACGAGCGTAGACATGTTTAGACGAAGACCAGCCAAATGGCAGTGTCCAAAATTGTTAAAGGTTGGTATGGGAAGAGAAAACAACCTCTATGCCCAGCAGCCAAAGCAGATCCATTAGGTGCAACTGGGAAAGAAGGCTGGCTAAGATCTAGGATGGGACATAGGACCCTGATTTCTTGGGACAAGGAAGAATTGGGATTAAAATCCCAATCCTTTGTCATGGAGGAACAGGTACTACGATCTGCTTCTGTGGTGGTGCCTGAATCATGGTGGAACGGGAGTCAGGCCCAACAGTGCGGGCTGGCATAGCAGTCTGGGGAGGCCAGGATGCCCTAAGGGTTTAACCCCAGAGGCCTGAAAGTGGCCGTAAATTGACAGTGGGTAGAAGCTGGAGGCGATCCAAGGAATGGATGCGAGTAGCAATGCCCTATTCCTGAGAACAAGAGGATGCACTCAGAGTCTCGCCTAAAGGGATAACCTCGAACAGGGGGATCCAGGATTGTGACAATATCAGGACAAACTGAGATTCCCAATCAGGAGGATCACCTGGTACAGTCAAGGTATACCTTGCCAGCAACAGGTGCTGTAAAGTAGAAGGATTATGGGACCAAGGTGCCCAGAACCATGTCCGTGTTGAGACCTAGGAAGAGATTTAGCTTGTGAAGGCATGAAGCAGGATCGGCGCTATCCCATGGTATTTTATCCACAGGTTAATCCAGAATTGGACCATGTGGGTGGTGGAAAGATGCAGACGGGCCTAGGGTGCCAGAAGCGACCTCTGGCAGAAAACCAAAAACTTTATAGACCTCCTGGATGTCCAGCAGAGGAAGGCTCACCACTAGGTGCCCAGATAGGCTGAACAGTCTTCCATACACCACCAAGGTGGTAGAAGGTTCCCTTTCTAAAATACTGGCTACCTCAAGGAGGCTATGAGCTGTGGCACAACCCGAGAGCAGTGCCTTCACGTGAGGGTATACTGCCAGTACAGCCTCATAAGGTCCACGTTCTTTGCATCCCACCTTCGTAGCTATTGGTGCACCCCAGAGCAGCCATAGTGGAGGGGGGTCATCACAGGGACTTGTAGGAGTCGGGGACCCTCCGGAACTGGAAAGGCAGGTCAATCTGCCTCAAAGAGGAGAAAGAACCTGGCATCCGGACTCACAAGAGACCGGGAGGAGGGAAAGGTGAACAGTGATGCTGCCTCAGGAAGACTTGCAATGGCCGGTGTCAATAAAACCAGCTAAGGAGAAGGAACCCCCCCAAAGAGTTGGAGGTGACCTATTAGATGTCTCCAGAACTCCCACGGCAACAAGTCTGAACTCCGACCCCATTCCTCAACGCTGAGAAGGGGAAGATGGGGTGTCCCGAAGTGTCCATGAAGTGAGCCAACCCAGAAGGAAAGAGAGCTTGATGATACGTCCAGGACCGATGTGGAAACCTGGACGGTAGTGGCCAAGCCCTGGTACACTGATGTCAGCCCTAAGGCACAGGGTAGCAAGCGTTGGCTTAAAAGACAACTGTGGACCTGATGTTGGACTCGCAGGTGATGGCTAGGTGGCTGTAGGTCCGCCGACTGAGGAGCATCCGGGGATGACCGCAGAGGCATCGCCAGGGTGGAAACGAACCCAGACGCCAGTAGCAGAGGGTCGTGCACCAGCGTTGGTTCTTGAGGCACAAGGACTGCAGCATCAGTTAAAGTGACAGTCTCCCAGGCATCTGCCGAAGTGGCAATAAAGCTGGCTGATGACTGAGTAGTGCCCTGGGATGACCAAAGAGGTGTCACCAGGGTAGAGGTAACCCAGATATCAGTAGTGGAGGTCTGGAAGCACTGACACCAGCCCTGAAGTCCCAAGGACTGTGAACATCGATCGAAGCATCAGCTGAGTGGCGATACGGACAGCCAATGACTGAGGAGCATCTGGGGATTACGAGGGTGTTGCTGGGATAGTGGTAACCCGACATTAGTAGCGTGTCCAGGTGCCCTGACATTGGCTCCCTAAATCATAAGGACCACGAGTGTCAACAGAAGTGATGTGTCGGTCTCAGGCATCGGGTGAGTGGCAATAAGGCCAGCTGATGACCGAGGAGTGTCCAGGGGCGACCCGAGGGGAGTCACCGGGCAGTGGTAGCCTGGACATCAGTGGCAGAGGTCCAGGAGAACTGACGCCGGCACTGGCATCCCAAGGACCTTGAACATCGATCAAGTGACATTGGTCTCTGGCGCCGGACGAGGATGATAAGGCCGGCTGACAACTGAGAAGTGTCCGGGATGACCAGAGGGACGCCACTGGAGGGGGAGAGTAATCCGGATGTCAGTAGCAAAGTCTGGGTACAATGACGTTGTCCCTGAATCATAAGGACCACAAGCATCAGCAGAAGTGACGCCTGTCTCCCCAGGCATCAGCAGAGTGGTGATAAGGCCAGCCAACAACTGAGGAGTGTCAAGGATTTACCTAAAGGGCATCGGCTGAGTCAACACCGGCAACCGGTGATGATCTGACAGGTGCACTGATGCCGTGAAGGAAAACAGCCAGCATCTGCTCAGAGATAGCAACCTGTCATAGGGAACAGACTCCCGAGAGAGAGAGAGAGAGAGAGAGAGGGGCAGAGCATCACACATGAGGGGAGGTGACAGCATGTCCCAGGCATCGCTAGGAGTCAGACCCCAGCATCAGAGTCGACTTAGCTGACGCTTGGCTGGGGAACAATGGGCAGAGACCCATCACCCCACTGGAAGGATCTGGCCCGAGCTTCCTATGTTAGACCCCTGTGGAAGTGGGGGCCTAAGGGACAGGGAAAGAAGAAGAAGGTCAAAGGCCAGGATGGTAAGCCACTGCCTGAGGACTGAGACAAAGGCAGGTGTTGTACCTCGGGAAGCCCATGGAGAGAAGAAGGCAGCCAGGGGCTGTCGACTGGAACCTGGACTCAGAGCTGGAGGCAGACCTGTGAGTCATCTGAATCTTTACCCAGAGCCAGTGCTTGCAGCTAGCGCCTACTATCGAGGAAACAGAAGTCAAGGCCCTGGATCATCCTCTCCATCGACTTAAATTTCTGTAGAAGAAAATTCTCCAGATCATCTGGCGGAGGAAGAGAGGTCCCAGGCAGTTCCTGGGAGAGCGGGCAGGCCTCAAAATTGTAGTCCAGGCCTATGCAGAATCAGAAGAGAAGTGGTCATCTGCTTGCTGACAGACCTCTCGTCCGCCTATTTCTGTGGAGAAGGTGCTAAAATTGAAAAAAAAACAAAAAGTAAATTAAGTCCGGGTTTTAAAACACGATAAAAAGGTCGACTGAACCGAAGGCGTTCGTGGAACCAATTTGGGGTCGACGGCAGGAAAAGAACTGAGGTAGTGCTCAGGGACCACCCTTATATACCATAGAGGACGCCAGGGCAGGTCGATATCAAGGGTGGCCCCGCTATAGACATAGCTGGACTTTTCCGTGGGGTCCTGGCACCTGCGGCTTCAGTCCTAATAATGTAACATGCTGCAAGAGCTCCCCTTGAAGTAAGGTCTCAGAATTTGTGTGGAAAGACGCTCTGTCTTTGTGGAAAACTCAAATAAGGCCCTCACACCAGAGAGCCGGAAGCTCAGAAACTTTTGAGCGGAAGTAACAGAACCAAAATACAGGTTACTCACCTGTAACAGGAGTTCTAGGAATGGTATATGTTGTTCATCCACACTGTCTGGCAGGTATCCTTGCCGCTTAAATCTTGCCGGAAGGTCTTCAAGCCGGCTCCTCCAGCCCACCTGGGTGGTAAAACTCTCGGCTCCGCCCCATGGACGCCAGATGGCCGCTGGAAGCTCAGGTTATGCGTCGAAGCGGAGGTTTCACGTGTGGATGAACAACATATACCCGTTCCTAGAACTCCCATTACAGGTGAGTAACCTGTATTTCTAGGGACATGGATATGTTGTTCATCCACACTGTCTGGCAGACTCCTAGCAGTTCTCCGGGAGGAGGGAGGCAAGGCACACACCCACTTAGGAATAGAGACTGGAGAACCAAGGCCCCAAACCAGCATCCCGACGTGACTCAAGGTCGATGTGGTAATGGTGATGAAGGTGTGCTGACTTCCAGGTAGCAGCCCTGCAGATTTCCTGGATAGGGACGTCCCTGGAAGCAGCCACCGATGCAGCAGTATGGCGGGTAGAATGAGCTCTTATCCCTCTGGGAGGCTCCATGCCCGCCAACTTATAGCAGAGATCTATGCAGGAGGTGACCCACCTGCTTATCGTCCGCTTGCTGCAGGTCTGTCAGGTGCGGCTTCAGTGTAGGTGACAAACAGCTGGCAAACCTCTCCCGAATTTCAGCCGTGTGCTCCTTATAGTGAGCGAGCGCCTTCTAGGGTCCAGAGTATGAGCCTATATTCGGCCTCCGAGGTGTGATTGGGGTAGAACACCGCAGAGTCAACACCTGGTTAAGGTGACACTAGACACCACCTTCGAAGGAATTTCGGTGGGGGCGAGACAACCTTGTCCCTGTGGAAGACCAGGTAAGGAGACTCGATGGAAAGTGCCTGAGCTCTCCCATCCTTCTGGCTGACGTGATAGCCACCAAGAAGGCAGTCTTCCACGACAGGTGAGAGAGATCACACCTGTGCACTGGTTCAATGGCTTGCCCATGAGCTTTGCCAGTACCAGCAGTAGATCCCACGAAGGTGGAGGCCTCGCACCGAGGGGAAATGTGGTCAAGGCCTTGAAAATCGCCAGACCATCTTCTCCTGCGCCACCGACTGCTCCCGCCCGCCACCGTAAGCAGAGATGGCTGCCAGGTGCATTTTAAGGGTCGCCGACCTAAGCCCTTGCTGAGAAAGGGACACAGGTAGTCCAATATGCTCACCAGGGAACAGGAGGAAGGGTCAAGGCCCTTATCCTGACACCAAATGGAAAATCTCTTCCATTTGAAGGCGTAGCATTTCCTGGTCGACTCTACGGGACGCCTCAACTACATTGAGGACCTCGCCGGAAAGACCCAAGGCCTGAACTCTAGCCGTCAGGAACTAAGCCGTCAGGTGCAGGGATTGAAGGTCCGGATGGAACACCTTCCTGATTGACTGAGAGCAGGTCCGGGCAGCTGGAAGCTGCCTCGAGCCTGGAGCTGACGCTGAGGAGATCTGGTACCAGAACTGGCAGGCCAGTCTGGGGCTATCAGAATCACCTGCGCTTTGTCCCTCCTTGCTTTGAGAAGCACCTTGTGTATCAAAGGAAATGGGGAAAGGCGAAGAGGGGCCGGTCCACTGCCTCGAGAGGGCATCCCTGCAGCGAGCCCTGCTGAGGGGGCGGCATGGAACAGCCTCAGCTCGCGATTCTCCCTGGAGGCAAATAGGTCCACCTGAGGTGTGCCCCAATGGGAGAACAGATCTGGTACTACTCCGCAGGAGAGACCACTGTGGACGGAGCCCCTATCCGGCTTAGGGCATCAGCCAGGGTGTTGGAGGCCCGCCACGTGAATGGCTAGGAGATCCGCTTCCAGGCTGCGCACGCGACCAAATGCGGAGAGCTTCCTCTGCATAGAAGCATGGAGCCGTCCCGCCCTGGCAGTTTAGACAGTATATGGTCGTGGTATTGTCCGCCTGACTCGGACCACTTGACCCCGGAGAAACGGAGCAAAGGCAGTGAGAGCTAGGCGGACTGCTCGGAGCTCCAGCAGGTTGATGTGACATCGACCCCATGGGGACCAGGAGGCCGGCACTCGGTGTTCCCCAGATGGGCACCCCAACCCATCAGAGAGGCATCGGTCGATAGAGAGACCGCCGGCTCGGGCGGACAAACGGGATGCCCTCCCAGATTAACTGGAACGTCCACCACTGGAGAGCGTCCACATCCCTGGGTCACTGTCACTGCTGGTCCAATGGATCGCAGCTGAGACCACTGGCTGGCCAGCCCCATTGAAGGGCGATGTTCCAGCGGCCCAGCGGACCACGCTGGTACAGGCTGCCATGAGACCTAGGGAGGCACAGGAAGTCCCGGCAGGGCACGATTGCCCAACCAGAAATGACTGGTCAAAGGAGGAAAGAACCTCGCCCTGTCCGCCGGGAGCCATGCTCTGGCTCAAGAGAGTCGAGCCTCCCCGATGAAAAGAATCACCTGCTTCGCTCAAGTTCCGACTTGGCCTCGCTGATGAGAAGGCCGACTTGAGAGCAAACCTGAGGGCCAGATCTCTGACCGCCCACCTCCTGCCTGGAGGGAGCTGCTATCAGCCAGTCGTCCAGGTAAGGGTACACCCGACCCCTCGGCCGCGAAGAATGCTGTCACCACTGCCATGCATTTGGTGAAGACCCTGGGAGCTGGAGACAAGTCAAGGGCATGGCTCGGGCTCGAATCTGAAAGGATCCCTCCGCCGAAAGCGAAGGAATCTCTGATGTGACGGACAGATACGGACGTGAAAGAATGCGCCCTGCAGGTCCAGAGAGCAGAACCACCACGCTGCTCCAAGGATGGTACTATCTGAGCCAGAGTGACCATCCTGAAGGTCCGAGACCTAGGAACTTGTTTAGGTCGTACAGGTCGAGAATGGGTGCCAGCCCCTCAGACGCTTCGGAACCAGGAAGTACCTGGACACAAACCCGTGGTCTGAGGGAGGGTCCGCTACCTCTCTGATCACCTCCTTCGAGGAGGAGAGCGATGTCGGCTTGGCGAGCAGACAGTGAGGCTGCGACCCCGAGGCCCCCCGAGGTGCGACGGCTCCAAGGGTGGGGCCTGCTCAACTCCAGAGGTAGGTTCTTCCGACCACTTTCCAACACCCACCGGTCTGTGGTAATAACGGACCAGGTGGAAAGAAAGTGGAGCCGCTTCATGGGGGAACTCTGGGTGAGGTGACAGGGTTGGGGTGACACCCCTCAACCTGTCACTGGACAGGCTTGGAGGAGGGACCGCCGAGGGACCTCCAGGGCTCTTTACCCTGCTTCCTGGAGGAGGAAGCCGAGGCTTGGGTTTGGGATGCAGCTTCGGCCTCTGGCCCTGACGCTGCTGGGCCGGACGCTGCAGGCGCAGAGGGATGAAAGGGCTTAGGCTGTGTCTGCGGCCTTTGTCCTTCTGTGCGGATGAGACCAAGTCCAAGGTAGCATTGACTGCTCGATCCTCTGCAGGTGACCTTCCACCCTAGGGTCGAAGAGGTCGGTCCCCAGGAAGGGACATCCGCCAACTTGTGCTGGGTATCCGGCGAAGGTGGATATCCTCAGCCATGCCCGAATGCGCGATAGCCACTGGCGTCGCTACTGACCTGGCACATGAGTCTCCAATGTCCAGAGCAGTCTGAAGCTGCTGTTTGGCCACTGTCCTGGTCCCGCACCTGCCAACCGTGGGTCTGCAGGTCCGCTGGAAGATGAGGAACTACTGTTCCAGGAGCCCAACTAGGGCATGAGAGAAATGTGCCATGAGTACGCCGAACTGGCCTGACGAAGGCCGAGGAGGACAGACGAGACTTTGTGCCCGGCATAGTCCATTTCTGGACTCCTTGTCGGGAGGTTTGTCCGACGCCCCTAGCGCTCCCGGGCGCGCCGGAAAACGCCGGTGGCAACTAGCCCCTCGGCTGAGGGGTGTTCCAAAACCGGACAAGGAACCGGTAGGGACCAGGATACTTCCTGGACATCCTGGTTGAGGGCGCGGGACAGGAAGCTGGGCACTGCCAGAGCTCCAAGGCCGGGCTCACTATGGCCTCGGCCACCGAAAGGCCTCCGTAGGGGAATCCCCGTCCAGTATTCCATAAGGGGATACCTGGCCCGCTTAGACACAGGTTCGAGCTTCATCCCGTGACTCCGAGATGAGCCAAGCAATCCCAGATAGGACGGCGGGCTATCGCCCATCGACTGACCTCCAGAGGACTCCAAGTCTACTCGCCTGGAGAAGAGGGAGGAATCGCGCCGGACTCGGAAGAGTCCGCAAAGAGCTGCCTTGCCTGAGCTACCCTCCACCTGCCGAGGCGTGCAGGAGTGAGGGTAACAGACAGCCTATGGGGCAGGCCCTGAGCCGACCGAGAATTCTTGGTCGGAGCCCCAAATAACGGTGTGGAGGCGGAGGTTCCACCGAATCGGTGGAGCAGCTGGTTTTGGTCGAACAACCGCCTGGGAACAGGCTCTCGGTAAGTCGAGGGGTTGTTTCGCCGCCCGTGACAGCCACTTAATGGTCAAGGCGACGCGCCGGCTTGTTCCCGGTCAGAAAGAGCTGTTGCCACATGAGGTCTCGGATCGTCGATGAATTTATGTCAGCTTCCTCGTCCGAGGAGGACGACGAGGACTAGCGGCAGCGCCGCTTATCGCGTGCCGACCGAGACCGCCTGCGACGGGCGGGATCAGCTAGTCCGTGAAGAAGTCCGAGACGGGACTGAGAACCCCGGCTTTTCCGAGGACGGAGGGGAGGGACAGGTGGAATCGCCTCCCCTCGGCTCGGAGGGGTTCACCCGAGGGCCCGGAACCGGAGGTACTGGCAAGCCCATGGGATCCTCAACTCCACGGGGGAACTGGGAGAGAGGATTCTCAGCTTCGCCTGAGGCAACCGTCCAGCGGTCGAGAAAAACTCGACAGCGCCGAGGGAGTCTCGGTCAACTGACCTGGCGGGACACCATGAGACCAATGGCTGAAGCCGAATGATCGACCAAGTCGATGGCCGACGACTCGGGAGAGGGACCTTCCCGCCCCCAAGAGCATCGACAGAGGGACTTACCTTGTCTTTCTTTTGAACCGAAAAGAAGGTCCAGCAGACGTTGGTCCCTCCCTTAGTGGAGAGGGACAGACAAAGCTCCTTAAAGGAAGCTGTATAAGAGGAACCCAGGAGAGCGGGATAAATGCTGCTGCTGAGGTAGATGCCTGCCGCCGCCTCCTTCGAGGGCGATCACCTGCCCAGCTGATCCGCCCAGCCCGCCGCCGCTGAAACCGCCGACCGGGCCTCTTTTGACTTCACCGAGGAAAACGCTTTCGGGATGCCCAAGTTAAACGGGCAGCACGGTCTCGAGGACGAGGCGGTGAAGGAAGAGCACAGGTCGCAAGCCTGCGGTCGTGCTCAAGGCCTAAACAGTAGACACACGTGGAGTGCGGATCCATCCGAGACATCTTCTGCCCGCAAGGGCATCTCCGAAAACCGAGTCGACGGTCCATCGCAGTCATGAGGATAGAAGACCAAGTCTAGAAATGCAAAACTTTAAATTGCAAAACCAAGAATTAGGAACCAGTCTTATACACAGAGCGCTAAGGAGGGAACCTGAGCTTCCAACGGTAAGGAAGATCTGGTGTCATGGGGTGGAGCGGAGTTTTACCACCCGGTGGGTGGGAGGAGACAGCTTGAAGACCTTCCGCAAGATTTAAAGCGCAAGGATACCTGCCAGACAGTGTGGATGAACAACATATCCATGTCCCTAGAAACAATGCTTTCCAATAAAGAAAGCATAGCTCGCAAGATGTGGCTGGTCTAAAAGGAGACCGAGTAATTTCTCCAAAACAAAATTTAAATCCCAAGCCAGGAGAGGGGTACAGATTGGAGGTTTCAGGTGCAGGATGCCCCTAAGAAAAGTATGGACACATCTAGCTGAGCCACGGTACAACCATCCTTGGACTTTTGAAAGGCAGAGATAGCCAAAAGGTGCATAATGAGGGAGGAGTACTGAATCTGAAAAGGAGATCAGGTAATCCAGAATCTGGCTTACCAGACAAGTAAAGGGCCCAGGCGGTGTTTACCTCTTCCACTTCATGGCACATGTGGCCTAGTGGATGGCTTCTGAGCCACCACGTGGACGCCGCCACCTTCTAAGAGACCCCAAACTGGGCAATGGCTATGTCCCCAGGAGCCAGGTATGCAGATCAAGGGACCTGAGGTTCAGATGGACTGGGGTTCCCTAAGTCTGCATCAGCAGATCCCTGCAGAGCGGCAGAGGCACCAGAGGGTCCACTACTAACTGTTGCAGAAATGGAAACCATAATTGCTTTGCAATATGGTGCGACCATGTTCATGCTGGGCCCCTCCATCTGAAGTTTGATTAGCACCCTCTGAATCAGGGAAATGGAGGGAAGGTGTAAAGGAGCCTCGCCCAGGAGAGGGACAACGCGTCTTGCCAGAAAACTCCAGGCCCTGGATCTAGTGGGCAAAACTGGGCAGCTTTGCATTGAGTGGGGACACAGAAAAGCTCCAACTCTGGATGATCCCATCTGTTGAATAGATCTTCTGCATGGATGACAGAAGTTCTATTCGTGCTTCCTGGACTGAGTTCAACTGAGGCTGTCCTCCAGGGTGTTCAGTATGCCTGGGACATGGACTGCCAAGAGATCCAGGCCACGGTTCAGTGCCCAGTACATGGACTGCCAAGAGATCCAGGCCACGGTTCAGTGCCCAGTACCAGACTCTTATGGCCTCTCTGCACAGTTCCCTACACAGAGGGTACAAATGCATTCCCCTGCTAGTCGATGTGAAGACAACACTGAGATTGTCTGACTGGATCAATAACGGACCTGGAAGGAGGTGGTCCTAAAAGAAAGCCTGCATGGCACACAGAACCACCAGCATGAAGGACGTTAATATGAAGGACATCTCAGATCTGGGACCACGTCCCCAAGGTTGGAAGGACCCAGGTGCGCACTCCAGCCCATGCCGGAGGTGTCTATAGTGAGAATCTGCTGGGTAGAGATCATCAGGAATGGAACCCTCTTAATAGGTTTTAGGGTTCCATCCAACACCAAAGACCTTAGGACCAGAAAGCAGACCAGCACTACCCACTCCAGGTCATCCGTGGTTGGTCCCACTGCACCCGGAAGGTCCAGTGGAGCACCTGTATGTGTAGTCTGGCCAATAGGACTCTGGTAATGGCCACAGCCATGAGACCTAGTGGCCTCAAGTCACACCTTCATGGAAACATAACAGCTCTGGGCAACCTCCTGAACCTGGGAAATGAGGCACCCAACCTGTCTTGAGGCAGGAAGACCTGCGCTGAGTCCAGAACTGCCCCTATACTGCAGCCTCTGGAGCAGAATCAAACAGACTTGGGCAGTTTGACAGTGATGTCCAGGGAGTGAAATAGCTGGAGGGTCCTCTCCAGGGTCCGGAGGAGCTGATCTCGAGACAGAACTTTGAGCAGTCAGTCGTCCAAGTAGATGAAGACACACAGGCCTTCTTGCCGAAGGCAGCAACTACTGCTGCTAAGCATTTTGTAAGGATCCATGGCACAGAAGATAAGCCAAAGTGCAAGACTCTGAATTGGTAATATTCGCCATGAAAAAGAAACTAGAGAAACTGCCTGTGCAGAGGACAAACCGAGATATGCAGGTAAACATCCTGTATATCTAGGGAGCACAGCCAGTCGCCCTACCTGAGCAGGGGCAGCAAACCTAGAAGAGTAACCATGCAACATTTTTGTACTGGATATAAAGGCTGAGGTCTTTGAGATCAAGAATAGGCCTCAGACCTCCAGTTCCTTTGGGGACTGGGAAGAACCTGAATAGAATCCCTTGCCCTTCTGCCACCTGGGTAAAAAGAAAAAGAGTGGAAAAACTGGCTAAACTGTGATGGAGCTTCCGCGAGACCCATGCGCGAGGAGAGGACAGCTAGAAAGAACTGAGGAGGGAGCAGGCGCCATGCCTTTATAGGGTTGATGATGTCCATGAGTGGCATTGGCATGGCCAGCCCCAGCTGTACTGCTGGAAAATCTTCTGTGTGGATTCTGCTTCACTGATGGTACGTTCCTATGGTGTGACCTGATGACCGAAATACACCCGAAAAGATCTCACAGATTTCTTTAAGGTTTCCAGTTCATTAAGCATGCCTTCTACCTAGAAGCCAAGCAGACTTTGGCTCTAAAAGGGTGTATTCAGCACTCTTGTTGTGCACCATGGGGAAAATCTTGCAATACTGAGCCAGGAGAACAGTTTCAGACAGATGCAAAACCCAGCTGCTCTGACTGGAGCATCTGAGGCATCATACACAGAACAGCAGAGATCCCTGCAAGTTCTGAGCCTTGGGAAATGCGCTCAGGGCATCTGTTGTTCAGGTCCATCTGGTAACTTGATGACAATATGGTGCATATCATCCCAGATGCAGTTCTGATAGTTGACCAGGGATGCCTGCTAGCTGGCAATACACAGACCTAGCAAGACTGAGGCAAAGGTGCGCTTGCCCATGATGTCCAGTTGTCTGGACCCCATGTGGGAGTCTAGTGCTCACCCTCAGAGGGGCCCAAGATCTAGCAAGTGCAACCACGATGATCAGTGAGTTGATGCTAGGCTGAGTAAAATAATACTGCTATTTCTCAGGGCTAGATACTATTTATCGCCTTCACAGGGATAACTGGCAAGGTACTAAGCGTATCAAGCAGTCAGCATGGCATCCTCTGGAGCAGCATAAATGGGAAGAACAACAGAAAAGGCTCCTCAACATCCAAAAGTCACAGGGCTCTTCTTAAAACAATCTTCGCCTTCTAGAAAGAAGTGTAAAGTTTCTCAGATCTGCACAATGAAACCTGAAAAGTAGGATTTTTCAGGAGGAGAACAAGGCCTATACAAGACACTATCCACAGTACCCCAGGATACAGCAGAATCTTTTGAATCTTCCTGCCTCAGTGGATGGATGATGTCAGGTTAAACACCTCCTGCTCAAGAGGAAGAGGCTGAGGAGTCACAGACCATTGAGGAGAAGCTTGAAGAGGCTTGACAGGCCCAGTCAGTGGCACTCGTGGCAGTGACAAAGTACTGACCTGGTCTGTCAATAGTGACAGTGTCCACAATAGTCTTATCAGATCAGAGAACTCTGCCAAAACAGCACCAAGAATGGCAAGGAAGGCAGTGGATGCTACAGTACTCGTCACAACATGCCAGTCCCATTGTGATGTTCCTCCAGTGAAGGTAGGAGGCTGAAATACCTTGATTACTGGATCCAAGCCTTCTGCCAGGTCATGGTTCTGTAAAAGCCCACATGGATCGTGACTCTGGTATGATTCAGGCAATTTTATTATAAAATATTTTGCTAGCCATCTTGATATTTTGCAGAGAACAGCTTAAGCGTGACAAGGTCCTGGGTAAATATGCTATCATTTACCTATATCGAATCCTACTAGTTATTTTTGTTACTCTTTGGTCACATTTCCTTCATAGCAACAGTTTTAACCTGCTTAAAGAGCAACTCTTCACTTCAGCATGTACTCATAAATACAATGTTTTAACTGTTACAATTTACTAGAGAATACATTTCCAAGATTTACAGCACATCTTGATAGTCTAACAAGTCTTTACAGAAAATGGTTGAAAACATTTGTATCTCCGTTAACTTCACAGTGCCTTTGTTTATGACATCGTAGTGCTCACCATGACAACAAACTGATGTCACAACAGCAGGTGTGTGGGGTAGCAGGAAGAAAGTAAGATACATTTTGAAAGACTCAGTGAAGTAATCGCTATATTTTCTACAATATTTAGTAGACCAATAGTAGGGGAAAAGTAAAAAAAACAACTAGAAAATAGTAATGTTAATACATATATGGTGTAGGTCTAATGTTTTAAGCTTTTTATTATAATATAGAGTTGCTCTTTAAACATCTTAGTTTTAGATGTGCACAAGCTTGGCATCAAACTTCACTCCTGTTGGCTGGACTAGGTCAGGTTCTGGGCTTGCAGGCGGAACCCCCTTGCTTCGTCAGCAGACCAGCAGTGGCAAACTTACCATCCCCTCTTGAAGAGCAGGATTTCAGCCAATGGTGAATAGAGCAATAACGTCAACTTACAGATGACAAGCAGTCAGACTCTTGCCACCTCCTTTGGTTCCCCGTCAACAAGAAAGATTCTGACTACATGATGGTTCAGTCGGCACAGCACCATCAACTTACTCAGCGACTTAAATGGGCCTCCTTTCACGGCTGGTAATTTAGGCATTGATGGATTTTGCAATCAGTCAGGCACTGTAGTATCCTTGACCATTTTCTTCTAAACATAAAAAATGTTCCAAAGCCTTATGCCTGCATTCAAATGTGTCCTGAAGGTGCAGCAAGAGACTTAGGTACTTGTGGTACACCTGGTCCATTTGACAAACCTATGCCAGTCTTTAAATACTGCCAATTTGGCAGCATGTTAACACGATTTCTGGCAGCTTGCAGTTAAGTGTAGATGCAAGAGGTGCAAAGATGCACAAAGCAGCTCCAACTGCAATGCACACAAACCACGGAGATGTGATCAGTGGCTGTCCCTTTGCCACACTGATGAAAAATCCAAACTGTTTGCCGCAGTCCTGCATCAAACACCTGATGCACTGAGGACTTCAGGAAAATAAAATGCTTTGAAAATCCTGCCCCTGTCTCGCTTCAGATATAATTTGGGAGATTTCTGTGCCCCTAGATGAATGTTGTATGATGCTGTGGACTAGTTGTCTGATCCTACCTTTACTGCCCTTCCTTCTAGATACAACTGGAAGACAGGAGTCTAAATAATGCTTTCATTTCCAGACAGTTACAGGCCCTGTTGCTCTCTGATACCAAACAGAGGCCCTGCATGGTTCCTGACTACAGGACTGCTCCCAATCCGTAAGGCAATCAACCATTATGAAAAGCAGATCTTGAGGTGGAATACGGGGCATACCCTCCAACAGGTGCTTCCTATCAACCACCAATGGTGTCTGATTCATAGATAGTTGGAGATAGAAGCCATGTCTGTCCAGTTCTGAGAGGACAGAGCCCAGTGCTCAGACAAAAACCACTGAAGGTCCCCTGAGCCCCTCACACAGTCACGAGGAACTGTAACATTGTTGCAGTGACTGCTTTGCTCCAAGCCTCGTGATCAACAGCTGAATCCTCTCCCTGTGGGATCGCTATGGACATTTTGAGGGTGCAGGGAAAGGGGTGGGGATACGCCATGCAAATGGCTGGCAGGACTCTGCACAGAATATAGTGACCCTAGTATAAGCAGTTGCAGAGTTTTTGTGACACTTGCTGCCTGTAGGACTACAATGTTGTGACCACATAAAAGTACAGCAAGGAAGAACTGATCTGCCATGAGACCTTATACCGGAAAGGTGGTAGGGAATGGGGTTATTGAGGGTGCTTCCACCAAGATGTAAAATAAATATGTCATGATGTTCTCTTTTATATCAAAAGCAAAATGTGTCTCTGTATTTTTTTTATATTTTTATCCTTTTTGTTACTATTTCCTTAGGTGCCACAGATCTTTGAACTATGGGACTCAGTCATATACTACAAGACATTTTTGTGTACTATGGGTCAAAAGAGCTTGGTGCACCTCCTGATACAGGACATAGCTGGCAAAAGGGCATAAAAAGATCAATAGTCCAGCGACTTTGCCCTATTCTTCCTATGTAGCTTTATTCTTTGTCCTTGGCCACAGTATTTTATATCAATCTGTAATACTCTTATATTAAAGTATTCCATTAATCTCCAATGCCCAAGATCCACATCGGATGATTTAATACCTTTTATTGACCAACAGAGTTGTTACAAAAAAATACTGGTGCGTTTAACTTCGAATACACATAATCCTTCATCAGAAATCAACAGCAGTTGGTTTGGAAGAACATCCTTTCTCAAAACTCAGATAATACACACAAAAAAAAAACATGAAAAGTTGTTAAGAATCCCCATTGGCTAAAACTGCATTAAAAAAACAACATAACCAAATAAAGACAGCAAAGTTCCATCAAAGAAAGGTATTCCAAGGTCAAATGTAACTGAATTGAAAGCTCACTCCCTGAGAAAGTCACAAAACAGCTAAAGCTTAATTTAAAACCCTGTCTGTTTGTCTGTGCTTGCATTAGTAAATGACTATGATTAAAAACCACAAGGAAAAATAAGCTTAAGCAGTACATATTAAATAATGTTAAAAGTCTTCCAAATACGAAAATATCTTTGTGTTAAGTAAAAATGGGTTAGGAGACAAACTGCCTAGTGTAAATTAAGCATTCACCAGCTGTTTTGCACATTTATACAGTATAAGCACTGTTCAGATGCATTTGTCTTAAACTCTGTGTACAATAAGTCAATATTATTCATGAACATTCACATTTATACTGTTTAAACATGATATATCTGCAATTCTATAACAAGTGACTAGTGTATGTGTACATTCAATCCAAAACCTAACACAGGTCCCCTTGTACCTGAGATACTGTTATCCTAATATGTCCATGTATCAACATGTGTCCATATATACCTAATCTTCTATAGTATTAAATAACAGTTCTATAAATCTAAATTCAAAACTGAAAGAAACACCACGCCCCAAAGTGTGAAATCAATGTACAAGTAACCAGTAAAAGAAATCCATAAAACCATTTTGCATCTAAACATAATGAAACACCACCATGTACCACAATAAATGTTCATGTGTTGTCCTGAAGCAGGTGAAAAAAGGAGCTGTTTAAGCAGTGTAATGTGACATAAAACCCAAATCTACTGTATATTACTAACATACTAAAATGCCAGCAGAATATGCCTAACAGTCTTTAGTGTCTGCTCGCTTGGTCAGCCCCACCCTGGGTGCTGACCTTGCTCCCCTCGCCTTCTCCGCTTCTCCTTCCCAGTTCCGATATTCTTGCTGCATTGGATTTTGCTTCCAGAACCCTTCCCGTACCTGTCCCACCCCTCTTGAACCCATCCACTGTCTCTGCCTCCACCAGCCCCCTAGGCAGCGATTCCATGGCTCCACCACCCTCTCAGTGAAGTAGCACCTCCTCCCTTCCCTTGAATCTTCCCTCCAGCTTCCACCCATGCCCTCTAGTGGCCCCTCATCCTTCCTTCAAGCACCCTGACTGTTCCTCCCTATTTACCCTCTTCATGTACCTGAAGACCTCTATCATGTCCCCCGGTCCCTTCTCTCTTCCAATGTGTACATTAGCTCTCTTGAGCCTCTCCTCATAGGTCCTGTCCCCAAGCCCCAAATCATTTTGGTTGCCTCCTCTGGACCCTCTCCAGGAGATTAATATCCTCTTTAAGTGTGGCCTCCAAAACTGCACACAGTACTCACAGCGGCCTCACCAAGTAGTTATACAGAGGGAGTATCACTTCCTCCTTCTGAGGTGATCCTTAGCGATGCATCCCAGCATCCTGTTGGCCTTGGCTGCTGCCCTCCTACAAGTCTCCAAGTTGTTCATCTTGGCGTCCACCACCACCCCCAGGTCCCTCTCAGCCTGAGACTTGTAGCATTCCCCAGGTGTACACTTGGCCTGGGTTTCTGCCCCAGGTGGAGTACGTGCATTTCCTGCATTGAACCTCAGCTTCCACTTTCTCAGACCATCTTTCCAGAGCCTCCAGGTCCCCCAGTGCCACCTCCCTCCTCCCATCCACCACCGCCCCAGTTTTGAGTCATCTGCAAGAGACTTATCTCACTCCTGATTACTGTCCTTATGTCAGAGATGTAGGCATTGAACAGGAGGGCCCAGGACTGATCCCTGTGGGACCCCACTAATGACCCTCCTTGGGATGAGACTATACCGCCAACTACGACCTCTGGGTCTGGTCTTGGAGCCAATTTCCTATCCATCTGATCATCTGGTTCCCACCCCCATTTCTCCCAGCTTATCCAACAGGCTCACGTGAGGAACAGAGTCAAATGCCTTGCTGAAGTCTAGAAAGAGGACGCCCACTGGTCTACACCAGGTCCAAGGCACTTGTCACCCAGTCATAGAACTCCACAAGGTTTGTCTGACACGATTTCCCGGATGAATCCATGCTGTCATCGTCCAGGCACCCTGACTTTCCAGGTCCCCCCTAGCCTCTCCTTGACAATGCCCTCCATCACTCTGCCCACCACCGATGTCAGGTTGACAGGCCTGTAGTTCCTGCCACCTCCTTGATCCCCTTGTGGACAGGCACTATGATGCCACCTTCCAGTCCTGGGGCACCCACCCTGTCCTCAGAGAGATGGTGAAAACTCCACCAGGGTTTCGCCAGGACATCTGCAAGTTCCTTCAGCACTCCGGGATGTAATTTATCTGGCCCGGTGCTTTCTCCATCTTAAGGAGCTGAGGCTTCCTCACTCTCTCGGCTGTGATTTCACTTCCGGTACCTCTTCTCCCTGCTTAGCCCTCCCCCTCCTGCCCGTGATGCCTCCCCTCTCCCCAGACCTGCCGTCAGTAAGGGCCCCTCCTCAGTATCTCTGTCTCTCCCATGTATGATGCAGCACCCCATTTTCCTTTAGAAACTGAGGTGAAGTACTCATTTAGTACCTCAGCCTGCTCCCCGGTCTTGTGCCCATCTCTCCCTGATTTAATCCTGCTAATCTGCCCCTTCACCCTTCGTTTTCCCCAATGTATCTAAAGAACCCTTGTTCCTCTCCTAATTTCCCTGGCCAGGTTCTGCCTTCCTTGCCTTAGCCGCCTCACCACCCTAGTGGCCCTTCTAGCCATAAGCTCATACTCCCTCGATCCTTTCACTCCTTGAGCACTTGAATTGCCTATAGGTTGCCTTCTTTCCTGCACCACTTCCTGGACCTCCTGGTCCACCAGCAGGGTTTTCGGCCCTACCACATTTTCGCCTTACTTGCACAGGTGCTGATAGCATCCTGCACCTCTCCTGATGATTTCCACCTACTATCAGCACCCATGTCTGACCCAATTACATCCAAATGCTCCTTAAGGATTCTTCCCATTTCCTTAAAATCAGTCCCCTGAAGTCAGTTACTCCATCTTTGTGCAGCCTTCTAGCCCTCCTAGGTCCAGGCAGAACCAGACTGTGGCATGGTCACTCCCCGCCAACGGGTCCCTTACCTCCAGGCCCCAATCTGGTCACTGTCTGCTCTGCAGGATCATCCAGTACCTGCGCCTCCTGGTCGGTTCCCCACCTGCTGAGTTTGGAATGGCCTTGAAAGACATCCAACAACCTCTGTTCCTGGTCACAGAGGATGTCATAGTCTCCCAGTCTGTTCCTGGCATGTCTAAGTCCCCAACACCACCACCGTTCCTCTGCCCAGTCTGCAGTGTCTCCCAACATCTGCCACCAGACTCTCCTCCAGCTCCTCCATCCAGGGCAGGGGTCTATACACCACTCCTGTTTTACTCTCTTTTCTGTCACCAAGGTGACCCAAATCGCCTCCACGGTTCCCTCCACCTCTACTCCCCCTATGCCAATGCAGTTTTGACTATCATTGCTACCTCCTCCCCTTCACTCCCCCTGTCCTTCCTAAACATAGTGTAACCCTCCAGTTTCAGGTCCCAGTCGTGTCCTGCAGTGGCCCAGGTCTCAGTGACTGCTGCCACATCCACTGCCCCTCAGTTAGCATCGCCTGGAGCTCAGGCATTTTATGCCCATGCTCCTGGCATTTAGGACTACCTTCCACCCTTTCCCTGTATCCATTTCCCTGCTCGTGTTCCCATGGGGATTCTGTTTTCCCTGGTCTGCACTTTACCAGTCTGCCTTTCCCGCAATCCTCCAGCTCCCCAGGGGGTGGAGACAGAGTCCCTCCTTTATCGGCACCCCTTGACAGCCTTTCTCCCATCCCTCCCCTTCACAAGTTTAAACCCCACTTTTCACCAATGAACCTCTATTTTCAACTTAGGATTCCCTTCCTCAAATTGAGAGGAGTCTATCTCTAGCAAACAGCTCCTTATCGTCCCAGGTCTCCCCAGTCCCCCATCAACCCATACCCTCTGGCCTCACACCACCCCTGAGCCACTGGTTTATCTCCCTATTCTTTTTGTGTTCCCCACTAGCCCTTGGCACTGGCAGGATTTCTGAGAAGGAACTGTGCATTCTATGTCATGACAGACCCTGGCAAGCTCCTTGAATCTTGCCTGTATCTCTAGCTCGCTATTTCCCTCAATGTCATTTGTACCCAGGTGGACCAGTATGTCTGGGAACCCCCACAATCCTTGCCAGCTGATATACCTCGTGCTTAGCCTGTGCACAGTTAGTCCAGGAAGCACTTTGTTCTAACTGGCCAGGCTTCTCCCTCCCTATCCCATTTGATACCCCTGATCATAGAATCCCCAACAGGAGCACTCCGACGCTGCCTTTTCCTCCATTTCTCCCCTTCCATGACCCTCATCCTTTCTACGGCCCCTCCACCCAGCCGGCTCCTTGTTCCTCCCCTATCTGGGTGCCCATGCCACCCCCTCCTTATTTACTCTGGCCACCCCTCCCTTCCAATCCTATGCCTCTCCTCCTCCTGGTATCCTTCTGTACCTCGCTAACTCCCACCTCACTGCTCGTGACTGGTCCTTCTCCCCATCCCAAACTAGCCTGCCTCGTCCTCCATTCCTTCCTGTCTCGATTTAGTCCCTCCTTGCTTGTCGTGCTCCTCTGGCCTAAACCCTCAGCTCCCTTTACTGAATCCTCCTTGTACTTCTGGTCCTTCTCCTTACCTTTCCTCCCAACTGGTCCTTCTCCTTGTGCTTTCCTCCCTCTTCCCCTGCCCTTCCTGCTCTGATTCACTGCTCCCCCATTTTCCTGCATTCCAGGTTCCCCCTGTTCTTCCTGCTATCCGGCCCTGCCTCCTGCCCCCCCTCCCTTCCGTCTCTAACCACCCTGTCGTGGATACATCACCCCACTCACCCTCAAGCAGAAGAAGAGAATTTGCGGTTATTGAGTGTAAGGTCTGATCCACCTCCCCGCCTTGCTTCCTTCTGTCCAGCCCTGGCCATCTGCCTACTTCCCTGAGAATGTTGTCCCTCTGTCCTCCTTTGTGAGGGTCCCAGTTACCTGCCTGATTCCTTGGTGGTGTCCTTTTGGACCCCTCTGCCAGGGTCCTATGTGACCCCTGAATATTCTCCTGCACTCCTTTCCCTATGCCCCGCCCCCAGTGCTTGGTGCAACCCGTGGAGATCCCCTGCCCCTTCCCCAACCATACCCCCTTCCCCCAGCTGTCTCCTAATCCCTGCAACCTCCTCCCTAAGCTGTGCCAGCTGGTAGCACACTGGGCAACCACCAACTTCAAGCCCAGTCCAGTATCATGGCTGCTCCACACCCTGTGCACCCACCACCCTCCCAAAGATGCGGCCCTAATGACATGTGTTCCATCCTTCCAAGTAGGTTTCCTTGGGTGAGCCACCAGGTTCCCACCTAGTCCAAGATACACCCTACTGCCTAATCAGGTCACCCACTAATCCTAGATACAGTCCCACAGTACACGGTAACCCTGTTACTAGGTGCAGTACAACACAGTAAACTTATAAGGAAATGAACAACTCCCTAAGCTCCTCTCTCCCAGCCTTTAAATCCAACCCCAGTGACTAGAACTACATGAGCTGCATCTGCAGCCTTTTCCTCCAATTGCAGGGCAGGTGTTGCCCTATAAATTAGCACAACTCTGGGAGGGAGGGGTGGGGAGGGTGGGTTTGGGCAGACACCCGACTCGAGTGTATCAGCCCTGTGTCTCCCCTCCAAGCCCAGCAGCCCAAGAACCAGGCCCAAGCCAAACCCACCAAATAGGTTTTAAATCAGAAGAAATAGGCCTCCACCAGCGCAGCCTGTTACACAGTGAAACATCCAACAAATGAGCCCACTTACAGCCACCAAACCAGTTTTCAAACTTCCAACAGCCCCCAAAACAATACCCTGCTAGCCCCTTAGAAGTAAGGAAGAAAGAAATAACCTTCTACCAGTAAAATCCACAAGAACCCTGTGAAAACAACAAGAAGCAGCTACTGTCCTGGAACACAACTGATCCTGTCCCCTTCCAGTTCCTTCTCATCCATGTTCAAAAGTAAATGAGTCTGACCTCAAAAGCCCACCTTTGTTGTGTATTTTTTAAATGGCCTTTCAAAACCAGTACCGACATACCAGAGATGGAGTGATCAGACTGAAAGAAGTGTTTCCCCACTGGTTTATCAGTCATTTTAATAGTATGTCTGTGTGATGTCATTCGGATGCGGAGAGGTTGTCCAGTCTCTCCAACATAACCTGTTTGTGGACATCTCTTGCACTGCATAAAATAAACAACATATACGAGAGCCCATGTATATTTCCCTGTATCTTGAATTGTTTGTTTTGGGGTATTGATACAATTGGAGTAGAAATGTGCTTAAGTCTTACATCTAGCGTAATTGCAGGGTCTTTTGCCACTTAGTGTTCTGTTATTTTGTTCAGGTGACAGCTGGCTCCTAACAATCAGGCTGGTTAAAGTAGGTGGTTGCTTAAAAGACAGTAGTGGTAATTCTTGAAAATACACTTCGGTGTCATTCTCACTGAATACTGGTTGGAGTCCTTAATATTTTTTGTAGAAGCTCCAGATTAGGATGATAAGTGACAACTAAGGATATTCGGTCAGTGGTAGTCTTTTCCTTCTACTGTAAGTAGTTGTTCCTTGGTATCTGCATTGTAATGCTCCACTGCTCTGTCAATTCCACGGGGAATGCCCCTGCTCAATAAATGTATTTTTCAACGCCAAGATGTTTATCTCTGTTCTCCTCATTTGAATAGATACGGTGGTAATGGAGTTTAAGTGTAATATTACTGATTTTTTAGTATGCCTTGGGTGATTACTGTTCCTATGCAAGTATCTTTGTCTGTGTTTCCTGTAAATACATGTCTGCGAGGTTCCATCTTTGATGGTAACTGTGGTGTCTAGAAAATTAACACGGTGTCGGAATATTCCAGGAAAGTTTAATGGATGGGTGAAGGTTATTAAGTTCCTGGTGTAACCCTTTAAGTGTGCTAAAGCCCTCTGTTCAAATTATAAATAAATCATCAATGTAATGGAAATAAGCAAGTGGTCTGTGTGTACAGTGCTTTAGGAACTCCTCCTCCAAATTGCCGTAAAAGGTTGGCATACTATGAAGCCATCCTGGTACCCACAAACAGGTTATGCTGGAGAGACTGGACAACCTCTCCATACTCAAATGACATCACACAGACATACTATTACAATGACTGATAAACCAGTGGGGCAACACTTCTCAGGCTGATCACTCCATCTCTGATATGTCGGTACTGGTTTTGAAAGGACATTTCAAAATACACAACAAAGGTGGGCTTTTGAGGTCAGACTCATTTTACTTTTGAACACAGAAGGTGATGGGATTAACAAAGATTTGGGTTTTATGTCACATTACACTGCTTAAACAGCTCCTGTTTTCACCTGCTCCAGCGACAACATATGGACATATTATTGTGGTATATGGTGGTGTTTCATTATATTTAGATACAAAATGGTTTTATGGATTTGTTTTTACTGGTTACCTATACATTGATTTCACTGGGGGCATGGTGGTGTGGGTGTTTCCTAGTTTTGATTTAGATTTATAGAACTGTTATTTAATACTACAGAAGCTTAGGTACAGTATGTATGGACACATGTTGATACATGGACATATTAGGATAACAGTATCTCAATATATCGGGGTCTGTGTTAGGTTTGGGTTTTGAATGTACACGTCACTAGTCATTTATTAAAGAACTGCAGATATGTAATGTTTAAACAGTATAAGTTTGAATATTCATGAGTAATACTGACTTACTATACACAGAGTTTAAAACAAATGTATCTGAACAATGCTTACACTGTATAAATGTGTGAAATGGCTGGTGAATGCTTAATTTAAACTAGGGCAGTTTGTCTTCTAATCCATTTTTACTTAACACAAAGATATTTTCATATTAAGAAGATTTTAACATTCTTTACTACGTATTGTTTAAGCTTTTTTTTTCTTGTGGTTTTAATCATAGTCATTTACTGATGCAAGCACACACACACACACACACACACACAGACACAGACAGGGTTTTAAAATGAAGCTTTAGCTGTTTTATGACTTTCTCAGGGAGTGAGCTTTCAATTCTGACATTTGACCTTGGAATACCTTTCTTTGATGGAACTTTGCATCTTTATATGGTTATGTTGTTTTTGAATGCAGTTTTAGCTGATGGAGAGCCTTAACAACTTTTCATATGTTTTTTTGTGTGTATGATCCGAGTTTTGAGAAAGTATGTTCCTCCAAACCAGCTGCTATTGATTTCTGATGAAGGATTCTGTGTAATCTGAAAGCTAAACACACCTGTGTTCTTTTGTAACAACTCTGTTGGTCCAATAAAAGTATCAAATCATCTGTCTGTGTGGATCTTACATTACAAGGACCAATACAGCAACAAGATTTTCTCCAGTGCCCAGAAAGCCTACTAGGGGTCTCGTCTATGTGGTGCTATTTCAACAAGGTACTAGTGAAAGAGCAAATTTTTTCCTCAACTGTCTAACAAGAGTGGCATACTAAGCTGAAAGCTTGTTTACAGGTGTGACCTGGGAGCACAGGAAGTTACTTGCACATACCCAATCTCACAAAAGGATATACCCTTAGAAAAAACAGACTGCTATATCAAAAGTATATGAAATATATAAATAAATCATGCACAGTAAACAGCAACACCGTGGGATCAATCAACAAGCCATGGTAGCCAATCTTTTTGCGCCAGGGGCACTTCAATCAAATTATCAGCCTGAAAAACAATCTTTTGTCAAGCAGCTGTCTTAAGATGTTTTTTTCCTTCAAACAGGAAGAATCAGACGGGAACAGAGCCAATGGCTGACTGACATCACAACCACTTTTGAAAAATGCTTGAATCTTTCTTTACTGTCTGATTGGAGGACACCCAAAGTCAAGAAATTACCTAGTAAAAATACATCAGATGAAACAGAAAATGGTTTACTCTCTTGACCACTATTTTCTTCAGTCTCACAGGCACAGAAAAAAAACTTGCTAGACATGGCAGAAACCTACTCTACACGGCCCAGATCTGCAAATTAAAACATGGACTAAGTATGCCTACAGCCAATGCCTGGCACACCTGCTACTTGATTAGCAGTGGGCCATGTTATCAAATAGAGTGAAGGTGTTTGCATGTTTGGAAGTATATGTTCCTTCTTTTAGAATATTTAAATCTGTCAGCCTGCATAATTCAAGAGGATAGGGTTAAGCTGGCCTTTGTTAAGCAAGACGAAATTAATGACATTCCACCCTGTTTTGCATATCTGTTTTCAAGGCAGAATACCATTTCATCATACTGGTATTCTGGTGGTCTACCACACGTTTCTGTCTCCACTCTGCAGTTTAATCTACACCACACTCTTCTGGCTAAGCAGAAATGCCAGACTGAGACTGAATACCAAACTTGAGTTTCTGAGTTCCTCCTCCCACTCCAGATTATTTATTTATGTCCCTGTTAAGGTATCAGAGGCCAGAGCGAATGACAGTAACAAAACATATTGAACAATTACCTGCCAAAAAAAAAAAGGTTAGTTAACAGCTGCTGCTTGGCATCTGGGCTGGTGGCCCAGGGGTAATTCGCTGTGCTACCATGTGGGATACCTGGGTTCGTGTCATGCACCTGACTCAGTTTCTGGCAAGTGGAGTCCTGGGAAACCAGCAGAGGCATCACTCACAAATTCCAGGGTAGGGGCTTTGTCCTGATCACTATCAGCCCCTCCTCTGGCGGGGCTGGGATCAGCACAGACTTCAGTGACCAGATGATGTCAGCCAACAAAGCGCATGGGAACCAGGATCTGCAATAACAACAGGTGGTAAGAGGCCCAGAGAGAAGAAAAACAATTTGTGCCAGCAGGTGTTGGCTCCAGCATGTTTTGTCACATAACCTGTGTTTGCACCTCTGTTCCCCATGCCTCTTCCTGGCTGTTGTGTTCCTGTAGCCGTGGGGCCTTACTGCAGGAGGACATTATTGCTGGTGCTCATCGGAGGTCTGGAGAGTACAAGAGTGCCCAGATGAGAATTTTATTTTATTTATTCAAGCGTTTCACCAGGAAAAGTAAAAGAGCAATAAATTGCTAATTTCGAATCGTCCTGGGGATAGGGAAATTGGAGGTACAGGTATAGTGGTGCAAATTACAACTGAATTATTTTTAACAATGTGGTAAAACATAATTAAAATAATACAATATACAAAATTGTGAACATAAATGCAATATGAACAGTAAAGTGCAAATAGTTCAATTTACAGAAACCAGAAGCAGGAACAGAGAACAGAACAGGTTACTCACCTGTAACAGTAGTTCTAGGTGGTATATGTTACATATGAAGAAGCCAGCAGAGGAAGGTCATTTGGCCTATCAAGCTGCTCAGACAGGGGTCCACAGCTTGAGCTAATGTCCCTGCCCTCCTCCTCCCCACTCCTCCCATCATCTCTACCATGATTCTTACCTTCCCCATGCTTATCCCAGGCTCTCTTAAAACTGCCCGTCTTCAACGAGATGACCTCTTCCGGCAGCGCATTCCAAGTGTCCACCATCCTCTCTGTGAAGAAGTGCTTCCTGACCTCCCTCCTAAACCTCCCACCCTTCAGCTTAAGACTGTGCTCCCTTGTGATATGGTTGCCACTCAGCTTAAAGAGACTCTCCTTATCAACCTTATTTATCCCTTTCAAGTACTTGAATGTCCCAATCATGTCCCCCCGCTCTCTCTCTCTCTCCTGTCTTCCAGGGAGTACATGTTCAGTGCCCTCAACCTCCTTGCATGCCCTGCCCTGCTGAATGACTAACATCTTTGTAGCCCTCCTCTGTACCTTCTCCAGCAGGTTAATGTCCTTTTTCAATCTGTGGGCACCAGTACTGAACTCCATACTCTAGATCAGACCTTACCAGTGATCTGTACAAGGCATATAACCTCTCTCTCCTACTACTGATCCCTAGCTATGCACCCTAGCATCTTGTTTGCCTTTGCTGCTGCTTTCTTGCACTGCGTGGAGTGCTTCAGGTCACTGGTGATCATCACTTCCAGGTCCTTCTCCTACTCTGATGCAGATACTAGGACTCAGCCTCGATAATACTCTGTCCTGGGATTCCTGGCTCCAACATGCATAACTTTGCATTTCTTGGCATTAAACCAAGCTGCCAGATCTAGACTACTTCCCCAGCTTTCCAGATCTTCCTGCGGTCCCTTATCCCTTCAGCTGTGTCCACTCTCCCACAGAGCTTGGTGTCTTTTGCCTTTAATGCCATCCCCAATGTTATTGATGAAGACACTGAACAACACTGGCCCAGCACAGAGCCCTGTGGCACCCCACTGGTTACCTCTCTGGTGCCAGATAACTTCCCCCACCACCACCCTCTGGGTTCTGTCCCTCAGCCAGTTTTCCACCCATCTGACCATCTTTTGTCCTACTCCAAAATCCACCAACTTCCTGATCAACCTTTTGTGGGGCACAGAGTCAAAGGCCTTGCTGAAATCAAGATAGAGGATGCCTACCACTTGGCCCTGTCTACTGTCTTAGTGCCACAGTCAACGTTGTCAATCAGCTTTGTCTGACATGATCTCCCTGCCCCATGGACCCATGCTGCCTCTCATCCTGGAGACCATGTTCCTCTAGATATTCCACCAACCTTTCCTTTAGTATGGTCTCCATCAGGCTTGCCCACAATGGAAGTCAGACTGACTGGTCTGTAATTCCCTGGATCATCCTTGGGACTGCTTTTGTGAAGGGCCACTACATGTGCTGCTCTCCAGTCCTGTGGTACCATGTCTGACTCTAGTGAACTATTAAATAGGTCTGCTAGCAGCCCTGCCAGCTCTCAGCCAGTTCCTTTAGTACCCTTGTTGTTTATCCACACTTGTAGGCATGTCCCTTTCCCTTAAATCTTGCTGGAAGGTCTAAAGGTGGCTCCTCCCCCCAACCTAGGTGGTATAACCCTCACCTCCACCCCATGATGCCAGATCTTTGCCGTTGGAAGCAGAGGGTTGTGCGTCAAGCCAGGGAGGTCAGGTGGGTTTGTGTGGATGAACAACATATACAGCTCCTAGAACTACTGTTACAGGTGAGTAACCTGTTTTTCTAGGATTGTGGATATGTTGTTCTATCCACACTTGTTGGCAGACTTGTAGCAGTTCTCTGGCAGAACACCCCTACTTAGGGAACAGAGATTGGAGAACCGAGGCCCCAAATCCAGCATCCCGCATGACTCTTGGTCGATGTGGTAATGGGAAATGAAGGTGTTTACTGACTACCAGGTAGCTGCCCTGCAGATATCCTAGATAGGGACGTCCTGGAAGCAGCCAACTGCACAGTGGCATGGCAGGTGGAATGAGCCCTTAGCCCTCACGGAAGGCCCTTACTCGCCAACCTATGGCAGAGATCAATGGATTATGTTATCCATCTGCAGATCATCTACTTCACTGTAGGTCTGCCAGTGCGGCTTCAGCATAGGTGACAAACAGCTGGCGAACCTCTCCCAGAACTTCAGCCATCCACTCCTTGTAATAAGAGAAGTGCTTGTCTCAGGTCCAGAGTATGAAGCCTGTACTTTGACTCCGAGGTGTAACTGGGGTAGTACACTGGCAGAGTCATCATCTGGTTCAGGTGAAACTCCAACACCACCTTCGGAAGGAATTTGGGTGGACGAAGGACAACCTTGTCCCTGTGGAAGACCAGGTAATAAGACTCGACAGGGAGTGCCTATAGCTCCCAGTCCTTCTGGCTGTTGTGATAGCCACCAAGAAGGCCATCTCCACAACAGATGTGACATCTCATATCTGTGCATCGGTTCAAATGGCTTGCCCATGAGCTTTGCCAGTACCAGCAGTAGATCCCACGGTGGTGGTGGTTCACACACCAGAGGGAAATATGGTCAAGGCCTTTGAAGAAACGCAGACCATCTTCTCCTGTGCCACCATCGTAGACCGAAACCCCTTCAAAGAGAGACCTAAGGCAGTCAAGGATGCTAGCAACTGGACAGGAGGAAGGGTCCAGGTCCTTACCCTGACACCAACTGGAAATCTCTTCCATCTGAAGGCATAGCACCCCATGGTCAACTTCTTCCTAGATGCCTCAGCGACAGTGAGGACGTCATCAGAGACCCAAAGCCTGGAACTCTAGTCGCCCAGGAACCAGGCTGGTAGGTGCAGAGATTGAAGGTCCAGGTGGGATACCTTCCCTGATTGATGGATAGCAGGTCCGGTGTGCTGGAAGACATCTCAGTAGTCTGTTGCTGAGGCTGAGGAGATCTGGATACCTGAACTGGCGGGGCCAGTCTGGGGCTACAGGATCACCTGTACCCTGTCCCTCCTGACCTTGAGCAGCACTTTTGAATCAAAAGAACTGGAGGAAAGGCATAAAAGAGGCCTGGAGTCCATGGCCTCAGAAGGCATCCCCTGCAGTGAGCCCCGCTGAATGGGGGCGGGCATGGAACAGCCTCAGCCATGCCTCCCTGGAGGCAAACAGGTACACCTGAGGGGGTGCCCCACAGGCAGAACAGGCTGTGTACTACCTCTGGATGGACAGACCACTCATGGGACAGCTCACCCACATGGCTGAGGGCGTCCATCAGCTGATTCAAGACTCCTGCCACATGGATAGATCATCTGCCTCCAGTAGGATCACAAGGGTCCAGATGCTGAGCACTTCCCTGCACAAGGGCCAGAAGTGCGTACCTCCCTGCTTGTTGAGGTAGTACATGGTCGTGCTGTTGTCCGTCTGACTTGAAACCACTTGGCCTTGAAGGAACAGAGTGAATACAGCCAGTGCTAGCCGGACTACTCAAGCTCTAGCAGGTTGATATGACATCAGGGTTCCAGAGTCCATGGACTCTGAAGTTCCTATGAGGCACCCAGCCTGTGAGAGAGGTGCTGGTTGTAAGAACAACTGTCGGCTCCAGGGGCGGACAAGCAGGATCCCTCCCTGCAGATGTTCTAGGATGGTCCATCATTGGAGCGCATCCCACATCTTCTGGGTTACCGTCACCAGCTGGTCAAGTGACCCTGGCACTGGGACCACTGGCTGGCCATCTCCACTGAAGGGGGTGCATATGCCATCAGGCCCATCAGACCCGCGGAGGTGCAGGTCGCCCGTGTAGCCCAGAAGTCACAGGAAGTCCCAGACAGGGCACAATTGCCCAACCAGAAATGATCGGGCAAAGGAGAAGAGAACTCCACCCTATCTGATGGGAGCCAAGCCTGGCTCGACAAGAGTTGAGCTCTGCCCGATGAAGCAGATCAACTGCGAGGACATGAGTTCTGACTTGGCCTCATTGAGCAGGAGGCCAAGGCTGAGGCAGGTTTGGAGGGCCAGATCCTGGACCTCACAACCTCCTGTCTGGAGGGACCCGCTATGAGTCAATCGTCAAGATATGGGTAAACTCTGACCCCTCGATGCCAAGATGGGCCACCACCACTGCTATGCATTTGGTGAAGACCCTGGGGCCAAGGACAAGCCAAATGGCATGGCTCGAACTCGAGAGAGTTCTTTCTGCTCTGAAGTGGAGGAAACTTTGGTTGAGACAGACAGATCGGGATGTGAAAGAACACATCCTGAAGATCCAAGGAGCAGAACCAAATGTCCCACTCAAGAGATGGTATGATGGGACAGAGTTACCATCCTGAAGGTGCGTAACCTGAAGAACCAGTTCAGGTCATGCAGATCTAGAATGGGGCGCAGACCCCCATCCATTTCAGGACCAGGAAGTACTTGGAAATGAACCCTGAGTTGGCAGGAGTCACGACTCTGACCACAACCTCCTGCGGAGGAGTTGGGCAATGTCGTCTCTGAGTGGACCAAGCGGAAAGGAAGTGATGGAGCCGCCCCCATGGTAGGACCCAGAGTGGTCATGGGTATGGGGATGGCCGCCCCATACTGTCATTGTGCAGGCTTGGAAGAGGAGGATCCGGCAGGAGGACCATCGGAGCCTTCCTCCAGGTCTGCGGGTTGCCTGAGCCCCAGGCTTGGACTGAGGGTGCCAAGACTGAGCCTGCTGCTACCCAGACTGGTACTGGAGCTGCTTGGCTGCAGGGTAGAGGGCCGAAGGGCTTCCTCTTTTGTTCTTAGAACCCTGGGGTTCCTTCTGGGCGGGTAACTGGGTCAAGGCACTGGATCTCTAATATGCTGTAGATGACCTTCAACTTCTGGGCAGACAAGCTGGTACCCAGGAAGGCGTCCGCAGTTTGTGCTGGTTGTCTGCCGTGAGGTTGAGACCCTCAGCCAAGCCCTGCGGAGCATGGCGATCTGGCTGCCACTGAACAGGCACCAGTCCCTGATATCCAGGGCTGTCTGAGTTGCTGTTTAGCAACCGCCTCCTGATCCCAGACCTGCTTGACCGTGGTCTGAAGGTTCGTAGGGAGATGAGGAAGCACTCATCCAGAGAGCCCAGGAGGGCATGAGAAAGTGTGCCATGATGACAGCTGAACTCGCCTGACAGAGGCCAAGCCGAAGAGGCAGCACAGACCTTTCGAGCAGAATGGTCCAGTTTTGGACTCTTTGTCCGGGGGTCTATCCGAATCCCCTTGATTCCCTAAGTACCTGAACACAGACTCGGTCACCAACTCATCAGCCGAGGGTGTTGTGTGAACCCAAAGGGGAGCCAATGAGAACTGCATGCTTGCGGGCCATTCAAGCTGAAGGCACAGGGCAGGAATTTGGCTGCCATGGCTCAAAGCTGGACCAACAATAGCCTCAGCTGCCAGGAAGGCCTCAGTCAGAGAATCCCTTTTCTGAGGATATCAGTTATGGGGTATTCGGCCGTTTTCAACCAGCTCTAACTGCATCCCCATGGATTCGGAGAGAGACGGAGGATGCCGAAGAGACGTGGACCCTCTTCCGTCCGAAAGACTCAGAGTCATCATCACACGGGCGTGATGTCAGCTCAGAGCCCTTGGACTCTGAGGAGTCCAGATAGAGCAGCCTGCCACCAGAGTCGGTCTCAACCCACTGTGTAGGCGGTCGGGAGTGACAGTGACTGACAGCCTTGGCAGAGACACAAATGGTCGAAACCTTAGAAAGGAGCCCGAGGAGGGTGCTTGTTGGCGGCTCCACCACAAATCAGCGGAGAGGCCAGTTTTGGCTGGACCGGGAGGGTCTTTACCGGCTATGCACAGGGAGGATGCTATCGACCGGCTCTGGGTTTGGCCTAGGGGAGACAACCATGTGATGGCTAGAGTGGAAGCCGAGGTCAACCGGACCAGCCAGCAGCAGCTGTTGCCACATCAGATCCTTGTAGCGATGAGGTAATTTACATTGAAGCCGCTCCTCATCCCAGGAGGACGAGGACGAGTTGCGGCATCACCGCTTCTTAGAGTGCCACTTATAGGTCTTCCTCGGCTTTTTGGACGGAAGGTGTCAGGAGACCTCGACTGTCGGGGGACTGATGGGGTCCTCAGATGGGGCCAGGGAGAATTGCAGCTCCTCCAGGTCAGGGACCGGAAACTCGATGGGGTTCCCAGCAGGTTGGGGACCTTGTTGGCGGGTTCAGGCAGGACCAGGTCGTGAATAAAGAATTATCAGCCTCATCAGGTGACAATGGATCGACGGGGTCCAGAATGATCTCAACCGGATCACTGTCCACATCTTGGCCAGCTGGCTTGATGAGGGTATCATGAAGCCAGTGGCCGAGGTCACAATTTTTACCGCAAAGATAAAGACTCCTGGGACCAAGATCTCTCCTGGTCCAGGAGCGATGTTGATGAGTCATCTCACTTTCGACTCCTTCAACTCCTTTTACGGGAGCGGGAGGTGTGCGAACCAAACGGTCCCTCTCCTTTGGTCGGGAGAGACTGGCATAACTCCTTGAAGGAGCCAGTAAAGGAGGCACCCAATTTGAGAGGAATGAAAACTGAAAGCAAGGAGGACTGCTCTGCAACCTTCGCTGCTTCCTCCTCAAAGGCCTTCACATGTTCCAGTTGCTTGGCAGACCCCATGCCACGGAGACCAACCAACGGGCATCTTTAGACTTGAGTGGAGATGCCATCTCGGTCACCTGAGCTGCAAACGTGTGAGGTGGTCATCTAAAACCGTGGGATAGAACGACGACAGAAATCGAGGCCTGGGGATCATGGCCTTGTTCCAGGCAGTAGATGCACGTGGCGTGTGGGTCGGTGCAAGACATTTTCTGCCGCAAGGGCACCGTGGAATTCGGGCAAGGACTTATCCTCCATTATGGCTGATACCACAAAAGAATGCGATTAAACTCAAACGAGTTTAAATTTGGCAAAAAGTCAAGGTAAAAGCACCAGGGCCTACTCAACGCTGGAGTTATATGAGGGAACCTGAATCTTCCAGCGGAAAGGAAGATCTGGCATCATGGGGGAGACAGGGATATACCACCTGTATGGGTGGAGGAGCCAGCTTTAAACCTTACAGCAAGATTAAAGAGGAAAGGGACATGCCAACAAGTGTGGACAGAACAACAGATCCATGATCCTAGAATGAAGGGTTACAGACAAGCAGTGATGCATGGTTACAAAATCTGTAAACAAAGGAAGTATGTTCAAAAAAATACAGGGTGCAACCTGGGTACTGAAATATCAGTTAAAACAACAGAGTGGAGGGAAACAGTCTTAGTCAGTATTTAGAGATAATATCAAAGGAATAGTCGAACATAGGCCAGACATTCAGTCAAGGAGTTGGGGAAACAAAGTGTAAATTTACAAAAATATTAGCACTTTTGATAAAGCAGCACTGTTTGTTAATCACCATGTATTTTTTTCAGCAATAATGATTTTGGCAAAACATAAATTTAACCTTTTTTTTTTTTTTTGTTTTCTTTATTCCTGAACTGAGGTATGGGATTTTGAAGTTTTAAAACTTCCAACTTCTAGGACATTCCCACTAGGAAAAACTTAAATATCTTGGTACAGTACTGTGCTGTTTGTCATCAAAAACACATGGTAAAGACATCCTAATACATCCACAGTAAGAATCTAGTATGTACATTAAGGCCCTGGACACACTGGGGAACTTAAAATGGTTTAAGTGCCTTAAAACAGTTTAAATCCCCTAGCACTGTTTACAGACAGACTACAAGCCCCTTAAAACGTTTTAACAAAAGTGTGTTTAAACCCTGCTAGATACCTAGTCTTAAAACCATTTTAAAAACATTTTGGAGTTAACTAGCATGGTTTTACTCACAGGTCTGTCCAGGAGTAAACGCTGCTTTAAGCTGTAATGGTTTAACTAAAACAGTTCTAGCTGCAGTGTGTCCAGGCAAGCACAGTTCTGTGTGTGTTGGACTTAACACAAAATAGTTACAAGGAGAACAGATTTAACACTAGCAGTGAGGCCACGCTAAACCGTTATCAAAACAGTTACTGAGTAGTGTGGCTGCACTAAAATGGTTTAGCTAAGTTGGTTTTAAAAGCGGTTTTCAAAACAGTTCTGTAGTGTGTCCAGGGCCTTAGAGGTTAACCTCAACAGAAGAGATCTTGAAAACTTTGTGAGCGGCAGTCATCTTTAATGACTGGCATCAGTAAATACAAAACTAGCTATAAAAGGGTTTTAAAAATATCTGAGAAAATTGAATGTCAGAAATACATTTTGCCAAAAAAATGTATAACATTTTTGCCCGCTAACAAATACTGCTGCTTCAAATATATCTGAATTTGCAGAGACGGTTTATCCATACTGCAAAACTATCAGGGTCACAGATAAAATACAGTGGTCTGAATGTGGCTTGTAACATGCTGCTTGGCAAACGCAGATGTAATTGACTGCATTACTCACCTCCTCCGATGCAGCAACCATGAACAGCTACAATAATGGGCTTTGGGCACTGCAAAAGAATAAATAACAATAAGCACAGTATTAATGGGGAGAGGCACAGTGAAAGATAATGAGCTCTGGTTAACTTTTCTTAATTAAAAAAACAAGGTAAGCCCACTCAACACCAAACAGTTGCAACTGACATTTAGTCTTTTAGACCAGACCTGTTCAGACTGCTTTTAGTCTGTGGAACCTACTTCAGGAATAAACTGCATCTCGACACAGACTTAGTGTCTTAGTCAATTACTTCCTGGCATGTGACTTATTGGCTTTCTGAAAATAAAGATTTTTTCACATGTTAAATTTATGCTGCATTTGCTACAATTCCTGTAACTATGCCAAGATTTTCTGAGGTTATAGGATGATGCCTAAACTCACTTTGCCTCTGAAATTAAAGAGCAGCTGACACCCTCAGGGCAAGCAACTCCTGGCAAGGAGATGCCTGCACAGGACCTTATTCAGACATAATTTCTTCTTTGGCAGTATGTTTAAGTTCTTTACTTACAAAGTCCTCCAGATTACTTCCGAGAATCACTGAGCACCACCACAACCTACCCCCAAAACCATGTTCTGAAAAGGAAAAATACAGGGGTAAGACAAGAGTTTACTCGCCTACATTTAAATACAGTTAAGTTCACTGGATTTTATTGTATTAAAATAGAGAACAAATAGATCGATTATGCCATTTGCATGATATAAATTGAAGGTTATTACAAGGGTCAGGAGCTTTCAGGAACCTGCATAGCTGAGTTTATTCTTTTAAACATAAAGGAGAAATGGGGATCCAGTTACACTGAAGCCTTTACAGCTTAGTATCCATAGAGCATTGGCTGTACTATAACTCCCTATAGTACTGCTGAATGGATAAAATGCGACTGCCCGTGGCACTGAGGGTTGAGGCGCTGGATGCCACACCTCGTGCCACGCAGACAACCTGGGTTTGGGAGCAAGCTCGGTCCGACGGGCGTGGCAGGAGGGAGAGGACTGAGCATCCTATAGACAGCCTCCTCCCAGGGGAGGGTTGGGATTGTCCGGCATACCAGCTGCTCCCGGTGGAGATCGGGCACTGCAGTATGCAGACAGCACAAGTAGCATGGCTAGATGCTGCCAGGATTGCCATGCGCATGGCGCCAGGGGTGCCCACGCAAGAGGGGAATGCAAGGAATCGCACTAGAAAATGGAAAACCCGCCTGCGGGTAGGCGACGGACCTGACCCCCATGCCACTGCCGGATCAGTCATGCCTGGCCTCTCAGTTCCTCCGCCTGGCCCTCACCTACAGCCAGGGTCTGATCTATGAAAGAGCGCCTATGAGGAGGGGCGGCCCCACCGGAAGGATTAAGCTGGGGTATTGGCTGTGGGAGGAGAGGAGAGGAGGCTTAGGGTCAAGAGGACCTCAGACGGGCAGGAACAGGCAGGATGCCTGAGACAGGCTCTGCAGACTGTGACCAAAGCAAAAAAATGGGAAAAAAAAAAAAAAAAAATTTGACTTCTCTCTCCTGATGTTACAAGGAGAGGCATGTTACACAACCCTAGTTTGAATCTATGTGTATGATAAAATGCTCAGGCACTGCTGTCTCTAGTATGCATAAATGTTGTGTTTATAATGCATAAAAATCTAAAAAACAAAATAATAAAAAAACTGTTCTGATTGCAAAAAGAATAAAGGGCTGTAGTGCTATAAATTGCCATATAATGTGAATGAGGGCACACTGGCTTCTACATTTTACATGCCTTTTTCTACTTTACCAGCAACTGTACATGTTTAAGGGGTTAGTGTTACATGTATAGCCCCCTAACATGTACAACAGCAATAAAATAAAAACATGTAAAGGCTGGTGCTGCCCCTGATCACATTATACAGCTATGTATAGCACTGTAGTCTGTACACAACTTCAACATTAGAATGCGGTGTTTGGAAGGTGGTCTGTGGTGGATGCTTAATATTTGGAAGTAACTCGAGGACTTTGCAAGTAAAGGAACTTAAAACCACATAAGTAAAGAAAATTCAAATTATGGCTAACTGTGGTTCTCAGGTAGGTAGCTCATTGTCATGAGTCACCTTCCCTGAGTTAAATAAGGTGTCAGTTGCTCTTTTCAGGTTCTACAGGCTGCTACACAAGCTGAAACAGAACCCTGAATTAGAAAATGTACCAGGGTTTCCCCTAAAGTGTGTATACATGGGATGGTCCCATCCTTTTATTCTGAGCCCCCATCCTTTTCAACACCCCATGCTTCTCCCCATGTTTTAAACAGAGCCGTGGTCCCCAATATTGATACAACTACAGCATCGGGAGGCACTCACAGAGGAAAACAGTAACAGAAATATGATTTAGAGCTACAAAGAAACCTGCAGAAACAAAAGGAAAAATGAAAAAGACTCAAAGAGAGCCAGCTAAATGATGTTGGTTGCCTGGGTCATCAGGGGCCGGGGTCAGGATGAGGAGTACTAAAACATCGTAAAGGTCGCCTCCCTCCTCCAAGCAGCGCGGTCTGTGTGCTCTGCTATGCTACTGCCACCTGGGTGTTCACAGGTGGCGGCAGGCAGGAGCCACAATGGAAGTGCAGACATTTTCTCACTGAAATGTATGTGTCAGTGCACGTCCCGCCAGTCCCAGCCCATGAGGCACGGGGGTGGTTGACAAAACCAGAAAACACCCTCGGTTGTAGCAGCATGAAAACCTCCTCAGGCTCTGAACTTCCAGCTTGGCCACCTGCTACAGCAACCAGACTAAACTCCTTCTGGGCCTGGGGAACCAGTGAGTTTCCAACATGGGGGAGGGGGAGACACTGGGGGCACCAGCGCTGGCAGACTGTAAGTCCCAAAGATGGCAGTTGTCAGGGCTGGAAGGTAGGACAGACAATAGAGGACAGACTGAGATGGGGGGAATATAAATTACACTACTTAAAAAGACTTAGAAACAAAATGGGGAGAAAGAGCAAAGATCCAAGAAGGGACTATATATCATACATTACAGAAACATGGGCCACCGGAATAATTGACTGGGGTACAGCATGTATAGGCAAGATATGTTAAGGGAAAAGGATGTAAAGTAGCCTCTATATCAAGGAAGGCATAAAGGCAGTAAAGAATGGGTCCACAAGAGACTGGAACAGGGAGACAGAATTGCTGTGAGTACAGATCATGACAGCATCAAGTAAGACGATGCACACAGGGTGGTCTTTAGACCACCTTGTTAAGGGGACAAGGTGATAGCAGAACCAAGGACAGAAACTGAGAAAGGAGCTACAAAGAAAGAGGCAGTAGGGGTTAGGAAGGTGTGACAACTTGTTGTCAAAACAAACACACAGGGTGGGTGTGCCACAGAAGGCAGCCAGGCAGTGCTGTATAAGCTTGGAGGATATCTTCTTGTGATTTCTAATGTTAGAAAGAAAAAACCTTTGGGGGGTCCTAGTACATAGTTCCTAGGAAAGGAGACACACTACTAAGGGAAATGAGGTTCCTAATAGCAAAACAAAAAAAATACACAATTTCAACAGGAAGGGAGAGAAGACATGTGGGGAGTGGTGCAATGCACTGGCTGTGGGGCAGCAGTCTTCCGGGAAACATTCTGGAGGCTCTGCATTCTGCCCTATTTGCAGACACCTCTCTGCTCTGAGGGAGGAGTTTGCCAGTCTCCCAGGCTGATCTGGCAAGGAGTAGGGATACCTCCTCCCACCTAGGGACCTGGCAGGGATTGGGAAATCTCTCCTCCAACATCCAGGGACCACCTGGCCGCTGCTTCAGCTGACTGCCAAGAATAAGGAGCAGACTACAGCTGGGCCCAGGGAGGGTGAGGGTGTGGAACAGAAGCGATCCCTCCAACTGTACCTCTCCACAATTCATATGCCTTTCTGGCAGAGCACTGTTCCTCTAAGGGGCACTTCTGGAGGAGGGAAGGAGGAGGAGAGGGGGTGGCGCCTGCCTGGCGCCATGGCATGGAAAGACAGGTGAATCCTCAGGATCATGTGGAGCAGCTGCACAGGAGAAGGAGCTGGATGTCATTGTCCAGCCAGGGACAAATGACCAGCTGGGAATGGATCAGAGCTGTGCAGGAGGAGTTTGTGGAGTTGGGGAGGGCCTTAGACAAGCAGCATGCACAGTAACCTTCTTGGAGGTGCTGCCTGTCTATGGCATGGGTGAGGCTAGAGGTACTCCGCATCCTGGGATTCAATGAATGGTTGAAAAACTGGTGCAGGGCACAGGGTTTTGGCTTCACTGGGGACTGTGGGTCCACCTGGAGGATTCAGGCCTATACTGGCCAACAGCATACATCTATCAGGAGGAACCAGGATCCTAGTTGATAAGGTTTAAATGCTTCATTGGCAAGCTTTTAAACTAGTCAAGGGTAAGGTACTGAAAAGGAGCAGGGAATCCCAGCCCCCCACACACACACACAAAACAGGGTAGTTAGCGAGGTATAACACCAAGGCACAGAGGTCAACAGGAGGCAGGGCAGGGTAAATGGAGAAGTACAAAGGTAGTAAGACAGGGATGGGGCTAAAAGAGTAAGACCCATCAAAAACGGAGGGAGATGAGTACCACGCCCGTGAGTCTGGGTAACAAGCTTTTGAACTAGTGGCCTTTATGGAAGAGGGATGCCTGATATCATGGCAGTCACAGAAATCTGGTACACAGTGAACCATGACTGATGTCAACATACCAGGGTACACAATCAACAGGAGGGACAGGGAGGTAAAGGGAGGGAGGAGTAGCTCTCATAGAAGGGAAGGGATCAAAGCAACAGAATTAATGGGTAAATGGGAGATGAGGCACTGTGTGTCACCCTGGAGACAAGAAATGGCACCTAATCTGCACAGGGGTTGTATATACAGTCCCCCATCTCCAGGGAGGAAATGGACAAGAAATGATAGGAGATGTCCTTAGAATGGCAGAAAAGGGAGATGTTGATGGGGACCTGAATATGCCAGATGTCAATTGAAGCACACTTGCTGCAGCTACATCAAAAGCAGAGCTGCCTCGATGTGCCCTACAGGGAGCATGCCTCAGGCAGTTAGTGTTGGAACCCACTGAAGGGAGCAGTCTTAGACCTGGTACTTCAAATGGGGAAGGTGAAAGGATCTCGATTTAGAAGCGGTAGCCATCTGGGAACAAGTGACCACCCGACAGTGTGGTTCAATAAACACAGCCATAGAGTCAAGCCATACAAAAGCAAGGGTACTGGACTTCGAGGGTTGACTTTGGCAGAATGGGAGCACGCCTAAGGAATGCACTAGCAAAAGGAAGAAAGGATAAGTGGAGGAACAATGGGAAAAAATAAAACTGACATCACAGAGGCAACAAGCTTTTGTGTGAAGCAAATAACAAAATGAAATGAAGACAAAAACACTATAGTTCTCAAAAGAGGTGGTGAGGAAGGTTAGGAGAAAAAGATAGCATTCAGAATGTATAAGGAATCACAGAAGGAGCAGGACAGAGAATTGTACTAGTTAAAGCAGAAGAAAGCAGGAAGGCAGTCAGAATAGCAAAGGCCCAAACCGAGGAAGAGAGCCAACTCAGTTAAGAAGGGGATAAAACCTTTACAGGTACATAAGGAGCCAAGAAAGACCAAGGAGGGATAGTGAGGCTTAATAAAGGGAGGGGTAGAGGGTGACAGTGAAAGGCAGAGATACTCGAATTAATATTTTTGTTCAGTATTCACAAAATAGGAGGAAGGGATGTACTTAAATCAAACAATAGAAGCGCCTAGATAGGGGGTGGTCGATACCAGTCCATTCTACAGAAGAAAGGGTCCGAAAGAACTCCTAAAACTCAAGGTGTGGACATGGCTAGCCGGGCCCTGTGGACGCTGAGGGTTGGCGCTTGGACGCCACACCTCGCCACGCTGGCGACCACCCATGTTCGGAACGGACACGGGTTGCCGTGGGTCAGCAGGAGGAGATGGATTGAGCGTCCAATGGACTGCTCTCCATCTCCGGGAGGGAGGATTCGGGTGGCGGTGCTTGCCTGACCTGGCAGAGGCCAAAGGTCGGTGGCACGTAGCTGTGTTAAGGGGACGGACATGGCAGATGCTTGACTGGGCACGTGACGGGAGCAGTGCACCCAGTTGCTGGCGCCATTGCATGCCATGTCCTGCAGGGGAGAAAAAGTGGAAAAAGAGAGCCCGGCAGAATGACGTTGTGCCCTTCGGCGCCGTCCCTGAGAAGGCACCTCCCCGGCATGTGATCCGCTGGGTGGGTTGAGTTAGCCTCCCACCACCCTGCCGCAAAGGGTAAGTCGCAGGGTGCATAAGGGAAGGGGCCTGATCTTCGGGACGGGCGCTTGGGGACAACAGACAGCAGGCTTGCAGCCGGAGCTCTGGGAGGAAAAAATAGAGGAAAAAAAAAAAAGGTGGACATGGCAATGGGTCCTGACGGGATTCACCCCCAGAACTCTAAAAAGAACTATGGGACAACAAGGACACCACTGACTACCCTTTTTAAAAAATCATGGAAGGATGGTGTGGTACCTGAGGACTGGAGGAAGGTAGATGTGATTCCCTTCACAAAAGTGGGAGCAAAGCAGAGGCAGGAAACCACAGACCTGTTAGTTTGACTCAGTGGTAGGGGAAATGACAGAATCACTTCTGAAAGAAAGAACTGTTGAGTACCTAGAGGCCAGCAGGCACAGGACCCAAGGCAGCATGGATTCACAGCGGGAAGGTCATGTCAGACAAATCTAATAGATTTCTTTGACTGGGTGACCAAAGTAGTAGACCAGGGGGCTGTGGACATGGCCTACCTAGACTTTAGCAAGACATTTGACACAGTCCCACATAAAAGATTAATAGACAAGTTAGCCAGTCTGGGAGTGTCCCAGGGTGGTAGCCTGGGTAAAAATTGGCTGGCCAACAGGACGTAGAGGGTAATAGTAAACTGAGTCCACCAAGAAAGGAGGGTTACTAGCAGGGTACCACAGGGTTCAGTACTAGGACTGGTCCTCTAATGTCTTTATAAGTGACATTGCAGAGGGACTGGAAAGAAAAGTATGCCTCTTTGCAGATGACACAAAGATCTGCCACAGGATTGATACATATGGTGGGGTGGAATAGATGAGAAGGGACTTGGCAAAATAGGAGAAATGGTCAAAAGTATGGCAGCTTAGATTCAATGCAAAGAAGTGCAGAGTAATGCAGCTGGGAAACAAAACCCAGGGAAGAGCACACAATGTGTGGGGGGTAATAACAACAAAATGGAAAGGGATCTGAGGTAGTCATATCAGACGACCTAAAGGTAGGTAAGCAATGTGAGTTGGCAGCAAGGAGGGTTGAGGGATACTGGGATGCAAAGGAGAGGCATCACCAGTAGAAAACACAAAGTTGTCATCCCTCTGTATAGACAGTTGGTGAGACCCCATCTGAGTACTGCGTGAAGTTCTGGAGACCCCATCTCCGCAAGGGCACAGACAGGATGGAGGCAGTCCAGAGGAGGGACTAAAATGGTGCAGAGTCTGCACCAGAAACCGTATGAAGAGAGACAAAAGAAACTTAATATGTATACCCTCAAGGAAAGGAGGGAGAGGGGAACAGGACAACATGACAGAAACTTTGGTGGTACCTCAAGAGAATCAACAAAGTCCAAGAGGGTAGCATCTTTCAGAAAAGAGATGTGCAAGAACATGGGGCACAGTTTGAAGATAGAGGGGGACAGCTCAGGGGCAATCTGAGGAGGTCGTGGGTCAGAAACAATGGGGAATTCAAGAATGCATGGGACAGACATAAGGCAATTTTAGTGGAGGGTAGGAGGAAGCAGGCTGTTGGTCAGCCAGGATCTGCAGCCTGTCCAATAGGTAGAGAAATGGGCAGACTGGGTGGGCCAAGCAGTCTATCTGCCATCAAATGTTATGTTTTTATGTGATGGAGGATCTCAATCTACCAGACACAAACTAAGACATTCCATCAGCTAAGAACACCAGAAGTTAGGCCCTGCTAGATACACTGCATGACTGCAAGGGAACCCATGAGGCAGGCTGTACTTTTCGCATGGGCTCACCAATCTGGAATGGTAGGTGAAGTGTAGGTTAGAAACCACTGGGGTTCAGTGACCATAATATTGTATGGTCTGAACTGGCTCCAGGCACCTGCATATCCACATCAAAGGCTGAGATTCTGGATTACAGATGAGCAGACTTTGACCAGATGAGGGAATTAATCAAGGATAAATTGGTTGGAGGGACAAAACCAGAGGTGTGGAAGACAGGCAGAGCGTAATGGACGGGCCATTCTCAAGGCAACTAAGTCATGCAAAACTTCTTTAAAATCTGTTTATTTGATAAGGTTTTAATCCATTCTGAATTAACTTTTTGGTGCTTGTATTATTGTATCTTACTGCTGTTTTGTTACGTGCTCTGAGCCCTTGGATAAGGCACTATATAAATAAAAGTTGCCTTGCCTTGTTTGAGAACGGTTACCAAAAGCAACAGACATAAGAGACCAATCTGGTTGTCTAGGAAGGTCAGGAGGCACTGAGGGCCAAAAAGGGCCTTCTTAGATAAAAGGAAAAACAGCCAGCGGGAATGAATACCTGATATAGATGAGAGGCCAAGAAGACTGTCAAGGACATAAAAGCAGACACCACTTCATATTGTGTAGGGGGGCCCAAGGAGGGAAAATCAGTTCTTCAGAAACATAAGTGAATAGGGAAAAAAGGAAGACAAGTGGGGGAATTGTAAGGCTGATGGAAAGTGGCAGGGTAACGGAGGATAGGCAGTAGGCTGTTATTCTTAAAACTATTTCTGCTAAGTATTCACAGTTGAGGATAGCGGAATTGACAGAAAGCAGCATAAACGTTGCTGCAAAGGGGATCCTAGAAATGAGGCAAGTGGTACTTACAGGAGAAAGGGACAGAAAAGGGCTTCTAACCCTAAAATTAGATGAGGCTTCAGGCCAGAGGGGATGTACCCAAGGGCGCTAAGGAATTAGCACTGGAACTAGCTGAACCCCTGGAAGGTCTAGTCAATAGCTCATGCAGTCAGAGATGGTTCAATCAATCAGTCAATCAAAATCGTTGTTTTATTCAGGCGGGCACCATTGAGCAAGGCTCATTTGCAAGGTGGAATGGTCATGAATACATCAAAGTACAGTACAGAAGTAGGTATACAAAAAGCAATAATATACAAGGAAGAAAATATATACAGTACAGTACAAGGTTGAAATAAATAAAAAAAAAGCAGCATTATTTTACAATTGAAGAAGTCAGCAGATGTACAATCAACCATAGGCATACAGGGGTTATAAGCAGAGATCTTTTGAGTGAGGCAGCCAGCAACTACACATATAGGGGAAAGAGGCCGGTATGGGTGGCAGGTTAGAGAGGTAAAGAATATATTATCGACGACTGGGGAAAAATTGGGCTAAAACCACAGTAAATGACAATGGCTGTCGTGCACTTGTTTATTATTATGATAATGACGGGAGGGGTAGATTATTGGGACACTACTATGGATGGGGTGGGACTTTAGCCAGGCTGGAGCAGACAGGGAAGTGTGGGGCAGCAGTAAGAGTTAATACGGAAAGAGTGAGAGCCAGGGGTAGAAACATGGCAAACATCAGGATGGAAAGGGGAGTTACGGAATTAGTGGGCTGGCGGCAAGGAAAACATTTGCAAGGTGCTTTCATGTAGCGATCGAAGGTGCCTTGAAGACATTCAGGCTAACAGGGCAGCTCAGCCAAGTTTTTTTGTAAACCGCTCCACAATGTGGGTAAAGAGGTTTGTCAAACGAAGTTTTGACCCTTGGAACTTGAGGCAATTAGGAATAGCTCCTTAGAGCATAGGTGCCTGACATACTCCGGGGAATACAATCTGAGACATATGAGGGGAGCTTGTTGGTCACCGCCTGAAGGCCCATAGGCGGTGTTCAGAATGATGGAGAGTAACTCACATGATTCCAAGACAAGGACGGGGACAATGACAACTGGGCACTACAGGCCCATCAGCTTTAATTCCATTGTGGGTAAACTAATGCACACTAGTCAAAGAGGACTTAGTGGATTACCTGGAGAGAACAAACTCAGGATTGTGGGGCACACAGGTTTGTAGTGGGAGATCTCTTCAGGCCAACCTTCAGCAAGGCATCCGACTCAGCGTCACACAGATGGTTGCTGAAGAAATTAAAGGGTCTAGAAACAGCAAAGGACCTAGTTAAATGGATGAGAAGTTTGTTGGGGGGAAACAGCAAGGGTGGTAGTAAATGGGGTCAAATTGAGGGAGCGGAGGTCACGACTAGGAACGGTTAATACCAGGTAAAGATGAGGAATGCCAAGAAGGCAAATCAGGGATATAAAAGCAGACACAGAGTCGTCATACTGCAGAGGGGGTCCAGGGAGGAAAAATCAGTTCTTTACTAGGAAAAGGAAGACAAAAGGGAACTGTAAAGCTAATGGAAGGGTGCAGGATATAAAAGGAGGATGAGCGTAAGGCAATCTTTCTTAAAGACTATTTCTGCTGTGTATTCACAGGCTGAGGATAGCGGACTTTCCAGAAAGCAGCATAAAGGCTGCCTATTGTGGTTGAGATGGACTGAAAGGGGTACAAGAGACACTTCAAGGGGCTCTTATAGCAGGTAACACCATTAGGCTGAGTCCCATGCTAGCAAAAGGACTGACTCCAGTCAGCTGGCAGGAGACAGAAGTCAGCAAGGCTCTCAAGAGAGCATGCTCTGTAGGACAGTCAGTCCAAAACCTGCCCCTGCGCCTAGATGCAATGTCCAGACTGTAATGCCAGATGAAAGCATGGACAGAGCTCCAAATAGCCGCTACAAATGTCAGCAATGGACACATTCCTAAAGGAGACAAACGAAGCACCTACACACCTCATAAAATGGCCTTAGCGGGGCCGGTAAAGGCTTGTCGATTTATGTAACAATAAACAATGCAATAATCAACCATTTGGACAAACATTGTTTTGAAACAGAAGACCTTCTTTCCTTGGGGCGAAAGAAACAAACAACTATCAGTTTTTCTGATGGCTTGGTATGGTCCAAATAATAGCGGAGCACCTAGTGGACATCCAGAGGATGCAGTACAGCCTCCCTTGATTTGAATACTTTGGATAATACACAAGTAGGTGGATGTTTTGTAAGCTCAGACACCACCTTAGGAAGAAACTTAGGATCGGGTCCTTATGGACACCCTGTCCTTATGGAAAACTAAATAAGACGCTTTGCACATCAGAGCCTGAAGCTCAGAAATCATTCAAGCAGAAATAATAGCAACTAAAAATAATGCTTCTATGACAGGAAGCGAGCTCACAGCTTGCAGCAGGCTCAAAGGGTGGCAACGTAAGCTCTTCTAGAATGAACAACAGATCCCAGGGGAAAACAGGGTCCCTGATGGAGGTTTCAGACGCAATATGCCCCACAAGAGGGTGTGGAAGAGGCCAAGTTGGGCAAGAGTGTTGGCTTCTATAGGTGCATGATAGGTGCATCTTAATCAACGATTAAGTCAGGCACAAGTCTGAAAGGGAAAGGGAAAGGAGGTACTCTAGAATGAGATTCTCCAGACAGGTAAAGGGATCCAGGTGATGAGCGATGGCCATATAGAACCACTTCCATGTCATAGTTTAAGTGGATCTAGTGGAGGGCTTCCTGGCTGGACACTAGGACGCCTGCCACCCAGGGAGAAACCCCAACCGGCAACTGCCAAGTCTGCAGGAGCCACACATGAAGGTGCAGTGACTTGAGGTCTGGATGGATCAAGGTGCCCTGCTCCTGGGAGAGCAGATCAGAGCAGAGGCTAGAGAATTGAAGGCTCCACTGCTAGTTTCTGAAGGAGTGGAAACCATATTCGGCGCACAGTAAGGTGCTATCAGGATCATCTCTGCCCCTTCTGACTCAACTTGAGCAGAATCCCCCACAGCAATGGAAAGGAGGGAAGGCAAAGAGAAACCTCCCTATCCAAGAGAGGGACAATGCATCTCACCAGAAAACACCAGGCCCCTGGATCTAGCGAGCAGAAACTGGGCAATTTTGCACTGGATGGGGACGGAATAGTTCCAGCTCTGGGTGGCCCCACCTGTCAAAGAGGTCTTTGACCACTGAGGGAAGAAGTTCCCACTCATGGGCCTTGGACCGAGAACGGCTTAGGCCATCCACCAAGGTGTTTTGAATGCCTGGAACATGCCAAGCAGTCAGGTTCAGGTGATGCTCTATGGCCCAATACCAAACTCTCATGGCCTCCCTGCAGATGGAGTATGAATGCGCTGGCGCCCCCAACACTTGTTTATGTAAAAGATCACAGACATATTGTACATCTGGATCAAAAAAGGCCCCAAGAGCAGGTTCATCTGCAAGGCCTACAGAGCACAGGGGATCGCCTCATCTCCAAAACATTGATGTGAATATGTTGCTCCAATGGGGACCAGGTCCCCAGAGTCTAACGGTCTGCCAGATGGGCTCCCCAGCCCTGGCTCGACATGTCCATGGTCAGGATTGTCGAGGTAACTCTGACCGAAATGGACCCCTTGGAGAGATTGCGGAGTTAAGCCACCATTTCATAGTTAGACACACTGAGTTGGATACTGACACTGGAAGATCCAAATCGCCTGTGCGCTGATCCCATTGGACCTGAAGGTTCCATTGGGCTACCCTCATGCAGCGTCAGGCAATGGAACCGTGATGGCTGCCACCATGTATCCCAGTAATCTGAGAAAGATTCTGGCTGGAACCTGGTGAGACAAAGCTACCAGCTGAGCCTGTGCCTGAAGGTGTTTGCCCTGTCTGGGGAAGAAAGCTTGTCTTGGGCAGTGTTCAAGATTGCCCTGATATACTAGAGTCTTTGATTTGGCTAAGGAGAGGATTTGGGAGGCTGAGAGTTATCCCCAGATCCAAACAGAGTGAAAGTGGCCTCCATGGTTCTGAGCAACTGCTCCTTAGAGGGAGCTATCAGAAGCCAGTAATCTAGGTAAGGGAAGACATAATGGCCTTCCCTCCTTAAGGCTGCTGCCACTACTGTGAGACATTTCATAAAGACTTGTGGGGCCAAGGATAGGCCAAACAGCAGAGCCCAAAACTGATCGTGGTCTCCTTGAAAGCGGGAAGCAAGGAACCTCCTGTGGGGTGCGAACAGCAAGATGTGAAGATAAGCATCCTGTATGTCCGGAGAAGAGACTCAATCCCTGATGAAGCAAGTGGAGAAGGCTGGGAGAGTGACCATTCTGAACCGCTTGTATTCTATGAACTGGTTCAGGTGGCTGAGGTCCAGGATGGGATGCAAGTCTCCTGTTCTCTTTGGGACAAGGAAGAAATGTGAGTAGAACCCCTCACTCACTGTGCTGGTGGGACGGGTTCTATGGCCTGTTTTTTCAGGAGCGTTGGATCCCTCTTGAACAAGGGTGAGATGGGCCTGAGGGTAATGGAAGGGACTGGAGGATTGTCTGGAGAAATCTCAAAAACTCTAGGTGTGCCCCTATTTCCATTAACTGTAGAACCCACTGATCCAAGGTTATTCTGTGCCAACCCCTCCTGTAGAGGGAATGACTCCCACCACCTCCCCAGGGATTCCGCTGGGGAGGGGCGGGCAGAGTCAGGCAGAGTAGCCTGGGACAGGCAACGCGCCTGTGAGGTTCTGGGGAGCAGAACCTCCTGTGGCTTGAGAAGTATCCTTTCTCTAACTCATTGCTCCACAGGAGCCTCTGAAGTTGCACCACTTGTCTCCTGTATACTGTTAACAGTAAACCCTGGCCTTTCCAAGCAAAATCAAGCTATAGTCAGCATGCCACAAACAAACTCTAATAGCTCAAGAACCATAAGTGCTAGACACAAAGTATGAGTTGCAAAATTATTCAGCACAAAATTACCTTTCCAATGGTGGTATGCAAATACTAATATGCAATTTTTTTTCTATGCTGGTTGAAATAGCAAATATATATATATATATATATATATATATATATATATATATATATATTTTCATTAAAACAGGCAACATAAGCCATACACACCACACCCATAAACAAATGCAAATAACTCCTGAAGTATACATGATATACACAAAATATCAGTAGCAAAGTTGTTCAGCACAAAATTACCTTTCCAATGGTGGTATGCAAATAATATGTAATTTTTTTATTTATTCTGGTTGAGACAGCAAAATATTTTTTTCACTAAATCAGACAACATAAGCCATACAGCATACCATAAACAAATGCAAGCCACCTCCTAAAGTATATATGATATACACAAAATATCAGTGGCAAAGTTGTTCTGAATAAAATTACCTTTCCAACGGTGCTATGCAGTCAAATATATATTATATTCTGTTACACTATATATTAAAATATATATGTGACTTCTCAGGTCCAGATGGAAAACACCACAACCATGTTCTTTCTAAACAGGCAGGGTGGAAGTCACCCCTTGTCTTGTGTCAGGAGGCCCTCCGTACTGGGACCCTAGTGTGCAGCCTGGGTGCAGATCTCTTGGTGATTCATGTTGCAGGAGAGAACAGTCAGCTGGCAGATGGTGTCTGCTGGTAAGAGATGTTGCACAAGCGATCCTGAATCAAGAGCTGGTGAACTACCTGTTCTCCCAGTGGGGGCACCCCTATGGTGGAGCTATTTGCCTTCTGGGAGAATGCCAAACTGAGGCTGTTTTGTGTCCGCTCTCTCTCCCTCCCTCCAGTCTGGTACACTGTTGTGATGCCTTCAAGGCTCTGATGCCAGGCCTTGTGAACACTTTCCTCCCTCTGTCCATAAGGTAAATGGTCAAGGCCTGGAAGGACAAGGCCCAGATGATCCTGATAGCTCCAGACTGGCCACTGCTGTTCTGGTACCTGCATCTGCTTTGCTTCAGCAGCCCCTCCACCCAGATCTTCTGACCAGACTTCAGGGATGGTCCTGCACCCGGACTTGCAGTCCCTGAATCTCGTGGCCTGGTTCCTGAGCGGCTTGAGTTCCAGGCCTTGCATCTTCGGATGGTACGCTCACACTGTGGATGCCTCCTGGAAGAGTAAACTTCTCACCCCAGGGATCCTTTAGCATCAGTAACAATAGCAGTAAGCTGACTAGGTTGAGCTGCCTCACAGGTGGAGATTATGGTAATGAGTATAATGAATTAGCCAATCGGAGAAGTGTCCAGGTGTGCTGAGTGGAGCCTGCCCAGAGGGCACCAGAATTTTTCTCCAACTGACTTGAGCAACTCTGCCTCTGGGGTGCTCTCTCTCTGTGTTGGCCATAGAGCTATTTTCTAAGTTTTCACTTTAGTTCTTTTTGCTTTTTTTTTTTTTTACAGAGTTGTGAGTATTCCTTTCTATTGTTACTCATACTTTTATATTTTTAGCAGTTTCTCAGTTCCCGGAACCGTGTTTTTTTCCTCTGAACCGTAGTTCTCTATTTCTGAAGTAAAATATTAAGTGTTTACATTTATTTTATTTACCTAGTGGTTCCCATTTTTCAACGGGAAGTCGTTTTTCATTTTTCTTTACTTTACTCAGAAAATCGTGGTTCTTCACCACGCGGAACCAAACCACAAAATTATAATTTTCCCATTTGGGAGCCTGTTTTCTGTCATTTCTGACAAACTGGTATGTCAGAAAGACCTAAGAAAAGGACTGGACCTACAGGTTTTAAAAATTGCTTAAAGTGTCATTAAATTGTGGCAATGTATGTTGTACATAACTGCTAAGTAATGTAGCCACCACTGACTGTGTCAACTGTGTACAAAACTGCCCTTGCTGGCGTTACTGACTATTTAAACTGCACCCTATCCTATGCTGAATTTCTTGTTGGTTCTCAACATTTAGTGCCCCACATCTGTCTGCTGCCACTGTTGTATTCTGTAATGTGATGTACTTACTGCCCTTTTCCATGAAAAACTGTACACTGTCTTTGTAATCCTGTATGATATGTTCTACACTGAATCGCCTGCCTGTATGTGAAAACTACATGTAACTAACTCCGGATGCCTTGAAAAAGGGACCTTCGGGGTTCAGAGTTTATCCGTTAACAAAATGTAATAAATACAATTGTTGCAAGGGCACACGGGAGTCAGTAGCTAACTCTGCAGGCGTCCTCAGGACACACCAGTGTATTTTACTGATGACTACAGGTGTCTGCTAGAGACGACGAATTAAAGGCACTTCTGGGCTGTTGGAATCTGGGTTGCTGCTTGAGATGCGGCGAAAGGACTGCTCTGTGACAATTTAGGCTGAGATCGTTAGTGTTTGAACCGAATGAAGAGCCTTGCCAGCTCTTGAAGGCAAGTGATTATATTTAGAGAATCTCACCAAACAAAACGGGACCTCTGAAAGGGGTGTCCAGTTGAAGGGGAGGAAGAGATATTATGGTTCATCCTGGTGGCTGCGCCCCTCGAGGTTATCACTAAAAATTGGCTCCAATAGGACACTTCTCACATCTCTGCCTGGGTACTCATATTCCAGTACATCCAGCACCTGGAAAACTGACTTTCAGCCTACACAGCAAAGTCATAAATTTCAAAATAGGTGGACTCTAATGGGACCCTATGAAGGAGGAATGAAACATTCAGTGTATTTATTAGACTATAAGTTGCCTCCCTCCTAAATGACCTTGTCGTAAAGTAGGTGTGGTATCTGAAAGGGTTATCATAAATGTGGAATGCAGTGGGCCAGAGAAAAGCAGCACTCTTCCCTTTAAGAACCATAATGATTTCTCTCTGTAATATGGACTTGATTCTATTTATAGTCTGTCAATTCATTTTAAAGTCTGTTTGGTGTACTAGCTTAGACCACTGTTTTAATCCGAGATCCTTTTGTTTCTTTTGTTAAAAAGGTTTTTACTTGTTCTGCAATTGAAGAGACTGAATTGTTACTGTTCTGTTTTATGATGCAATTTCACATCATGAACTTTTAATAAAAGAGCATAAAAATGAAAGGGCATCCAGAATCTTAGATGAGATATCCAGAGAAAAACCTGGAGACCCCAAGCCAAAAGTAGCGATGAAAGGCACCCCATTGCTGCAGCCCCTACCTGTGGAGTCCACAGAGTCATAAGAGTCTCGGAGAACGTGAGTCCCCCGTCCAAGCTCAACTTTGAAAGGTGCAACAGATCAGCCTTCCAGGAAGATCAGTTGCTGAGCCTGTGCCACCTAAAGGCCTTCTTCCCACAGGGCATTCTGATATTGAACCATGTGGGCAAGAAAGTTTAGGGAACAAACAGTGCAGATAGCTGAGGAATGTTGAATGAGCCAGAGCTTCAGGGGCGGAGAGTCTGGGCGCCAAGTCCCCAGCCCCAAAGAACCACCAGTCAAGATATTAAGAAGAGGGGTGGTTTGACCACTGGGAGCCTGGAGGAGAGAAGGCTGCTGGAGTGAAGGGAGCTGACCTCCTGTGGGAGGAAGACCCGTGTTCAGTACAAACTTCCATGGGACCTGGAGCAGAAAGCTGACTGGGGTTTCTCCTATGCTTCTCTCGGTGTTTGTGCTTTCCTGAACATGATTTCTCCTTGGCTGATAAAGACGGAGGCCCCTGAGGCTGGGGAAGAGGAGGTACCTTTGTGGAGTTCCTTCCTCATTGCTGTAAGTTTTTGCTGCAGCAGGAAGGTTTTCAGGGTCTTCTGGTGGTGAAGCAGGGTGCATGGATTAAAATCCTGGCAGTGCTGGCAGGCCTCAGTGTCGGTGGTCTGGGCACAGGCAAAGCAGGAACGATGAATGGCAGTCCCTGTGGGAAGCTGCTTTCCACAAGCACACTTTGTTCGCGCCAATCTATTGAAGAGGACAGAGAAGAAGACATTCACAGATTGCTGAAATTTTGAAGAAAAATAGGAAATAAAGTATGGGTAATGTGAAGAAAATGGCAGTCGACTAAAGCAGAAGGTGTCCGTGAAGGTCCCGACTTGCATGGGTCGACAGGGAAAGAACTAAGTTTGGGCTACGGACTGCCCTTTATCCCACAGGCGGAGGGGCAGCCAGGATCGCCAGGGGACGGTCCCCGGCTGGATACTGCTAGCTAAAGGTTTTCCTTGGGGTCCTGGTGTCTGCCGGCTTCAGTCCCAATCATGTTACCTGTTGCAACAGCCCCTTGAAGTGAGCTCAACAAGTGCCTCACGAGGAGAATAAGGCAGGGGAGTCTCTTTGAACGAGGAAGAGCAACAGGACCAGAGTGCATGCCATGAAGCTGGCGGGGGTTTACAGAAATGTAATGAAGTACCACGTCACTGAAACAGTGGCGCACTTGAAATATTTGTTTATGTGTATTACTGGATTTTAATATTTTATGTTAATGTTTTAATATGTTCAGCGCCTTGAAAAATAAAAGGTGCTCTATAAATAAATTTATTATTATTATTATTATTAAATAGACTGCCAGCAAGTGGTGGCAGCAAAAAACAGTAGGGGTTTTAAGGATACATGGGACAGACACAGGAAATATTAGTAAACAGGCAGGAAAAGAGGAACATAAGAAACTGCCGGTAGAAAAAGGCCCACAGCTCATCGTCTGCCTGATTGTGCAGCTCTTAGTTTCAAATCACTACCGCTGCCCCACCTAGTTATACTGCTGTACATATGCTGTAAATTGTTGTCATTATATGCGAGCTTACTATATATCTATATTTTTCTGTAAGTTGGTGTCTTACGAGTTGTTTTATTACCCTGTTGCTATTGTCCTTACCCATGTTGTTCCTGTTATACTGCTGTGCTGACAATGTGTTCCTGTTATACTGCTGTACTGATTATGCATATTCACCGAGGTCCACCTTATAAATGAGCTTGCTCAAAGGTGTTCCATCTGGTAAAATAAAGATTGACTGATTAAGAGTAATAGGATCTTGGGCTGTATTGTATGTATTATTAGGAGTAGGGATAGGAAGTTATAGCTCCCCTGTACAAGATTTTGGTTTAGCCCCATCTTGAGTATTGGTTCAGTTATGGGCACCACATTCTAAAAATAATATAGGGCTACTTGAGTACAGAGTAAGGCTACAAGTAAGTCTTGTAGGGAGAGAATACTGGACTTGAATTTGTATTCACTTGAGTACAGAAGTCTTAGCAGTGACTTGTGTCTGGTTTATAAAGCCTTTCATGATGACCTCTTGGAATGTATTGAGTTTGAGAGGAAGTTAACAGAAAAGAGACCAAGTTACATAACTTCCAGTTACATAAGGTGACTTCTGCAGAGCAAGTAAAGGGGTGCATGGTTCAGCCAACGAGTGGTGAACATCTGAACAGTCTACCAGTGGATGTGGTCCAAAGCAATTCTGAATGCCTTGAAACATAACTGGATAAATATCTGGGTAGTAAAATCACCTCAATTTCAATTTTTTTTTTTTTACAATTAGGTTTTATTAGACATTTTCCAGGGCTAACATATAACAATAATATGCTTACATTGTATCGCACTTCCTTTCTATCTAGTGCATAACTTTATACACAAGACTGTTATTAGGTTCAGTTATAGTCTTTAAATCAGTGAGAAATTTATCCTTTGTCTTTATTATTTAATAAAGATGCTCGACTGCACCATTTGTGTGCTGCCCTTTCCTTTTTCTTCCCTTTCAGGTAGATCAAGCTAGTTCTCTGTATGTTAGTGTTCATTTTATTTCAAATATATTGCTTCCTCCTAATATCCAAAGTGGAGGAAAAGACAAAAATCCAGATCTAGTCATTCTTATGCTGGTAACTGAAAATAGGTATACCTTTAACGCCTAAATGTTATGATAAAATTAGGAAGATAGCTGGACTAAAAGAAGGGTTGAGAGCGCACTCAGAAATTTCTTGTTACGAGGCTAACATAAAATCAGGTGTTAGAAGTACAGGATGGAGGTAGGGTTAATAGGGACGAAAAGTAAGGGCTTAGGGTAAGAAGGTCAAGAAGAAAAGGAGGAGCAACCTTCCTGAATTTTGAGTTAACGTGTTTATTCCTCTGGTCTGATTTAGATATGAGGTCAGGGCACAAAATCAGAATAGTGATCTAGTTAGCAGGTTACCCAGATCCGCCATTGCCTATCAAAGTGTTTAGTGCTCGAGGTCACCCTAGTTGCCAAGCTACCCATATTATACATCTCAGAAGTTACTGACTCCACCTTTCCTTGGTGGGGATCTTCGGCATACCAAAGTTTTGTTAACGCTTTGCTGCCAGTACAAGTAAAGTTGTTTGTTTATATATTACTTTAGAGGTTTTAACTCCCTTGGTAGGGTTGCAGTTAGGATATAGGTTGGGATTAAGAGGTCTGGTACTTCATAAATGTCTCTGATCTCTTCCAGGACGCTTCAAGAAGAGGGCAAGACCAAATAATGTGTACCATATTTGCTAGCTGCTGACACAGCCTTCCAGCACAGTGCCTGCCCCACTCCATCAAATTTTGAAGTAATGTCAGGGTTCTAAAGAATCTCATTCTGTTTTTTCAGGCATGTTCTCACCACTAGATAACGGTTGAGATCTTTTGGGAGGATAAAGCACTGGTTTGCCAAAGATCTGCTTCAATTTCTTCCCTAGTTCTCTGACCACATGTTCCTAATATCTCTAGGTTATCCGTGATAATATTCTCTGAGGGCTCCCCACCCACCCTTCCTCACACCCCACCCCCAGGTGTGGCATTTCTTTTATAGCCAAAGTTCTGACATCACTCTCAACAGATCTTGGGACAGAACTGTCATATTCTTAATAACCCATCACAGTGCATAAAGGGTGAGTACACACCACCACCAAAAAAAAAAAAAAATTACATATATTACATATTGTATATTATAAGGGAGAGGGACATGTGGGGAGTGATGCAATGCACTGGCTGTGGGGCAGCAGTTTTCCGGAGACATTCTGGAAACTGCTGTTGTCCTATTTGCAGGCAACTGTCAGCTCTGAGGAGGAGATTGCCCACCTGGGCTGAACTGGCAGGACTATGAGGACTCACCCACCCAAAGAGCACCACTGCCACAACCACTGCCTCAGAGGTTGCCAAGTATGAAGAGCAGTTGGACCACAGTGGGTTCTGGGAGGGGTGGTGGAACAGAGGCGAAGCCCCTAGTTGTACCTCTACACAAATCATCACGCTTAGTCTGGCAGAGCAAGGTTCCTCTATGATGGCACCTCAGTGGAGACCAAGAAGAATGCTGAAGACATCCACAAGAGAGACCCACAAAGGGTGGCAAGTGACACCACAGGGAAGGAAACAGCTTCTGATAGGGGACCCAGTTGTTAGAGGGGTAGAACTGGGGAAGGAGAGAGGAGAGGGAGGTGGTGCCTGCCTGGCCATGGCTTGAGGGACAAGAAGCAATCCTCACGATTGCAGAAGCAGCATCACAGGAGAGGGAATTAGATATCATTGTCCACCTTGGGACAAATGACCTAGCTAGGCATGGAATTAGGCAGTGCAGGATGAATTTGTGGAGTTGGGAAGGGCCTCAACAGGTAGCAAGATGAATTTGTGGAGTTGGGGAGAGGCCTCAGACAGGTAGCAAGCACGGTTACCTTCAGAGGTGCTGCCAGTCCATGGCAGGGGTGAGGCTAGGGTACTGCACACCATGCAGTTTAATAAATGGTTGCAAAACTGGTGCAGAACACAGGGCTTTGGCTTCATTGGGAACTGGGGTACACCTGGAGATGAAGGTCTATACTGGCACGATGGTCTGCATCTGTCTCACTGAAGGGAACCAAGCTCCTAAGTGACAGGTTTAAATGCTTTCTTGGCAAGCTTTTAAACTAGCCAAGGGAGGTGCTGATAAGAGGCAGGAAATTTCAAGCCTCCCCACAAAACATGGCAGATAGTAAGGTAAACACTGAGGTACAGAGCTCAATAGAGGGCAGGACAGGGTAAATGGAAAACAGACAAGGGCAATAAGAGCAGGGATGGAGGGAAAAAGGATAAAGCCGACATTAAATGGAGAGCAATGAGTACCAATGCCCATAGTTTGGGAAACAAGCTTCTGAGCTAGTAGCCTGATGGAAGATGAAAAATTGGATATTGTGGCAGTCATGGAAACATGGTACACGGAGAACCATGACTGGGATGTCAACATACCGGGTACACAGTTTACAGAAGGGACAGGGAGGGTAAAGAGGAGGTGGAGTAGCTCTATACATAAGGAAGGGATCAAAGTTACAGAGCTAAAAAGTAAAGGGGAGGACAAGAGGCACTCTGGGTCACCTTGGAGACAGGGAATGGCATCACAATCCGCGACAGGGGTTATATACAGGCCCCGTCTCAAGGGGAGGAAACGGACAAGAAAATGATAGAGGACATTCTCAAATGGCTGAAAAAGGGAGATACTGTTGATGGGGACCTGAATATGCCAGATGTTAACTGGGTGACATGTACTGCAGCCACATCCAAGAGCAGGGTCATTTCGATGCCATGAGGGGCAGGCCTAGACAGTTAGTGTTGGAACCCACTCGAGCGAGCAATACTAGACCTGGTACTCTCAAATGGAGAGAGGATCACAAATTTGGAAGTCAGTAGACATCTGGGAACAAGTGACAATGCACAGTGTGCTTCACAATAGCACAACCATGGAGACAAGCCATACAAAAACAAGGATACTGGACTTTAGAAAGGCCGACTTTGGCAAAATTGGTGAATACCTGAGGACTGCACTAGCAAATGGCCAAAAGGAGGGGTGTAAGAACAATGGAGAAAAATCAAACTACTATCATAGAGGCAACAAGCCTTTGTGTGAACAGATAAAGAAAACAAAGCGAATAAAAACCACTATGGTTCTCAAAAGAGGTGGCAGGAAGGTTAAGGAGAAAAAGGCTGCATTAAAAAGTATAAGGAATCACAGAAGGAGCATGACAGAGAACTGTATCAATTAAAGCAGAAAGAAGTGAGAAGGCAGTCCAATAGCAAAGGCCCAAACCGAGGAAAAATAGCCAATTCGTTAAGAAGAGGATAAAACCTTTATATGTACATTAGGGGCATAAAAAGGTTAAGGGACGGTTATGAAGATTAATAAAGGAGTGGGAGGTGGGCAGAGGGAGACAGTGAAAAGGCAGAGATATGAATGAATACTTTGCTCAGTATTCACAAAAGAAGATGAGGAGGAGTTACCAAACCAGACAATAGAAGCACTCTGGGTAGGGGTTGACACCAGTCCATTTACAGAAGAAAGAGTCCTGAAAGAACCCTAAACTCAAGGTGGACAAAGCAATGGGGCCTGACAGGATTCACCCCAGAATCCTAAAAGAACTAAGGAGGACCTAGTGACACCACTGACCACACTTTTTAACAAATCATGGAAGGATGGGGTGGTACCTGAGGACTGGAGGAGAGCAGATGTGATTCCCTTCACAAAAGTGGGAGCAAGGCAGAATCAGGAAACCACAGACCTGTAAGTTTGACCTCAGCGGTAGGGAAAATAATGGAATCACTTGAAAGAAAGACTGTTGAGTACCTAGAGGCCAGTGGGCACAGGACCCAAAGCAGCATGGATTTACAGCAGAAAGGTCATGTCAGACGTAATCTAATTGATTTCTTTGACGGGTGACCAAAGTAATAGACCAGGGAGGGGCTGTGATATGGCCTACTCTAGACTTTGAGCAAGGCATTTGACACAGTCCCCGACAAAAGACCAATAATCAAGCACAGCCTGGGAGTGGGTTCCAGGGTGGTAGCCTGGGTAGCAAACTGGCTGCACAACAGGACACAGAAGGTAATAGTGAATGGAACACATTCACGAAAGTGGGTTGCTAGTGGAGTGCCAAAGGCTCAGTACTGGGTCTAGTCCTCTTTAACATCTTTATAGGTGACATTGCAGAGGGTCTGGAGGGAAAGGTATGCCCTTTGCAGATGACACAAAGATCTGTAACAGAGTTGACTCACAAGAGGGGGAGAAAGCATGAGAAGGGACTTGGCAAGGTTGGAGGAATGGTCAGACATATGGCAACTTAGGTTCAATGCAAAGAAGTGCAAGTAATGCACCTGGGAAACAAAACCCAGGAGAAGAGTACACAATAGCAGGGAGGTACTAACAACAACAAAATGGAAAGGGACTTGGGGTAGTCACATCAGATGACCTAAAGGTGGGTAAGCAATGTGAGAAGTCAGTAAGGAGAGCTAGGGGATACTGGGATGCATAGGAAGGCATCCAAGTAGAAAAGGGAAGTGGTTATCCTCTGTACAGACAGTTGGTGAGACCCCATCTGGAATACTATGTGCAGTTTTGGAGACCCCATCTATGCAAGGACATAGACAGGATGGAAGCAGTCCAGAGGAGGGCACCAAATGGTGCAGGGTCTGCATCAGAAACCATATGAAGAGAGACTGAGAGAGTTTAATATGTATACCCTTGATGAAAGGAGGGACGGAGGACATGATAGAAACTTTAAGTACCTCAAGGGAATCAACAAAGTCCAGGAGGGTAGCATCTTTCAGAAAAAGAGATGTGTAAGAACAAGGAGCACAATTTAAAGTAGAGGGGGACGCTCAGGGTAATATGAGGAAAATATTTTCACCGAGAGAGTGGTGGATGCATGGAACTGCTCTTCCGGGAGGCTGTTGGTCTAAAACAGTGGGGAATTCAAACATGCATGGGACAGACATAAGGCAATTGTAGTGGGGGTTGAAGGAAGTAGGCTGTTGGTTAACTAGAATCTGCAGCTTATCCAATAGGAAGGGAATGGGCAGACTGGGTAGGCCAAGTGGTCTTTATCTGCCATCAAAGTCTATGTTTCTATGTTTCTGTGTATAGTTTACTGATTAAGTGATCCTGTTCATTACCATCCATATAGGAAACCAATAGAGCAATCAGAGGGGAAGGAGTTTCAGCAATCCAAAAAGCACCTCTTTGTGTGGCTGCAGGATGTATTTTAGCTGGAGATAGTGAGGGAAGGCAGATGCATGTAGTTTATAGGTGTTTTGAGGTTTGCAAGAAAAAATTATTCACCTTAGTAATGTTGTTTCTTCTAATGGAGTCTTGCTATATTATTACATGCAGTGAGTCCCAACCTTCAAACTGTCCGAGGTGAAAGAGTTAACTTTCCATGCCAGGCATGGAACTTGAGCTCGAGCTCGTTGAAAACTCTGTCTGTTGTTCTTCAAACTCAAACTGTCAGATCTTTACAAGCAAAACTCACTAAGGTTCTGTGTGAAGCTGTAAACTCACACTAGCCAACTGGCTAAATATAGAACACATTTTTGGTCCCAAAACAAAGACTCAAGTCAGGAGACCCAAAAATGAAAAACACACACCCAATCATCCCAAAAGGAGGGGTGAAACAAGATGGGCATCTACTAAGTGCCAACACTGCACTGTCCACCCACATCCCAAAAGCAGAGGTTCTGAGAGGGGTTGGGAGGTCATAATATAGCAAGACTCCATTAGAAGAAACAACATTACTAAGGTGAGTAATTTTTTCTTCAAACAACATGAAGTCTTGCTATATTATGACATATGCAGACTACACAGCAGTACCTCCATGGAGGAGGGACAGAACCTACTTAGGAAATAGGCTCTGAAGCACAGCTGTGTTAAACCGAGCATCACTCCTAGCCTGGATGTCCAGGAGTAATGCTTGCAAAAGTGTGAACTGAGTTTCCAGGTAGCTGCTTGACATACCTCTAGGATAGGATGTTCCTGGCAGCAGCCAGAGACGCAGCTGTACCTCTGGTAGAGTGAGCCCTCAGGCCTGAGGGAGGAACCTCACCCAGTTTTTCATAGCAAAATTGGATACAAGAGACAATCCACCTGGCAATGGATCTTGTAGTGGCAGGTTTCTTACCAACCTCACCATAAGTGAGGAACAGTTGAGGGAGTCAAACCTGTGACCCTGGTACGCTCTATGTAGTAACTAAGGGCTCTTTTGACATCTAAACTGTGCAGTCTCCTCTCGCTAGAGAAGGAATGGTCAGTAAAGTACACAGGGAGAGACACAGATTGATTAAGGTGGAAGTCTGAAACCACCTTAGGCAAGAACTTTGTTAGTCCCGAGGACCACCTTATCTCTATGAAAGGAGATAAAATCAGGCTCCACTGAACATGCTTGTAATTCACTTATGCGGCTGGCAGAAGTGATGGCTACCAAAAACACAGTTTTCCAAGTCAAGTACTTAAGCTCTGCTGAAGACAAGGCTCAAAAGGCTGTGTATAAGCTGGCAATGCAAATTTTAAGATCCCAGGCAGGGGCAGGGTCCTTGAATGGAGGGTTGGTGGAAGCAACCCCTGAAAAACTTGGAGAATACAGGATGAGCTGAAAGAGAAGAGGAGTTTACCTGTTGATAAGAAAGCAGACACGCTGCCAGGTGCACTTTTAGGGTAGCTGGTCTCAGCCCCAAAGTATTTAAATGGACCATATAATCCAGGACTGTGGGTAATCAGCAGATTCTGGGGAGATATGTTTGCCAGAGCACCATATGGAAAATCTCTTCCATTTGGAATTATAAGTAGCCCTGGTGGAAGGCTTCCTAGAAGTCTTCAGGATATCCAATACACCTTGGGAGAGGTGTAGGTCAGCTAACTCTAACTCTTCAAGAGCCAGGCCTTCAGATTGAGAGATTTGAGGTCTGGTACCAAACTCTCCCTGAGCACAGGTTAACAGGTTGTGATTCCTGGGAAGACACAGGGGAAGGCGGACTGTTAAGGACATAAGGAGGGGTACCAGGGCTGTCTGGCCCAATCTGGAGCAATCAGGATCATCTTGCAGGGTTGAGATCTGATTTTGTCTAGCACCTGAACAGAAGAGGGAAGGGGGAAGCAGAGAAACTTCCTTCCCAACTGAGAAGGAAGGCATCCAGAGGACTGAGCCCAACACTGGGGCCTGCAGCAAAAAGGGAAGTTGGTGATTGTCTGGGGCTGCAAAACAAAAAGATCTATCTATGGGTGCCCCATCTGGCAAATACTACCTCCAGTACTAGGGATCCAGTGACCATTCGTGATGGCCCTGGGAAATCCTGCTGAGAGCATCTGCCAGGACATTATCCTTGCCCGGGAGGTGAACTGCCATAAGGGAGGTGTTTAGAGAGTAAGCCAGAGACCATAACTTCATTGCTTCGTGCACAAGGCCGAGACAGAGTGCCCCTTGCTTGTTGATGTACCACATTGTGGTGGTATTGTCTGTTCTGACCTGAATAACTTTGTTCTGATCAGATTTGGAAAAACTTGAAGTGCTAGAAAACTGCTCTGAGTTCCAACAGATTGATGTGGAGCAGAGATTCCTGAGGGACCACAATCCCTGGGTAGTGAGGTCGCCCATGTGGGAGCTCCCCACCCCAAGAGGGCTGCATCTGTAGTAAGGATTAAGAGTGAGACTGAGGGGCAAGGGACCCCTGTCTCAGATTGCTCTGGTCCTGCCACCACTGAAGGGCTTGGATCAGGTTCGAGTCACTGTGATCAATTTGGTTAGAGGGTCTCCTTTGAGACCAAAAGGTCTCAAATGGAACTGGATGTCCTCATCTGAAATCTTGCTCCCTGCACTACTGCTGTAGAAGCAGACATGTGCCCCAGGAGCTGTGGAAATGCCTTGCTGGTCGAGAGACCTGCAGGGTGAAAGAGGAGGCCAGAGAGACCAGGGTCCTTGCTCCTTCCAGAGGAAGGAAGGCTCTAGCCCTTTTGTGTTCAGTTCTGCACCATGAAGGTGAGAAGCTGGACAGGCTCTATAACTGACTTTGGAAGATTGAGAAGGAAACCTAGAGAGGTAAGCAGTTGCTGAGTTACCTGAAGATGTAATTTGACTTGGTCTGGAGACTGGCCTACTATGAGCCAGTCGCCCAGGTAAGGAAAGATGGCAATTTTTTGTCTTCTTAAGTGGAACTACTACTGCCAGGCATTTTGTGAATACCCACGGGCAGAGGTGAGGTCAAGGGCATTGCTCTGAACTGGTAATGGCCTGAGGGCAGTTTGAATCTGAGGTACTTTCATGGGAGCTTCTGATAAGAACATGGAAGTAGGCATCCTTGAGGTCCAGAGACGCCAGCCAGTCCCCTGGCCTTAGAGAGGGTAGAATAATTCCCAGAGTCACCATTTTGAATTTTGGTTTTAAAAGGTGCTTGTTTAGGTATCTGAGATCCAGGATGGGCCGCCATTTTCCTGTCTTTTTGGGGTAAGGAAGTACCTGGAGTACAACCTTTGCCCTGGTGTAGGTGGAACCCTTTCCACAGCTCTGAGAGCCAGGAGGGTAGAAACTTCTGCCTCTAGGGCAAGTGCTCTGATGGATTTGCAGGTGGAAGGACCTGGTTCTCATCTCGGAAATTTTTGAAGCTGAGAATCAGTCCCTGGTTTACTACTTCCAGGACCCACTTGTCTGATGTTAAAGACTTCCAGTCCTGGACAAAGTAAGCCAGCCTGCCCCTACAGGTAGTACAGAATCGACCCTGGCCACCCCATCAGGGTGCCTGCTTGGCAGGGGCTTTAGGCTGAGGGTGGAAGCAGGTCTGCTTGTACCCCATCTGCCTCTCCTTCTAAAGAACCCCCTCTGGGCATAAGCTGAAGAGGAGGCCTGGGCTTGGTGAAAAGGCCTGCCCCTGCCCCTGGAAGGCTGCCCTTGAGGAGTGGCCTGCCTTTCCTTGGCCTGTGCACTCCTATAGGTGGTCCTATACTCATCCATTTTCATGTAATTCTCTGTCTGCTCCCCAAACAGAGAGTTACCCACAACAGAAAAATCCATGGCCTTAGTCTGGGTATCCCGACAGGCTAGTACATCTGAGCCAAGCCATCCTGAGAAGAGCCACAGATGTAGCCATGACTCTTGATGACACATCATTAGAGTCCACTGCAGCATGAAATTGCACCTTAGATGCCTCAATACCATCAGCAGCCACCTGCTCCAGCTCCTTGGCAAGCTGGCCAGGGACCTGCTTTGCTAGAGCCATACACAGTGTCCCATCTGGTTTCTGGTACATATAATTTGCCTGTCTGAGTCCCAAGGATGCTGCCATGTACTGTTTCTTTGCCATGGCATCAATCCTCCTGGAGTCCTTGTCAGGGGGTGAAGCCAAGGAATATTTGCTTGTCACAGGCTGCAGCCTGCACTACCCCAACATGGCTGCATTGTTGTGTAAGGAACTCCATATCAGAGCCTGACAATGTGTGCCTCTTGTCCATTCTTTTATCCACAGGAGGTATAGTGTGAGGAGTTTTAGAATTTTACTGTCCGCTTCCCAAAAGATTTATGCAAAGGAATAGACAGTCTCTAGACTCTGGGATATCCATCATTTCTACATAGTCAGGCTCTTCTTGATCATCCACAGCTTCCTCCATAGGGAGCTGGAGGGTTTCAGCCACTTTTTTTAAAACATAAAATGAGAAGGGACTCAGAAAGCCTAGGGGAGACACTCCTGAAGGTCTGTCTGGGGAGATGTCCGTTCAATGGGCACATCCAGACTTTCAAATCCACATTCACTCTCCTCATACTCCTCTTCCCTCCTCCGTTCATAAAATTCTCTAAATCATACTCTTAAACGTGGGAACCGATCAACCAGATGCTTACCTGATGGTGCCTGTTCGCCGGAACTGGGAAAGCGATTGGACAATTTTAATCGCTTGGCTATTTCTTCAGCGGTTGAGAGGGAAGTTTTGGCTCCACACCTGCTGATTTTCTAGTCCTTTTTGTTGAACTGACTCCTCCAAGTCGGCTCTCCTTTGCCCGAGGAAGTCTCGCCTCTGGTCAGAGGGCAATTCCTCCGTTCGGTTTCAACCGAACCGTGCCAGCCATCCGTTCAGCTGGACTTTGGCCTCTTCCTTCCTGAGCCTACCAACTCTTTTTTCCAGGGTAGCTGCAGGAAAATTTTACAAATCTGGTAGTCTGCATTGAGGTGGTCAAACCCCAGACAATAAACACAGGTGGTGTGGGGGTCAGCCTTAGCAAAGACTTCCCCACAGACACTGCAGTGTTGAAACCCAGTGGCCGGTTTTTCTTTTGGGTTTCTCAGACAGTGCCAGTCTAACCAAAACTTGCCCGTTGGCAACCGCTAAGAAGACTCTCTTATCGTTCCCAACCGTAAACACGGTCGGAAAAATCAATGAAACTGCTTTTTTAGAACCGATAAGAACCGGAACCGCACTCTAAAAGACAGATTAATGTATTTAAAACAACCTGATCGGTTCAAACCAAACCAATAAACCGCTTACAAGTTCCACACAGAAAGTAAATGTAAAACCTATCTAGTACTTACAAATACCACAGACAGAGCTTGAACCAACTGTTCTTGGTTTAAATTCAGTTAAAAAGCCGAAAAATTAATACTTTAACAAAATGAACCGATAGAAGGAGAAATCTCCGGAGCGACTGTTCAGTGAGGCGGAGTAAGAACATGACAGTCTGAGTTTGAAGAACAACAGACAGAGTTTTCAACCGAGCTTGAGTTTCAAAGTTCCATGCCTGGCATGGAAAGTTAACTCTTTCACCTCCGGAGCAGTTCAAGGTTGGGACTCACTGCATATGTCATAATATAGCAAGACTTCATGTTGTTTGAAAGGACAGAATACCTGTGGGGCCTACCAACTGTCTGATAAAATATATATTGTGTGGGATCCAGGTTCTAAGTGCAATCCTCAATGTTTTGGACTAAGAAGTGTTCAGAGGCCAAATGTCTCAGGTAGAGTAGTTCTGTGTGGAGAGTAGAGTATCCATTGTATGTAGCCAGTGTCTATAGGTTCTGCTAAAAAGGGGTGTTGATTCAGAGGAAGGCAGCAGGGAGAGTTTCCAAATGTCTGAGGGCTATTTCTTTAGGGGCCATTAGTTATTGTTCTGTTTCCATGGGGACTGATAAGCACTAGATAAATGATAGAGCAGGAATCAAATCTGTGTGGCTGTCGATACAAAGCTAGGTCTGAGGTTTAACAACCCCTTCGATTTGGGGAGTTGTAATGAAGTGAATTTGATTCTGGTGGTTTGCCTCCCATATAAAATGGGAAATCATCTTATTCCAGGATTGGAAATATACTTTAGAGGGGGAAATTGGGAGTGTCTGTATGAAAATAAGTAATCTGGGAAGTATGTTCTGTTGAATGGTTTCAATGTGGTTTAAAAACCTAGAGGTAACCGTGTCCAGCATGATAAATCCATATTTATTTGTTGAGTAATGGACTTGTAGTTTGCCATTTCCAAATGAAGCAAGTCGATATAAGCTAGATTCCCAAGTATCTCATTGTAATTCTTTTCCATCGAAATAGGTAATTATTTTTATTTTCGGAGAGGGGTATAGAAAAGGTCAAGACTTCTGTTTTGAATTATTTAGTTTATAATCTGCCAATTGTCCGAATAATTCTATCAGTCGCCAGACGGTGGGTATGGAAGTCTCCAGCTCTGTTAATGTTAACAGTATGTCAGTCCTGTAAAGATTTATTTTATGTTGGGCTCCTCCAATTACCTCTCCCTGTACTGTGGGAATGTTTTGAATTGTTATGGCTAGGGGTTCAAGGTATAGGGCAAACAATAGAGGGGATAAGGGGCAGCCTTGTCAAGTCTCTCGGATAGAGGAAAAGGTTCTGAAAGAGATCCATCCAGTTTAAGGTATGCTTGGAGGAATTTGTATAAATTTTAATTTGTTGAATGAATTCATCTGGTAGTTCAGTGTCCGAGAGTGGCCCACAGGAATTGCCAACAGACCCTATCAAATGCCTTTTCGCATCTAAGCCGAGAAGGGTCAAGGGTAAGTGGTTTCTAGTGGCACATTCTATCAACAAGGTGACATGGCAAACGGCATAGTGCGCTTTGTCTTTTCTAATAAAGCCCACCTGGTCTCCTGCAACTAGATGAGGAAGTAAGATATCTAGTCTGTGGGCCATTATAAACAAAGATTTTATAGTCACAGTTTAATTTAGAAATAGGGCGATATGAGACTGGGTGTCAGGGGTCATTTGGGGATAGTTGAAATCTCAGCATATTGCCAAGAGAGGAGGTGGTCATCCCTGTCGATTTCTATAGTGGCTTCTAGTGGGAGGGAAGAAGTAAATTGTGGAAGTTTTATAGAATTCCATGGGTAGCCATCAGGGCCTGAGGCTTTTAAGGGCCCTGAGGGAGTGATTGTAGCAAGCACCTCTTCTTTTGTGACAGGGGCTATAAGAGACCGAACCTGTCGCTCTGACAATTTAGGAATTGAAGTTTTGAGAGGTAGCTATATATTTGCTGGACAAGAGGGGTAGTATCCTCTGTGTATAGGGATTTATAATAGCGGTCATAGCCCGCCTTTATAGCTTGAGGGTGGTGTAGGTGCCCTGTTGTGGGATCAAATAAATGAGTCACCATGGTATAGGTCCAGGCTCCTCTCAATCTTTGGCCAGGTTTCTTGCTCCCTAACCCCCCAAATAGGAATTAAGCTTGAGATAAAGTAGCTGCTGCTCTATCCTGAGATCCATAATCTTTGGATTTTTGTTTGATCATTTGCATTTTGGGGAGTATGGAAGTATCCCGTGTGAGACGTTATTGGAGGGTATTTCTTTTTGAAGGTTGGAAAGAGTTTGTTCTCAAGTTCTTTTTATGGGATGCAAATTTTACAATTGTATTAGATGCATCGCCACCTGTATTTTCTAGCTAGAATTCATGGTACCGAGGTCTTAATCAGATTTTGAATTCAGGATCCTAAAGGGCATTAAGTTTAGGCACCAAAATGATCTACCTCTGGGTTTACCCAGACTGAATTCTGCATAGACTGATCTGTGGTCAGAAAGAAAGGTAGCCCCATAATGTATATCCTGGACTGACTCCAGGTGCTCTGTGGAGCAGAAGAAGTAGTTCAATCTGAGAGACTGTGGGTTTCAGTGATTAAAATGTGAATGCTTCAGTCTTTGGGAAAAATGCCTCCATAGTTCAATAAAATCCAAGCTGGGAATGTCCCATGAGTATTTTTGGAAAGGCATAGATCTGTGTTTAGCCAGGGTCTGCATCCAATTCTGGGTGGAGGTGACATTAAAATCTACTCCTATGATCGCTTGCCCTGCTGAACAGATAAGAAATCATCTAGGAATGTTTTAACCAATGTGGTTGGGGAGCCAGGGAGCAAATATACTGAGGCCAGGATCACTGGTGAATAGAGCTACCCTGAGGCTATGATATACCGGCCTTCCTTGTCTGCTATTTGCTTGTGTAACAAGACGGGGACTCTCGGGTATCAGAATTGCAGTACCCTCTCCTCCGGCCAGAGCCGTGGGAGGAGGAGAAAGCACACCCTGGAATCCAAACTTTCAAATTTGCATGCTCCAACTACGAGAGATGTGTTCTCTTGCAGATGGATTAAATCAGGTTTTCCTACTTTTAAGAATTGTATTAACCTTGACCTCTTTACAGGATTATGAATTCCATTTATATTTAGAGATAGGACTATAGTTTGATTAGTCATGGTAGTGATTTAACATAGTGCTGGATAAGACATGCAGTCCCCACCCCAGGGAAGGAAATCAGGGGTATAAACAAAGTATTAGAAGGTATCAAAGTACAAGGAAAACACATTTCTTGGGAAGTATACAGAACTGAGATCTGGTAGAATGGTCTGTTAGAAACATATCTCAATAGTTTGCCTAGCATGCTGGTATCATAAAGTGTTTCAGGGAATTTAGGATCTTGAAAGTAAAAGCCTTTGTCTAGGAAGTGCAATTTAAAATACAGCACAGAAACAATCTCCTGAAAATTTTTGTAGCCTGAATAAACAGGAACCTTAAACTAAGCATGGCCAACAGGGCCTTAACTAAACTTTTAACTTACAAAAGTTAGTAAAGTCCGTAGTTATAGTATGTGTATACAGTTTTATATCACTTAACATCTCAAACGGTAGCATATTTTAATTTAACCAAAAAGCAGGGAGTGAATTCCAAGGTGGGGGTGAACAACAGAGCTCTCCCTGAGGTGCCCAATACATTTAGGGTCATCCTACCCAAACGCTCAGGATGGGGAGTATGTCCAGGATATCCTTGTTCCTGTCCCTGGAGGTTGAAAAACCTCAAAGCAAAAAGATCATGGACGGTAAATGAAGCATGGCGGTAGGAGTTAAAAAGAAAAAGGCAGTGGGTTCGAAGTTATGGTATTCATTTGAGTACACTACATTTTCTCCTGTTCTCCAGGAACTAAACATGCTTGCATATTCAACCAATTGCCTGCAAATATTAATTACTGTAGATCATAGGGAAGATCTACCGTGCTAAGTTTATCAGTGTGCTACTTCCCCAAGGTTCCTCACTGAGCAAAGATCATTAATGATTGAGAAAAGTCCCTTTATACTGTCTGGAACTAGTCTCTTTTTTGTCTGCTGAGACGCTTGAGGGTCAGTAGAATATTGCTCTTCTAGGTGTCAGGGGTGATTTTTCACCTTTTGTAGTGTGGTCAAGTCTTGGCTCTCCTACACGCAGGTGGTGCCAGTCAGGGGAGGAACAGGACAGGAAAAAGAGGAGGGGTAATGGCAGTCGATAACCCAGTCTGACACATGGCCTTGTAAATCCAGTTACAGAGGGTGTGATTTTAAAGTAAGCAGAATGGGCCTAGAGTCAGACTGGTTGCAGCCGCTAAGGAGAAAGTTTGTTTCTCCTACCCCCCCAAGCTAGCCCATCTGCAATGACTACATAGAAGAAAAATGTTAATCTTTATAGGAATCTTCAGGTTGCTTGAATGTTATCGCTCACGATAGGTCTTCAGTCATTGCTTGAGATCTAGAAGGGTTTTCTTGCTTCATTCTGAATTTGGGGAGCCTTTGACCGGTGTTTGCCATCTGGGAGCTCAAGTGTCTCTAGGAGCGTTGTGGACGCTCTGCCTGGAAAGGTAAATCCTTTGGTGATGAAGTCTTCCTTGGCCTCCTGTGCTGTACTGTATTCTTTTCTCCTCCCTCCAGTAAACTGACTACTAGTTTGGCTGGATATGGAGTAGTGAATTTCACACTTTAGCCTTTTTAGGTTTGATAGGAGCAGAGATATGCTCCCACGAGCCTCATGGTTTTCAAGCATAATTGTGATCGATACAGAATTGTTGTTGTACATAAAATCTTCTGTTTACACCAGTCCATAGTTAGCAGTTGCTCTTTACACCATAGCTTTGAAAACAAGCGATAATGGATCTGGGAGTGGCATCGGGCGTGTTAGGGCTTGGGCGCAAGGGCTCGTGCACCTGTTCCAGATCAATGGCCATGTCCCTGGGGAGTTCCGCAGTGTGTAGGAGGGTCGGATGAAATCTTTTACATTGTTCCTTCTGAGGACTCAGGGATGTAAATTTGAATATTTTTACGCAAGACAGTTTTCAGCATCCCTTGTCGTTTTCTAGGAGTTCTTGTTGGGTTTGTATCTGTTGTATGAGGTTCTCCAGCTCATCCACTTGGTTTTCTGTGGCCATAACTTGTAATTTGGTGTCATCGGCCTTTGTTCCAGCTGCATTATATCTTTTCTCATTTCTCCAGAAAGCTGTTTCACTTCAGCGAATGGAGCAAAGTTCATTATATATATTGTCCAGTTTTATTTTTTTGTTTTATTTTAAGGAGTGCGGCCTGAGGGTGGCTGGTTCTTGTGGAGGGTGCATCCATTTGTTCAGGCCCGTTCAGTGTCAGACTGTTCAGAAGAAAATTCTCGGTCATTTTGTGGAATGCTTAACAGGTATGTGGTCATTGGGTTTATTACCCTCGGCATTGCAAATATTCGCTCTTTTGTTTGCTCTTATGAAGCGAGAGGTTATTTTATTCTGAGCGGTACGGAGTTTGTCTCTAGCGGCTATCACCTTGTAGGGGAACCGAAGTCCACCCTTATTTAATTAGGTTCTGTGACTCATATAGGCCTTTGGCTATCAGACTCTTATTTATCCTATGATCCAATGGTCCACAGCCTCCTTACAAAATTGACCAGCTGCAACCTACCATGCTCTAACTCCAACCGGATGTCCTAGTTGTTCCTGAATCCTGGCTCTCCTCAAGGTTTAGGGTTCTGCAGTGGCTATTCGGGCTACTCCTTAGACAAGCAGAATCCTTGAGAGGGTGGTGGGTAATGCTATTTTATCTTTCCAACAGCAACCAGTCTGCCTGTGCTTACTGTCCCTTTCCTCCTCCTATGAGCTGCCCTCCTTCAACTCTCCTCCCTCTCTGTTCCCATCTTTACTGCCTGGGTTTACCGTTGCCCTGGTATGTTCCCTACTTTGGTTACTGAGCTCCTTTCTCATCTGTTCCCATTCCTCCATAAGGTGACTTGCTCATCCCTGCACTTTAGTATAAACTAGCTCTCCCCTCTGCAAATAAATTCTTACAAAATGCAAAATCCTCCAACTGTCTCAGTTAAAACCTTCAATTGCCTCTCAACTGATTTCTGACCCCACATGTAAATTTTTCAACTTTAAACCACTATCTCTTGAACTGGGTCCTCTCATCTCATCCACCATATAGAGGATGCAGTATCCTTCATGATGCCCTCAGTTACCATCATATGGTTTACTGTGCACAAGATTCATCACCCCAACCCCCCACCTTAAATTCACTTATCTCAGGTCCTTAGGCCACTGGACTTGTCCTCTCCTAGCTGACCTATGGGCATCTGACTGGTCCCCATCTCTGTGCAACCATAATATTAATTATGCCCTCCAATCCTTCCGACCAAATTTATGGCTGTATGGGATCTCTATGCACCCTGAGGAAAACCCAGCATACCTGGCTCCCACCTTCCCTGGACATCAGCTGAATTGTTAGCTTGTCTCCATACCACAGACCTTGCCTGAAGATCCTACAAGACAAGACCACTGGCTCACCAGCTGCTTTGGCATATTATCAGCACTCTCGCAACACCTGTACCAATGCCACCAGGCTTGCCAAGTTCAAGTATGTTGCATCTACACCCAGAAAATATCACAATGTTAATCAACCTCCAAGCCTGGAAGGTTATCCATTCTTTTCCCTTCCAACCCAGTCACTCTCCCATTCTCAAGGTTGGTGACTCCTTTATCTCTGACCTCTTCTGTTGCTCTTCCTTTAGCTCAAACTTCATAATTTGTGCTCACCATCTCTTTCTTGCCCACCTCCCTCCAGTTTTCCCTTCACTCTTTCTCCAGCCTCCTTATAGCTTCCTTAAGGCCCTGCTTGCCTAACCCTCACAAGGGAGGCAGCTCTGAAGGTCTGTATCCTCAGCTCCTGCTTGTCTCACAGCTCCTGCCTTTGGTATGCCTATTACCCAACTCCTTAATCTCTGATTTTCCTCTGCCATGGTCCCTAAGCCTGGAAAGGCTGCTGTCATCTCCCTCCCTAAAAGTTGGTGATCCTTCATCTCATGGTAACTTCTGTCCTACCTCTCTACTTCCCACTCTGGCATGCTACAGGAGACATCTTGTTCTGTCACAGTCCTTTTTCACTGTTCCTCCACCTCCTTCACCCCTTCCCCAGTCTGGTTTCAGGAAATTTCACTCCACTTCCACCTCCCTACTGGCTTACTGACTTCATCATTTCAGGTATGGCTCAGGTCAGACCACCTTTGTTATCTTTTTCACTTTGGTTAAACCTTTGACAGTGGGGCATATCCTCCTTCTGGACAAGCTTCACACACCAGGCCTCTGCCTCCTCAGTCAGGTAATTCTGCTCCTACCCTGACAGCAGGTCACAAGCTGTCCAGATCAGAAGCTCCTCATTCCACCCCCACTCTCCATCTATTCAGGCATCTCTCAAGGGTCTGTCCTAAGCCCCAGTTGTTTTTCCATACAAAACACAGAAATTGACAGCTGATAAGGATCACTTGGGCCCGCCCTAGTCTGCCCATTTCGCCTACCTACTGTAATACCAAAGACCCTACCTGATCTCTGGCTTTGCCCTCCTTCCCTGATCCATGTATTCTTGAATCCCATTACAGTTTTTGCCACCACTACCTCCGCTTGGGAGGCTGTTCCAGACATCCACCACTCTTTTCTGTGAAGAAGTACTTTCACATTCCCCCTCCCTGAGTCTCGTCCCTCCAGCTTCATAGCATGCCCCTTGTTTTTGAGCATCTTTTTTCTGAAAATTCATTTTCCTGAATGACCTCCCTCTGCCAGTTCCCTTGTGTTCATTCATATGCATGCTGATGATATAGTGTTCTTTCAATCTGGCTCCTCTTCCCATGACCTTACTACCTAGCTACAGTTATATTTTGGCAGTGTTCAGCACAGGTTCCAGTCAAACCAACTGTCCGTCGATGCCAAAAACAGTTTCCATGTCATTCGGCACCTGGGAGAAGCTTCCTCAACTCCCTCCCATTGTTCTACGCCCTTGATGCTGCTGGACTGAGGATGTACCTTCCTTTTAAGCACCTTGGAGTCTGGCTGGACTGTTAGGTTGATTTATGGCCCAGTATCCTGCTTCCTGCCCACTGCAGATTGTTTTAACATGTTTCTGCTTTTTTTTTTATTTTTACTATGGTGACATAGTTTACAGTGGAGCTCCCAATTCCTCCCTTGCTAGACTAGATCCCTTTTCACCTTTTTCTCATTTTGCCTTAGACTGTCCCCCTCATACCCACCACTGCTCACCTACTCACTCTCCCTCTCCTGTTGCCAGGCACCTTTCTATTGTGCCTCCTTTATTTCCAAATTCTGGTTTGGTTCACTTCCTTCTGTCTTATGTCCCTTCTATCCTCTCCTCTCCTTCCTCCTATCCTCTCCACAGCAATGTTTCCCATTCCTTTCTATTCCATCCAGAAAATCTACTGCTGGTGAAGCTGCCTTCACTTATAGCTTTCATAAACTTTGGTCCACCCATCTCCTGTCATTATTCTGCATCTTCTCCTTTCTCCCCCTAGTCCCTTCTTAGTAGCTTTTCTACTCCCACCTACAATGTTCTTGACCCTACCTTATCTGATCTCTTTCCCCATATTCATATTGCCCCACTTGAGGAGGTAATTTTCCCTTGACTATCCAAGCAAAATTTTATCTGCCGCTTGTACATTTTTGTACTGTTTTGCCTTTCACTGCTTAAGAGTATGCGCCTTTGATGTACTATTTTACTTGTAAAGATTGTTTTTGGAATGCTGTTAATTGCTATTTATTTTTCTCCTTTCCTACCATTTTCCACCCTCTCCTCCAGGATGCATCTGAAAATAATCAGTTACAGTTCAGTATGTCTTTCCTGGCAAAATGTTTTAAATAAATAAACAAGTGTGCAACTCCTAACTTACTGGAGCCTGATCATGATCACTCAAACACATCAACACAGATGTACAGTTTGCACTGCCATAGCAATGACACAAGACTGTGGTCACCTGACAGGAGTCAAAATTGGCTCTGACCCTCCAGCCAAGGACTGGTAGAGATTTTAATTGGGCTAGTGAAAATTAATTTGCCCCGCTGGCATGTAGTGGAGGAGGTAAACATTCAATGAATACATCAACTGGGCCACAGAAATGTCCAGAGGAAAAGCTTTTGTCCCCAATCACTAGCTCTGCTGGCTAATGGTTTCAAAAGTTAACTCTGACTCCTAGCTGACTCTCATGAGTAGCTCGGATGGGATCTGGCAGTTCTGCCTCTGGTCTTGGTCAAGAGTCCATCACATGGGGACGATTATCCTATAGAACAGAAAACTCCTACTAGAGTCCGTGATAATTATTTGCCTATCAAAGGATGGAATGATCTGGTGCAACATCATCATGTGAAACTCTGAACTAGTTCAGGACTCTCTGGTGGACAACAGGGCACCAGACCCCACATCTGTTTCAGTACCACAAAGCACCATGACACAAACCTCCTGCTGAGATCAGTTTTCAGGAAAAGGCTTTATGGTATGCCACTTAAGAAGCTGATAACCTTGCTCTGAAGTGGAACTCCAACAATGCTCAAAACTGACAAAGGGCAGTTCCAAATTCCAGAGACAATCCCAATCCCAGTACCTCCAGGACCTACTTATCCGAAATAATAGCAGGCCACTGTGGCAGAAGTGGAAGTCAGCCTCGACTAAAAGCTGAAGCAAGGCTCACTATGGAGGAAATGAGGTCCTCATTCAGCCACCTTGCCCTTGAAAGCAGCCCAGAGGAGAGGCCTCAGAAGGAACCACCCTTCCATCCAAACATTCTCCATGGCCTCCCAATCCATTGAAGAACTTGGTTGGGTAGTTGCTGCGTTGGGGCTGGGGACCAATGTCACTGAATTCAGGTCAGAGTGGACTTATTGATATGCACAAGATGATATTCAATCCTTGGCCCAAAGAGATCTGTCCCTGTAAAGGCAACTTACCACCCACTGCCGGAGTGAAAGGTGAAATCCACAACCAGGTCCATCTGGGTATGGACACTACTGGGGACACCAGTTGGGCCAACGTGTTCTGCAGATGCCTCGGCAAATGCAACTGAAGCATGGTCGCTAGTCAGCCTTAGATCACACATCTTGTGTAGATCTTGCCGACTTTCTTAAAGGAGCAGTTGGTGAGGTCAGAGAGCCTACAGAAGAGCTCATGGTTATAACAAGCCATCAAGTCCGTAGCTGGCCTGGCAGATGCCCATGGATGCTGCTGTGTAGCCCTTACAGCCAAGGTGGTCCTGCCTTTTGAACTCTGTGTCCAGTGGCTTGTCTCACTCCGCCTGCACTTTCGCTTTGTAGAATATCAGAAGCTGCTAATAGTCACTCCAGTGATAGATGCTCACAGAAGCCAGACAGCTGGCCCATGTAGCCACATTCTAGGGGTCCATATGGTGAGACCAAGCAGGAGGCTGGGTGCTGTCAGATGCTATGCACCAGGCCCAGAATGGCAAGGGTAGATAATGGAAGGGTATACTGGTGGAGAGTCATGTTCCAGACTGTCCAGTAGTGAGTAGGTCTCCTTCTCCTGGGCCTTCTACAATGGAGTGTCAAAAGCCACAGATAGTACTCCACGGAGGACTTGTCCTCTACAGGGAGCATATTTGTTGGATGAATATGCTACCGATGACTTGAATCATCTGGATGGAAGACACATCCATATCCAAACCCAGAAGAGGCGGTCAACTGCCGATACAGGTATGGATGTACTCTCTGTTGAGGTATCCACCTAAGACCAGAGATGATGAATCCAGACTAGGACCTGAGTCCTTGGTTGAGCATCCTTTGCTCGATGTGGAAATGGGGGCTTGCCTGTAAATGTTGCTGTGGCATGTTCAGCAAAGCAAGAAGTGAAGACACGGAATGCATGGAGGAAAGGAAGGGCAGCCAAATCCAGGTCAGGTCCACTGGCATCGCTGGCTGACCTCAACCTCTGAGCAAATGCTCAGTAGGCTAAGTGCTGCCAGCCTGCATCTGCCATGGGATCGAGGTCACTAGTGGGAGCCAGAAGATGAAGAACTCAACAGTGATGATGGCATTGCTCTCAAGAGTGGGATCGAAAGCACAACTGTCATCTCAAACACCAACTCAAGAATCTATGCAGCATCAGATCCTCTGAGACTGGATACCACAAAGGAGAGATCCTGGGTACTGCAGCACAGGAGGCTGCTCAGGGTTGGGCTGACTGCCAGGTGAACCAGCGGAGAGGCTGACTCGGAGTTCAGCTTGACATGAGACACCCTGCCTAAGATAAACTGCAGTCAGCACTGGGGTCTAAGACAAAGAATCTTCTCACTTGATGTACTCATCATCTTTGACTGTTTGATCCTCTGACAGACCAGCTGCCCAATGATCCTCTGACAGACCAGCTGCCCAAACATGAGTTCTGTGGGCAGACTTGATGGGTTTTATGGGTGGCATGACCTACCTCACATGCAACCAACCACACAGACCCTCCGCAAGGAAGTGTGCAAATGGGTCACCCACACACGGCAAAATAAATCGGGTGAGGAAAAGTGGTCAGAAGAAAGCAGACAACAGCAAGGTGCATGATAGGCAATTGCGCTTGCACACCGCACCATATGCTGTCTCCATTGCAGGGGGCTTCCCCACGCACGCCCACACACCTGTTAACTCCACACTGCACACAATGGAGAGGACAGTCAGTTAGGGCCTCATGTTCCTGATGCCCTAGTTACTGGCACGCCTCAATCCCATAGCGTGATAACACATTCGCCTAATGGCTTAACCTACATTCCCTGCTGTCTTTCCCATGCCCAACTGACACTATACGGTGTGCAAACTGCCCTCGACAGAGAACAGTCCCAAGATCGAATCAACTGTTGTGCTTTTGGCATCAAATGGAGATTCAGCTTTGAAGGAGTGGACAGACAGAAAATATTTTTATGTATGCCCTTTGTCGTCATGAGGAGTTGGGGACAGCCAATATGTACACCTCTTCCACTGACAGAAGCTCCAGGACAGGAACATCCCTTGGTTGGCCCCTCTGCTTCCTAGGCCCGCAAACTGCATTACAAATCCCACAGCCGCAAAAAGGCATACAAATTTTCGCTTGGTTCAGCGTGACACAACCACAGCCAGTGCTTGTCAAGCAACTGTGGGTGTATGGCCGGGCACCAGATGCAATGCTCCACATCATGAGCAACATCCAGACAGCACAGCAGGCATTGTGTCCACTGATCACGGACATTTAGTGTGCACAACTTGCGCCTTGAACCCAGGCTGCTTCTTTTGTTCCATAAGAAGATCAATGAGAGCAGGAAAGCCAACAGTGAGGCGAGTCGAAACTGAAGAAGTATTTCTGAAAAACTGCTGAAAAGTCTAAGCACTAGCAGAATCCTAATTTACTAGCAGAAGCTGTAAAGAGGAGATCTGTTCTTTCTTTCAGAAGAAGAAAAGATCAGAGTGCAAAGGCAGGCACAGCAGGAGAACTACATGACTGGGTGGTAGGAGGAGTGAAGTTTTAAGACTGGTCCAGTGCTTGAGCATGCTCAGTGGAAGACTGCCCATGTATGGGTAGTGAACATAGAAACACAGAATCTGACAGCAGATGAGGACCGCTTGGCCCACCCAGTCTGCCCAGAATCTAGGTAGTCTGAAATTAAGATTTTTAAACAGCAAACAAGCTCACAGAACATGCCTGGTCTTTATAGTGGTGGGGTGAGGGGAAGACCAACAAGTATCAGCAAGCACTGGTGGAGGGAGGGAAGGAGTTGAAAACACAGGTTACTCACCTGTAACAGTAGTTCTAGGAGTGCTTTATGTTCATGTTCATCCAAACGTCTTGGCAGTGTCCTTTCCCTTTAAGATCAGCCAGAAGTCTTTCAGCTGACTCCTCCCACCCATCTGGGTGGTATATCCCGGCTCCACCCCATGACGCCCAGATCTTGCCCGCTGGAAGCAGTGGATGGCGCCAAAGCCGGAAAGGTCGGTGGGTCTGTGGATGAACAACATATACCATTCCTAGAACAACTGTTACAGGTGAGTAACCTGCATTTCTAAGGATGTGGATATGTTGGGTTCTATCCACACATCTTGGCAGACTCCTAGCAGTCTCTCCAGGAGGAAGGAGGCAAGGTGCATGCCCCCACTTAGGGAACAGAGATTGAGAACTGAGGCCCCAAAACCAGCATCCCGCATGACTCTAGGTCGATGTGGTAGTAAATGAAGGTGTTTGCTGACTTTCTAGGTAGCAGCCCTGCAGATTTCCTGGATAGGGATGTCCCTAGAAGCAGCCACCATCACAGCAGTGTGGCGAGTGGAATGAGCCCATAGCACTCGGGAGGCTCCACACTTACCAACCTATAGCAGAGATTAATGCAGGATGTAATCAATCTGCCAATCATCTGCTTAGCTGCAGGTCTGCCAGGTGCGGCTTCAGCGTGGGTGACAAACAGCTGGTGAACCTCTCTCTGAATTCCAGCCGTGCGCTCTTAGAGTAAAGTAAGCAGACTTGCCTCAGGTCCAAAGTATGGAGCCTGTATTCAGTATCCCAGGTGTGATTGGGGTAGAACACTGAAGAGTCATCACCTGGTTCAGGTGGAATTCAGACAACCTTCGGAAGGAACTTTAGGGTTGTGGCACAGGACAACCTTGTCCCTATGGAAGACCAGATAAGGAGACCCGACTGAGAGTGCCTGGAGCTCCCCAATCCTTATGGCTGATGTGATAGCCACTAAGAAGGTGGTCTTCCGACAAATGTGACATCTGCACTTACGGACGGTTCTAATGGCTTGTCCATGAGCTTTGCAATACCAGCAGCAGATCCCACAGTGGTGGTGGTGGCAGTGGTGTTCACGCACTGGAGAGGAAATGTGATTGAGGCATTTGAGAAAGCACCAGACCACCTTCTCCTGCACCACCGACTGCTGACTGGCCCTTGCCCGGTAAGCAGAGATGGCAGCCAGGTGCACCTTAAGGGTCGCCGACGGAAGTCCTCCTTTGAGAGAGACCATAGGTAATCTAGGATGCCAGCCACTGGACAGGTTAAAGGGTCCAACCCTTTGCCCTGAAACCAAATGAAGAATCTCTTCAATTTGAAGTAATAGCACTTCCGGTTGATTCCTTCCTAGATGCCCTCAACAACAGTGAGTACATCTTTGAGACCCAAAGCCTGGCATCTCTAGCCACTCAGAAACCAGGCTGTCAAGTGCAGACTGAAGGTCCAGGTGGAGTACCTTCCACTGACTGATGGAAAGCAGGTCCAGGCGTGCTGGAAGACGCCTCGAGAGCCAGATGCTGAGGAGATCAGGGTACCAGAGCTGGTGGGGCTAGTATGAGCCAACAGGGATCACCTGTGCCTCTCCTTCCTGACCTTGAGAGCAACTTGTGGATCAAGGGATGTGGAAGGGAAGGCATAAAAGAGGCCTGGTGTCCACAGCATTGAGAAGGCATCCCCTGCAGCGAGCCCTGCTGATGGGGTGGCACAGAACAATCTCAGCTTATGCTCTCCCTGGAGGCGAACAGGTCCACCTATGGGGTGCCCCACTGGGAGAGAACAAGCTGTGTACTACCTCTGGATGGAGAGCCCACTCGCTGAGGGTGAACTGTCAGCTGACTGGAGGCTCCTGCCATATGAATGGTGAGGAGATCTGCTTCCAGTCAGTGCATGAGGGTCCAGATGCAGACAGCTTCCCAGCACAGAGGTAGAGGGAGGCGTCCCCACCTTGTTTGTTGAGACGGTAAATGGTCGGGGTGTTGTCCATCTGGACCTGAACTACTTGACCCCAAATGAACAGGAGCAAAGGCAGTCGGCACCAGCCAGACTGCTCAGAACTCCAGCAGGCTAATGTGGCATCGGGACTCCTTGGGAGTCCAGAGCCGGTGGACTCTGTGTTCCATGGGGACAACCCCAGCCCATGAGAGAGGCATTGGTCATCAAGATGACAGTCGGCTTGGGCGGACAACGAGATACCTTCCTTCAGATGCTCCAGGACGGTCCACCATTGGACAGAGTCCCATATCTTCTGGGTCACAGTGACCAGCTGGTCAAATGACATAGATGCTGCATCCACTGGCTGTCCAGCTTCCACTGTAGGGGTGTATATGCCACTGGGCCCATCAGATCACGGAGGTACAGGCCACCATGTAGCCCAGAAGTTGCAGGAAGTCCCGGCAGGGCGCAAGTGCCCAACCAGAAATGATCGGGCAAAGGAGACGAGAACCTCCACCCGTCCACCGGAGCCTGGCTCTGGCTTGGCAAGAGTCAAGCTCTGCCCCAATGCAGCAAATCACCTGCGAGGGCGCTGAGTTTCAACTTGGCCTCATTAACTAGGGAGGCCAAGGTTGATGCAGGTCTAGAGGGCCAGATCCCTGGACCGCCCACCTCCTGCTTGAGGGACCTGCTATACGCAATCGTCCAGGTAGGGGTACACTTACACTTGACCCCTTGATGCTGAAGATTGGCAGCCACCACTGCAATGCATTTGGTAAAGACCCTGCAGGACAATGACAAGCTGAACGGCATGGCTTGAAACTTGTAGAGGGATCCCTCGCCTCAGAAGCGGAGGAACCCTTCGATGGAATGGACGGATCAGGACGGAAAGAATGTCCTGAAGAGCCAGGGAGCAAAACCACATATTTTACTCAAGAGATGGCATGATCTGAGACATAGTTACCAACCTAAAGGTGCGAGACCTGAGAAACTTGTTCAAGTGGTGCAGATCTAGAATGAGGCAACAGCACCCCATCTGTTTCAGGACCAGGAAGTACTGGGAAACAAAACCTGGGCTGACAGGGGATCCGCGACTCTGACCACTACCTCCATGTGGAGGACTTGGAGGATGTCATCTCGGAGAGCTGACTGAGTGTCCAAGATACCTTCTCCTTTCATGGGGAACAGGCTTGGCTTGGTGGGTACTGCTTGAATTCCAGAGGCAGACCCTTGGCTGACCACTTCCAGAACCCACCTATCCATGGTAACAGCAGACCAGGTGGAAAGGAAGTGGTGGAGCCGGCCCCGTGGGAGGACCCAGAGGAGGTGCGATGGGCATGGGGTGGTCACCTCCATCCCGCCACTGTGCAGGCTTGGAGGAGAAGGATCTGGCCAAGGGGCTGCCAGGACCCTTATCTCCGGGCTTACAGGCCACTGAAGCCCGACTTAGACCGAAGGTACCAAGACTGAGCCTGCTGCTGCTGCCAGATTGGTATTGGGCTGGCTTGGCCAAAGGACAGAAGGTCAAAAGGGCTTCACGTCTGCTTTTGGAACCCTGAGATTCCTTCTGGGCAGAAGCAACAGAGTCCAAGGTGGCGTTGGACTTCTCAATGCACTGTGGGTGACCATCGACCCTGGGATCGAGCAAGTCAGTGCCCAAGAAGGGTACATCCGTCAGTTTGTGCTGGGTGTCTGCCGTGAGGTCGAGACTCTCAGCCAGGCCCTGCAGTGCATGGCGACTGCGGCCACCACCGAGCAGGCACAGGAGTTCCCAACGTCCAGAGCCATCTGGAGTTGCTGTTTTGCAACAGTCCCACCCTGATCTCAGACCTGATTGACCATAGTCTGGCGGGTCCACAGGAGATGAGGACGACCTCACCCAAAGAGCACAGAAGGGCATGGGAGAAGTGTGACATGATGACAGCCGAGCTCGCCTGATGGAGACCAAGCAAAGAGGCAGCAGGGACCTTTCTGACAGAGTGGTCCAGTTTTGGACTCTGTCCGGAGGTCTATCAGAGTCTCCAGAGTTGCCCAAGTGCTGAAACAGAGTCAGTCACCAACCCTTCGGCTGAGGGGTGCCCGTGAACCCTGAAAGGGAGCCAATAGGCACTGCATACCTCAGGGACATCCAAACTGAGGGCACAGAGCAGGAAGTAGGGTGCTGCTAGAGCTACAGGGCCAGGCCAACAATGGCTTTGGCCACTGGGAAGGCCTCTGTCGGAGAATCCCATTTGTCCAATGTCTGCCGGGATATCAAGCCAGTTTTTGAACAGGCTTCAAAGGCATCCTCACAGATTTGGAGAGGAGACAGAGGATGCCCATGAAGGAGGTGGGACCTTCCTCCATGCGAAAGACCCCCCAGTGACTCTCGCTCAAGCAGGCAGGAGTGCACAATGAGTCCTTGGACTCCGGTAGTCCGATAGATCAGCCAATCCACCTGTGTCACCTTCCACCTGCCGTGGGCAGACGGGTGTAAGAGTGACCAACAGCCTGTGAGGGAGGCCTTAGCAGGCCAAGACTCCTTGACCGGAGCCCCGAGGGAGGCTGTTTGGGTACGGTTTCAGCATTATCAGCAGAGAGGCCAGTTTCAGCCAAGCCAGGATGGCCTTCACCAGCTCCACAGGTGGCAGAATGGTGTCTCACCAGCTCTGGAGGTGTCGGCTCTCGCCTAGGAGGCGACAGCCGCGGGATGGCCAGTGTGGAGCCGGGCTCGACTTTGGACCAGCCAACACCAACTGTTGCCACAACACCCAGAGTGGCTTCTATGGGATTTCTTTGACCTTCAGATGAAGATGACTGAGACCTCGACCACCGGAGAGACCGACAGGGGCACTGGAGGGAACTGGGAAACTCACGGCTCCTCCAGGTCTGGTCAAGGACCATAGAAGTTCCCAGCAGGCTGGGTCTCCTCCTCAGTGGGTCCAGGCACTACTGAGTCCTGAACAGGGAGTTGTTGGCCTCATCAAGCAACAATGGTCCGACAGGTCGATGAAATTCCGACCAGGTCATAAGTCCCACATCTGAGCCAACTGGCCTGATGGGGCACCATGAAGCCAGTTTCAATCAAGTCAAACCCGCAATTCCAAGGAACTAGAACATTCTTGTTCCAAAGAACAACGATGCAGAGTCTTCTCCTTGTCTCTCAACTCTTTCGATTCCTTTTCCCTTTACGGGGAGCAAGGCTATCGCGATGCGATGGGCCCTCCCTTTGGTCAGGAGAGACCGCTACAAGTCTTTGAAGGAGCCTGTAAAGGTGGGAGCCCAGTTTAAGGAAGACGGTTAATCAAAAGCTGAAGACGATAGATCAGAGGGCCCGAGCCGCACCTCCTCTAAGGCCTTCATCTGTTCGAGTTGCTCAGCAGACCCCACAGCCACGGAGACCACCCAACAGGCTTCCTTAGATTTGGTCAGCAGATTCCGTTTTCTGGATGGCCAGGTTGCAATCAGGCAAAGATCGTTACAGCACATTTGGCTGAAAGAGTGACAAAAAATCACAAGCTTGGGTGTCATGATCAGGACCCAGGCAATAAGCATGCGTGGCATGGGTGGGTCTGAAACATCTTCTGCCCACAGGGACTGGCGGAACTCGGCAGGACTTGTCCTCCATCGAGCTATGATCAAAGATCACTGTGGAAAAACTCTTACAAGTTTAAGTTTAGGTAGTAAATCTGAAGATTTGTGCGCCAGGACCTACTCAACGTGGGAGCCGGTAAGGAGGAACCTGCTTCTTCCAAGCAGAAAGGAAGCTCTGGCATCATGGAGCGGAGCCGAGGGATGTACCACCCAGTGGGTGGGAGGAGCCAGCTTAAAGACTTCCGGCTGATCTTAAAGGGAAAGGACACTGCCAAGACGCATGTAATAGAACAACATATCCATGTCCTGCCTAGAACAAGTCCATTTTCATAGGAGAGAGTTCGTAGGGACTGGAAGCCCTGAAGAAGAACAGGCGATGGGACCGGAGGGTATTCACCCATGGGTTCTATAAAACTGAGCACGGTGCTAGCCGTCCTCAGATAACATTATTCAGCACCTCATTGAGGCAGGTTTGTTTCAAAGGACTGCAGGAAAGGCTGATGATGTCCCTCTGTAAAAGAGCAGCAGCAAGAAGGTGAGTGGCAACTACAGGCCACTCAGTTTCACATTAGTGTGGAGAAATTCATGGAGACCCTACTGAAGGAGAGACTGATGGAGTGCCTGGAGGCATATGGGCTGCAGGACCACTGGCAGCATGGTTTCACAGGGGTCGGTCATGTCGGACAAATGTCATAGATTTCTTTGAATGGGTGACTAGGGAGATGGATCAGTGGAGGACAGTGGTTGTGACCTATCTGGACTTAAACACTGTGACACACAAGAGGCTAGTAAAGAAACTAAGCAGCCTGGGGTTGGGGAGAAAGTGGTAAGCTGGGTATCAAACTGGTTCAAGGACAGGAGACAGAGGGTGGTGTAAACAGCAGATACTCAGGGACAGAAGAGTGACTGGTGAGATGCCACATGGATCAGTACTGGGACCTGTCCTCTTAAATCTCTTCATAAGTGACATTGCTGAGAAACTAGAGGAAAAGGTGCATCTCTTGCGGATGACACAAAAATTCTGCAACATGGTGGACACTCGAAAGGTGGAGAGAATACAAAGGGCTCTGAGGAAACCAGAGGGAGTGGTCTAGGGTGTGCAGCCAGGTTTCAATGCCAAAAGTGCAGTCATGCACCTAGGGCAGAGAAACCCAGTAAATGTGTATATATATTTGGGGGGATACTGACAGTTAAGCAAAAAAGGGATGTTTGGGTTGGATCTTCATCTGATAATCTCAGGGTAGCAGACTAGTGGATAAGGTAACAGGCAAGGCTAGTGGGATGCAAGGATACATAGGGATGTGGATTTCGAGCAGGAGGAAGAGGGAGCAGGTGTTGCCACTGTATCGCTGACTAGTGAGACCCGCTTAGAGTACTATGTCCAGCTTTTGAGGCTGCATCTGAAGAGGTTCAAAGGAGGGCTACCAGAATGGTGCCAGGGTTACACAAGAAGCCTGATGAGGAGGGGCTGGAGGATCTCAACATTTACTCCTGGAGGAAAGAGTGTGAGGGGACATGACTGAAACCTGTAAGTACTGCACAGAGGTGAACAAGGTGCAAGTGGGGAGTCTCTTTCAAGAAAGAAAAGCACCAAAACACGTGGGGGCATGAAATGAAGCTGGGTGGGAGGTTTAAAAGAGAGATGAGAAGTAGGCATGAGAACTTACCTATAACAGTAGATCTTCAAGACAATCTCTTGCAGCAGGCCACAACAGTAGGACTTATCCACCAGACAGTAGGACCACACAGAAACTTTCTAGCCAACAGTCTACCAGAGAGGACTGCCCACCAACAACCCCACCCACTGACGCTCAGCCAATCCTATAAGAGTGGGCGGCCTCACAATCTGCTCAGTTCTCCCGCTAGAGACCAAAAGTGGAACCAGCTAAGGGAACCAAGGAGGAAGCAGAGGTAACTGAAATAAAGAAAAGGAACAGAAGACCTCCTATGGAAGGGAAAGCCAGACAAAACAAGAGAGAAAAGAAGGAAGGAGGGAGGAAAGTAGGACCTGCTGTAAGAAATACTAAAGAACATACCATAACAGTAGATCTTCGAGAGTAACTACTGTTTTACTTCAAGGTTATCTCTTGCAGCACGCCACACAGGTAGGGAGAGTCCCAAGTAGTTCTGGCAAAAACTGATGGAGCAGGTAGCTGGCCATAATGACCTAAGAGAGAGGCCTTGTAGAACAGCCAGGATGAATTACCCCACGCCAGAGGCAATGTCCAGACCGTAGTGCTTGCAAATCTATGGACGCAAGTTCCAAGTGGCAGTTATGACAGATCTCAGCAGCTGAAGCATTTCTGAAGCAGGCAGCTGAAATAGCCATGTCCTTGGTAGAATGGCCATGAACTACACCAGGAAGTTCCTTACCGTACTTCCGTAACAGAAAACAATACAATTGGCTAGTCATATAAACACCATATTTGAACACATCAACACCTCTTCCTAGGGGCGAAGAAACAAACAACTGGAAGGACTTCTATAGTCCTTCATCCGATGTGTACAGTATCTCAAAATTCTATGCACAAAAGTATGGAGTAATGCTTCCACTGGATTGGCATACCTGGAAAATAAACAGGCAGGTGGATGGACTGATTCAAAGTAAACTCAGAAATCACCTTAGGAAGAAACTTGTGATTGGGCCCACCAGCATAAGCGGCAAGGCGTCCGCTTGCCCGGTGCTGACATCAGGTTTGGAGACTGACTTGGGAGTCTGAGGGCAGCCAGGGGGAAGGACTGAGCATTCCAGGGACTGCTCTCCTTCTCCAGGGAGGGAGGAAGAGTGTCCAGCACTCTGCGGACCTACAACTGAGGCTGGAGGTACCACTGCTGCCAGCACCTCACATAAGGGAAGGCAGGGTGGACACTGGCCATCACTGCACATCCTGCCTCCAGGGATCACTACAGCATCCAAAAATCTGTCCTCATCCATGACGCCCTGCCTGCCGCCACACCCAGCAGCAATCGGGGTGCCCCACTCCCATGGCCTGCCCACGGGGAGCTCAGGCATGAGGGCGCAAGCGGGCAGGGCCAATCCCCAAAGGCGGAAGGGGCATAAAAAAAAGTAGAAATAAAAGAAAACTGGCTGATACACAAAGACACCTGATCTTTGTGGCAAACACGGCTGCTCACACATGAGCACTTGAAGCTCAGAAACTTCTTCAAGCAGAAGTAACTGCAACTCAAAATAATGCTTTCCATGACAGAGCAGTATAGCTCGTAACTCACAGTTGGTTCAAACAGAGGCAGGGTGAGCTTCTCTGACACAAAATTTAAGTCCCAAGTCAGGATAGAACTGCATTGGAGGCTTCAGGTGTAGGAAACCTCTCAACAATGTGTGAGACACATCAAGTTTAGCTACAGTGCCAAAACACGACAGGTACATGGGCAAAGCAGAAATGGCTAAGAGATGTACCTTGATGGAGGAGTACTTCAGAATGGAGTCAGAGGGACAGCAAGTACTTCAAAATCTAATTCACTGACAGGTGAAGGGATCTAAATGGTGCAAAGTCATCCATATGGCAAAACGTTTCTACTCATAGAATAGATGGCCCTAGTGGAAGGTTCCCTAGCCACCAACAGAACATCCACCACCTTAGAGGACATCCCAACCTTGCAATGGCTATGTCCTCAGGAGGCAAGCACGGAGATGAAGAGATCTGAGGTTCAGATGAACCATCGTGCCTGCCCTGGGACAGCAAGCCTGTGGCATAGGGCAGGTGTCATTGAGAAACAGGTCAGAAGCACAGGAAAAACAGGAGCAGCTGTAGAATTCGTAAAAGTGTTTATTAGTACTAGCAGTAACATAAAAAAATAAACTTGTTCAGTATAACTATTTACAAAGACAGAATAAATGGAAAAGATCCATCTGAGTTTTCCTTCAATCTCTGTGTCTCCTCTTACAAGCACATACAGCTCTGTTTTATAAATATTTGCAACCCTCCCTTTAGCAAGCATCCTGTTTTTTCTAAAATGTTCTAGCAAATTTCAGGCAGGTGCAGCAAGAACACAATGTCCCAGAACTGAGGCCCCTTCTCCACAGCTTCTGAAAAATGGCTTAAAACTGCTCTCAGGTTAACAACTCTTGAGTTCGCAAAAGTTTTTCATCTCTAGCTATCATTACATATATTTCAACAGTAATACTGTATAATTTCTAAATAAAGGGATCTCAATATCAGTTACATTTCTACATAACGATTTGCATATGTTTTTATACCAGCAGATATGCAAGGGAAGAAAAGACAGAAACAGCAAAGGAAGACTGAGAGACAGTGAGAGGCAGAGAGAACTGCGAGACTGTCAGGGTGATCAAGTCCTAGGTAACACAGGAAAATGCGGTTCAGAACCAGACAGACAAGAGACAGGAAAGGAAAGAATAGAACAGATTCCTGCATTCATACTCTCCATAACTGGGACAGGTCCTATTCAACCCCGTCACATAGGGGTAGTAGAGGTTCCACTGCCAGCGGCTGAGGCAAGGAGAACCAGGATCTGTCGAGGCTCAGAAGGAGGCAATTAGGAACATCGAGGTCTCTTCCATCTGAAGTTTGATCAGAAACCTCAGAAGGAGTGGAAGGGATGGAAAGCATAAAGGAATCTCCTTTTCCAAGAGGGGACAATGCATCTCGCCAGAAAACTCCAGGCCCTGGAGCAAGCAAGCAGAAAAGTGGCAGTTTTGCATTGTGTGGGGATGCAAAAGGCCCAACTCTGGATGACCCCACCAGTCGAACAGATCTTGACCACAGAGATCAGGAGATCCATCTAAATGACTCGTGGCTGAAACTCAACAGGCAGCCCACCAAGATGTTTTGAACACCAGGAACATGGACAGCCGAGTTCAGTTATAAGCAGTGATCTTGCCCAATACCAGAACCTCATTGCTTCCTGTCACAAAGTATGAGCGAGTCCCTCCCTGTTTGCTAATGTAATGAGCCACACACTGGTGTTGTCCGCTTGAATCAGCAGTGGGCCGGGAGAGCTGGTTCTGGAAGGCCTGCAAGGCATACAGAACTGCTCACATCTACAGTATATGTATGTGGAGTGCCACCTCCACCTTGGACCAGGTCACTTGAGTCTGGTGGGCACCTAGGTGAGCTGCCCAACCAAGGCCGAGGCATCTGCTGTGAGGATTTGCTGCAGGGGTGGAATGAAGAATGGCACCCCTCTCAGGAGGTTGCTGGGCTCTAACCACCACAACACCACCTTCTTGACTGGGTCTGAGACCAGGACTGGGTATTCCAGGTTGTCCGTCGCTTGTCCCACTGGTCCACAGGGTCCACTGAGGAATCCTCATATGTAGTCTGGCTAGGGGAACTGTAATGATGGATGCAGCCATGAGTCCCATGAGGTGCAGAAAGATCTGCGCTGGGACGAATGGCTGGAATAGAGCTCGACAGGCTTGATCCATCAGGCGCCCATCTCCTCCTGTGGAAGAAAGCCATCTCTTGAGCTGTATCCAGTACCGTCCCAATGTACTGAAGTCATTGGTTGGGGTCAAGAACAACTTGGGCAGACTGACTGTGATCCCTAAATCCTGGAACAGGTGGCAAGTTTATTCCAGGGTTTGGAGCTGGATGGCGCTGCCAGCAGCCAGTCATCCAGGTAAAGGAACACCTAGAACCCCTTCTGTCTGAGGGCAGCTGCCACTACTGCCAAGCACTTGATAAACACTCAGGGGCTGAGGATAAGCCAAATGGAGAGCCCTGAACTGGAAATGGGCTCCTGAAAAGAAACAGGAGGAAGGCTCAGAGGAGAGCACACCATGATGTGCAGGTATGCAGACTGCATGTCGAGGGAGCAGATCCAGTCCCCCTGGTGTAACGGGCAGTAGATCTTGAAGGGTGATCATCCTGAACCTCTTGTACTAGATGACCAGGTATAGTTTGCTGAGGTCCCCACCACCTATATTCCAACCTCACATACCCCCACCACCTATTCCCAAACTTACATACCCCACTGCATATACCCCATCTTCACATACCCCACTACATATACCCGACTGCACATGCATGCCACCATATATACCCAATCTCACATACTCCCACCACATTTACTCAAGAACAGACACCTATGACCCTCACGGTCTGAAAGCTGTCTGGCACTCAAAGTGGGCCATCATCACAGCACTGCCCTGACACCCTCACATAATGGCTGAATGACCCCTCACAGAAGTTCATGCCGTACAACCTGTCCAGACACCGACTCTGCATGATGCTCCTGGAAGGCCACTCTCCCCAGCTATCCTTGGGACATCCCTCTGCGTCCTGCAGCATTGGCAGCACACACCTCATTACTGTTGTGCAGAATGGCACTGCTGTGAACACTCAGCATGCCTTCCGGGCAAGCATCGTGTCACCTGTCAGACCCAGGCATCAGAACAGCATTTTCAGTAGCCTTATTCATTTTATGACAGACCATATCTTCTGATGTGCTTTACTGTATGCCTCTTCCGCTGCTCCACGTGCCTCTATAGTGTCATCTGGTATGGAATATGGCAGCGACTCAAGGTGTTTCTGTCATGGCTGTGTGGAGGGTGGCTGATACCTTCGTAAGCTAGGAGGGTGCCTCTTCACATACCAGGATGCTCTGAGGGAGAAGAGGTCTGGCAGGTGACCCATCCATTGGAGGTAGGTAGTTACTTGTCACAAATCACTGGTGAATGCATGCTCTGTGTTGTGTGTGCTGTGTCAGAGATGCTGTTCCCTTTATGTCTCCTCAGAACTTCCAAAGCCATCCAGGTAGAATGGTCTTGGACAGAAAGGAGCAGCCAGAATGGGACAGTGGTGGTTGCTGCTAATACCGAGTTTCTCTCCTGGTGGGGCAGTGAGGATTCCACTATAAGGATGATGTCAGGGAGCTGTGGGCACTGGTCAAGCCGGGGAGGGCAGAAGCACTGTATGCCAGCTGTGTTCAACTGTGGCCTTGCATATGCAGCTAGCTCAGGAGTGTCCTCTGCATTCTTGTCATTTCAGGGTACTGTGGACCTCTACAGCACATGATGCTGGAAGAGTGGGTATACTGCAACCACCCAACAAGTCTAGCAGTGACTCAGAAGAGGAGGATTAGGTGGGGTCCAGGAGTTGCTTTCCAGTGGGTTGGCTATCAGAGGACCTTTTCAGGGCATCACCCGCCATGGACAGGGAATGTACAGTATATGGTACACATTATTTGGCTAAGATGCAGTGAATAAAGCTTTTCATAATACAACTAACTCATGTCCCGCGTTTTATTCTGGTCAGTGATGTCATGCCACTGGCCAGGACTGTCAGCTCCTGGCTGGGGGGACTCACTGTCCCTGGTTCTCTACAGCATATCCATGCTGTTACTGCATTGAGAGTTTATACTGCATATTTCATAAACTGTTTCAGACCCATGTATTACTACGGGTCATCCACAGTGGTTGTCCATCTGGCTATCTGTCCATAACCTATACACTCCAGGCATTGTGTCCTGCCCGTATGTCGGCTCTCTGCACTAGTATTTTATGGCAGCCTCCACATGGTGTAGTACTGTGCATGAGGCCACACATGTCGAGGCACCATGCTGCACTTCATGAATGCATGTTACTGGTGGCACGCATGACGTTATGCAGTTACCCTGTCTGCCTGTAGCGTAGCATTGCCATGACACATGTGGGACGTGATCGTGCCCCCTATGTGCATGCCACACAGCCGCTGCATGCACATTTGAGGGTCATATGCCCTTACATGTGATTGTTCTGCACTACACAGGAAATGCCTAACATTCATCCATAGGCCCCAATATACGCATTTAAGGTCAGAATTATTCCGCCTCTTTAAATGGTTATTGACTTTAACGTGGAATTAAGGACATTAAATTTGATTGTAATACTATGATATAATATTCTGATAATTTAGACTTAATATAAAAGTGTGTTGTGTATGAAATTTGCATTTATTTTGCAATTTTGTTGACCATGAACTGCAACGTTAAAAACAGCACTATTAAAGTCAGCCTCATTTGGGACTAAGACACACCACCTGACGAAACCAAAGGATCTAAGAGCCAGGGTTTCCTGTCTGCAGTCACCCAGTGGATTGGTTTGCTCACAATGAAAGAATAAAACATTAATTTTCTGCTGGATACTATGTTTCATTATTGGTTTGTTTTCCTCCTCAAGTGCTGGTATCCAGCTGTGACAAAATGAGGAAGGGTTGCTCTTATGTAACATGTAGCCCACTAAAGGCATAAAACTGAGTAAAGTGTGAAAATGTAACCTATAATGAGGAACTGTGTCCCAAGACCCATCAGATATGTTTAATCGTGCATCAAGGTGGGGTACCCGGTGAATTTTTCTACTCTGAATATGGACATTCAGATTTCTTAACTCCACAGTACCATAAAACATATCTACTCATAGAAACTGTCTGTTAAACACTCTGATTACTTTCCAGTGAATGGCTGACATAGAGGACCTTTTCAGGGCATCACCCGCCACTGAGAGGGAATGTTCCTAAAATGTTTTATGGGTTTTCAGGTGTCCATTAAAGAGGATAATTTTTCTGAATCCACCATAAATAACTGTGCCCCACCCCAATTGAGAGGGTCTTACATGTGTAACTGCCTAAAACTATTCTGGTTTTAAGTTTAAGAGATTAGAGTAGGTTTAACCCCCAACTCCCAAGTGCTACTAGCCTCCTGCTCAATGGTTTTTACTGAATTTTTTTTTAATTTATTACCAGAAAAGGCTTTCTGAGCTGTGAATTCAATCAATAAATAAACTTACAAAAACACTACATCTTTGAAGGAATCTCCTCCAGTTGAGCCACAAATATGGAACATAAACACCACTGGCATCAGACCTATCCATAAACCTCTGCCTAGTAGGGTCACCCACAAGGACGATCATCATCAGCGCCCATGTAATGTGGGCAACCCCAGTGGCAGAGCCAGAGGGGGCTGGGGGCGATCGCCTCCTGGCTGCCCCAGTGTGAGTAGTAGCACCTAGCACCATTTTTATTCACTGTTTAGTGTCCATTGTGAGCCTGTCATTGACTGAATGGCCCTCCCTGGCTCCCAAATGATCCCAAACCTGGCTCCCTACTAGCAACCCCCATACTTCCTCAGTTCTACCTGTCCATTGGAGACATAACACCATGTCAGATCAATGAATGGGAAAGACGCCTGATGACACCCCTAAATAGGGAGGGACAACAGAGAGTACCATACACAAACCCAGTATTAGGTCAACTGAGTGAGTCTTACATAAACAACAAAGACCAAACCTACCACTAGCCCCTAAGAAACAAGGGGAAGGCAGAAGGGTGAGCTGTGGCTCACTGGAGATTACCATGAAAGATCTTCTGCTACTGGTAACTTCTATCTTCTTCAGAGATCTCTCCCTCCTCCAGTGAGCCACATCTGTGGAATGACTCCCAATCAGGAAAACTGGGGCAGGCCAAAGGAAAGTACAGCAGCTAGTCACCATGCAGGTAAAATGTCCCACAGGCCAAAAAGCAGTTCGCCATACAATATGTGGACAGCACAGTAAGCATGGGAGAATAAAAACTTTGTAGCCACAACCAGACGATGACGCTAGTGGTATCGACAGGTGACTAACACAATGGGTCTGAAAGGAGACGCCTGCAAATGGATGATGACAAGGCATAGCCCTGTGACTAAACAACTACATCAAACAGGAACCTCACAACCAAGACCAAAGTGGAAGGCTATGAAAACAGAATCAGACCATAAATGCCACAAACCGAATGCTGCATCCTAAAGAATGGTCAGAGTGGCGAAAACATCAGCTACCGGAGTGAAAATAAACACACAACAGAGATGGGAAGAAGAGCCACGCCAGTGTAATATGGCACCAGCAGGAAGCAGGAACATTGACTAGGCAGAGCCAGGTGGTGACCAGCAAATAAAGGGAGGCACTGGCAATGACAACCCTGAGGGCAACACATCAGCGAGGCAAGCCAGATGGTGCACAGTGGGCGCAGTTCGATGGGAAATAGGAGCTGGGCAAAACTACGAACCAACTGTGGCATCCCAAAGACTGGACAGGATGATAAAAATGTCCACTTTACAGGAAAAACAATGACAGACAGCAACAGCTACTGCACAAGGCAGGGTCATGACATGAAAAGGATCATTAATGACAAAGAGTCCAGCGACAACCAGGAGAAAATGGGGATGCCATGATAAGCACACCAGCAAACAGTGAACATGTCGGCAGGCAGAGCTAACCAACTGGGCAAAGGAGTCACACGTAAAGGAGGCCAGGCAATGATGGCAGGAACTGACCATGGTGTCCCAGAGGACAGTTGGAATGGTCACAAAGCCCTGTTGACCAGAAAAGACCCAATGACTACAACATGAGACAGCCACATACAAAGCAGAGGACTGTACATGAAGCAATAATGTTGACAAGACGAGCCAGATGACAACCAGCAAGAAAGGGCACACCATAAAACAGCAACTCCTACCCAAATAGTGAAGCTCTCCACAAGGCAAAGCCAAGTGAGCAGAGCTAAAAGGGGCTATGGGCATGAGGTGAACCAAGAGCTAGGCTACCAAGCTGGAAACCGACCTTGGTGTCCAAGGACAGTCGAAACATCAGTCAAGATCATATACAGAATGCCCTCAGTTCTCAGCAGCAAAGCAGAACTCACGCTCAGGGAGTTCAAATGTCTGCCGCACCATTAGGCCTGCTTCCGTAGATGCAGGAAAAGTCCCACAGCACATAGATAAAAGTGCGCATCCAGGCTTGTTCCAAACTTGGCTCGTCGGCATCATGATTGGTAAGCGCTGCTGCTGTGCCAGCTGACTGGCCCCCCAGAACAGTGGCAATATTTCAAGCCTCACTTTTCATGCAAACCCACATCTACCTACATAGAATGTGGCCCCTTCAGGTCTTGACACGCAGGTCAACCTCTTGAGAGGAAAGGCTGCTGAGCCCACCACAAGGTGTCATCAGTACAGCCGAACACGGAGATCACATGATGTCTGCAGCTGTGTAGCAGCCTAGCTTCAGAGCTCCTGCCTCTCCACCTTTCTAACTATATATTTTACCCACTGAGATCAACATTTCTGCAGCCAAAACTTCTCAAATATTGGTTGCCTGCCTACAGCTGTTATACATTTTCTGCATCGTTATTGGCTTTAATCGCCATGATGGAAGCTGAAATGCAGCAGGCCCCACCACTCCATACACCGCCACTTCTCCTGTGAAGGCCTCTAAGAAATCAAAGCTCAGGGCTCATAAACAGCCTGACTTCCAGCTCAACCTGTTTTTCTACCCCTTTGACGGAGGATCACTTTCTTCAGGAATTACTCCTTTTCAGGAAACCTTGGCAGATATTTCCTCGGAGTTAAAATCTCTTCAGGCCAACATGGGGACTTAGGCCGTAAGATCGGTGATGCAGAGGCATGTCACGGCCTCACTAGAGAATTGGAGAGACAAAGCTGACCCTAAAATCATCAAACTCGCCAACAGATATCGAGCTTCAGCTGAAAAGCAAAGACAAAGAAGGACGCAGTCGTAGGAAATACAGTTACATAAGACTTACAGAACAATAGATCTTCAAGAGGAGCTCTTGCAGCAGGCTATAACCGAAAGGACTAAAGCCAAAGGCATTAGGATCACCAGAAAACTTCTCAGCCAGCAGTACCCTGCATGGACCACCCCAACCCACCAATGGCAGCTCCACCCAGACATCAGCCCTGGTACAAAAGTGGGAGGACCCAGCTCTACCCCAGTTCCCCGCCAAGACCGCGAACAGGCCCTGACAAGAGAAGGAGACAAAGCCTGAAGATGATGTTCTGTACACCTCATTCGCGAGGCGTAGAAGGAAAGAATGCCTGCTGCAAGAGCTCCTCTCAAGATCTACTGTTACGTTAAGTTCTTATTTCAGAGTGGGAGCTCCTGCAGCAGGCTATAATCTAAGGACTGAATCCCAAGCAGTCCCATGGCAAGGAGGTGCCGAATCCGGGAGGTGGAGGATGATAAAGACTGGAAACAGCAAGTTAAGACAAGAGTCCCTGAAGGACTGCCAGACCCGAAGCCCGCATGGCGCCTGGATGCTACGTCCAAGCTATAGTGCTTCACAAAAAGTGTGCACAGAGTTCCAGGTAACAGCCGCACATATGTCCCTGATAGAGACATTCGAAGAGCGGCAAAGGAAACAGAGACTCCTCTGGTGGGTGACCCTAACCAGTCCCAGAAGGGGTTTATTGTGCTCCTCATAGCATAGCAAAAAAATAATGCAGTGGACAAGCCACTTGGAAATATTCTGCTTGGACACCGGTTTACAAAAGTATTGTGGCGCAAAGGCCACAAACAGTTGCTCAATTCACGGTGAGTAGCCGTTCACTTAGGTAATACCTCAGCACCCTGTGAGCGTCCAGAGTGTGAAGGAGAGCTTCTCCTATTAGAGGGAGAAGAAAAAAACTGGAAGGTCAACAGACTGGTTGAGGGTCAACTGAGACCACCTTTAGGAAGGAACTTAGGATTCGTTCTGGAAAACTCTTTCCCTATGAAAAATTAAATCCGGCTCTTTACACATCAAAGCCTGAAGCTGGAAACTATTCGAGCTGAGGTAACAACAACTAAAAACAAATCTTCCAGGAAAGGTAACGCAGCTCACATTCAGCTGTGGGTTCAAGCGGAAGAAGAGTAAGTTTCTCCAACACAAACAGGGGGTCCCAGGGTGGAGAGGATCCTAAATTCGAGGTTCTCGTAAAATCCTGTAAAAGGTCACGGGCCACATCCTGTTGGGCCCCAAGGTTTTGTCTCCCAGAAGGGTGTGATAAGCAGAAATGGCCCACATGTGCACCTTTATGGAGGAGTAGCTCAAGCCTTGTTGATATAGGAGAGGAGATACTGCAATGCTGAGTTCACGGACAGGTAAGGGGGTCCAGACAGTGAGACAACTCCCATAAGCGGAAACAATTCCACTTCATAGCATAAGTGGAGGCAGTGAGAGGCATCCTCAGCAGATCGAGTATGTCGCCACCTCTTAGGATACCCCATACCTGGACTTTGCTACGTCCGAAGGAGCCAAGCATGAAGGTGCAAAGACCTGAGATCGGGATGGACCAGCGAGCCTTCATCCAGGGACAGCAACTGCGAGCATATTGGCAGTGGGATTGAAGGTTCATTAAGGCAACCGCTGAAGTAGTAGAACAAATCTGACAAGGCCACAGAAGAGGCGATTAGAATCATCTCGCCCCTTGACCCTGTAACTTCAAGAGAACTCTCTGGATGAGAGGAAAGGAGGAAGGCATAAAGAAACCTCCCTGCCCAACAAAGGGATGCATCTGGCCAGAAAACACCAGTCGCTGGCTCTCGCGAGGCAGTAAACTGGCAGTTTGGCATTGCGTGGTGATGCAAAGAGGTCCAGCTCTGGCGACCCCATATGTCAAACAGCTGGTCCGCTACTGACTGCAGTAGCTCCCATTAATGCGCCTTGGACTGAGACCTGCTTAGGCTGTCGGCTAAGTTGTTTAGAGTGCCTGGAGCGTGCACTGCCGTGAGAGAGATGTGCCACTCCAGCGCCCAGTACCAGACTCTCATCGCCTCCAATCACGGGGTAAGTGAGCACCTCCTTGCTTGTTGATATAGAATATGACCGCCATGTTGTCATTCTGAACAAGAAGAGAGCCTGGAACATGGTCCTCTTGAAAGGCATGTAGCACACTGAGGACTGCTTGCATCTCCAAGACATTAATGTGGAGTTCGCACTCCATGGGGTCCAGGTACCCTGCATCTGGCGGGCCGCCAGGTGCACCTCCCAACAAATCTGAGACATCCGTTGTAAGAGTCTGATCTGGGGCTCCAGATGGAAAGGGACCCTTTTCCCAAATTTATCAGGTCCAACCACCAAAAAGCATCCTCTTTACTGGCTCTGTGACTCTGACCGTGTGGTCTTGGTCATCTGAGCACTGATCCCACCACACCCTGAGCATCCACTGTGGGATTCTCATGTGGAGGCCAGAGGAGTGGAGGAATGGCTGTCGCCATGTGCCCCAGAATTCTGAGGAAGGTCCTGGTCTGGACCTGAGGTTACTAAGACTGATCTGGCAATCTCCCAGCGATCGCCCCTCTCTTGGGGCAGAAAAGCCATGCCCTGGACTGAATCCAGTTCCACTCCTATGAAGAAGAGCCTTTGGCTGGGCTCTGAGGAAGACTTGGGAAGATTCAGGGTGATCCCCAGATCTCAGAATAGAGTATAGGTGTCTCTGAGAGCTTGAAGAAGGTGTGACCTTGACAGGGCTGCAAGCAGCCAATCATCTAGGTAAGGGAAGACATAATGCCCCTGGCACCTTAGAGCTGCAGCCACTACTGCCAAGCATTTTGTGAAGACTGGAGAAGCGGAGGAGAGGCCAAATTGAAGAACCCGAACTGATAATGCTCCCCTGGAAGTGGAACCTCAGGTACTTCGGTGAGGGAAAAGACCCCAATGTGCATAGTACGCATCTTGCATGTCTAGGAGCAGAGCCAGTCTCCCTGGTGCAGCAGTGGAAGATTTCCTGGAAGATCACCATCCAGAACCTTCTGTACTCTATATAATAGTTTATAGAGCTAAGATCCAGAATGGGACAAAGGTCTTGTGTCTTTTGGAACCAGGAAGAAATGGGAGTAATACCCTTTCCCCACTGTTGCAGAGAGACAGGTTCTATCCTTTTCTGCAAGAGAGTCTGAATATCTCCTTCTGTAGTGGAATGTGAGAAAGAGGATATCTCGAGGATCTTGGTGGAGTGACTGGGGTGATCTCAGTGAACTCCAGCATATGTCTCTCCTATGATAGATATGAGGACACACTGGTCCGCAGTGATAGAGGGCGACCCCCTACTGCCTCCTGGAACCTCCTCCGGAGGAAAGGGGTTGGGAAGGAGTCATTGGGTGGAGCCAGGAGTGAGCAGAGAGGCTTGGGAGGACTTGGAGCCCTGAAAGGAGCGCCTCCAGGCTGTTGGTTGCCGGCTCTCCTTTTAAAGCCAGCTCTTTGTCCTTGTTGGTGCCACAGGCTTGGGCACCTGAGGGCTTCCGAAATGGCCATTTTCTCGCCTTCCTCTGGCCTCTCTCTGTACATCTGAGGGACAGACCAGATGGATTTCCGGACTCCTGGAGACAAGAGAGAAGCGACTGTCTCCTGCCCAAACAAGACGGAACCCTGGAACAGGAGGTCCCTGATCCCGGACTGCAGGTCCTGGTGAAAGCCTGAGACAAATCTCTTATGTTGACACTCTGGTCGCCGTGTCTGCAGTGCCGTACAAGGCACGGAGAACATGCATGCCTACGTCCGAGCCCGACTTGGGACATCCAGAATCTCCGTAATCTGTGCGGAGTCTGGCAAGGCGTTTCACAAGCTCTTGTCCCTGCTCCCAGAGCGCATTCTGTACTGAACCATATGCGCCAGGAAATTAGGACCTAATGGAGCAGGTGGAGGCAGAATTCCTTGTCCCACCTGGTCAAAATAGTGAGACTCTGGGGTCAGGAGACTGTGAGCTAATGTGCTTCGCTGCTTAGACTTATCGTGGGCAGCCATAATCACGGAAGAGTCCACCTGAGGTTGCTCAGCCAGGAAAGTATCTCCTCAGGGCTCTGTACAATCTATCCGATTTCTTAGGAACTACTGGACCAAAGCTGGATGCTTCCAGGTAATCCTGGTGAGATCCTGGAAGGTGTCCACTAAAGGAGGCACCAGCGAGGTTTGGACTCCTTTTGCCTCAGGTATGGCTGATGCTGGTTCCGGATCCAGGTCCTCCGTATCCCATTCATTAGAGGCCTGGATATGCTTCATGCGTCCATAAAGGTTGGATCATCAGGAGGCAAGTGGGGCTGTTCCTTTTCTTCTGGGAACCCCTGTCCCGAGGCGAAGAAGAAGAGGAAGAGGGCAACTGACTACTAGGTGATGAGTAGCTGGACCTGTACCTATGACTAGACCCACTCGAACATCGGTGGCTCACAGACCAATGTCGGTCTCAGAGACAGATAACGGAGGCGATAATGGATGCCGGTCTGGGGACCAACGTTAGGGCAGGGCCCGCCCGCCAGGCAGGGAATGGCTCCTAGTATGAGACCTAAACCGGCGTCAGCTACCTGACCTCGGTGAGCGCCAATGTCAGTCTGCGGACCGAGATCGGGAATGGGCCCTGGAGGGTGGCGAGGCAATGGCCTCTCAGGGGTCTTCTTCGGCGAAGGAACACCCTCGGATGAGGTTTACCGATCGGTCCTGAACGGTGGCGGGGCGGCTTTGAGGGGTTCTGTTTTGAACCTGGCCCCACCAAAAGGAAAAAAGATCCTGGAGTTCCTCCTTGGTAAACACTGAGGCCGCTGTCCCTGGAAAGGGACCTCTGAAATATCCAGCCCTATGGGGGGCCAACTGGAGAGCGAGGGAGGGACTTGGGAGATACAGATGCTGTCCCTTGGCCAGTAGCGTCGAGGATCATCGCCCCATCGACCGACATCAGTACTGGGACTGATGACGGTTTGTCACGGGGGAGGGCACTGGAGTGTCCTCAGACTCCAGGGCTTGCCCTTATCGGGAAAGCCAGGACCTTGGCGGGCAGGGCCATGGCTTGTGCCTCCAAGGTCTTTAGGGCTGACTCTGAGCGGCGTCACCTTGGGCCTAGCAGGTTTCTCCCTAGATGTACCTGCTTTGGCCTGTGCTTTTTCTGCAGGAGTGGAATCCTTCTTAGTGTGCTGCTCTCCAGAGCCTGAGGAAGAGCGAGGCTTCTTAGGTGAGGACCGAGAGCAGGACCGGGACCTGGACCGGTGGTGGGACTGACTACGGTCCTTGTCTCGGGACTGTTTGGATTTCTCCTTGTGCTTGGCCTTCTCCCGAGGTGTGCAGGTCCATCTTCTGCTCTAGAAGGAATACCTTGAGAGCCTTAAGCAGGCAGATCCTGGTCCTGCTCGTGAAGCCTGGCAGGTGGAACAGGCCGTGGTGATGTGGTTAGGCCCCAGGCAAAAACACACAGTGTGGCCATCCTTGGATGGAATCGGACAGCCATAGCTGCATTTGTTCTGACAGGATCCAGATGAGGAGACCGATGACAGGGACAACATCGTCGGTACTGAAAAACCGTATAAGTTAGAATGAAAAGGCGATAGAATAGCGAAAAAGCAAGTTTTTGGTGGTGGCTGGCAAGCTAAGAACTTTCAATATCGCGGCGGTCGCGTAGGCGGAAAAGAACTGGGGTGGAGCTTGGGTCCCCCCTCTTGTACCAGGGCTGACAAGGTGGAGCCGATGTCGGGGGGCGGTACCTGCTGGGTACTGCTGGCTGAGAAGTTTTCCGGTGGGTCCTAATGCCTGCAGCATTAGTCCTCATGGTTATAGAATGCTGCAAGAGCTCCCACTCGGGAAGTAAGATCCAGTATTTGATCTTGACCTTCCGGTCAGGAAACGCTCCATTACCACCTTCATCCAAAAGCTACTCACTAAGGTGGCTGGTCCTTCTCCTTCTAATACTGCCTACCAACTAAAAGCGGGCTCCTTCGCTCCCTTCGCCTAAGACCTCCTGACAGTGCTCCCCAGACCCAGTATATTGAAACTCTTAGTTATCTGGAGAAGCAGCATGTCCTCTAAGGCAAGAGAGCTTCAATCTATTAGCTGGGAAGGAAGCCCTTAAAATCACCCAGGACCTCCTGAGTGAGGCCGGCCAGAAGCGGCAGCCTTCCATCCCACAGTAAGCAAGCTGATTGCTGCTGGGATAAAATCTAAGATGGCTTACCCTGCATGGCTGAAGGTCCTGCTAGGCAGTCTCTGGCTGTCTTGATGCTCGGATCAAGCCACCAAGGATCTCGCAGCGCCTACCTGAACTTTTCAAGAACACTTGAAGCAGCTATTTGGTTTCCAGGATTTACCTTTTTTTGACTGTTAAGCTATGTACCTGTAGTTGTCTACCATATAGTGCCTCTCTGCTCCCTTCGATGGATGAGGATTTGCTTCTCTTGGATGGGACTCTTCAAACTGGTTGGAACCACAATCTCAGGGAGGGCCTCCCAACTGGAGGCTCCCTTTCTGATCTGCTTTTGCTTCGTTGACCGAGGTTCACTATGGTTTGATCATGTCTGGACTTTCCCATTACAGACTGGGAACTGTTTGGGTTGGGTTTGGGATCGGTGTGGGAACAACTCAGACAGCACCAAGTCCATCCCTTTTTTTTAGTTCCTACTGGGTTTGGCTCGGTCCACTTTTGGTAAGTCTGGTTCTGGGGTCCTACGACTTGGCGAGAGTTTTGCCCTTGATTAAGGGCTTTGTCCTGTACATCCTTCTCCTCCCTGCCATTTTTATGTTCATTTTACAGCTGATAAATGATGGGATCAGCGGGGGTATTTATATCGCTGACCATATACCGCCTCCCTTGCTACCAGGTTAGTCTCGCCCAGGTGCGAGGGCTTCTCAGAGACCAGTACTTTAAAATATACTGTGACCTGTTAAGGTTGTCACTCTGTCTTGTCATTTAACTAGTTTGTTCTGGGAAGAGAAAGTGGTACCCGACTCCTGTTCTCCCTACTTCCTCTTCCTGGTAGGCCTTTCTTTTATTAACTGATTTCAGTGGAGGATATAATTTGTGTATCATATTAAAGGTGGGTGGGTGGGGGTAGGCAATTTCTGTTGCTGGGTCATATCCATGAGCTAAGGCTTATCATGTACTTAATGGTGGGGTGGGTTTGTCTGTTTGATCTCACTTTAGGCACTAAATGGCTATTTTCAGGCAATTAAGGGGTCAACATTGGAAGCAAGGAGATTGATGATCTGGCATCTCACTTATCCTCCTATACTCTTGACATAGCACACATTGTCCCGTGTACAAGTTCCCCCTTAGGAACACTTTGCCCAGCTGGGTAAGCAGAGGGCCTGTGGCTATGGTTTCAAGGCTGCTTTTCATTGCACACCTCCTGGCTGTCCTACTTGAGAAGGATCATTGTATATAGCTGTTGGTTTTTAGGCAATGTGGGGGAGATGAACTTCGTGTTGGTTGGCTCAGGACACAACCTGGATGGGAGGAGATGGGTTAAGGTCACATTTTCAAGGGTTGCTTTTCATCTCCCGTCATGTTTTTGGGAGGGAGGTGTGGGCTGTACATAGGTCACTGGTGGGGGCTTCCACTTGTCTCTGTTTATATTCAGTCACCATGGAGAACTGCTTGTGCTTGTACCTGTAATCATACTGTTACTATTGTTAGGCGTTCATAACTTGTTGTTCTCTCTGGGACCGGGTGAACTCTGTTCGTTTCTGGGATCGGGGAGGCTTGAGTGTGCCCTAACTCATTTGGATTAGAAGTTGTGGTACCTATGCATCGGGACAATGGCTAATAGTGCTGTCAAGGTCCTCGCTTGGAATGTGACGGGAGCAAGAGAGCAGATTAAGAGATACCAAATATTCAAACATACTGTATTTCATTGCTCCAGGGCAAGATAATTTTCCCAAGAAACCCATTTACTCAGCCAGGAAGCCAGCTGGCTATGCAGGCAATGTATTGGTCAAGTCTTTGCATCTGGGATTCTAACTCGAGCAGGGGATAGCTATACTAATTTGAAATCTGTTTCCTTCCAAGCCAATCAAGTTGTCTCAGACCCACAAGGCCGTTTCATTTTTGTTAAGGGTTCCCTGGACTGTAATTAAGTTGTTCTTGGTAGCATTTATGGCCCAATAGGGCGATCCTGCTTTTATGGATTTAATGGACAAATTGGCTTCCTTTTGCCTGCTCCTTAATTCTCAGAGGGATTGGAATATTCCACCTACACAGGACTTGGACCGTTCAATCGATCTCTAGCCCTCAACTCCTTCTCAGCATGCTCTTGGTGAACTAATGGACTCACTGGGGCTTTGTGACCCCTGGCGGATTTTAACCCTTCTTCCTGGAATTATTCCTTTCATTCAGCTGTCCACACACTTTGTCTCAGTTAGATTACATTCTTATTAGCCTATCCGCCTTGCAGATAGTGTGTAACACTGGCCTTGAACCTCACACTCTTTCAGATCATGCAGTGGCTTGGCTTCTGCTTAGTCCTTTTCAGACTTACAATGGGACACAACCTGGAAATTAAATACACAGCTCCTCAAGGATGAGTTTGTGGACTCTAAAATAAAATCTCTCATTCAGGCCTCGTGAGGACCATCATTAACTCAGTCCTTGAGGAGACCAGGGTGTTGTGTGCTCTCAAATCGTCCGGGGTGGGGGTTCATCCAACTTGCTTCTAGGAGAAATAAAGCCCATGAACAGGAGGACACTGCCCTTTTGGTTCGTATAAGGAACTAGAAAATTCCATTCCCCATCCTCATCGTCTGACTCCTTGAATAAACTTTTGGCCCTTAGGGACAAGTATGCCAATATTCTAAGAGATAAGGCTGAATTTGCTATTCTGAAGACCCAGTCAAAGTACATCAAGCAGGGGAAAAAGGCAGGACATTTGCTAGCACTCTGCCTAGGAAATCTAGAAAGTTCTAGGATAATGCTGCCATTTCTTCCCAGGATGGCTCCTTAAGACTCACCCCAGGGAGACATGCGGGTATTTGAAGGCGTTTATAGCACTCTAGATGGACAACGTCCTTCCCTCCGGAGAAGATGAGATAGTATCTCACTTGGATAAGATTCCTCTCCTCATCTCTCAGAACCTCAGCAAGCCTTCTATCTTCTCTATTTTGCTTGCTGAGATTTCCAAACTATAGATAGCTTGGCGTTGGATAAATCCCTGCCAGGACGGTTTTCCTTCCAATTTTACAAAACCTTTTCCAAGAACTGTCCCCTCTCTTACTACGTCTTGTCCATTATATGTTCTCAGCCGACTCTTTGGATCCTTCCATCTTAAAAGCTACAGTTACTCTCCTCTTGAAACCGGATGCCCCTTCTCAGCCGTCTAGCTATCGGTCTATTCCCTCATTAATTATGACATCAAGATACTTACAAAAATCCTAGCCACAAGAATAGGTACAGTTTGGTCTGGTCTTCTGAGCCCAGAACAGGTGGGTTTTGTCCCAGAGTCGATCCTCGGCTGACCATCTCCAAAGGTTAGCCCATATCCTCTCTGTGCTAAAGACCTTCCCATCCCCATGACCCTAATTTCTCTTGATGCTGAAAAGGCCTTTGACAGTGTGGACTGGGCCTTCTTACAGGCCACTCTGAGGAGTATGGGATTCCCTTTATCTTTTCTTTGGTGGATCAAGTCATTTATTCCTCCCCAACAGCTATAATATATTGCAATGGAGTATTTTCTTCTAATTTCCCTCTCTCAGGCATCCATCAAGGTTGCCTCATCTCCCTTTTATTTAATCTTTACCTTGAGACCCTAATCAGACAAATTAAATCTTCCCTAATATTGCTGGTATCCCAGTTGGCGAGACAGTTCAGACATTATATTGGGTCTTCCTAAAGGGTTGGGGGATCTCCAGCTTCTCAATTTCTTACTTTATTACTGGTCTAGTCATCTTCACAAATGTAGTAAGTGTACTAAGTGGCTTTCCATTCCTCAGGCATATAGCAAAGGGGCCTATACCCATTCCTGGCTAGAAACTGAGACCTCTCAAATGTCTAAGCTTGGTCTTTCAGGTTCAACGCTTCTTTTCCCCTGGAACTCCCTTCTGGAATCCCTTGGGACTCTGAGGTGGGGGTCTCGATTAAAGTTTTATTACAATGTTCTGCCTTCTTTAAATTCCTCCCCACCAAGGACACCTCATAACGTTCCTTCTCAATAATATTAGAATTGGGGTCACACAATTTCTGCCTCCTGGCTTCCAAGTTGGCTGACCTTGAAGTGTCTGATTTTTATTCCCAAGGGTCCCTCTTCTCCTGCGGACATTTTACAGAACCTCCAGTTGGGTTCCTCATGAAGTCTTTAAGATTTTCCAAGTTAGACCCCTACTGCTTCAATAGTTTGGCCCTTCTCCGTGCATTCTGAATTTTCTGATTTACTCATACAGTTGAGGATCTAGCACTTAAATGCCATGGTATTGCTATGTACTATTCCCTTCTTCTTGATCAGTTACCCTTCACCCCATTGGAGCTTCTAAGATCTGGGAGGCTCTACTGCCAAATATTAACTTTATTGGGAACATGTCTGGAGGAATCTACCTAGGATGGCTCAGGCTCACCCAATTCCACATTTTAAATAATATGTAGTACTCCCCAGTTAAGATGGCAAAAATGGGCGTCTCAGTTCCTCCACATGTACTAGGTGCGATAAAGCTGAGGCACTCTTAGATATTTTCTGGCAGTGTGAGAGGTGACCTCGCTTTGGGCCTTGATTGGTCGAGTTAACCCTTTTTGGGTTTGGAAGGTCTATTTTCCCCAGAGGTTTTTATTATCGGGGATTATAGTCAGATTAGGATTAAAGCATTGAATATCATATTGCTCTAATTTCTCTTGCAGTAAAGAAGTTGGTACTTAAGCACTGGCTAGATCAGCCCTCTCTCACATCGAGAGTGGTTACATGAGTTGTCTTTCTGTCTTAAGACAGAACATATGATCGCCAGTGCTCTACAAAGCTGTCTCTCTGACAAAAATGGGGCATGCTCTATATACTATATCTAAACTAATCTGTATTTTGCTCTGTCTTGTCTCCCAGCTGTTATAGTTCTGATGGTCTTTTCTTTCTTTACTTTAACTGACTAGTGTAGTTATTGAATGTTGGGCACACTGTGGGAGTGGGTTTGGGGGTGGGGTTGTGGTTTGGGAGGGATGAAGCTCCCTTGGCCTGTCCATGTTATATGATCTGCTTTTATCTTGTATTTGTTGAAAATTTAATAAAGTTACTTAAATTACAAAAGTACATCCGAACATTGGGTAATACCCCTCAGGCTAATAGCAGTGGCACGCAACAGCCGCAGGCCCCATCTTCATGCTGCCCAGCTAGCCCAAGCTCATCTGCTAACCTCGAGGTCTCTGGCACAGGAACACAACATGCTACCTACCGGGCCAACAGCCTCCCCTACAAAAAAAAGTTTTTCTTTCTTTTACATTCTGACCCAAATTTTCCAAGTAGATTTTTATGTCCCCCACCCCATGAACCCTTTTGAACATGTCAGGTGTCATTTATAAAAGACTGGCTGAACGTCATATGTCAAGCAACGTTCAAAGTACGTTTTGGGCAGGATTTGAAAAACAACATCCGCCATGTTCATTATAGAGTGTGAAAAATTGACTATATTGAAAATTTGGGTTAAAATGTTGAAAATTACCATTATCGTGACTGTTTAAAAATTACAATGCACCTTGATAACTTTAGTTTTTTGTTTGTTTGTTTTTTTTTTTAAGATTGTGACCCCAAATTTCAACATAGTCTTTTATGACCTCACTTAATAAACCTGGTAGGTGAAATATTTCAAATTTGCCCGTAAACCCGATTTTGTGAAGCGACTGTGAAACCACCTTTTAGGCCAGATTTGAAAAATATCACCTACCCTGTTCATAAAGCGGTGTTCTAAAAATGATATTGAAAATCTGCTGGGAAAAAAATTGAAAAATGGCAAAGTTATGAGTGAATGCTTGAAATATTTAAGCGTTCACTCCTAACAGTCATTTACTATATTTTTCCACCAAAATGTCAACAGTCTTCCTATGAGCCCACCTCCTTGAACCTAGTAGGTGATTTTTTCAAATCCCACCTGAAAGGTGATTTTGTGGAGTAACTGTGAAACACAGATTACTCAGCTGTAACAGTAGTTCTAGAGTTGTATATGATGTTCATCCACATTGTCTGGCATTGGCCTTTCCCTTTAAATCTTGCGGAAGTCTTCAAGCTGGCTCCTCCCACCCACCCAGGAGGTATAACCCTCAGCTCCACCCCATGGTGCCAGATCTTTGCCCACTAGAAGCAGAGGTTGTGTGCCTGAGCCTGGGAGGTCGTGTGAGTCCGTGTGGATAACATCATATACCATTTCTAGAACTACTGTCTAGTAAGTAACCTGTGTTCTAGGGACATGGATATGATGTTCTATCCACACTGTCTGGCAGATTCCTAGCAGTCCTTCGGGAGGAGTGAGGCAAGGCGCACACCTCTACTTAGGTAATAAGGATTGAAGAAGTGATGCCCCAAAACCTGCATCCTGGTGTGATTCCAAGTCAATGTGGGCAAGGATATGAAGGTGTGTGCCGACTTCCAGGTAGCAGCCCTGCAGATTTTCGGACAGGGACATCCCTAGCAGTAGCCACCGACACAGCGGTATGGTGGGTGGAAAGAGCCTAAGCCCTCTGGAGGCTCCTACCCACCAACCTATATCAGAGATCAATGCAGAAAGTGATCTACCTGCCAACTGTCCACTTGACTGCAGGTCTGCCAGCTGCGGTTTAGCGTAAGTGAGAAACAGCTGGCGAACCTCTCCCGAACTCCAGCCATGCACTCTTTGTAATAGCGAGTGCTCCTTCAGGTCCAGAGTATGGAGCCTGAGTTCGGCCTCAGAGGTGTGATTCGGGAAGAACACCGGAAGAGTCATCGCCTGGTTCAGGTGAAACTCCGACACAACCTGCAGGGGTAACGGGTTGGGGCACAGGACAACCTGGTCCCTGTGGAAGATCAAGTAAGGAGACTCCACTGAGAGCACCTGGAGCTCACTTATCCTTCTGGCTGATGTGATAGCCACCAGGAAGGCGGACTGCTACGACAGGTGAGACAAGTCACACCTGTGCATTGGTTAAATACTTGCCCATGGGCTTTGCCAAAATAATGAAAAATAAAGTTTCCCAAGGTTCCTTTTATAGTTAATAACATAACGGGAGAAAGGAAATTAGGATAATCAGTTAGCACATAGAAAACCCTTCTCAACCCAGACTCACACTGTATATATGAAGCAGGTACAATCAAATACTTTCATCTTCATCTGATTATTTGTTATTACTGTATTTATAAGTAAATTAAATTCTTAGAAAGTTTCAGGTATCATTATTGTGATTTTAAACTTATAGTACTTATGTGTAGAAGACCTTAAAAACTATGTTTAAATGTTCTAGTCCAGATAGCAATGTCTTAAAATGATCGTTATTTATTGGGTTGTCAAGGACTGTGTGTACTAATGTAGCTAGATGTCTATGTATATGTTAGTTGAAACGCTAATAACAGGTCCTTCTTGTAAACTGGGTTATCAACCCAAACAATAAATATCCTGTATAAAATACACATTTTCATAAAATAATTCTAATAAAAATGTTTAATGTTACATAATGGGCAAAATAGATGCTTTACAGATCTTATGGTAGATTCTATACACCTAGAAGGTTTCAAGGTTTCCTATCTAAGATGGCGGTCATGCTGGACTAGCCCTCGTTACTACGCTCTATTGCCAGTTCTATTTTCATTTAATTTAGCTTATTTTATACATTTTAATCTGTGTGAAGTTGTTTTACTGTGTTTACTTTTCCATTTTTTGTTAGTTAGTTTTTGTGTTCTTTTTTGCTCAAGTCGGCGGTCCCTGGTGTGTTTCCTGTGCCTTCTGAGCAGAGAAGTGGTGAAGTGGAGCCTGGTCGCTTGCTTGAGCTGTGGTGCCTTTTAGCTGGCGTTGGCCAGGGGTCAGTCGGTACTCCCGGAGCAGCTATTGTGTCAACTAAGGGAGTGTTCTTTGTCTACCTGACAGTCAGTTTGTGGCCTGGGAGCTGGAGGGTGGACCTCTCCCCAAAGGGATTGCTCTTTGAATTGTGCTTGGTGGATAGTCTTCTGGGTGTGTTCGGTGTTTCAGTCCATGGAAGTCTAAACTTTGGATTTGTGACCCTACTGATTCTCATCACGCTTTCTGCCTTACGGACTTTTTTTTTTATTATTATTATTATTATTCTAAACAAGTGGATATATTTTTCTGTGTCGGATAAAGCAGAACTTAGTCTGGGACTTTCTACTGTGAACCAACTTTGGAAATTGGCGAAGGATTGCCTGTGGTATTTGGAGTACTGTGAGTGGGGCCTGATTCATTGATCAGTGCCCTTTTCTCTTGTAATTCTATACTCCTTTTTAGTCAGAAGCAGGGGCCTTAATAGTGGCCTGGTTGTGGGTGTATCCAGCCCCCATATTTGTGCCTGGGTAATCTTGGGTGCCACCTGGGACTGAGCAGGAGCTGCCTCACTCTTCCCTGAGGAGCTAGGGATCACTGGGGGAGCTTCTAATTTATCCCCAGGTTAGTCCTTCTGGCGTGGCCTTGTGGTATTTGTAGCTGCAGGTCCTGGGGGTATAATTGAATCTGACAAGGCAGATTAGGGGTGAGGTTAGGAGCCCCACTCTCCAGTGGCTTGGCCTGCACATACTTCTGGCTTTCCTGGAGACTTCTTGGTTCCTTTTGGATATTCACCAAGACTATGTATTACTGCATATTGGAAATATCTTTTCTGTTTTGCTGGATTTGACATTTGGTTTAACTTACATTGGATTACGTTGGATTATTATGGCTCCTCCTACTATTTGATGCCTTTTTCCCCGACTTTTTAATTTGTTTTATGGTTTCCTAGTGGTGAGAGAACCAGGGTGCCTTGTTATCATTTTCCTTTCTTCCTCGGCTGTGTGAGGGCTGTGAGAGAATTTTATGTTACTGTTTGTTTTGAACATCCTGTGAAGGTGATTGTTTTATTATTTGATTATTATTTTTCCCTCCTTGGCTGTGAGAGGCTGCGGGAGGGAGAATTTTATATTTGTATGTTTATTTTATCCTGTGAGAGAGGACTGTTTTATTGTATTACTTTTCTATTTTATTTTTAGGGTTTGAAAGCCATCTTATAGTGGGAGTGGGGTAGTTTATATGTTTTATTAGGGCAAGGATTGTTGTTTAAGTTATTTTTGTTTTGGTTTTTTTGCTTTGTCTGCAGTATCGTCTTGTGATTTAGGAAATTTGGTGTTTTATGTGCTCTCCCCATTGTTTTAATATTGTTAGCGAAATGTGCCTGCTTGCCCCTCCTGTCCTGTGCTGTTCGGCCTCTGCTCTCTGTGCACTCTGCCCTTTCTCCTCTCCACCGCCTGCTTCTACCTATCAATGCTGTCGAGCTTTGGGGATTGCTCGTAGTGGGGAGTGCGGGGTTGCGGACAGTGGAGCCCAAATGAGTGGTGCTCTCCCATAGGGGTGGTTAGGACCAGAAGACATCCTGGGGTGAAATGGTATCTGGAGCGTGGTGATTCCATTCTGGTTCCCATACCCAAGGGCACCTCCGTTTTGGGAGGGCAAGTAGTTGGGATAGTTCGCCAACCTCGTCCAACTCACTGTCTGCAACAAGACTGGTCTTATTGCAGACTTTGTTGATTAGGGCAGATCTGGTTTGCATTACCAAGACCTGGTTGGATGGAAATGCTGCCCTTTTAGAGGTGGCTGTTCCCACAGTACTCTGTTGTACATTGCCCAAGACTGGATCGATTGGGGCGGGGTTGTGGTCTGTTTCAAGACCTAATTGGGCCTAACCAGTATACCAGCTGAGGGGGCCGGGTCATTTGAGTGTACCGTGGTAGCTGGTGTGGGCGCAGGATAGCTCTCATCTACCGTCCACCACGTGATGAGAACCTGTTCCTGCAGGAAATAGCAGACTTCGCCGACAGCTGGAGTCGCCCAGACTGATGGTTCTGGGCGACTTCAATGCCTGGTCGATGACTAATCCTTGCTTTTGATCAACATTTCCTCCAGGTGATGACATCTCTGGGCTTAACACTGGTTGTTTCCTCAGCTAAGCACAAGGGTGGTCACTCTCTTGATTTGGTCTTCCTCCTGGTGATCGAGGCTTCCGACTTAGTGGTGGGACCAGTCGGTTGGTCCGACCACTACTCAGTTAGGTTCAATTTTTGGCTCCCTGGGCAGGTCGGCCCCTGTGGAGTTGGTCAGGTACTGTCCTTTGCGGGATGTGGTCCCTGAAGACCTAATGGCAGTTATTGACCGCTCGTTGTTGGATGAGACTTGCACAGATCCCGAGCAGTTGGTTGCAGCCTATAATGGGGCGTATCTTCAGCTCTCGACCTGACTGCTCCTATCCATGTTCACCCCTCCTCGTCACCGAGGCCCCTTGGTTTGATGGGACTCTAGGGGAACTGTGGAGATTGAGGCGTGGGTTTGGGCGTCGTTGGAGGAAGACTGCCTCTGATGCCGACCACCTTATTTTGTTAGAGCATTATAAACTTTACCAAACAGAAATTTCCTGTAAGAAAGCAGAATTCCTGTCCAGGGAAATTTCTGTCATGAGAATCGACCAGCTTATCTCTTCAGAACTGTTGACAGGCTGCGCAACCCAGCCTGTCAGCAGTTCCTTGAGTCTTTTCACAAACTGATTGTGATGAGATTGCTCGCTTCTTTGCAAATAAGATGGCTGACATCAGGCAGGAGTGCCACCAACTTCACTCTAAGGGGTTGCTGTTGATCGGTGCCATGTCAGAGCCGGAGTTTCCTGGAGTACCTTTGACCTGCGATTTCGTAGATATTGTAGCATTGTCCAGGAGATGCGGCCCTCGTGCTGTAGTTTAGACCCAGGTCTACTTCCCTGATTTTGGGTTGTAGTGATATTATCAGCCCGTCTTAGCTCGGATTGTCCAGTGCTCTCTGGATTTGGGTGAGTTTCTAGCTCCCTGAAGAGGAGGGGTGGTGACCCCCCTTCTGAACAAAGCTTTTAGACCGAAGAACCTAGCAAACTACAGGCCTATCTCTAACCTCCCTTTTGTGGGAAGGTTATTGATAAAGTTGTGGCTGCTCAACTGGATAACCATTTAACCATCCATAATTTATATGAACCCCTCCAATCGGGTTTTCGTAAGAGGTATAGTACTGAGACTGTTCTGGTTGGGTGCTCAATGAACTCCTGATGGCAAGAGATCGGACACACCGTTCTATCTTGGTTCTCCAGGATTTATCATCAGCTTTTGATACTGTGGATCATGGGGTTCTGCTCGAGCGTCTGAGGTTTATCTGCAGGCTGTCTGGTACAGTTCTCAGATGGTTTTCATCTTTCCGCTGGGAGAGCGGGAGAGTTGTCTCGGATTTATTTTCATCAGAGGCTTTCTCACTGCCCTCACCAGGCTACCCTCAGGGTTCAGTGCTGTCTCCCATGTTATTCACAGGATATATGCTACCCTGAGATATTGTAAGACGATATGGGCTGAGGTTTCATTGCTATGCTGATGATACCAGCTCTACCTGTCTTTTGCTCCCGACCAGGTTAGTGCTATCTCAGTACTGAACAGCTGCCTCATAGAAATCCAAGACTGGATGAGTGCTAGCAGTCTAAAGTTGACAGGAAAGACTGAGGTTTTGGTTGTGGACCGGGTCATAGGGCAGAGGGTTGAGGACTGGGCTCCTTCCCATGTAGTCAGGGAGAAGCCCAGATTCTCACCTCTGAGCGGTGCGTAATCTAGGAGTGGTACTTGACAATGGTCTGACTCGTCATCATCAGGTTTCGGCAGTCATCAAGCTGGCTTTTACCATCCTAGGAACATTGCTAGGATTAGGCACCTTGTTCCGTCCAGCAACCTACCTGTCTTGGTCCATGCCTTTGTGACATCGCACCTTGATTACTGCAACTCCCTTTACCTAGGGCTTTCTGGGGTTGATATCCGCTGCTTATAGCTAGTACAGAACACAGTAGCACATTTTTGACTGGGGCATCTAGAAGATCTCATATTACCCTGTGCTGCACGATCTGCACTGGCTGCCTATACAGTGGCGGATCACCTTTAAAGTAGGTCTTTTGACTTATAAAGCCCTATATGGTTTGGGTCCCAATTACTTGAAAGAGCTCCTGGTTCCTTACACCTTCAGGACAGCTCTGCTCGGCTGACAAGGGGTTGTTGGAGATTCAAGGTTAACCTAAAGTCATCCGGTGCGTGTGCCTTTGGGTTTGTGGCACCTACCCTCTGGAATTCTCTGCCCGTCAACCTGAGGAGTGCAGGACAGTGGGAGTTTTAAGCAGGCACTTAAGACTCTTTTAGGGGAAAGTATTTTCGGTACTTTCTTGATTTTATATTGTGTGTACTGTGTTTTGTTGTTACGTGAATTGTACAGCGCCTTGAAATTTGAAAGGGCTTAAACAAATAAATTTTATTATTATTATTTCAATATGAGAGAGATTATTACGATGACCGTGAGACATAACTGGCAACAAGCGGGTAGAAGTGGGGACAGAGAAAGGTTTTCAGAGGGAACAGAGGAACCGGGGTATCAGGTATATGCAGAAAAGAAAGATACAGAAAGCGTAGAAAAGACAAAGAAAAAAATACAGAACTCAGATCAAGACATCATCAGAACTAATAGTCTTTAACCTTTCATCACGTACACTAACACCAATAGAAAGCAAGGTTTTAGGTTATGGCCTTTCAGTATAGTCTCACTGAAAATGTAACCCTTTTGAATTAAAGCTCGATTTAGAAAAATTCTTTACGTAAACTCAGGTTAAAAAGTTTTTTAGAACACAATCCCAACAAGACAGAAATAAATCAATACAAAGGACAGATATTTGCTCAAACAAGCATTGGGAGTTAAGTCAAAATTTGACCCTGTAAATTTTACCCAGAAAACATTACTAGTTACATAAATAAGGTAAATTTAGACATTGATAAAATGATAGTTGAATTAAAAAACAAGAAACCAAAATGTAATTTAACTAAAGAAGAATTTGATACTCTGAATAATTTAAGTAAGGATGACAATATCATAATAAAACCAGCTGATAAAGGAGGGTATAGTTATTATGGATATAGAGGACTGCAGAAATGAATGTTTAAGACAGTTAACTGATGAAACTACATATGAAAAAATAAATCCTATACCATTTCTACTCTTAAAACAAAAATTAGAGAGGTAGTTACCAAAGCTAATGACAGAGGGATTATTGAACAATGGACTATGGAAGAATTAATAAATCAAACACCCAGAATACCATTATTTTATTGTCTGCGAAAATACATAAAAATATTGAACATCTTCCTGGCAGACCCATAATACCTGGAATAGGATCAATAACAGAACCATTATCCATTTTGTTGACCATTACTGTGACCATCTGGTAGTAAACACATGGTCTCATTTGAAAGACAGTAAACATCTTTACTAGCATCCCCTTGCAGGAGGTTTACAAGCGTTAGATTTCTTTCTGTCTACAAGGGATGAAAACAAACCAGATAAAGAATTTTTATTACAGCTCACTAAACTAGTATTATAAAACAATTATTTTTCATTTGAAGAACAAAAGTATCTGCAAAAATGGGAACAGCAATGGGGACAAATTTAGCCCTACTTACACTAATTTATATATGGCATACTTTGAAAACAATATATAGAACTGATACAGAGCCTTACAGATCTCAAATTATTACATATAAACGCTTTATAGATGATATATTAACTATTTGGGATGGAACAATACAGGAAGTTCAGTTATTTAAAGATTATTTGGGAAGGTCAAATGATAACTTGATTTTTACAATGACGTGACATTGAGGAAATAGCTTTTGGACTTAAAAATCATCAAAAGAGATGGAAAATTATATACAGATTTGTATAGAAAAGATACCACAAGGAACATGATACTTCATTCTAGAAACTTTCATCCAAAAAGCTTAAAGAAAACATTCCATATTGCCAAATGCTTAGGACAAAAGAAGTTCCAGAAAACTGTGAAAAGAATCTGAATGATTTAACAGAAAGATTTATTAACAGAGGATATTCAAAGAATACCTAGAACTAGCTAGGAAAAGTTAACTCTAAAGCCGAGATAGTTTACTTTCAGAAAAGATATCAGGTTCTAGTCCCACCATTGAGAAAATCACCATATCAACTAGATATTCTGATAGCTTTGGTAGAATTAACATATAGTCTTATCAAATTGGAATATTTTACAAACTAGTGAGACAGGACAAAAGATCTTTGAACACAAACCTTGGGTTACTGCGCGGAGAACTACAACTATACACAATAAGATTGGAAAACACAACACTGGAAACAAGACAGAGAAGAATGGGTTGGTTAAAAGTTAATAAAGGTTTCTTTCCATGTGGCAACTGCATTCATTGTAAATAATGGCAAAACAAATAAAATAATTAAAAGTACATGGGATGATACGAATACTGTATTTAGGATTTTATCACTTGTAGCTCAGACTTTTAATTTATTGCATTGTTTGTCTGTGTTCATTACATTACATTGGAAACCACTAGACCGTTAAAAATAAGAATTACAGAACACAAAGAGTAATATAAGGGAGATTTAAGGTCTCCTTTGGCAAGACACTTTATTGAAAGACAACACCAAATATCAAGTCTGAAATTCTTTGGAATCGAAAGAATACAAGAACTACCAAGAGGAGGAAACAGAGAAAGAGCTCTATTAAAGTGAGAAGCCTGGTGGATTTTCACCGTAAGAACACATCTGTCAGGATAGGACTTAATGAAATTATAAACTGGACCAATTATGATTAAATGGATGTATAATGGTTAAAGATCATCTTTATTTAAATTTATATAGGAATTAAAATTGTTCTCCCCTTCTTCATCTTTATCAAAGTTCACTGAGTCTATTGCTGATATAGTTACATTGTATGACTTGCTGATTCTGTTGTGTTTCTATCTGTCCCTCTTTCCCTTCTCACTGTTTGCTGTTCTACATGTGTAATTTACTGCATTATTGGCACTAAGGCAGTATTTCTAGTCGAAATTTAACATCTCAACTCATGATTTAATAGTACTAAGTTAAGTACAATTTGGTATGGAAACTCTCCTGCTTTTAGCTTGAGTGAGTTTTAATTTCTTGACCAGACAACGAGGTTTCGTCAATGTGTGACGTTTACACGCTCCTGAGTATACCTGTGTGCAGACCCTTCCTCTTCTTTATCAGCACCTGTCTAGAAGTAAGGTGCACGCTAGAATTTGTTGGCATGGTCTGCCAATGCGGTGGTTGAAAGCGTCTTCGAGTAGTTTTTATAAAACCTCAAGCTGCATATGAGTTCATTATCCTTTTTATGAACGTTAAAACTTGAAGGTAAGAGTAATCTCATTTCATTGTAGTACATTTAAATTGAACAGCATATATTTTCTGGTGGTGTATGTTTACAATAGTCATTATTTTTAACAGACACAGAAACATACTGGAATAGGATCATTTGGTTTTTGATAAGGTTAATTATTGAGATAAGAGGAATATCCCTCATTAAATGCATCAAGTGGATTTAGTTTAATAATTATTTTAGATATAAAATAAAGGTTCCATTAATTTTTTCACAGAAAAAAAAGCGTGTCTGTTCAAGCTGTTCTATATAAACAAGCACGTAGTAAGGTGCGCTAAATTGTCTAATACTTAATACTATTTGAAATGTTGTAAATTCATTTAGATTTAATAAATATTTCATTTTCTATACAGACACATGAACTCTGGGGTAACTGGCAACAAAAGAAACTGTGTGCCCCTAACCTTATTTCACCGCTCCTTGGCAGACTCACTTTTGATTTATCCAGTATTATCCAGGTCAGTTCCACCTGAAGTTATGAATGTATTTAGAAATTTATGTGGATAGATGTATATTGAAGATAAAGTATAAAAATGGAAATTCATAAGATTTTCTTTTCTGATTTACTTTTAGAAAAAATGCTTCGTTGTCTGATGAAGGAACTTGTGTTCTGAAACGTTACAACAAAAATATATATTGGAGCTCTAGCATTGTGAAGACATTATGTATCATTACAACATTTTTATGGAATTATTGTACATAACTTCTTCATATATACAATCTGAGTCTGGACTGAGAAAGGTTTTCTATGTGCACTTTGCCAAAACCAGCAACAAGTCCTACTACGGTGAGTGGTGGTGGTAGTTCACGCACCAGGGGAACTGTAATCTAGGCCTCTGAAAAGGCACCAGACCACCTTCTCCTGTGCCACAGACTGCTGGCCGGCCCACACCCAGTAAGCAGACATGGCTGCCAGGTGCACCTTAAGGGTCACCCGACCAAAGTTCCCCTGGGGAGAGACCACAGGTAGTCCAAAATGCTAGCCACTGGACAGGTTGAAGGTCCAACCTCTTGCTCTAACACCAAATGGAGAATCTCTTCCATCTGAAGGCACAGCATTTTCTGGTCGACTCCTTTCTAGATGCCTCCACGACAGTGAGGACATCTTGGAGACCAACGCCTGGCACTCTAGCTGCTCAGGAACCAGGCTGTCAGGTGCAGGGATTGAAGGTCCAAGTGGAGTACCTTCCCTGACTGATTGTGAGTAGGTCCAGGCATCACGGAAAAAGCTCGGGAGCCTGTTGCTTTGGCTTAGGAGAATGGGGTACCAAAACTGGTGGTGCCAGTCCGGAACCACCAGGATCACCCATGCCTTGTTCCTCCTGACCTTGAGTAGAACCTTGTGGATCAAGAGAAGTGGAGGGAAGTCATAGAAGAGGCCTGGGGTTCAAGGCCTCAAGAAGACATCCCCCTGCAGTGTTCCCTGCTGAGGGTGGGTGGGCACAGAATAGCCTCAGCTTTGCGTTCTCTATGGAGACGAACAGGTCCACCTGAGCGGTGCTCCACTGTGAGAACAAACTGTGAACTACCTCCGGATGGACAGACCACTCATGAGAGACTTGGTCCACCCGGCTGAGGGCGTCTGCCAGCTGCTTGGGCTCCTGCCACATGGATAGTAAAGATTGGCCTCAGGCTGTGCATGAGAGTCCAAATGTAGAAGCTTCCTTGCACAGGGGCAGGGAGTGTGTTCCGCCTTGTTTGTTGAGGTAGTTCATGGTCATGGTGATGTCTGTCTGGACTTGGACCACTTGACCCCGAACAAGCGGAGTAAAGGCAGTCAGCGCCAGCTGGACTGCTCGGAGCTCCAGCAGGTTGATGTGGCATCGGGACTCCTTGGGGTCCAGAGCCCATGGACTCTGTGTTCCCCAGATGGGCACCCCAGCCCATGAGGGCATCGGTCATCAGGATGATCATCAGCTCAGGACAGACAAACGCGATCCCTTCCTGCAGATGCTCTGGGACTAACCACCACTGGAGGGTGTCCCACATCCTCTGGGTCACAGTGACCAGCTGGTTGAAGTGACCTTTGTGCTGAGACTACTGGCTGGCCAGCTCCCATTGCAGGGAGCACATGGGCCAGCAGGACCATCGGACCATGCTGGTGCAGGCTGTCATGTAACCCAGAAGGCACAGGAAGTCCCGGGCAGGCGCAAGTGCCCAACCAGAAATGATTAGGAAAGGAGGAGAGCCTCCACCCTGACTGCCAGGTGCTGGGCTCTGGCCCGGCAGAGCTGAGTTCTGCACCGAGCTCATCACTGCAAGGCACAAGTTCCGACTTGGCCTCGTTGATCAGGAGGCCAAGGTCAATGCAGGTCTGGAGAGCCAGGTCCCTGGACTGCTCCACCTCCTGCTTGGAGGGACCAGCTATCAGCCAGTCATCCAGACAGGATACATCTGGATCCCTCTGCACCTCAGGTAAGCTGCCACCACTGATATGCATTTGGTGAAGACCCTGGGGCAGAGGAGAGGACGCAGCGTGGCTTGGAACTCGTAAGGGTTCCCTCAGCTTGGAAATGGGGAGCCTTCGTAGAACGGACGGATCGGGACCTGAAAGAATGCATCCTGAAGATCCAGAGAACAAAACCATGTGTTTTGCCCAGAGATGGTATGATCTGGGAGAGGTTACCATCCTGAAGGTGCCAGACCTGAGGAATTTGTTCAGGTCATGCAGATCTAGAATGGGGCACCAGCCCCCATCGCTTTGGCACCAGGAAGTACCTGGAGACAAGCCCTGGGTGTTCAGAGGATCCCACAACTCTGACCCACGACCTCCTTGGGAGGAGTTGGGCTATGTCATTCTAGAAGCCAACTGAGTGTCTGCAGATACCAAGTCCATCCGTGGGGGCGGGCTTGGCTGGGAGGTGCTGCTCAAAATCTAGAGGAAGACTCTGACCGACCACTTCCAGAACCCACATGTCCTTGGTGAAAGCGGACCAGGCGGAAAAAAGTGGCTGAGCCAGCCCTCACAGAAGGTCCAAAGGAGGCGTGGCTGGCATGAGGGTGGCAATCTCCATCAATGTCACTGAGCAGGCTTGGAGGATGAGGATCCAGCTAAGAAGCCACCAGGTCCCTTCCCTCCAGCTTGGACCACTGAGGCCACTGATTTGGGCCATGGTCACCAGGACTGAGCCTGTTGGCTAGACTAATGCTGGCTGGTTTTGCCACTTGGGAGTGGAGGGCCTAAAGAGCTACGCTTCTACTGCCTGGAGCCCCTGGGATCCTTCTGGCGGACATCATGGAATCCAAGGTGGCTCTGGACTTCTCAATATGTTGAGGACCCTCCACACCAGCCCTAACAGGTTGGTGCCCAAGAGTGGACGTCCGCCAGCTTCAGCGGAGGCCTGCCGAGAGATCGAGATCCCCAGCCAAGCCCTATGGTGCACAGCGACTGCAGCTGCCACCAAATGGGCACAGAAATCTCAATATCCAGGGCTGTCTGAAGCTGCTGTTTGGCCACAGCCGTGCAGGACCTTGGTCCCGGACCTGTTTGACTATAGTCTGGAGGTCCGTGGGAAGATGAGGAATCACCTCATTCAGGGAGCCCAGAAGGGCATGGAAGAAGTGTGCCATCACGACAGCTGAGCTCACCTGGCGGAGACCAAGCAAGGAGGCAGCATAGACCTTTTTGGCCAAGAGGTCCAATTTCTTGGACTCCTTATCCGCAGTCTATCGGCATCCCTGAATCGCCTGCGCACTGAAACATGGAGTCAGCCACCAACCTCCTTCGGGGCCGAAGGTGCTCCGTGAACTCTGCCAAGGGTACCAGTGAGACCGCTTTATTTGCGGCCATCCTGGCTGAGGTGTAGGGCAAAAGGTGGAGCGTTGCTAGGAGCCCAGGGCAGGGCCACTATGGTCTTGGGCACTGGGAAAGCCTCCGTCAGAGAGTCCCTTTATCCAGAATCTCTGTGAGGGATAACAAGCCTGCTTTGGAGGGCTCCAATTTCATCTCTGTGGACTCGGAGAGGAGACGGAGCATGCCATGAAGGACCTGGGTACACTCTACTGTACATGCTAAACAACAGTAAGAATTACAAAGTACACATATACCTGTAATTTTACATGTAGCGCATAAGGCTCCAGAGGAAATAAATACTAGAGACTACCAGACTTGCTAAGATGACATGCGCGTGACACGCTCCCAGCAACCTTAGCCTCCGATCGGCACGATCTTGGAAAACGCTTCCTGGTTCAGCACTTTATGGCGAAAATGTATTAGACTACCGATTTTAAGGTAATGCCTCATATTATTCAGAGTCTCTCCCTGTCTGCTCTGCTTCCATGGGAGGTTTTGGAACAGATCCCCCTTAGGATTGTGTTTAGGTAGCCTTTAAGTTTTGCAAGTAAATCTGAAGATTTAAGTGTCAGGGCCTACTCAACCGGAAATAGTAAGGAGGAACCTGCTTCTTCCAGCAGAAAGGAAGATTTGGCGTCATGGGGTGGGGTCAAGGGTTATACCACCTGGGTGGGTGGGAGAAGCCAGCGAAGACCTCAACAAGATTTAAAGGGAAAGAGCAATGCCAGACAGTGTGGACAGATCATATTCACATCCCTAAAAGTCACCTTTTGGGCATAATTTAAAAATGTCATCTACCTTGTTAACGAGATGAGGTCTAAATAAAGACCATGTTAAAATTTGGTGAAATATATTTAAAAACTGGGCAAATTATGAGTGAAAGTTCAAAATGTACTGGAAAGAACAGTTACATACTTACCGTAACAGTAGATCTTGAGAGAATCTCTCATCAGGCCACACCTGTGGAACTATAGCTGCTAGGCACTAGGACCACATGGAAACTTTTGCAAGCAGTTTACTAGAGGCCACCTCGACATCCTCTGTATATAAACATGGGCAGTCCCTCTCCTCCTCAGTTCCCCACCAGAGATCATACTCAGAGGACCTCCCTCTAGGGAGCCAGAAGAGCTGAAGTTCCAGCTACCAAGTGAGGCCGAAGCAGCAGTTAGTCCATCCTGGAGAGCGAGAGAGACAGCAGCAAAGAAGCTCTAGTCACAGGGCGACAGAGGGTGGGATGGCATAGCCTGATGAAAGAGATTCTCTCAAAAATCTACCGCTATGGTACGTATGTAACTGTTCTATCTTGTTCGAGGATCTTTTCATCAGGCCACACCTATGGAATGAGCTTCAAGCAGTACTACCACAGAGACAGTCTGGATGGCTAGATTCTACAGGCCTAAGAAATGAGGCCTTGAGCACAGTCAGGCTGAAGCCTGCCCTTCTTGTAGAGGCAATGTCAGACTATAGTGTTTAGAGAAAGTGTAGACAGTACTCCAAGTTGCAGCAGCGCAAACATCTGTAGCTGATGCACAGAAATATAGAAACACAGAACTTGACAACAGATAAGGACTGCCTGGCCCACCTAGTCTGCCCATTTTTCTTACCTGCTGCATCACCACAGACTCTACTTGATCTCCGACACCCCCCACCTTGCCTTATCACTTAATGCCTATGCCATGCTTTCTTGAACTCTGTTACAGTTTTCCCCCACCACCTCCACTGGGAGGCTGTATCAGGCATCCACCACCTCTCCATGAAGAAGTACTTCCTCACATCTCCAGAGTCTACCCTCCAGCTTCATAGCATGACCCCTTGTTCTTGAGCATCTTTCTTTCAAAATGTTTCTGTACCTTATTTATACCTGTGAGGCACTTGACAGTTTCTATCATAATGTCTAGCTACCAGGACCAAATGTTAATGATTCCCCACTGTGAATTCACTTGTATAATGCTGGCCTCAACTGTGTCTATGTTTCCCCTCCCCAGGATGTATCTGGAATCGAGCAGTAGCCTGCTCAGCATGCCTTCCTGGTTAAACGCTCAAATAAATAAATAAATATCCCCCTCTCCCTCCTTTCCTCCACGGTATACATATTAAGGGCCTTCAGTCTTTCCTCACAGGGCATTTGATGCAGACCATACACCATTTTGGTTGCCCTCCTCTAGACCGCTTCCACTCTTTTCGTCCCTACCAGAGATGAGGTCTCCAGAACTGAACACAGTACTCTGGGTGAGGTCTCACCAGTGACCTATACAGGGGTAACACCACCTCCCTCTTTCTGCTGGTGATCCCCTTCCCTATGCACCCCAGCATCCTGTTAACTCTCCCAACTGCCTTATCATACTGTCTAGCCACCTTTAGGTCATCAGATATGATAACCTCCCGTCTCTTTCCTGTATGGTGGTTGTCAATACCTCTCCTCCCAATTTGTACTTGCCCTCGGTTTCTGTGCCCCAAGTGCATGATTTTGCACTTTATACATAAGCCCAGTTTCCATACCCTTGATCACTCCTTTAATTTCTTCAGGTCCCTATTATTTTTCCCACCCCTCCCTTGGAGTGTCTACCCTGTTGCAGATTTTAAACAGGCAGACCTTTCCATCCACCCCTCTGTAATGTAACTAATAAAGACATTAAAGCGGATTGGTCCCAGGACAGATCCCTGTGGTATTCCACTGGTCACCCTCCCTTCCTTGGAGTGAACTATATTTACCACCACTCTCTGTCACTATCCATTAGCCAATTTATTACCCAGTTAACCACCTTTGGTCCCACTCCTAGGCTACCGAGCTTGCTTACTAGTCTATGTGGAACAATGCAAGGCATTGCTGAAATCTAGGTAGGCCACATCCACTGCTTCTATCTGATCCAATTCCCTGGACACCTAGTCAAATAAATCTATTACATTAGTTTGACAAGACAATGCCCCGGTGAATCCATGCTGTCTTGGGTCCTATAATCCACTGGATTCAAGGTATCCTTTCTTTCAGCAGTGATTCCAATAATTTCCCACCACGAAGTCAGGCTGACTGGCCTGTAGTTGCCAGCCTCCTCCCTACTACCACTTCTGTAAAATGGGACTACATCTGCCCTCTCCAGTCCCCAGAACCACTCCCATCTCCGAGAGAGAATGAAAAGGACTGTCAGAGGTGCAGCCAGATACATTCCTGAAACAGGCTACAGAAGTGGGCATGCCTCTGGCTGAATGGCCACGAACAACAAGAAAGTGATACATTTGACTAATCATCTGGAGAGGCACTGTTTAGAAACGTACACTTTCCTTCCCAGGGGCAAAGGAAACAAAAGTTGCAAGGACATCCTACAGTTTTCATGCAATGAATATAATATCTGAGTATTCTATGTACATCCAAGGTATGGAGCAATGCTTCCCTGGGTTGGCATACTCAGGAAAATAAAATGGCAGGTGGATAGTTTGATTCAAAGTAAGCTGACACTACTTTAGGAAGAAACTTAAGGTTGTTCCAAAAGACACCCTGTCTTTATGGAAAATCAAATAAGGAGGTTCACACATAGAGCCTGAAGCACAAAATTCAGGTCACAGTTTGGGACTGAATTGTGGATGGGTAAGCTTCAAGTGCAAGGCAGCTGCTCAAGAACATGTGGGCCGGACTTCCGGTTCTGCCACGGACCTCTAAGCAGAGCTTCTAAGCGCTCCACGCCTCGCCAGCATAAATAAGTTTAAATTCTCTCCTGGAAAGTAGTAAATGAGAGGAAAGTCTGCAAAGATGGCAAAGGACCCCGTAAGAAAGATAAACAGGGCCAGTGGAGGCTGGGAACACAAAAAAACCTGCAGAAACCGAGGCGGTCACGGAGGTCCATAGGCGCAAATCAGAAGCCGTCACTGAGCAGCTCAAGAGGGTCAGATTATGATACAGATGGAGGCGGGATAATCTAACCCGGTCCCGATTCGAAGCGATTTTGAAAGAGATAAGGGCTTCCAGAATGGATCTGAAAAAGACTTACAAGGGCTGTCTGTACAACTGTCGAAATTAGATCAGAGGATCGAGGAGGCTGGGCAGAGAATATCGGGTGTGGAAGATGTAAACGCCAGCTTGAGCCAAGCGGTTAGTGCCCTACTACAACAATTGGTGGCGGTGCAAGCTAAAGTAATAGATTTAGAAAGCAGATCGAGGCGGAATAACCTGCGGCTATATGGGCTTCCGGAAGGGCAGAGACAGCTCCGGTAACTGCAATTGTTGAAAACCTGCTGCGTGATATTCTAGGCTACCCCAACTTATGACTTAAATTGAAAGGGCATACAGAGCGCTGAAGGCCGCAAGACCAGAGGCTAGACCTCGCTCGATAGTTTTCATGGTGGCAAGTTCCAAACCAAAGAGGACATCCTTAGTAGGCGTGGTCCAAAAGGAGCTGACATACCTGTCTTCAAAAATAACGGTAGATCAGGACTTTCCTGCAGAGATACAGCAGGCTAGGCAGCAATATACCCGATACTGATGGCACTACGAGAAAGGGATCCGCTTCAAACCCCCTTCCCAGCCAAACTGAGGGTTTTCTGGCAGGACGGTGTACAGACATATGGTTTACCATATAAAGCCTTGGAGGCCTTGAAACAAAGGGAATTAAATTATCAGCGGAAGACATGGAGGCGGATAGACAGAAAGAAAAAATTACTCACCTTAGTAATGTTGTTTCTTCTAATGGAATGCCACTATATTATGACATGCAGTGGTCTCAGCGTTGGGACTCACTGCATATGTCATAATATAGCAAGACTTCATGTTGTTTGAAGCAGACATTCTTTACTGACTGGTTCCAATCGGTTACAGCGGAGGGTTTCCTCATCGAGGCAGCTTATGGATTCACTGGAGAAGATAAAGTATGCTGCAGAAGGATGCTTTGCAAAGAAGCCGGAGATGGGAGAAATAATAGATGAAAAACCAGGGCCGGCTTGATCAGTGACAGTTCAACCAAAGGGACTTAATGGTCTCATGGTCTGCTGGAGCGGCGATACATGGACAAATGAGACTATTTTGGCATTCTTCTCAAATTGTCTCCCCTGCCCTTGTGTCTACCTCCTCATGTTGTTGACCCTAAGGGGATGGGTTCCAGGTGTACCCCTGTCCTGTGTCTTGCCGCCTTATGCCCTTGTGTACCTGTCTACCCCCAGGAATGATAACTGATTCTCAAGACTAGGAGATTGTATACATTCTCAATACTTGTCAGCATGAGCGGGAGATAAGGCCTGCCATTGAGGCACCCTTCAGCTCGATGTTGGCAGGGAGATGGGAAGGGGATAAGGGGGAAGGAGAGGGGAAGAGGGTATGGGAGGAGGAGGATGCAGGAGGGAGGAAGCAGGCGAGAGGTTTGAAATGCACATATACAGACATGGGGGCACAGGGGCGTGTGGAGGGAAGTGTTTAACTTACAGAAGTAAAGTTGGGCAACTGGAATGGAAGGAGGGAAATTTTAAAAGAATGGATGGGCGAGGCGGGAGGAGAGTGGGGGCGTACAATTGGAAATACAACAGTCTTACGTGTGTGGAGGAAATATAGAAGGGAACCCACCAAAAGCGGTGGTCTCCTTACGAGGAGATCTCTAATAAAGGAGACGTTTATCCCTGTATCTGCTCACACTCAGATCTTGCAAAGAGCAGAATAAGGGCCCCACAGAGTTGGGCGCCCTACCTTGGAAGCAAAGGAATTGTTATATAATAAAGAGAGTTATATAATTAGATTAAGTAGCAGACACTGAGTAAGTCTGCACAAGTTTAAAGGGTCTGTTTATAAGATACCCTGTTTACATGTTTACTGTTTTATGGTTTTCTCAATATTAAGTAAGCCTGAATGGGAGAAACGTTGTTCAATGGGGAAGCTCTGGCCTTTACCGTTAACCCACGAATGCAGAGTAGAGCTACAGGTGGGAAAAGGAATGGTAGAGAAGCCACTATAACACTGAAATCACCCTGTGGCCCTGGAGAGGTTTTGTTACCAAGGGAGGAACTGGGTGGGAACTGGATAGACGGTAGGGCAGTAGTAACAGGTTTAAAGGCCCACCAAAGTATTAAATGAGAGTGTGGGCTGGAGGGATAAGAAAGGCATGGAATGTAATTGCAAAACTATTGAAAGATGTGAGAATGGAAAGTACCACAATAATATGCTCGATTAATGTTAATGGTTAACAAACCTGGTGAAGAGGAGCAAGGTACTGGCTTGGCTCAGAAAAGAGAAACCTGATTTTATAATGTTACAGGAAACGCATCTCCCTCTCGAGCATACCAAGTTAGGAAAAATGGGTTTTAATTATGAGACCAGTGTATCCTATGGCGGGAAGGAGGAGGGGTTTCGATACTGGTGCCCAGGAAAACAACATTTGAGGTAATAGAAGTGTGTGGACAAAGAGGGAGATATGTGTTCCTAAAAGGAAATATCATGGAGAGATCCTAACATTGGCTTCAGTGTATGTACCACCTGGTTCTGATTTTCAAATCTATAGAAGTATAATGTTGAGATTACAGGAATGGGCGGAGGGACAGGTTATTATAGAGGCGACCTAAATATAACAATGGATCCAAAGATGGATAGTACGTCACTGACAGGGCGAAGAGAGGGGATATCAGCGGAGATAGGGGCAATTTCTGGGAGAGTTGGGATATATATGTGTGGAGAAAGGGACATCCCAGGCAAAGAAATTACACCTTCTTTCACCACCACATAAAACCTTCTAGCTGGTTGGACTATTTCTTGTTGCCGAAAGAGATGTTGGCCAGAGTGAAGGATACTTGGATGGGGTCTAGGACAATCTCGGATCATGCCCGATTTTTCTGCAGGTAGACTTGGGGGCTTTCGGAAAAACATTTTGAGACTAAATGTCTCCTTACTACAAGATAAGGAGGTTAAACAACAGGTAAAAGATACTATTAAACGGACGATAGAAGAGAATGCCTCCCGGATATATCCTCAGCACTTCTATGGGATACTATAAAGGCCATACTAAGGGCAAATTAATATCCATAGCAGCGTACAAAAAGAAGCAAAGGAAAGAAAAATAGAATCCTTGAGAAACGAGACAGAAAGTTGGGAAGTTAATTTAAAAGCCAAATACAATAGGAGGTGGATTACAGACTAAATAAACTAAAGAAGGAACTAAATGAGCAGTTGGAATACCAGATCGAACAGAAGTGGTTATTTATAAAACAGGGATACTATGCAGGGGCCCCAGAGCAGCCAGAGGGCTGGCAGCCAGACTGTGCAAACAAAAAGCAAGAGCGCATATAGTTAGGGTGGAACATCCTCAAAGTAAGGTTTTTACACAAACTACTCCAGATATAGCAGAGGCCTTTAAATCATATTACAGGGAACTGTATAGGGCACCTACTCAGGGTGAAAGGCAAGAGATGAGTCAGTATCTGAACAAAATCAATCTTCCCAGAATTTCAGAGTTAGCCCAAATACAACTTGTTAGACCGGTAACAAGTGAAGAACTTAGGCAGGAAATATCTAGATTAAAAGTAAATAAATGTCCAGGGACAGATGGCTACCCAGCAGAAATGTACAAACATTTTCAGGACCAATTTTCCCTTAATAGCTGGAAGTATTCAATGATACCCTCCCGACTGAAAGATCCCCGAGTCATGGTCACAGGCAGTTATTTGGTAATACCAAAGGAGAATAAAGATCAGAGGTTTTGTTCACGCTTATAGGCCCATCTCTCTGCTTAATACTGGATTATGAGCTATTCATGGCCATAATGTCCCGTAGAATACAGCAACTTCTACCGTCGTTAATAAATGCGGATCAAACAGGATTCATCCGGGAAGACAAGCCCAGGATAACTTGAGAAGGACAGTGCATGTCCTGGATCATCTGGGTCATACCGGGCAGCTGTTATCCTCCTCAGCTTAGACGCTGAGAAGGCATTTGATAAAGTCTTGTGGTCCTTTCTTTGGGCGGTGCTAGGTCAGTTCAGATTCCCAATGCAATTTGTGACCTTGATCGCAAAGATATATGCCTCTCGAAGGCATATGTGAGAGTAAATGGTTATCATTCAGGGGTGTTCCCGCTGGAGAGAGGAAGCTGCAGGGATGCCCACTCTCTCCTCTCTTGTTCGCACTATATTTAGAACCATTGGCTCAAGGATCTGGGAAAATCAAAACATACAGGGGTACAATTGGGGAGACCCGCAAAAACTAGCGTTATACCTTGGATGGCGTGCTCATGTACTTGACCCACCCAGAGGCATCCTTGCCAACCTGTTTCAACATTTGAGGAATTTTCAGCCCTGTCTGGTTACACACCAATGAAGGAAATACAGAATTATTGAAACTAAACTTCCAGCTGACGAATCCAGCTTAAACGAGATTTCCTATGAAATGGGACCCGCCCCATATGAAATATTTAGCTAGGTTGACGCAGGTAACTACTCATATGGTCCAGTTAAATTACTTACCAGTGGTGAAGCAGGTGCAGGAGGATATGAGGAAGTGGAGGCTTTCCCTGATTCCATTTGGATGAGGGTCCAGGCAATTAAGATGAATGTACTTCCCGTTTGTTTTGTTTCAGTGTGTGCTCCAATATCGCTAAACAAATAGGAAAGTGGCAAAAAATTTTAGGAGACTTTATTTGGTGTTCCAGAAATCCTAGAATTAAGGATCAGACTTTATACCTTCCCAAAGAGATAGGAGGATTAGCAGTCCCCATGCTAATGGGATACTGGATAGCAACACAGTCCAGGGTGATCTTTTATTACAGCACCTGGAGTATCAGGCCAGGTGGAAGGAGATGGACCAGGCAATTGCCCTAGCCCCACCCCCAGTAGCACAGTGACGATTCTGAACCCAAAGTCAGGATGGGGTAGGACACCATTCGTCGGGACAGAGACGGCCCTAACAGGCTACAGGCAGGGATTAATGAAGGCCTATTTAAGGTCTATGGGTGAAAATATACCTGGTGGACTATAAATAAGGAGAGCATAGCCTTTAGAGATCCCTGGTATAAAAACAGGAGAGGAGGATTTGGGCCCCCTGGCAACTTCTGATAGGGGAGCAGGTTATCTCGTTCAAGGAGGCGCAGACTAAATTTGGCCGGGGAGGGAGAGCTAATACATTATTATCAGATGAGAGATTACATAACGAAGGAGATGAGCGTATCAATGAGAAAGGGTGGGGGGTTCCAATACGAATACTTTCAAAGCATATGGGCCCGAGCAGGGGAGAGGGCCATCTCTATCTTATATAAGAAATATCTAACCGACCTGCAGCATACATCTGATTACATTAAAGAAAGATGAGAAGAGATCTCGGATAATTATATCTGCTAAAGATTGGTTGAGGGTGTGGAGAAATCGTGGAACACAACTGCATCCCCAAGCTGGAGGAATTTCTGGAAATTAAGAATACGGTTCTTTAAAGTGGCATATTATCCGGCGAGAGGGTGCATCTCAACCCAACCGGCTGTTGGAGGAAGTGTAATGAATTTAGTACATATTTTCTGGGACTGCCCGGTAGTGAGGGAGTTCTGGGAGAAGATACAAATATATATGAAGAAATTGTTTAGCATAGAGTCAGCATTGGGACCCGAACATATGATCCTGGGTTTACACCGGAGAACCTGGGGGAAAGAAGCGAAGTACCTTTGGATCCTGACTGCTGCTGCAGGAGGAAGGCAATAACCAAGAAATGGTTTACAACCTAAGGCCCCTACCTGGGGGAGTGGTGGAAATAATAGAGGTGAAAATATTAGAGAGTTACATTTTCACTCAGACAAAATCGCCATCTCTACATAAATAGATGGTCAAGATGGGAAATGTCGAGGAGAGAGCTGGTGAAGAAGGTGGGTCCTGAAACAGATGGAAGGGATAAACTAAGAGATTAAGTAGGGGGAACTTTAGCAGTAGATTGGAGGGTGGGTTATTGTAGTCTATAAACTCAAGAATCGGTTTCTTATAGTAGAAAGAGGGATGAGGGATGGGGGATAGGTAATGAGGAAGGGAACTGAGGTGGTGTTATATTAGGGCATTCGGTGGGGAGGGGGTTGGAGTGAGACTCCCAAAAGAGCGGAAACAAGAATGAAGTGCAGGAGTTCTCCAGTTAGTAGGAAGGCTGAAGTTTTTATTTTAGTTATGTTAAATAGTATGGAAAGTGAAAAATGGCTTTAATAATTTTTATTAAATAATGAGAGCATGTAATGATATAAGGTCATGCACAAGATGTTATGAACTTGAAATAAGGAGCTTTAATAAAGCTGAAGTAAAAAAAAAAAAAAAAACGAACATATGGGCCACATCTAGCCAAGCCACTATATGTCCACCTATAGGGGAAAGGGGAAACTGTTGAACCAGGAAAGGCACACTGTCAGAGCTTGTTTCCAGGTGCAACCTGGGAGCACAAGGAAGTTAAGTGACTTGCTCACAGTCACACAGTATGCAAGTGGAAGCTGGGGATTCAAACCCAGGTCTAGACTGGATGTCACCAGATCTGCAGCTCAGAGCCTTAGACCACTGCACTATACTGCCTCCTATAGGCACATGTAAAGCTGAAACAGCAGCCAGGTGCACTTCAATAGAAGAGTATTGCAGTCCTGCATCCAACAAGGACAATAAATACTCTAGAACCTGATTTACTGGACAAGTGAAGGGATCCAAATGATAAGAAACGGCCCACAAAGCAAACCGCTTCCACTTCACTGAATAAGTGGCTCTGGTGAAAGGTTTTTCTGGCAGCTAACAGGATGTCAGCCACCTTTGGGTGCACCCCAAATCTCGCAAAAGGCTATGTCTTCAGAAGCCAAGCATGGAGATGGGAGTGACATGAGGTCAGGATGGACCAGGATTCCCTGTTCCTGTGATAGCCAGCCCTTGCACAGGGGCAGGAGTACGGGTTCCACTGTTAACTGCTGCAGCAAGGGGAATCGGCTCGACGAGGCCAAAGGAAAGCAACGAGTGTCAGCATTGCTCCTTCCCTTTGGAGCTTGATTTACATCTTCCAGATTAGAGGAAAGGAGGAAAGTGTAAAGGAACCTCCTTCCAAGAAAGAGACAACATGCTTCATTCCAGAAAACTCCAGACCCTGGCAGGAAAGCAGCAGTTTTGCTTTAAGTGGAATGCAAACAGGGCCAACTCTGGACGACCCCACCTGTCGAACAGGTCTTCAACCACCAAGGTCAGCAGCTCCCACTGCATTCTGGACTGCAACCTGCTTAGCTAGTCTACCAGGACGTTTGGACACCTGGAACATGGACAACAGACAACTCTAGACCATGTTCTAGAGCCCAGTATATAACCCTTATTGCTTCCCTGCACAGGGGTAAAATGAGTTTTCCTTGCAGTGTCCAGTAATGCCCCTATGTACTGCAGAAGGTGAGAAGGGTCAAGACTGACTTGAACAGATTGACTGTGATCCCTAAGGCATTGCACAGCTGTCTGGTGAGCACTAGGTGCGAGACAGTTGATCCTGGACTGAGCATTAAGCAACCAGTTGTCCAAATAGGGGAGAAATACAGTTCCTCTCTCCTGAGACCTGCTGCCACAACTGGCAAGTATTTGGGAAATACCCATGGCATGGATGACAAGCCAAAGGGCAATACCCTGAACTGGCAGTGCTCCCCTGAAATAGGAACCTGAGGTACTTCCTGTGGGTGGACAAATCCGATATGCAGGTAAGCATCCTGCATGTCCAGTGAGCACAGCTGCTCCCCTTTTTGCTGGAGGGCAGCAGGCCTCACAGAGTAACCATCCTGAACTTCTTCTACTGGATACAAGTTCAAATTCCTCAAGCTCTAGAATGGGTCTCAAATCCCCTGTGGATCTGGGGACTAGAAAGAAATGAGAATAGAACCCCTGTTCCTTTGTTCCAAGGAACTGGTTCTATAGCCTCTTCTGGAGCAGTGTACGTACTTGCATCAAAAGCACTGGTATGTGATCTGGAAGTAAGTTGAGGGAATTGAAGGAACACCTGAAGCAACTCCAGAAATTCTAGCGTGGGCCCTGTACTATTAACTGCAGGATCCAAGCATTTGCTGTAACCTCCCTCCACTGTTCCAGGTGGAAGGCAGGACGATCCCTAACATTGACCTATTGCTAGCCCTGTGAAACAGCACCCTCTTCCTACTTATTGGCTGTGTGTTGTAAAGGAATGGACAGACCTTAGAGTCCTGCACAAAGCTTGCAGGTCAGAGATTATCCTGCCCATCTGCCCCAAAAAGCTTGTATCCTCAGAAAGGGCTTTCAGAATGGACTGCTGGGCACCGCTAACAAATCCTGACACTCCCAGCCAAGAATGCCTTCTAGGCAGATGCCAGACACAGCTGTTCTGGCTGAGGCATCTGCTGTAGCCTTTTTCCAAGAGGGTATTTTGGTATTTGACCATCTGGGCCTGATAATTTGCTATGTTGGGACCCAGTGTTGCAAAGGCAAGGTTCCCTTTCCCATGAGGTCCAGTTTTCTGACTCTTATTTGTGGGAGAAAATGAGATGCTGAGGCACCTTAGACCTATCATGGGCTTCTATTTATCACAACGGAACCCACCTCAGCTTGGTCTACAAAAAGGGCTTTCCTGAGGGAGCCTGGCACAGCTTGTCTGTTTTCTGGACATGGGAGGGATCAAGTCTGATTTGTGCCAGGCAGCCAGGGTGGTATCCTCTAGTGCAGCTAACAGAGGTCTCAGCATCAGACCCTTTGCAGCTTGTAGGGACTTCATCATAGAGGTGAAAAGAGGGGTTCAGGAGGGACCTCAGAGTGTAGAATGAGGAGTCCTCACTCCTGGCAGAAATGGTGGCGCAAGATCTCTCAGATGGGTTCCCCAAACCTTTCTCCTTTTCTTCTCCTCCTCTTGTGAAAGGAGGACAGGGTTGTGTTGCTGACCCGTTGATGGGCCCTGAAGGCTGGAAGAAAGCGAGGACATTGATGCCGCGGTTACACTGGATCGTCAACCACTGGGTGCATCGACCTAACAGGTGTCCACGTGGGGCTGGCCTGAGAGGCCCCATCGCCATGCCTGGGCGGGAGGATGAGGAGGTATAAGGTGCTATATTATCTCCACAAAGGAGTGCACCATCTGAACATCAATGATGGCCTGCATTGTAAGGGCACCTTGCAATGTCAACAGTGGTGATTAGAGCCCCAACACAGACAGGCCTTCATCAGCTGTAGTAGGTCCAGTGAAACTCACTGCCAAAGTCGACCATGTGGGTTCTGAGGACTGAAGCAGCAGGAGGCAGCGACAGCCAGCGTGCCACTCCAGGGGCACCTCGTGGCGTCGAAGGGGAGGGGTGACTGGAGCCCTGATGTCACTAGGCCTTCACTGGCCATAGGCGGTCCAAGGAACTCGCTGCCAGAGCCGCACCTTGTGGGTTCCAAGGTCTGAGCGGCAGGAGGCGGTGATGGTGGCCTGCACTGCACAAGTGCCTTGCAACATCGACAGGAGTGACTGGAGCCTCAACATCGACGGGGCCTTCGCTGGCCATAGAAGGTCCAGCAGAAGTCACTGCCACAGCCAACCTTGAGGGCTTTGAGCTGCAGGATGTATGAAGTTGAGGTGTCTGTAGCCCCAGTATCGACGGGCCTTCGCTGACCTTGAGGAGGCTGAGGTCTGGGCAGCAGAGGCTTAATGCCAGAGCAGTCAATGGTACTGCAACGGTAGGCCAAGTGAAGCAGCAATGGGGGAGAGTTATCCTTGCTCATTTCGCTCTCCCACTGTTTGTGCTTTTCAAGACTTCTCTCAGGCCTTGAAAGACTGCAAGCCCGAGGAACAGGCTGGCAATACGGTGGAGCTCTTCACTTGAAGCTCTTCCATTCTGGCAAACTGCTGCTCGACAAGGAAAGAGTGCAGGGGCTTGCTGACGGCATCGCCAGGTATCACTGATAAAACTTAAGGCAGATCCTCGCGGGCCCTAGCCATCACGGGCCTTTCGAAACAACACCCACAGACAACGAGATGGTCACCTGGGTAGACTTTTCCACTGCACTTGCAGGAATGGAAGACTTAGCGGGCATTCATTGACATACTTACGACAGCAATCACTTTAAAATAAAGTGATCTCTACTAGAGAGAGCTAAATAACAAAACTTACAGGAACTGAAGATTTAGCAGTCGAATATGGAGATGGCGAGTACGGTTGATGGCAGGAAAAGAACTGAGGAGGGAGAGGCTGCCACGTCTATATACAAAGGTCATCAATATAAGATATTGTCGCTGGCCCACCAGCACAGCAGTAGTGCTACCACTTGTGGGGCTGGTAATCCGTGTTCGAGGAGCAGACCAGGGTCATCAGAGGACCGGCAGGGGAGGTAGATGAAGCATCTCAGGAGACATTCCTCTCCTCTGGGTGGGGAATCGCAGATCGTCATCCCTGTTACAATACCACCGCCTGGGTGACCACAGGTGGAGGTGCAGCAGGGATGGCGCAGTATGGGGCAGGAGGATGCTGGGCGGAGTTCCAGAGTGCACAAGCCACACATGCCACGCTGCCGGTCCTCCTAGCACATCGGCTCCTCAGAGAGAGTGGGGAGAAAACCAGAAAAAGCCCCACAGCTAACGCGACGCATGGCCCCCGGTGCCACTGGATGGCGACGACAACTACGGGCAACCTCGATTGCCCATTTGATGAAGACTTAAAGCAGGTGAGGGGAGTGAAATGGGGATGCTCCTCTCCCACCGGGGAGGTGCAAACCTAGGTGAGTGCCTTGAGGAGACCGGAGATATAGCTGTGGTGAGAGAAGGGGGCATAAACAAAGAATACATGAACAAAAAAAAAAAAAAAAAGAACATAAGACAGCATAGTAGGCAGCCCTAGTGGATTGCTTGTAAAATGTTTCCATGTGATCCTAGCATTTGGCGGCTACAGTTCCACATGTGGCATCCTCAAAGAAGATCTACACTGACCACGCTTGCCTTGTTTTCTCAGTTTGCAGTCACAGTTCCAAGAAGAGGATTTGCCACTGCAGAATGCAACTGTGGCACAGCATGAGTTTTAGGTGAGTAGGGGAGGGGTGGTGAGGTAGGATGCAAATTAGATCAATGGAAGGTTTTCTGATTTTCAGGTGTCCCTTTACACTTAAACTGCATTTCTTCACCTTTATCCTCATTTTAAACTATCACATCAGTAGAGGCTGGGACTTGAACATGGTGGGTCTCCAAACAGAAGAAAGGTTGTTGTTGCTGTTACACCATCTGGGATGGTGTAACATGGTTTTACCACTGCTGTGAGGGTAAGTTCCACGGTAGTTCCATGTCGGACACTGACTGCCACGGACAGGCCGAATTCTGCAGTTAATTCTGTGGCCGTGGAAAACTGAAGGCCTTGCAGACACGTGACCAGAATTCACCACCCTAACAAAGCAGAATCAACCACCAGCAGGGACCCAATCCAGGACAGCAGGAGACAAACTAGCAGTGTAAGAGAGATATCAGCTGGAGACCAGCACAAGAGAAGATGACCAACAGCCGATATCCAATGACAAGTCAGCAGGCAGCATTGACATCATAGGGAGCACGGCCCAAAATGGAGGCCTGCAACAGCCATATAAAACAGCAGACAGCAGAACTACAGGCCCATAAGCGTGGCGAAAAGGTGATGATGGCCAGCTAAGCATACAGCAACAAAGGAAGGAGTTCCTTCTGTCTGACATGAAGTCAACAGTGGAAAAGAAAAACTGTGGTGGTATGGGGGCTGCCATATTATACAGGCAAGAATGACACACATCATTGTGGGTGGCCCACACTAGGCAAAAGTTTCTGGATAGGTCAGAACCTGGAGGCATTTATGTCCCATAATTGTAACTCACTGGACAAAGATGTCTCAGATCAACTTATTTCTAGGGGTTTCCTGGGAGGTACAAACGGATAGGAGAATACAAAAAAAAAATAAGCAAAAAGTATACGTAAGAAGCTAAAAGCATGCCATAAATAGTAAACAATAAAGTAAAACAGAGACTCTATGCAATAATATGTAGAAAATGGGCACAATAGCAGCAAGGTTGTAAAGGAAATGCAATGGGCACAGAAGATAGTGATCAGAGAGAGACCACAACAGGGACAGAAGCAGTCAAGTACAGCTGAAATACAAATGCTCTGAAAAAGTATATGGGTGCTAGGGGAAGAAGAACTGAGTATCCCTGGGGCGCTCTCCTCCACAGAGGAAGGGCAGCTAGCTCCACTGCTATACTTCCACCTGGGTAACCAGAGATGGCAGTGCAATGGAGCAGCTCAGGGGAAGGGAGACGCAGGCCAGTGTCACGCTATGCATGTTCACGTACATGTGCATGCACACCAGAGACGCCCGTGTCTCAAGGGACAGAACAGGTGAAAAAGTGGAAATATCCCCTCAGCACTCTCCTGATGGCTAGATATTGTGTACCCAAGGGACTGGTCTCACCCCATGACTCCGCTGTGGGGGCAAAGAATATGGTGGGCACCTAGGGCGTAACAATTATGGGGGCAGTCAGTGATGGCTGGCACTCTCAGTTGAGTTCAAAGAAAATAATGATTTTTAAAACAATGTATATTACAAAATGAAAGTTCAGTTCAACAGTTGCTGTAGTTTATGTAATCCTAGAAACAAATCAGACCCAATATTCACTTTTACTAGTTAAATCTTTATTACAACCTGGAAAGACGGAAACGGAAAAGCCAGAGACCAAGAAGGGTCTGCGTGTTACAGTATGTAGGAAAAAATGGGAAGACTAGGTGGGCCAAGAGGTCCTCATCTGCCATCAAATTCTATATATATTAGTCACCAAAGTCATCATTCAGCACGTCAGTTCGTTTTGTTAATCCCCAATGAGGGCTGCTGTACCTGGTTCTCAGTCTAACTCCTCCTCCGACACCAGTGCCGCTCCAGCCCTCTGTTCAAGCTACTCAACTGCTAATGCTACTGTGGCTTCTCTCCTGCAGAGAATGTAGTTCTACCCATTGGGCTCCAGCATTCCCAAGTGGGGCAATATCAAGGCAGAGGCAGGTCACTGGGGTGTGAGCATACCTAACATATGTATGAACATACAAAGAAGTCAGCAGAAGGCGGCCATTTGGTCCATCTAGTCTGCTCATATTGCAGGGTCCACAGTTTGAGCTACTGACCCTACCCCTCCAACTTCTTCCAGTCTTTCCATCCTCCCTACCCATGATCCTCCTCTTCCACCTATGCCTATCCCAGCCTCTCTTGAAGCTTTCCACCATCTTCAACAAAACCACCTCTTCCAGCCGTGCATTCCAAATGTCCACAACCCTCTCTTGAGAGAAATGCTTCCTTACCTCCCTCCTAAACCCCCTCCAGCTTAAGACTATGTCCCTTGTGTTATAGTTGCCACTTAGCTTAAAAGAGACCCTCCTTATCCACCATATTAATCCCTTTCAAGCTCTGAAGGTCTCAGTCATGTCCCCCTCTCTCTTCGTCCTCCAGAAAGTAAATGTTAAGTGCCCTCAACCTCTCCTCATATGCCTTACCCTGCTGACCCACAATCATCTTAGTAGCCTCTTCTGGACCTTCTCCATCAGGTTAGCAGACAAAGAACTTCATCCTACCACCCACCCACCATCACCTCAACCTCCCTTTTATATCCCACTCACCAGCTGCCTGCTGTGACATATCTCTGAGGTGGATAGCAGAAATCTACACTGTTCTCCATATCTTATGCTGCTTCACTCTGCCCTCACCCCCACAGGTGGCACTGTAGTACTGAGATGCAGCCAGTAGTAGAAGGTGGGATGATCCTTCCTCATGAGGTCTGAACATACTGCCTCTGCAGCTCACCCCAGACTCTACTGGCCCAATGGAGGAATCAGGATAGCAATGCAAACTGGGTCTCCCATGTGGTAGTGCAATGGGCTACCCTCACCACCACCATGCTAGGTCATATCAAATCAGGAGACATAGGCATTTATTGGTGGAACTTTTTTTTTTTTAAGAGGGGTTAAAAATGTAGGACTGGTGCTCTTCAGTTAAACAAGTATTGGTCATATCTCTGACCTTCTCAAGAACTGTGAAGGTCTCCTGGTACAGGAGAATTTTCTTGCGCGCGTTCCAGGCAATTCTAGCTGCATCATCCCCTTCAGGCTGTAAAACATCACTGGCCATGTCCATCAGATCGATTCCTAAACACAAATGGAAAATAGGGACAAAGTCTTTTGTACTTATTTTATTTGCAATTATATCCAGCACATACATATTTATCAAATAAACAAATATAGCTAAGAAACAGGCGAGGTTATTCCAACAACAATGGTGGTAAAATCTGAACTACCACCCCTACCCATCATTTGTCTTCCAACCAGAGCCAGCATTCTGTGAAAACTAAATTTGCAAACAACAAATCTGTGGACTATTACCAAACTGACTGGTTAACCCCCAAGCTTTAGACCTGGGCAGTCTACTTAAGCTATCCAAATGTATCACTCTGGTTACTGACAAAAAGGCACCAAGTCTTGGCTTCCACCCACTCCTATGAACAAGAGAACTATCCTTTGTTTCACTGCTAGCACAGAGCAAGATACTTCTCGGTCAACCTATCCAATAAGTCACAGCTGCTGAACATCAATGGTTACAAGTGCAGGCAACGCCACACCAACCTGATCACCTTTCCTGTGGGGTGACCAGTAAGCTGGACAGAAGCAGGTTGTAGATCGTCTATCTGGACTTCACCAAAGCCTTTGACACTGGTACATGACAAGCTTCTGGGCAGGACACATCAGTGCAATATACAGGAGGCACTCTTGCTCCTTATTTGGCTGCGATTCCCGATTTGCATATTGCCTGTTTACACCTTGTAGTGCTCATTCCTTTATGTGCCTGCAAGGACTCTGTATCCATTTACTGTATATTTTTGATTAATTGTGTATTTATTGGTTTCTTTGTAGTTCACCACATTTTATGTTCCTCTCAAGCTACCACTGAGCCATTAAAGTGATCATGTCCTCATTGAGTACATGACTGGCAGTTTAAAATAGCTACAACAGAGGAATAAAATGTCCTCGGTTGAAGTCAAATAAGAACATAACCATCTCCTCAGGACCTGTTCTTTTCAGTAAAATGATGAGATGTACTGGAAGGGCATCATTGGTGAGACCCTCTGAAATACCGGGGCATGACTGGGACCCGAACCTGGAGGGTTACACCATGTTCAGGAAGAAAAGGGGGGTAGTAATAACAGTCAAAAACTGCATTGGCATAGGAGGAGTGGAGGAGGCAGAGAGAACTGTGGGAAGGCGATTTGGCTCACCTTGATAACAAGGAGAGCAAGGGAGTAAAAATAGGAGTGGTGTATAGACCCCAGCTGGCAGAGGACCTGGAGGAGAGTCTGGTGGCAGATGCTGGGAAACCCTGCAGATTGGGCAGGGAAAGTGTGGTGGTGTTGGGGAACTTAAACATGCCAGGAATGGACTGGGAGACTATGACATCCTCGGTGGCCAGGGAACAGAGGTTGTTGGATGTCTTTCAGGACGCATTCCTAACTCAGCAGGTGGGGAACTGACCAGGGAGGACGGATACTGGATGTGGTCCTGGCAAACAGTGACCAGATTGGGGCCTGGAGGTAAGGGACCTGTTGGCAGGGAGCGACCATGTCATGGTCTGGTTCTGCTTGGATCTAGGAGGAGTAGAAGGCTGCACAAAGACGGAGGTAACTGACTTAGGGGGCGGATTTCAAGGAAATGGGAAGGATCCTTAAGGAGCACTTGGATGGGACTGGGCCAGACATGGACGCTGACAGTAGGTGGGAAATCATCAAGAGGGGTGCAGGATGCCACAGGCACCTGTGCAAAGTAAGATGGAAATGCAGTAGGGTCCGGAAACCCTGCTGGTGGACCAGGGAGGTTCAAGAGGTGGTGAGGGAATGAAGGCGCCTACAGGCATTTCAAGTGCTCAAGGAATGAAAGAGATTGAGGGAGTACGAGCTGATGGCCAGAAGGACCACTAGGGTGGTGAGAGTGGCTAAGGCAAGGAAGGAGCAGAACCTGGCCAGGGAAATTAGGAGAGGGAACAAGGGTTCTTTAGATACACTGGGGAAAACAAAGGGTGAAGGGCAGATTAGCAGGATTAAAACAGGGAGGGATGGGCACAAGACCCAGGGAGCAGGCTGAGGTACTAAATGAGTACTTTACCTCAGTTTTCACCAAGGAAAATGGGGGCTGCATCATACATGGGAGGAGATGGTGAAACTGAAGGGAGGCCCTTACCGATCGGCGCGCCTGGGGAGAAGGGGCCATCACTGGCAGGAGGGGAAGGCAAAGCAAGGGATGAGGTAGTGGAGGTGAAATCACAGCAGAGAGAGAGAGAAGCCCTCAAGTCCCTTAAGACAGAGAAAGCACCAGGGCCAGATAAATTACATCCCAGAGTGCTGAAGGAACTGGCGGATGTCCTGGCAAAACCCCTGGCAGAGCATTTCAGCATCTCTGAGGACAGGGTGGGTGCCCGGTCTGGAAGGTGGCGCATATATTGCCTATCCACAAGGTGAGGGGATCAAAGGAGGTGGCAGGGAACTACTGGCCCATCAGCCTGACATCGGTGGTGGGCAAGGTGATGGAGGGCATGGTCAAGGAGAGGCTAGGGAGGACCTGGAAAAGGCCGGGGTGCCTGGACGATGAACAACATGGATATGTCCCTGGGAAATTGTGTCAGACAAACCTTGTGGAGTTCTATGACTGGATGACGAGTGCCTTGGACCTGGGTAGACTGGTGGACATCCTCTTCTCGGCTTCAGCAAGGCGCTTGACTCTGTTCTTCTCATGAAGGCCTGTTGGATAAGCTGGGAGAAATGGGGTGGGGAACCAGATGATCAGATGGATAGGCAATTGGCTCCAGGACTGGACCCAGAGGGTCGTGGTTGGGGTTAGTCTCATCCCCAAGGAGGGTCATTAGTGGAGTCCCTCAGGGACCTGTCCTTGGGCCCCTCCTGTTCAACGCCCATCTCTGACATAAGGAAGGGTATCAGGAGTGAGACGAGTCTCTTTGCGGATGACTCAAAACTGGGGATGATGGTGCATGGGGAGATGGGAGGTGGCCCCACAGGGGACCTGGAGGCTCTAGAAAGGTGGTCTAGAAAGTGGAAGCTGAGGTTCAATGCAGGGAAATGCAAGGTACTGCACCTGGAAGCCAGAAACCCAGGCCAACCATTACACCCTTGGGGGATGCTACAAGTCTTGATGGCTGAGAGGGACCTGGGGTGGTGGTGGATGTCAAGATGAACAACTCAAAAACTTGTAGGAGGCAGCAGCCAAGGCCAAGACCAACAGGATGCTGGGATACATCGCTGAGGGATCACCTCCAGAAGGAGGGAAGGGATACTCCCTCTGTATAACTGTTGATGAGCCCGACCCCACCCGGGCGGGGGGGGTCCGTGGCTGGATGGAGGGACCGAGGTTACAAGGTTGGTGCCGGCAGGGGCAGGCTTAATCGGTATTTCTAAGGAAGTGGCTCTGCAGGCAGTAGGAGGAGAAAAAATAAATTAAAAAATAAATAAATAAATAACTGTTGGTGAGGCCACACCTAGAGTACTGTGTGCAGTTTTGGAAGCCACACTTAAAGAGGGATATTGAACTCCTGGGAGGGTCCAGAGGAGGGCAACCAAAATTATCTGGGGCTTGGGAGACAGGACCTATCGGGAGAGGCTCAAAGAGCTAAATATGTACACAGTTAGAAGAGAGAGGGACCGGGGGACATGATAGAGGTCTTCAGGTACATGAAGCGGGTAAATAGGAGGAGCAGTCAGGGTGCTCCGAAAGAAGGGGGCAACTAGAGGGCATGGGTGGAAGCTGGAGGAGATTCAAGGGAGAAAGGAGGAGGTGCTACTTCACTGAGAGGGCGGTGGAGCCATGGAATGCGCTGCCCAGGGGCTGGTGGAGAAAGATGGTGGAGGGGTTCAAGAGGGTGGAACAGGTACAGGGCAAGGGTTCTGGAAGCAAAGTCCAGTGCAGCAAGAATATCCGGGACTGGGAGGAAGAAGCCAGAGAGGCGAGGGGGCAGCAAGGTCAGCTCCCAGGGTGGGGCTGACCAAACAAGTAGACACGAAGAACCGTTAGGGCCTATTCTGCTGACATTTTAGTATGTTAGTAAATATTGTGTGCCCAGCTCTGCAGTCCCCAACTAAGGAAAGACAGTGACAGGCTGGAGACGTTGTAGCGTAGGGTAACCAAACTAATTCAGGGCCACCAGGGCAGATCTTATGGGGATCAGCTTAGGGCACTAAACATGTACTCACTGGAGGTCAGAAGGAGGAACTATTCAAAAGAAACAGGGTCAATAACAATGGGGCATGAGCTGAAGCTCGGGGATTCAGGAGGGACATGGTGAAAATTTTACTTCACACAGAAAAGTGACTGAGCCATGGAATAGCCTACCAGCTGAGGTGATGGGAGTACAAGCCATAAATAAGTTAAAGAAGGCTGGAACTGACTAGGGGTTTGATAGTTACGTGGGGGGCAAGGGGCAAAAGTTTTGTCTAGACAATAGGTCACAGAGTAGAGCAGGGTAAAATGGTAGACTGGATGAACCAATGGCCTTTTTCTGCCGACAGTGTCCGTTTCTGGAATTTAAATTATTATTAGACTGGCTTTACTATCAATCAATTTTTATTTTAAACAAATGTTATCCCAAAGGATCTAGGCACTGCACATAACACAAGCAAGCACATAAATCTTCATAAGCAAAATACAGAACAACAAATAGAATATATACGGAAAAAGCAGAACTTACAGCCAAGATCATAGAACACCAGGAAGAATAAAATAGGTTTTCTTTTTAATGGCCTCAACTGAGGAGATATGGCACAAGTAAGATGGAAGAGTGTTACACAACAGTTGGAGCAGACAAAGACTCTGTCCTTTAAAGATTTTAAGCAGGCCTGGGGAACTTCACGAAATTCTTGCCAGCGGAGGCGAACAAGAGTATTGGGGTGCAGGTGATCTTTAATGTCACCAAGACTTGTGCAGGGCCTTTGTAAATTACAGTTACATAAGAACTTACCGTAACAGTAGATCTTTGAGTGAAGCTCTTGCAGCAGGTAACCCATATATGGGACTAGCCACCTGGCGTCGAATCTCGACATTCTTTTTTTTCTAGCAATTTCAACGTGAGACCGCCTACCCGGCTTCGGCTCCGCCCCTGACATCCGCAGTATAAAGGACATAGGCGGTCCCCTCGTGCTCCAGTTCTTGCACTCCAAAGACAGGCCAAAAATGCGAACAACAACAAACAACAACAACAACAACAACAACAACAACAACAACAACAACAACAACAACAACAACAACAACAGTGGATGAAACATTCCACGAAAACTTATATAAAGCAAGGCCCGCAACAGGAGCTGACTTGGCGCGAAAGCAGAAAGGCTCACTCCGGGGAAGGAAGGAAGGAAAATCACACCTGCTGCGGAGCTTTCTAAGATCTACTGTTACAGAGTTCTACGTAACTGTACCATCTTACTTCTCGAGAGGAAGCTCTTGCAGCCGGTAACACATATATAGAACTGATTCCCAAGCAGTATAAAACTGAAGACAACCATTGGGAAAGGGCAGGGAAAGACTAACAGACACAATCCCCAGAGATATAAACTTAATACAACCCCTGGGAAGAGTCAACAGACAAGATGTACTCACGGTATAAACTAAAACAACCATGAGTGGGGGTGGAAGGAGAGGCAGAGACACATCGGGGAGAGAGAGACCTCTCAAGAAATAAGGCCCTGGAGGACTGCCAGGACAAAACCTGCCCAATGCCTGAAACAATATCCAGGCTGTAGTGCCTGATGAAAGTGTTCACCTAGTGCCAAGGGGCAGCAGCACAAATGTCAGCCGCTGACACTCTTTGAGAGCTGTGAAGGAAGTAGCCACCACTCTGGTGGAATGTGCCCGGATTGCGCCAAGGGTTTGTTACCCTGCTCATAGCAGAAAGATACAGTTAACCAACCAGCGAGATCGTTTGCTTGGCAACCAGGTGCCCCAAGGACCTAGCCGCAAAGGATACGAAAGCTGGTCCAGTGCCTGGCCCTCTTTGTTCTGGACAGGTAACAGCGCAGAAGCGCGATGCACATCAAGGGTGTGCAAGGCGCTTCTCCCTATTAGGATGCTCCTGATAATAGACCGAAGCTGAACCAATTGATTAAGAGTGAGCTCTGAAACTACCTTGGGAAGGAATTTCAGATTAGTGCGGAGGTCTACCCTATTCTTATGAAAAATAAGATATGGTTCCACACATTAAAAGCACGAAGCTCAGAAATGCGCCTGAGCAGAGGTGACCACTACTAAAAGCAGAGTCTTCCAAGAGGAGCGAAGCTCACAACTCATGGCTGGTTCAAAGGGGCGTAAGCCTCTCCAGAACAAACAACAAGTCCCAAGAGGGAACAGGGTCCTGGACCGAGGACAGAGATGCAAGATCCCTTAAGGAATGTTTTGACCACCTCCACTGAGCCACTGTCCTGTCCTGGATACAGTGATGATAGGCAGAAACAGCGGCCAGGTGTACCTTAATGGAGGAGTAGCTGAGACCCAACTCAACAGAGATAGCAGGTATTGTAGAACAGAGTTAACAGGACAGACCAGAGGGTCGAGCCTCCTGGCTGTGGCCCACAGACAAAATGTTTCCATTTCATGGCATAAGTGGCCCTGGTAGTGGGCTTCCGAGCCGCTACCAAAATCCGACAATTTCATCAGATACTCCAAAGCAAAGTTTTGCTAGGTCCAAAAGAGCCAAGCATGCAGGTGAAGGGAGCGAATTGGGATGAACCAAGGTCCCGTGCTGCTGTAGAGTAGCTGACCCGAAAGTGGGAGAGGCCATGGAGACTCCACCAACAGACGCCTGGGAAGAGGGAACCAAATCTGTCTGGGCCACAGAGGGCTATCAGTATCATGATTACCCTCTCTGATTGGCCTTTGAGGAGGACCCACTGCAAGAGGGGGAAGGCATAAAGGAATCTCCATTTCCAGGACAGTGACAATGCGTCTTGAAAGCTCCAGGCTCGGGATCGGCGAGCAGAAACTGGGCAGTTTTGCATTGCACTTAAGACGCAAAGAGATCCAACTCTGGCATCCCCCATCTGGCAAAGAGTTAATCTGCTATGGACTGTAGCAGGGACCACTCATGATAGAGTGGTTTTGTTCAGCTGAGAGCATCCGCAACCACGATCAGGAACCCGAACATGGACTGCTGAGAGATGGAGATGGTGCCCACTGCCCAGTCCCACACCTCATAGCCTCCGACAAAGTGGATAAGAATGTGTGCCCCTTGCTGGTTGATGTAGAACATCACTGAGGTGTTGTCCGTCTGAACAAGGAGGTAACCGGGCAAAGGAATGGGGCCAATGCCTGTAGGAGTACAGGACCGCTCTGAGCTCGAGCACGTTGATATACAAGTTCTCCTCTAAAGGGACCACAGCCCTCTAGTCCTGTAGGTCCCAGATAGAGCCCTCCCCATGCTGTCCCAGATGCATCCGTGATGAGAGTCTGGGTGGGGCTGTATGGCTGGAAGGAGTCCTCAGCAGAGATGCTGGGAGACACCCACCAGCAGAGTTCCCGATGAACTGGCTCCAAGATCCTGACAGGCAAATCCAAGACATCCCTGGTCTGGTCCCACTGGACTCAGAGCACCCACTGAGTGGTGCATGCGCAACCTGGCAAAGGGACCCGATACTATGGCAACCGCCATGTGACCCAAGTAGCCTGAGAATGGACCTGGCAGAGAAGCGACAGATGCTGAACAGCTTTGGACTGCCAACATCTTGACGCGTTCACTCTGTTAGAGGGAGAAAGGCCTTCCTGCTACGTATCCAAGAGAGTGCCTAAGGAACTGCAGATGCTGAAAGGGAAGAGCTGAGACTTTTCTGGGTTTACAGTGACCCCCAAATGCCGACACAGGGTGTGTGTCCTGGATAGTCTCTCAAAGGCGAGACCTGGACAAAGTCAAGAGAACCAGTCGTCTAGATAGGGAACAGAAAGTGGCCGTTTCGGTGCAGAGCTGCTGCGACGACAGCAAGGCACTTGGTGAAGACTCTGGGAGCAGAGGAAGGCCGAAGGAAGGATCTTGAACCGATGGGCCTGACCCTCGAATTTGAACCTCAGGAATCTCCGATGATTCTGGCAGATGGGACAATGAAGGTAAGCATTTGCATGTCCAGTGGCCTCAGCCAATCCCCGACCGAAAGGAAGGGAGGAGATTCGGAAGCGACACCATGGAATCTGTGATGAGACCAAAGGAACAGTAAGAGCAATGAACAGAGCGAACAGGGCCTGACAAAATAACTCCGACCACTACCCTGCAGCTGAGGGTGAGAAATTTTCAAGTTGTGTGTAGACCCTGCAAGGTCAGATCCACATCATGAACAAATGGTCTCTGGCCAAAGAAAGGGTCATTCACACTGATTGCTGAACGTCAGTAACAAATCCTGCCGCTCTGAGCCAGGAACAGCACCGAGGCAAATGTCTAGAGAGCATGGGCAGAAGCACAATAGGTTGAATGCAAAAGATACAGCCCAGCATCCAAGCCATGGGTGATGGTCTACTGGACCCAGTTCTGGTGGAAGCATTAGGCAGTTTATCAACCACAGTCGAGGTGGATCCACTGGTGCTGTGCTGCTAATTTATTCATGTAAGCCTGATGATTAGCAATTCTGAGGCCAAAAGAAGCTGATACATAGGTTATCTTACCCATAACATCCACCTCCTGGACTCCTTTGTCCAAGGGAAGGGAATGCATGTTCCATGGTGCTTTTGACTGATCATTAACAGCCATGATGACCACAGAGTCTGTCTCAGGCTGAGATGAGAAAAAGTTTTAGTGGCTGGAGCTGGATACTGCTTGTTCATCTTGAGGCACAGCAATAAGAACACTGGGCCTATGACAGGCGACCATAGTGACATCCTCTAGTGCAGGATAAATGTGAGGAATGATCACAATAGGTACCTCCAGGAACTCATACATTTTCCTCTGAGGAATCCTCTTCTCAGCAGTAAAGTCAAGGGAGTACGCATTAACCTGGAGGAGAGCCTGAAATGAGGCATCCTCAGCTGGGCGCAGGAGTGTTCACTACACTGTCCTCACTGCAGGATGAGAGGGTGGAGCTACAGCCAATGCCCTCAGGCAAGGCAAATTTCTCTCTTCTTCCACATGATCTTTCTTTATATGATCTTTCTTTACATGCTGGAGTCCTCCACCCCCATCATCATCATCATCATCATCATCGAACAGAGACTGCATGGGCTCCCTATAGAGAAGGCTGCTTTGATGACATTGGCGTTAACAAAGAGACTTGGGTCAATGACAGAAGTCTGACCTGCAGCACGAGCCACTATCAGCATTGTCAATGAATCAGCCAGAAGCACATACATCACTACAGGCATTGACAGCAAGGTATCCGCAGGAACTGTATGACCAAATTTGACATAGTTTGTCACAGAATTTGACAGAAAGCATCGTGTTACCGTGATGGCCCCACTGGCACTGGCACTGCATTTCCTATGTTTCTCTCCTAAATAACTCTGGCTCTGAGTTGTATATTTAGAAACCGAGGTGGGGGAACACACACATCCACCACAGTACAATGCCAACACTGGCATTGTGTCTGGCGATGTGGAGTATTAAGCCTACTTCATAGGTAAACCCACTATAAACATAACTACTGGTTAGCATACATAATGCCCTAAAACAAATGCTTTCAAGCCCGAACACGCAAGTGAGTGTTATGACCTGTGTATCATGGAGTTTGTCACTGTTGTCTCTCTCTACTGTGCTAGATTAACCATAGCATTTCACTTCTGCAACAAACTAAGCTCAACACTGCAACTTTGTTTTCAAAGTCAGTAATTATAAAAATAAATGATGGGTGGTAGAATGACTTTTCTTACACATCCTTGGTGCTGTTGCTAACAAATCATTCAAGCTTCACACTCATGGTTTATCAACCAATAAAGACCTCTGGTATGTAAAAATAAATTTGAAACACACTACTGTCACATTATTCTCTATATAATAAATAGGGAATAAAGTGTGGGTATTTTTAAGGAATCTTCCCGTTTAATGTATTGGGCTTCATGGCCCAATACCTTATATCAGTGTCTGTTTAGTCTGTGAAGGGATGTACATGTCTCCGAAGCCATGGCCAGCTGAACCCTTCAAACTTCCCAGTTTGCCTGCTCCTCCCGTGCTCAGGCGTTTTGTAACGTTTCAGCAGGGAGGAGTCTTGAGCGTGCCTCATACAAGTTTATGGGGCAGTTTTGAAATGTCGTTTTCATAACTTTAACCAATATTAGAGGGAAATGAAAGCCAGCAGCTCAGCATAGGAGCAGGCAAACTGGGAGGCTGGAAAGGATCGGCTGCAGTTTCTCCGTTGTGCTGCACTACAAGATCTGTGCCAGACTGCTAAGGCAAGAAGATCACCAGACTCTTTATTTTACCTATATACTGTAGCCCAGATAGTCAAAAGGATTGCGCCAGCGCAAGTCCGAAAATCTTATTCACGATATTCAGCGGGGGAACAGTTGTGCCCCCAAATCATGCTGAGCAATAGCGCAATGATAATGAATGTATGCGCAACTGAAGGGAGAGAACCATGCATAAATGGCGCAGTGCGATATTCAACAACATGCGCCATCGCCAATAGGGAAACAAGCGGAAGTGCGCGGATAGCAGAAATGAGTCAAAATAAAAAGGAACAAGGGAGAGGCGCAAGAACGCTACAAGGAAGGCACATGTTGCTGAACTATAGCCAGACACACAGGCAACACACACACACACAGGGCAGGACAGGAAAGGGCACCTGGAACCCACAGGCTCTGGGAAGGTGTGGGAGCCACAGCCACAGTACAGAAGGAAAGTGCCACACAGCACTGAGGCCACCACAGTTAGGTGTTCCCGTGCAGGAAGTAGCAGCCAGGACAGCGGGGAACACAGAAACAGCTGCCGGGGTGAACACAAGCCAGGGACATGGCCAGTGCCACCATCCAGATGGAGGCAGTAATGAGGGGGTGAGAAGGTGGGCAGCAGGGGGCATGGCCATGGAAGGGCCAGTCAGTGGTATGCCCCCAACAGGCAGTACCGAGCCCGCACCAGCTCGAGCTGTACAGTGATACCAAGATCGTGGGCGGTACCGCCTGAATCGGGCAATTCTGAGGCGCTCTGTGAGCTGTGCAGTGATGTGATGCAGGCACCCACACGACGGAGCCATGCTCTGTCAGTGGAGACTAAAGTGACAGCTTGCATGTGCTTGCTTGCCACGGGTACCTTCCAGAGACCAACAGGGACACCACAGGCATAACCCAGTCGGCGCGTCCGCCCACCTCACCCAATTCCTCAGCGCACTGCTGCCACATGCTGCGGAGTACATCCATTTCCCAGCACACCAGCAGAGCGCACAGCAAACATACAGGAGTTCCACAGGGTAGCATGTATGCCTGGCGCATAGGGGCAATAGACTGCACCCATGTGGCCATCCGACACCACTTGGCCGAGGGGCCACATATAATGTCATAAGGGCTATGTTAGCATCAACTGCCAGGTAATTGTGCAATGCCAGGGGCGCATAATCAATGTCCTGCCACGCACCCTGGGGAAAGCACATGATGTCTTCATCTGGCACTGGCGGCACTGTGCCACAGATTGAGTGGGGACATCCCACTGGCCCTTAGTGGTGAGTATGCAAACCAGGCCGGGACAAACTTAGGGCTTGGAGGGGCATGGTCAGAGGTGACATGGGTAGTGGCCTGGCATGGGGCAGGCGTGCTGATCACCAAACTAACGTCCACCCTCTACACACAGGTGACAGTGGATGCACTCCGTCCCTGGCTGCTCACCATACAGCGGCCCATAACCCCATTGCAGCAACTACAATGAGCACATGCTACCACATGTAATGTCATCTAGCGGGTGTTAGGTAGCATGCTGAAGCACGTTTCCGTTGCTTGGACACCTCCGGCGGTGCCCTACAGTACAGCCCTCAAAGGTCGCGGGCTATTCTGGCCTGTTGCATCCTGCACAACATTGGCCACGAATGTCAGGATAGCACCGTACAGGTGAAGGGGGACAGCAATGGGGACACGGTGACAATGGTGATGGGCAGCCCCCAGGCGCCAGGACCCCTGGCTGCTCCGGCTGGCACAGCTGCACGAGACACCATCACAGAGGAGCACTTCAACCAACCCAGGTAAGTCATGAGGGCCATGTACAACCATCAGTGGCAAAGGCACAACCCACAAACAGCATGGACACACACCAGGGTGCATGCCATCAAGAAGAAGTGGCCAGGCATGGAACCACACACACGCCAGGGATGGGTGAGGTCTAACATAGCAGCAGACGAACACACACACACACACACACACACACACAACTCACCAGACATGCACAAAGGGTAGGAGCACGCCGACCCAGGAGAATACCACCCGAGCCACACACATGTCCACAGACCACCACGCCCTGCCTGTCACTATGCGTGTGTCAGGACGCTGGGCACCATTGCACACTGGCATACAGCGCAATGCGGGATCATCATGCACACGCAACTGCGGACAGCAGCCGGAGGTGTGCAGATGGACTGTGTGTGTGTGCAGGGCGGTACCCACCCGTGCATTGCCAGCTGAATGACACAATGCACAGGGCAGCATCAGACAGTAGCCATGCTGGGAGACAGGTCAGTCACGCCCACAGTGCCCAGCCGCCCACAGATGCATGGAGCCCTCTGAGACCCGCCAGCAGTGACAGGCTGACCACTGGCCTCATGAAGTGGCACCGATGGTCCCCAAGAGGTTCCACTGTGAGACGTGACTGTGCTGCACAGGGATCTGCAGCACACTAGAACATGCCTGCGCCAGGCGTGCTGGGATACCCACAGCTGATCCGGTACTGAAAAGGATGGTGTCGCCGCAGCGCCAGGAATGGGGTGGACATTGCACTGCATGGTGTCTGCGCAGAATGGGCAAATAACTGAGTTCCCCCTGTGGCCATGGCAGCTGTGATTGTCTGTGTCAGCCTGTCAATGGGGTCACATCCTCCGCATCGGTCCATCCCTGCCAGGAGCAGAGCGGTTTCACTGCTGCGATGCTCCTCTGCCTGACACACAGCCACTCGGTGCATCCACCGCCATCACAGGCCGCATCTGCTGATTGACTTAATGCTTGCAGTATGCGGGTGTGCTCATCAAAGAGGTCATCTGCCGTGCATCGGCATCCCTCAGGGTGTTCACAGCCCTGATGCTCATCACCCCCGAGGGTGGTGCTGCACACCAGGGCCAAGCCTGGGCATGTCCACAGGTGGTGCACTGGCGCGCCTCGACACTGTACCCCAAGCCCACTGGCCGACTGCTGATGCTGCCCCTCCGGCTGCCGCCTCACGGGGCTCAATGGTGCCACCGTTGGCACTAACAGTCCCACTGTCTTGTACACACATGGTGCTGCCCACACGGTGCCTGACAGGCACAGGCTGGGACTGTGAGATGACACGCAGGCCTCCACAGTGGCACCACCCACAGCCATGCCGTGATGTTACCTGCTCTGTGACCATCCTGTGGCACACGACGTGTCACTGCCCATGGCGTTAGTGACATCATCATCAGTGATGGACCTGGCACCTGCCGAGTCCCAGCATGCCGGCATCCATGGACACTGGCCGCGGCTGGGACACGGGAACCCTCCTCGCACCTGCTCCACCAACATCAGTCTGGACATCCAGGCGGGCCGCAGCTCTCTGAGCCCGTATTCCTGTGGAGGTGGATGGGCTCTCTCCATCTCCATCTGACTGGCCTCAGTGGGGGCCCATCACCGCTGACCCATGCAGATGCTCAGAGCTGTAAGGAAAACAAAGTCACGTTACTGCATGTGACCTACCCTGTTCCCCCACCCCAATAGACAGACCATGACCTACCATGCAGTAATGGGCTACCACCCATCTGGAATCCACCACCGGAACACCCTCAATGGCGCAGCGCTGCATGCTGCCAGCAACCCTCTCCTCCTCTGGGTCAGGCAAGCACCCCGCTGTCCCTCACCTGTCGCTGACCCGTGCTGCCCTGATGGCAGCTACCTTATCTTAATCCTCCGCCTGTCTGTGCCCATCTTCTTCTTGCACTCCTGCACCGAGCACTGGTGGCTGCCATGCAGGTTTACAGCATCGCCACCTCCTCCCATGCAGCAGCACGGGCTTGTGGTGTTCCCTGGCGTCCGCTGAAAGCAGCTCCTGGTCTAGGTAGGCCTCGAACAGGGCATCCGTCTCAGCCTGCGTGAAATTGGCCTCCTCCTCCTCCTCCCGACTCTGTTTCTCTTCCTCAACTCACTCGGTCATGATTCAGCCTGTGAGGGAAGCAGGTGTTACCTGTGACTGTGCAGTCCCATAATCCACAGTCCACACTCCCAAACAGCATGCAACTCACCAATAGACTGCAGTAACCGACTATGGCCAGTGCAACCCAATGTCGCACTTTTATAGCACAACCCATGCAAATGAGGCAGGCGCATCTTTAAGTGGATGCAAATGCAGTGACTGCGCCATTGAATGGCTGATTAGCTGATTTGCATATGCCGGCTGAATATCGCTGTTGCGCTTTGCGCAACTGTGTTGAATGTCGGAGCCAAGGGCGCAATGTAGTACACACCTAACTGCGCATGCCCAGGTTGATAGCGCGGGCGCCTGCCGCTGCTGACGTGTTGTGTATGGGAGGCAATGCAGGCGTGGCCACCATTGTGCCAGTGGCGCTACAGCACTGTTCACCTATGGCGGTGGCACTGGGGTGTCGTAAGCGCACCTGGGGCAACACAGCCGTGAGAGCCACTATAGTAGGTAGCACACAGGCACAATCGGGCTACGCATTGGGTTCCAATCTCGCTGTGTAGCTGTCCCTCGCCAGAGACCCTTGACCCTGTGGCCGACCTTTGCCCCCCTAGGCCGCTCGTCAGGCATGGGTGCACCACTATCGCGCTGTTTGGTGACAGCGACAGGGAATAACAGCGCCAGGACAGACAGCATCTGCACGCAGGCAGAACCACGCTGAAGCGCCATTTTGACTTAACTGAGCAGCAGAGACGGCGCAGAGGAGAGCTGTGCAGTGCAGCAGGTGGAGCTGGCAAACCTGGTTGCCATTGTGGAGCCACATGTTGGCCCACTATTTGGGAAGGCACCCAGGACAGGGCCAGGAGTCAGGTGTGGCAGGAGGTGAAGACGCCTGAAGGAGGCTACTGGTATGGGGCGGACGGCAGAGCAGTGCCGCCACCGACACGGGACCTGAGGAGGAGGAACCCGGACCTGCTGTCCGCCTGCAGGCACATGCCAGGAGGGGCACGGTGCCACGCCAGGTAGGTGCAACATCCATACACTTTTATCTTCCATACGGGTATCACAGTTGCATGTGTCCGGCACATGGGGAGGGGCCGTCCGTGTTGGCCGTGGTGGTGTTATCAGGGTGTGGGTGGGTGGGTCTGGCTGTGTGGGATTGCACACATGGATGGAGGCGGGGACTTTGCTACAGGATTGTACTGATGTTCCTCTCTCCATGTTTGCACCTTAGGCCCAGATGAGCAGGCTGGCAAGGGAGAGGAGGCCATGCCGGAGGACCATCAGGCCGGGAGGGCGAAGGTCCATAAGGTGCAGGGACCAGCCTGATGATAATGAGTGCCTTACATCCATGATTACTACTGCATGCTGTTTAACAGCGCTGAACGGCGGCATGGCCACCATCCACTGACACCACTGCCATGCATGCAACTTGTTACAGTCAGCACTGTAGAGTGGCACTGCATGTCTGGGAGTGCGTCAGTGGTGGTCCATGCGTGCACCAGGCACATGGCTGTGCCACTGCCTTCACACCGATAGCCAAGTCACTGCACGGCCACGGTGGTGCTGTGCAGGACATGGGCGGTGGGTGTGCAGTGGTCCACATGGCTGTGGCTGCCTGGGTAGGCAGGTCTTGTGGACACGGTCACTGTGGGTGGTCACACACCATCACAGGGGTGTGGCACATGGCTGTATGCCATGCACAATGGATTTGCTGCAGGGCACTGGACAGTCACTGCGTGTTGACTCTGCTCCCTTGTCCTAGGTGGACAACTGGATGGCCCTGGAGCGGGCCATACAAAAAATACTGCAGCTGGCACAGGCATCCCTAGCAGCACAGGAGAGGTTGGAGCAACATGGGGTCCGGAGGGAGGGAGAACCGGGCGCCACAGGAGTGGAGAGCAGGGCAGGGAATAGGCCCTCCATGGCCCCGACATCCATACCCCCAGGACCCACCCTCCACCCCTTCTTCCCTCTCCCATTTGTACTTCTGCCCCATGCCCACCCCCACCTGGTTTCAGGCCCTCCCCACCCTTGTATATATTGTAAAATATGTTTCATAGTTCTATTTTAATACATACATTTTGTTATAACAACTGTGGTGGTCTCTGATTTGCAGCGGGCTACAGGTACTCCAGCTGCAGTGGTGTGCATGGCGTCAGGGTGGTACAATAGGCGGCGCGCAGCGTGTGTGTGTGTGTGTGTGTGTGTGTGTGTGTGTGTGTGTGTGTCTGTGGCGTGCAGGGTGAACCGCCTATGGTGTGGGCAGGAGAATCAGTCACTATCTGTGGTTTGTGTGTTGTACTCTGTGCACTGGATGCCTGTGTGCAGTTGTCCATGGGGTCTGCACTGTGTGCATGGCACCCTGTCAGACCATCCATGGCCTGTGCAGCGACACCGCGCATGTCTGTGATATGCATGGTCTGCGGCGTGTCAGTGGTGGCTGCTGTGGCCAGTGCTGGGACAGGATGTGTCCTTGGGAGGGTGTGCAGGGTGCTGTACCGCTGGAGGTGGGGTCAGGGCATGCCATGTCGCATGTGGGGTACCTCATGTGCTGACACATGGTTGGTCTCAGCTGTACCTCGGGGGCGTGCAGGGCAGCACTGTGTATGCATCTGTTGCATCACTGTCTGCTGCCGCCTGCTGTGGGTGTCCATGGTGGGGCTGCCTTACATGGCTCCATGGTGCACAGGGTTGCACTGTCACAGTGGGGGTGGTGGCATGCATAGGGTGTCCTGCACTGTTGGGTGCTACTCCTGGACAGGGTGTATGGAGATCATGGTGCAGGGTGTGCTCTGCATTTGTGGGATGGTGCGATGCAGGGGTGGTCAGCCATCCTTGTGTGCAGTCACAGCTTGCCAGGGGTGTGATGGGGCACCATGGCCAGCTGTGGGTTGGTTGCTGGTCTCCATGGGCCAGTGGTTGTTCCAGCCCTCCCCAGTTGTGCAGCGCAGTGAGTGCGGGGGCGATGTCTGTTTTGCTGTGTGTTCCTCTGCCCATCTGTGGCATGGGTGGTGGGCCCCGCATCCCTCGTTGTGCTGTTGCATGCTGCCCTGCTGCTGGTGGGCATCCCTGGTTGCTTATGGTGCATCTGGACTGCTCAGCTGAACATCCCTTGTTGCACTATGGTGCATCAGATATGCTCAGCTTCACCTCCCTAGTTGCGCTATGGCACAGGTGGTGCGATATTCAGTCATCGGCTGTAGGCATCTTGGCATACAAAGTTTTGATACTGCGCTTCTTGCACATGGGCGCAGTGGACTTGGCGCTTTTCCTTGTTGCGCACTTTTGGGTGCAGTTTGAATATCTGGGCCTGTGTGTTTCAGTAATCAAGTCTGTGAAGTTTGCACATTGGGACTGGTTTGCTGCTAATTACAAGGGATTCACTGACATCACAGCAGAAGCAGGGATTCACGTGATAAAAGCTTGTGCCACTCGCCTGTAATAAACGCCTGCAGTTTCTCCCATTGTGCTCCACTACAAGATCTGTGCCAGACTGCTAAGGCAGAAGATCACCAGACTCTTCATTTTACCTATATATTGTGTGTTTCAGTCATCAAATCTGTGAATTTTGCACATTGGGACTGGTTTGCTGCTAATTATGGGATTAGCTGACATCATGGCAGGCGGGAAGTCACTTGATAAAAGCATTGCGCTCCACCACACATAAGCGCACTCCCTGTAGAAAAATTCAAATCTACTTGCTGAAACAGTCAACCCGTTTTATTTTGATGTTAATTATTTAAATTTAGGGTTAGGTATAGTAAGTTTCTAGGTGTTTTATTTATTTGGACAGTATTTTAGCTTTAGTTTAGGTTTGGGATTTTATTTATTTGTTGTTTCATATTAAATTTTAAATTTTCATCATGAGAATGGTGTGGCTTAATGTCCTAATTATTATGGGACTTAACTGTATTGATGCAGGTGTGTTTGGCCTGGATAGTATACCAAACAAGCATGTTTCTTGTGACTCTTGAATTTTCTAACATTTTGATTGAATCTTGTTCTCATGATGAAAGGTGTACTTTTTATTTTGGGTGCTTATCAAAGCAGGATGTAGTTGATTTAGGGAGTATTTATTTTATTAAGGTACCCAACTCTGTATCAGGGACCTATCAGGCAATTTATTAGGTTTCCCCAGGTTACTGGGATTTTTCTGTCGTTGTCAGGTGATGTAGAACCTAACCCTGGACCTGAAGCTGTAGTTAATGATCAGAATTTGAGTACTTTGGGTCTGCAATTTGTTCATATAAATGTTAGGGCTTTCTTAATAAGAAGGCTGAAGTTGAGGCCTGGATTGGGATTCATAAGCCTGATGTTTTTAGTATTAGAGAGACCTGGTTAAAATCTAATATCACTGATGCTATGTGTTTATTGGATGGTTATAAATTACATAGGAAAGACAGGAAGGGTAATAAGAAGGGGTATTGATTTTTGTTTCTGATAAGCTTGATGCTGTTGGTATTGATATGTCTTGATCTACATTATGTGAATGGCTTCATATAGAACTGCATTTGGCTACTTGTATTAAATTGGGGTTTTGTGTTGTTTATAATCCTCCTAAGGCCAGTATCAATGGACTGCATGAATTTTTGGATTATTTTCAGCAGTGTCTTACTTCTAAATATGTAGTAATTATGGGGATTTTAATCTGAATTAGCTGGGGGAAGCACTTGACCAACTTGAATTATTACTAGTCCTGGATTAAATCAAATTATATCAGGTGTTACCAGATTGAATAATCGTAGTAAACACACTGAAATTTACTGGATAATGACTAAAACAATGGATAGGATAATTGACAGTGGGACTTACTCAGATAGTATTAGTGATCACATGCCAGTGTGTTGTATTTGGAGATCTTTGAGGTTAAAGATACCTCCTAAGATAATTGCATATAGAAATTATTGTGATATGGACGTTAATGGTTTAGTTTCTGAACTTCAAATGATAGATTAGTCGTATACTGAATATTATTCTGACCTGTCCTGTTGCTGTTGATTTTCTCTTACTTCACTTTTGCATATACAAGATAAATTTTTCCTCTGGTCAAAAGAAGGATTAAGAGTAGAGACAGTAAATGGATTACACCTGCACTGTTTTCATTAATGAAAGAAAGAGATAAATACTAGAAAATTTACAAAGCTCTTAATAGTACTGAGGCCTATAACCAGTATTGTTTTTGAGAACAAATGTAAATTGCTGATTCACAAGAATAAGTCTGACTATTATCAGAAGCATCAATTCAATTCCTTGGGAGATTCAAAAAATTTTGGGAGTCTATTAAAAATTGACAGATCCATCTAAAGGAAAAAGTATTAGTACTATTAATATAAATGGGGTTGCTGTTTATGATCCTAAGGAAATTTCTGATCATTTTTGAAAACATTTACAGATTTATCTAAATATCTGAATGACTTTGATTCCTCTTCTTTGAATGATTACAGATCTAAATGTAATTATATTGGGAATTCCCATTGTTCCAGTACTATACAGCCCCAGGAAGTAATTAAGCTGCTTAGACAAATGTCTATTAACAAAAGTGCAAGAGCAGATGGTCTGGAACAACAGTTTCTAAAATTGTTTTGAATTTTATATATGAACCTTTAACTACCATTTTCAATTTATCACTTTCAACTAGTTTATTCCCCATGGTTTGGAAACAAACTATTATTAAACCTATATTTAAATCAGGTCAACATTATGAAATTGATAATTATAGCCCATATCTATACTCTCTCCATTAAGTAAGATCGTTGGAAAATTGGTCAATTGTCAATTAGAGGCCTATTTAGAGGATAAAGGTCTTCGCTCTCTGGAGCAGCATGACTTTCAAGGCATTATAGCACAGGATCTGCACTGGCTTGTTTTACTGATCATTCTTTAACATCAATGGATGCTGGACAGCTGACTGGAGCTTTATTTATTGATTTATCTAAAGCCTTCAATTTAGTTAATCACTCCATGCTGCTCGGAGACTGGGAACCTTGGGCTTTCTGCTACTACTTCTGAGTGGTTTTCCAGTTATTTAACTGCTCATCCAGTCAGGGTGAAAACTGATTGTGTGGAATCGGCACTGGGGTAGTTATGTCATGGGGTACCGTGAGGAGTCCATTTGGGGCCCCTGTTCTCAGTTTTAAAATTGATCCTATTGTTGGGATTCCACACTTTTCCAATTTATTGTTGTATGCTGATGACATCACTTTGTTTACCAGTTCTACTAAAATTAATGAGATTAATAATGCCCTTCAACATGACTTTTAGCATTGAATAAGTGGTTGCAGGATCATTGTTTAGTGTTGAATTCTAAAAACACAGTGTGTTTTATTTAGTTCTTGTACCAAAGGTTGTAATGCTAAACCATTGATTATAAATGATTTGGCAGGTACAATAATATGATTAGACAGGTAACTAAGACAAAGTATTTAGGAATAATACTTGATGCTAGTTTAGCTTAGTCAATGCATATTAAATACATAGTGAAATCTGTAAATCAAAAATTGGGAAGCTTTATATCGTATTAAGGATTGACTAACTAGAAGCAAGAGAAACTGTATCAAAAGTGTATTACAACTCTGCAATTTAACTCTTTTCTGTTTGCTAAATTAGCTTCCAAAGATTTGGACATGTTAAATAAATGTTTTAACTCTATTTGTAGATTTGTCCTGGCAAAACCTTATAATACACACCACTGTGTTTTATATAATGAACTTAATTGGCTTCCTCCCAAATTGGCTTATTTTATAAGCTTGGTTGTTTGACTAATGTTATTCTTTCACATGGTTGTAAATCACCTTTTACAGGTTAATCAATTTGAAGGAGGATGTTGATCCTTACACTCTTCAAATGTGTTACGTTCACGAGTCCTAAGATAAACACTTGTATGGGTGAGAGAGCCTTCTCAGTACAGCGTTCAGTTTTTGGAATACACTTCCTGAAAACTGTGTTACTGTTGATTAGCAGGAATTTAAAAAAAAAAAAAATCTTTGTATTGTTACTTGCAATCACTTGTTGTATGTAAATGTATTTAGTATTGTGTTTACTGTTCGAATATTTTGAACTTGTTTTGTATTATGTTGATGTCTTGCTTCATTGTTTGAAGCACTAGTCGATACTGAAAAGGGCCTTGGCCAAGTTGTCTTACCTGGTAATAACTGAACTGAATTGAACCATGGCTTTGGAGGCAGGTACAATCCCTTCACAAACTAAATACGACAAAGTTAAAATGTTACTTTTATTTGCAATTAGCTAATGTTGTCACAAAGTAATACGCTATGAAGTCCAATACCTTATGACAGTAGGTCAGAACATCACTTTAAATACACATCCGAGGATTGTGATGCCTCATAAACCCAGAGCAAAGCTCAAGGGATGTAATCAAGGGACTGCACAGCAAGGGTGCATTTAAAAAAAAAAAAACCTTACTCATACTTTTTTTTTTTTATCCCAGTCGACCTTTCTGACTTCCATTTTGCATCCTGTGATGAGCTGACACGAGGGCCAAGTACTGTATTTACAGTTTCCCAGTCCCTGAGCTAGGAGAAATGCTTTCTGTACCTGGGTTTCCGGCTCCATTGCCTGCCCTGGTGTCCGGGACCCAGTAATACTGTGTGGGCAGCATCTTTGATGTTTGGCCCTTTTACAGTGTGTGCTCGCCCTACTGTATGACTGACAATTCTCAGTCATCTCATGCTTGCCTTATAACCGTCTGGTCATAACATCAGATTACACAGCAGTTATCACAGTGTAATCAAGCCTATCAGTAGTTATGAATTTATAATAAGAGATTTGTTTCCATTCTACAAATTGTTCTTATATAAGTACTGTATCAGTTGGGGAAGGGAGGGAAATCAGACAACAAACTTCATCAACTCAATGAAAACAGCAAAGTTTCTTTGAGGGAACTTGTAGATTCCAGCTGTAAACTGAGCTCTTTGATACTGTTAAATAGAGTTCCCAATTTTCAAGAATGTCAAACTGATATATTTCAGAGCTATTTACCAGTTCAAGCTGTAATTGCACACACTTCAGCAGGCTTTGTTTCTTTAGACTTTCAGATGATTCCAATTTTTAGTTTTCTGTTTTTCTTAACTCGCTTATGCAAATTTCATTTATATTACTTATGCTACCATTTTTTTTCCAATCAGCGTAAAAGTTATGTTGCTTTAGTCTCTGATCAGGAATATTTTCATCCTTTTCTCTTTCTGGTCAAAGTGCAGTAAACCAAATGAGGACAGTCTTGACTGGAGGCAGCTCTGCCTCACTGTAAGAAGGAATAGTACCTGCAGTGAATACCTTGCCAGCTCCTGACATCACCACTGCTCTGCAGTGGAATCATTGCAATTTCATTGAAACACTCCACCATCTCTCTAAAATGACAAAGAAAAGCAACTGTAAACTGTATGAGCTTTTGTTAACTCACTGATTCTATCTTTGTGTATGAATTGGATGGCACATTCCTCTGTTTTAACAAAGGGTAGTGTTTCAGCTTTGGCGATGTTGTTCAGTTTTGCAAAAGGTTTGTTACTTTCCAGTGAATATAGGCTACTCACCTGTAACTGTAGTTTCTACTAGTGGTATACAATTCACATCCACACTGTGGCAGTCTTACTGGGGACAACAGAGTCATCGGAAATCTTCAGGCTAAGCTTATAACCTCTGGCTAGATCCCATGCGTCAGATCTTTCGCATGCGCTGGAAGCAGGGATCAATTGCCACTTCCAGGCAGGTTGGTAGGGTTATGTGGATGTGAACTGCATGCCACTAGTAGAAATATGATTACAAGTGAGTAACCTATATTTCTAACAGCGTAGCTACAGTTCAACATCCACATTCTGGCAGACTCTAACAATCCTCCATGAAGAGGGGGCAAGAAGCACACCTCTATCTGGCAAACAGAGATTGGAGAATAGAGGACCCAAAGCAGTATCCCAACAGCTCATTATGTCAATGCTGTAATAAGAGACAAAGGTGTATGCTTTACTCCAAGTTACTTCCTGCATACCTCCGCAATTGGGATATCCCTGGAAACAGCCACCAAGGCAGCAGTATGTTTGGTGGAATGTAACCATAAGCCCCTTAGGTGGCTCCCAACAGCCAACCCATAGCAGAGGTCGATGCAGGATGTAATCCACCTGGCAGTCATCCACTTTGCTGCCAATCTGCCAGGTGCACCTTCAGCATATGTTACAAACAGCTGATGAGCCTCACCCCAAACTCCAGCCATGCATTCCTTGTGAGAATGCTCTCTGAAGGTCCAGAGTATGGAGGCTATAAACGGCCTCCAAGGTCAGGTTAGTAAAGAGCACCGAAGATTAAATCACCTGGTTAAGGTTAAACTCCAATATGACTTTTGGGAGGAACTTGGGCGGGGGTGGGGGTGGGGAATACGCTTGTCCTTGTTAAAAAAAAAAAAAAAAAAAAAAAAAATCAGATAAGGAGATTCCACCAAGAGCACCTGAACTCACTTATCCTTCTGGCTGATGTGATGATCAGCAGGAAGGTGGTCCTCCATGACAAATAGGACATCTCACATTTGTGCATAAGCTCAACCAGCTTGCCCATGAGCACTGCCACCACTAGCAGTAAGTCCCCAGGAGGCAGAGGTTCAAGCACCAGGAGACAAGTGATCAGACCTTTGAAAAAGTGCCCACCACTTTCTCCTGGGCCATCGTTTGCATACCAGCCGCCCAGTATGCAGAGATAGCTACCAGAGTGCACCTTAATGTTCACTGTCTCTGATCCCGACTGATACAGAGACCACAAAAAGAGTTGAGGATATTAGCCAGGGGCAGTTAAGGGATCAAACTCCTTACTTTGGCACCAAACCAAGACCCTCTTCCACTTAAGCGTATAGCAGTTACAAGTTGACTCCTTACAGGATGGCTTTGCAACATGGGAGATGTCTTCCGAAAGGCCCAGAGCCTGTAACTATAGCCACTCAGGAACTAGGAAGAGAGGTACAAGGACTGAAGGTCCAAATGCAGGACCTTCCCTGCTGTCTGGTCAGCAGGTCTTTTAACTTCAAAGTTTATTCTTTCAACTGATGCACATTACAATCCATACAAATACTTAAGGACCCAATAACAGTGGACTCCCTTCTAATTACTGATAAGACTTCATTAATATGGTACCATAGTTAAACAACTAAAACAATGGCCATGCAGTTGATGTCCTATATTTAGATTTCAGCAAGGCCTTTGATTCTGTTCCTCACGGGCAACTTGGTGCAAAGCTGAAATACATAGGGATGGGGGATAAGATGGCTAACTGAATCAAGAATTGGCTGGAAGTTAGACTGCAACAGGTGGTTGTGGCGGGGGGACTCATCTCCTAGGCCAGTGACCAGCAGTGTTCCGCAGGGCTCTGTGCTGGGGCCAGTGTTGTTTGGTCTGTTCATATCAGATATTGCATATGGGGTTGGGAGCAAGCTCAGTTTGTTCTGACGACATCAATATGGGGGCTGTTGTGGGATGACAGGGAGGGGTGGCAGAGGCTACAGGGTGATTCCAACCAGACTTGAGGAGTGGTCGGCAAGGTGGCAATTGGGTTTTAATGCAAAGAAGTGCAAAGTTATGCATTTCGGGCAAAGAACCTGAGGAGGGAATATTGGTTGGGTGGGTGCAGTTGGGTGTTGCTGAGGAGGAGAAGGATCTAGGTCATAGAAATGGGGAGCACGAACAACTCTACTCAGTGCAGGAAGGCTGCAGCTAAGGCCAGTAGGATGCTGGGGTGCACTGCATGGGGTTCTCATCCAGACACAAGGATGTGATCCTGCCCCAGCGCAGGTCCTTGGTCAGGCCACATTTGGAGTACTACATTGCAGTACTGGCATCCGTATCTGATGAAGGACATCAGGCTGCTCAAGGTGGTGCAGCGTAGGGCAACAAAAATAATACAGGGATGGAAGGCAGAACCTACGAAGAAAGGCTGAGACACTCGAGTTTGTACACCCTGGAGGAGAGAAGGGATCGGGGGACAGGATTGAAATTTTCAAATACTTGAGGGGGGATCAAAAATCTGGCACAGAGGGGTTGTTTAAGCTGAGGAAGTGAAAGGACACGAGGGGCATGGGCCAAGACTGCAGGGTGGAAGATTCAGAAGGGAGATGAGGAGGCATTATTTCACTGAGAGGTTGGTGTCAATTGGAACACTGTACCAGAGGGTGGTGGCATGCAGGACAGTGGGCAGTTTCAAAGAGCATGGGACAGGGCAAGAGGGGGCCTGGGTAAACAACACTGAGCAGATTCGAGGGTAAAAGTGGGATGAGGCAGCTGCAGTATAGGGTGCTAGCTGCACATTCGGCAGACTTAATAGACCACAAGGCCTGTTTCTGCTGGCAACTTTCTATGTTCTTAAGGTCAAACCCATATGAAAATGAAAAATTACGCACTACCGTAATCCTTGATCTTCTTGGACAAGTCTCCACCACTCATTCACACTATTGGGATCTGCGCCGGAGGCACTAGGACCCACCGAGAGCAAACTTTGCTGGAGGGTCAGCGCTTGAGATGGAGCAGCGAGGTGGCACTGCGAGCACTCAGCCGTGCGGTAATGACTATCTCGGCATCGACCTCCAACCGCCTCAGTACCTTTTTACCAAGGAGGTGCAGCGTAACTAACCTAGAAGGGTAGCCTAACCTAAAAACCAGACATAAGATAGTCCGGCGACCCATATAAGAAGGGTCAACAAAGAAGTCTTTACAGCCCAAAGATTTGAGGGTGAAGACCAACAACAGAGATGAGCTCGGGGGACGGAGGTAGGCGTGTGAATGAGTGGTGGAGACTCGTCCAAGAAGATCAAGAATTACAGTAGGCACTGATTTTCATATCTTCCTGGACATAAGTCTCCACCACTCATTCACATTATTGGGAGAGTACTGAGCTAATAACTTCTCGAGAGGGCGCAGGAGAGACCAAGAGCTCACGTTCTAGGACAGAAGTCCATTAAGGATGGCTCCTGCCAAAGGAAGAATGTCATCTGGCATGGACATCCAGTGCCAATGTTTAACGCAATATGCACTGAGCTCAGAGTGGCCGCGTTGCAAATATCACCAATGGGCCACTGCTAATTCGCTAAGGATGCGCACGACCGCTCTAGTAAGAGTGAGCGTAAACTCTACCCTCCAACATAACTCGCGCCATGGAATAGCAGTATGGCGAAGGCATGCCACTAGCCATGCTGATACACATCTGATAGCGACAGGCTGACCCAGCCGGTCTCGCTGGAAGAAACGAATAGTTGCTGGCTTAGGAAGTCCTGGTTCTATCTAGATAGAAACACAAGGCTCTCTTAACATCCAAAGAATGAAGATCGCCTTTATTTTGGAAGTCCGCAGCAAGAGGGAAGGACCAAAGGTTGGTGAATGAAATTTGACACAACCTTATGAAGAAATTTAGGATGAGTACGAAGAACTACTTTGTCCCTATGGAACACAGTATCTGGAGGGTCTGTGACCAGGGCATGTATCTCAGAGACCTCTGCGGGCTGAGGTAATGGCCACTAGGAAGGCAGTCTTCCAGGTGAGAAATTTTAGCTCACAGGTAGCCAGAGGTTCGAAAGGTTTCGAGTGAGCATGTCTAGCCAAGATTAATGTCCCAGGCTGCAACTGGACGCCTTGTAGGAGGTCTGGCTGCAGAATTCCTTTAAGAAATCTCTTAACTACAGGTAACTGAGCCAGTGTTAAGGAAAAAAACGCTCATGATACGCCTGAAATGGCACTAAGGTGAACTTTGACTGTAAGTACTGCAGACCTGAATTTGAGAGGTCCAAGAGGACTTTGCACACCAAGGAAAATGCTTCCACTTGGCTGTGTAAGTTCCAGAGTGTCTGGCTTCTGTGCAGCCAGAAGAATATCTGAAAACCCTTCGAGAGACATTGAACTGGTTTACTTCTACCTCTTCAGGAGCCAAGCGTGAAGGTGCGCGATCTCAGGTTGGGATGGACCACGGTCCCTGAGTCAAGAGTTAATCTGCAGGGAAGTGGTCTCGGAGGAACTGCCAACATATTGTTGAGTAGTGGAAACCACAGCTGTCGAGGTCAGAAGGAGCAATGAGTATCATCTTGTCCCCTGGATTCGAACTTGAGGCACCCTCTGAATTAGGGAAGAGGTGGAAAGAAGTAAAGCGTTTTGTCCACCGCAGCCTGAAGCATCCTGACAGAAAATGCCAGGCCCTGATTTCTGGAGCAGAAGCGAGGTAGTTTTGCATTGAGTGGGGATGCAAAAGGTCCAGGTCTGAGTTCCCCACTCTTTGAATAGTGACTGAACTATGGTTGAGTAGAAGACACTCGTGAGGATCTGTCTCTGTTCTGCTGAGATGGTCTGCCAGTTCATTTTGTATTCGGTGGGTAGACCGCTTGAATTAGAGCCTTGTGCTCAAGCACCATTCTCATACCTTCATCGCTTCCTGCATAAAGGGTAAGAATGAGCATCGACCTGCTTGTTGATGTAATACATCACTGCTTTGTTATCCGCTTGAAGGAGAATGTTTTGTGACAGTGAATGTCCTTCAACGCCTGGACTGCATAAAGGACGGCTCATTTCTAGGACATTTATGTGAAGCTGGGACTCGACCTGTGTCCACGCACCTTGAGTGTGGAGAGCCTGACAGTGAGCTCCACACCCCATTAAGGGCGCATCTGTGGTGATGGAGATCTGATGGTCCACAGTAGCAAAGGGATACCTTCCAGGAGAATGCCTCTTGAGACCACCAGGTGAGTGACCTCTTTAAAGGTTCTGTCACTTTGATGGGATAGGACTGCTGGGTGAGGGTTGGGGACCACTGAGTACTGAGCATCCACTGAGTTGATTCTCCTGTGCAGGCGATGCTAGGGGGTACAGTGAACACTGAGGATGCCAGTAGTCCTAGCATCCGCTGCATCAAGAAGAGCTGGGACTGAGTTGTTTTCCCGATGTGACAGGGCCATTTGAAGGATATCGTTCCTTCTGTCTTCTGGAAGAAACCTTTGCACAGGAGGTGTCCAGAGAGTCCCTATAAATGGAGCCTCTGGGAGGGCTGCAACTGCACGTTTCTTGAGGTTCAGCAGAACTCCATGGACGTAAGGAAGCGAGAGGTCATCTCACGGTGTCCAGAGTTCCCTACCTGGAAGGGCTTGCCAAAAGCCAATCGTCCAGATAAGGGAAACACCTGTATCCCGACCTTTCTGAGGTGCGCAAGCAGGAACTGCACAACACTTTGTAAAAACCCACGGCGCCAAGGATAGCCCAAAGGCAGGACTCTGAACTGATAATGTTGTCCCAGAGCCACAAACCTCAGGAATTTGTGATGCCTTGGGTGAAAAGAATATGCTGGTAAGCATCCTGCATGTCTAGGAGGCTAGCCAGTCATGTTGATGAAGCAAAGGTAACAAGGTTCCAGAGAAATATTGAATTTCTCCTTAGGGAGAAATTTGTTTAGCTTCTGAGATCCAAATGGGGCGCATGCCCCAGACTTCTTAGGAACCAGAAAGTAATGGGAGTAGAACCTGTGTTCCATTGATGCAGCGGCACTACTACTGCCCTGTTGTTCAGAAGGCCCTGAATCTCGGCAGCTAGAAGGTCTAATTGAAGGGTTGACAGCTTGGGCTGCCGCGTTGGGAGGACGATCCAGAGGGATCTCCACAAAATTGAGTGAATACCCTCTGAAATTATCCGAAGGACTCATTTGTCTGAGGTTATGGACTTCCACTGGTTGTAAGTGCATCAGATGACCTCCACTGGAGGAAAAGTCCACCTCGGGCAGCTGAGATGGGACATGGGCCAGCAACTCATAAGGTGGCGCTGGACGCTGAGGCCTTGCGCTTCTGTTGTGTCTTCTTTTGAGATTGGGCAGGTTGGTTTTTATGGAAACCTCTCTGCCTCGAAAGTACTGACGATTATGAAACTGACATTTATTGACACTCCTCGAGAGGGGACAGGAGGGATCGAGCCAACTTAATGGCTGACCTAGTCTTTTATGTAGCTTCTAGAGCTTGTTCTACCTGAGGACCAAAAGATATGCACCATCAAAGGCAACGCCATTACCTGCTGCCGCGTCATTCGTGAGCCCGGCGCAGCCAGGAATGACGTGGCTACAAATATCAGCAGCGCTGAATGGGAAGCAGTGTCAAAGCATCCATGGCTGCTTTAACCTGCTGGTTGTTAGATTCGATACCTCTGGTAATGGTTTGAAGAAGCTCTGGCTTTGTCACGATTCTGGTAGAGCTTCAACCATTTGCTTCGATAGAATGCCACAGGATATACTCATACTGGAGAAATAGCCCTGGTAACTGGCAACACGCATACTGGTAGAAGCAGCAAAGACTCTCTTACCTAAGGTGTCTATCTTACGAGATTCTTTGTTAATAGGTCGAGCGGTAGTAGTTTTGAGGAAGAACGACCTTATTCCCTGCCAGGACTACAATAGGATCTGCAAAGGCTTGAGATGCCAAAATGGGACAATCCTTGGGGCTGAATATTTCCTATCTATGGATTTGGCCACCAAGGGTGAGAGCAGGATTATTCCATACCATTTGAGACAGCGTCTCAAAGGAAGGCTGAACTGGAGGGTCAAACCGTAGGGATCTCGGGCATGAAGGTATTGGAGTCTTAACAATTTCCCAGGATCGATGTCTGTAGTCTGGAGAGAAAGAGTGGAACTCAAATTTTTCAGCAGAGACTTAAAGGACAGGTCCTCGACCACAGGCTCTGTAGCAGTAATAGATCCTGCTTGTCCACTTCATCACCCAACCAAGGTCTGGGTCAGGCTCAATGTCATCTCCTGACAGTCCAGGAGGGACTGTATGGACAGGAAAGGAATGAAAATCAGAAAAGGGAAGAAGGAAAAGAGTGAAAGGAGGAGTTCTGAAAAGCAGAGGAAGCCTAGAGGCCCCAGCTGAGGAGGTGCAGCACGGCACGAGGAGGACTACACTGTACAGCGGCACCAAGGGCCCTGCAGGCGCCGAGGATGGCGCCGAGAAGGAGGATGGCGCAGAGGACGGTGCTGAGAACCGCGATGGTGCCGAGAGCCACATGGTGCCAAGGACAGCGCCGAGAAGCCGCATGGCACCGAGCGCGCCCGAGCGCACCATTGACGCCGAAAACCCAAGTCTCCGAAAACAGGTTTGAAGGAAGAAGAGCAGGAGATAAGGGCATCGGTGTGGCCCCTGCACCGTAGCCATGTGGGGGGGACACCTAAGCGCAGAGTCAATGGCACCGAAGAAGGTGCAGCGACAGGGAGGTCAACACGCCTTACCTAGTCTCAAGAAGCCCGAAGGCCCCGGGTGACCAGAGCCAGGTAACTGAACCAACCTCCGAGCCCATTGCTCCAAAGAGCTGCCCACTGATGAAACTGCTCATCTGAAGACTACCTGCGGGCGGGTGGGGCTCCGATGTCGAAGCGTTGGCTACCAGCAGCCGAGGTTGGTGACTCCGAAGGAGGAACCGACAACTAGCCGATAACTGAGCGTCTACGTGCAGACATATCAGAAGGCGACCTCGGTGATATCTTCTCTTTTTTTTGACCTGTGGGCGAAGAAGAGCTCGGAGGCGAACAGTGCCAAGTATCGCGACCGTTTATTTTTATAGCTTCCGAGGACCATGCCCATCCCTCGGGCATTGGACTGACCGTTGTCAGACCCCCCTTCCAGAAAGCGGCAGACGGACCCAGCCACTGACTGAACAACTTTCATCGAAGTCTCCCTACGTCACCTGACCTGCCCATGGTCGACTCCGTCAAAGTAGGCTGAGACTTCTCTTATTTTAAAATAAGAATAAACTAAAAGCGATACTTATCGAGATATTACTACAAAATAACAAAACTGAAAACATGCTGCCAGTTTGAAGTTTGACTCCCAGCGAACGCGGCGTCGTCACTGAAGCGCACTCGAGTGGGGAAAAAAGGAACTGAGGCGGTTGAGAGGTCGACGCCTAGATAGTCATTACCGCCGAGCTGAGGCTTGTGGTGCCGCTCTCGCGACTCCATCTCTGGCGCCCGACCCTCCAGCAAAGCGTTTGTCCCAATGGGTCCTAGTGCCTCCGGCGCAGATCCCAATAGTGTGAGCAGTGGTGGAGACTTATATCCAGGAAGATCACTAAAACCAGCATGTGCGGCCCTCCCCCAAGCCATCCAACTCATGCAACAGTGATTCGCTGAAGGTCCATAAAGTCAGTAAGTTGCTGAGTCTCAGCCCATGGTACTTATTCATGGGGTCTTGTCAAGCTCAGTGCCTGGACGGTTATGAACCATCATAAGGGTACAAAGGGTTCCTCTCCTGGGGCATTCCCAGATTCCTAGGAGACCAGTATTGTTGTGATCCTGTAAAGCAAAAGCAGACACTTTGACCTCACTCTCACCCACACCTACCTTCTCCCACCCCACCCCAACAGCAGCCAGTGTTCTGTGCCAAGGTGCCACGTATCTAGAAATTTCTCTGTAATCTAAGGTCAACAGTTATCTTCTCCATGTGTTTGATATCATTCACTTTTGCTTTCCGCTGTTCAAGTGTAGGTGGTGTTAGGATAATCAATTAATAGTGATGCATTTGACTACTGCTATCCTGAAAATCTGTCCCAACTTTAATGTACGCTTGGTGCCCCTCAGCAATGATGGAAAACCCAGTACCACTTCAGAAAAGGTTTTGGGAGCACGGTAGCACTACCGTTCATGACGCTGGTGACCTGGATTCGGTAGCAAGCCCGGTCGCTAGAGGGTCAGCAGGGGAGAAGGACTGAGTGCCCGATGGGCTGCTCTCCTTCTCTGGGAGGAGGGTTGCAGTCCTTCGCTGCTATACCACTACCTGGGTGACCACAGGTGGAGGTGCAGCAGAGAACGAGAGTACTAGGGAGGAGGGCAACGCCAAGGACCTGAGCGGAGCACATCTCTGCCTGCCTCCGTCTCAAGTGGCCCTCCCGCATGCCAATGTCCACGGGGCGGGGACCAGAAAACCAGGAAATACCTTGGATAGGAGGATACTGGGATGCATAGGGAGAGGCATCAACAGTAGAAAACAGGAGTTGTTATCCCTCTGTACAGACAGTTGGTGAAACCCCATCTGGAGTACTATGGGTGCAATTCTGGTGACCCCATCAAGAAAGACACAGACAGAGTGGAGGCTGTCTCAGAGGAGGGTAACTCAAATGTGCAGGGTCTGCACCTAGAAGACATACAAGGAGAGACTAAAGCAGCTTAATATGTATACCCTTGAGGAAAGGAGGAGGGAGAGAGGGACATGATAGAAACTTTCAAGCATCTCAAAGGAATTAAAGTACAAGAGGGTAGCATTTTCAGAAGAAGAGATGCGTAAGAACAAGGGGCACAATCTGAAGATGGGGATGGCTCAGAGGTAATGTATGGAAGTATTTTTTCACAGAGACTGTTGTGGATGCATGGAACAGCACTCCTGAGGAGGTTGTGGAGTCTGGAACAGTGGGAGAATTCAAGAATGCATGGGACAGGCATAAGGCAATTCTAGTGGGGAGTAGGAGGAAGTAAGCTGTTGATCAACTAGAATCTGCAGCTTATCCATCAGGTAGGAAATGGTAGACTAGGTGGGCCAAGCGGCCCTTATCTGCTATCAAATTCTATGTTTCTATGTTGACCCCACGCTAGGACAGGCAACTGGCTCCTGCACCAGCCACCGTGGGATCCGGGAGCAGCTCCAGGTGCACATTCCCCGAGGATGCAGAGGGAATGGTGACTCCTCTGCCCCACCCAGGGGCTCATCCGGGACACCTGGAATTACTGGCGTGGGACACTAATCAGGCTAGCTCCTCCAGTCCCAGTGGCGCAACCTGCATGGTGCATTGGGAGACCCTGAGAGAGGGCCGGACATGGCGGCGAAGGGCATAAAAAAGTAAAAAGAAAGAAAAGGTTTGGGAAGGTACATCTTAAATTTGTTGTATGGCCCTCAAAGGCATCTAGTTTGGACAGGCTCAGAATATGGGTGATGGGTGCCTGCCCCACCACACTGGTGCCAACAGGTATTATATTTAATACTTGCAAAGTGTTTGGTGATCACTGGTGTATGATAATATTGGATCAATATTTTCCAACTGTGCTCTCTCCAGGTGGGGAGGCAGTCACCATCCACCCTCTCTAGCGTCTCATCTCCCAATGTTTAGGTTTCATCACTTCTACTCTCTCCCTCTCCCATCTCAACCACACCGCTTCAGATGGAGGAATACATCTACCATGAAAATTCTGTAAAGCTCTGAGATGTACCTAATTTTCTGCCTAAAGAAGCATAAAATCTAGGAAGAAATGTTCCAAGGATTTACTTGGTTGTTATGGCCAAAAGGAGCAGAAGCCCATCAGGATTGTCCCCACACCTTGTGGGTCATATGAAAACATTACTTACCATAGTAATCTTGTTTCTTCTAATGGAATCTTACTGTATTCTGACAAATGCAGTATGGTCTCACCATAGGACTGCCCGGGCCGAAATGGTTAATAGAACTTATGCAAATGATGGAATGTTAGGCTGAGCTCGGTTTTTAAACCACTGTCCCTAGCTTGCACTTCCTGCAAGCGTCAGATTCTTACAATGCATTCAGAAGCTAATAATACTAATTATACAATGGTCAGTGTGTGCATGAGACAGTGATATTATTTAAGCAATAAGGCACAACAGGGTGTGAGGTTATTACAGGAATACCACGGTAATTTGATGTGTTTTGACCAATGAGGTTACAGGATTTTCATACCCCATTGTATAATACACATAACATTACTGTATTGATTTGTTGGATAGTTGTTTGGAGCTACTCTTAAGAAACAGAGATATTATTGCCACACTAAAATCCACTAAAAACATTTTTAATTTTATTTTGTATAACAACGAGCCATTTTATAATAGCAATAAGGCATTCCAGGGGTGTATGTTATTGTGTAATAACGTCTCAACTAATCTAAACTTAACTAATCCTAATTATCCTAAGGTAAAAAAAAAAACACCTCTTAAACAACATAGGGCATGTCTAAGACTCAGGTCAACAGATATCCAGAAACTAATAGGTGCCCACAGGTTTCCAACATCAATATACAGGCAGTGTGCAGTGCCCTGTCGGTCCTCACAGGGAGAAAGGGTGGGAACTCAGAATACAGTAAGATTCCCTTAGAAGAAACAAGATTACTATGGTAAGGAATGTTTTCTTCAAACCCCAGGAAATCTTACTATATTCTGACAAATGCGAACTACAAGCAGTGCCTGGAGGCGGGCAGAGGACCTATTTAGGAAACAGGCTCTGTAAAACTGCTGTGCCAAACCTGATATCACTCCCGGCCTGGGTATCCAGGCAGTAATGTTTACTGAATGTATGAACTGTTTTCCAGGTAGCTGCCTTACAGATTTCCAATAAAGGACATCTCTTGAAGCTGCTATTGGCAGCTGTCCCCTTGTGGAGAGGCGGTTTGCCCAGTTTGCCATAACAGAACTGGATACATGCCACAATCCATCTTGCTATGGATCTCTTAGTGGCAGGTTTACCTTTTCCCACTCTCCATAAGTCAGAAAGAGTTGGGTCCCATCCTCTGTGACTTCGTATGCTCCAGGTAGTAGCTGATAGCTCTTTTAACATCCAAGCTATGCAGTCTATGCTCACCTGGCGTGGAATGGTCAGTAAAGAAAACGAACTGTGATGGACTGATTAATATGAAAATCTGAAACCACCTTGGGAAGGAATCTGTTATTGGTCCTAAGGACCTTTGTCCCTATGGAAAGCCAAGTAGTCAGCTTCCATGGACAAGGCTTGAAGTTCACTGATCTTTCTGGCAGAGGTAATGACAACCAGGAACACAGTCTTCCAAGTACATACTTGAGATCAGTTGTTGACATGGGTTCAAGGGTGGCTGCATAAGCTGTGCTATGCAAATGTTTAGATCCCACACTGGAGTGGGAGTTCTGTGAGGTGGGTGCAAATGCAGCAATCCCTTAAGAACCTCCTACACACAGGATTAGAGGTGAAGGATGAGGTCTTACCTGCTGATAGGTAGCGGAGACTGCAGCCAGATACACCTTCAATGTGGAGGCCTTAAACCCAGAGAATGAAGATGGGTTGGTAATCCAAAACCACAGGCAGTCCTGTTGATTATGGTCCAGGTTTTATTCTGACACCAAACATAAAATCTTTTTCATTTGGAAGTATAAATCTTCCTGGTAGAGGCTGCAGGATGTCTGCTTAGGTTGGGATGCTGGCTGAGTGCTGGGGCCTATATGGTGCCACCTCTTCTATCCCTGCGTCTAAAGTAGCCCCTCTGCTGTTGGTACTGCTGGTACTGTGGATAAGCTTGGGGCTGGAAGATTGGCCTATAAGGCTGCCTCTATGACCCCTGGCTTGCTGCTTATGGGGTGTAGAGGTCTTGTCCTTTGCAGCAGCACTCTGGTATGCTGTCTTGTACTCATCCCTTTGTTTACATGTAGGCCTCTGTCTGCTATCCGAAAAGACAGAGGCTCACAAGAAAGTCAAGGCCTTGGACTGAGTATCTTGAGTCAGGTTAGTAGTCCTGAGCCAAGCAAACCTCCTTAAGGATACGGAAGAGGCCATCTGTTCTAGCAGCAGTGTCTTTACCGTCCACTGCCATGCGAAATTGGATTTAGAAGCTTTATGCCCCTTTCTGCAGCTCTCTTCCAGATCTGCTGCCATAGGAGCTGGAACTGACTTTGTGATTTCCATCACAGTGTTCACAAAGTCTTCTGATATCTAGCAACATAGGCCATATAGGAGGCCCGTCTGATAGCAAGGAGGACACTAGGTATTGCTTTTTAGCAACTGAGTCTCTTCTCCTGGAGTTCTTGTCAGCAGGGTGTGATGCCAGAGGGATGCCAGCCTTATCACAGGCTGCAGCCTGTACCACTCCCTCATGGCTAGGGTGCCCAAACAAAATTCTGCTCCACCCTTAGCCACCCAATACTTTTTCCACCTTTTTCTCCAGGGTGGAATAGAAGCAGGGGTATACAGCACCTTAAGACCTGTTTCTTCAAAGATTTATGGATGGGCAACAAAACCTTTTAGAGGTGGACACATCTATCATTTCTCTGTAGTCCTGTTTCCTCCTCCTCATCAGTAGATTCCTGAGTGGGGAGATCCAGGGACTCGGTCACCTGCCTAATGAACTGAAAATGTATAATCTCAGTTCCCTCATCAGAGGAATCAGGTCGGTGAGGATCTGGGGAAATGTCCAGTTCATTCTGCTCCCATAGTCCTCTTCTTCATCATCATCAGCATCCTCATCATATTCTTCTCCAAAAGTCTGTATTTGGGTTCCAATGAACCGGGAACCGAAGTAGAGTTGTGGTAGCCAGACGCGTCACTTTCAAGCGGAACCGGGTTGGCCTGAAGAGACTGATAATGCGAATCGTGTTCGCTTATTTCTTCAGCGGTTGAAACCGATGCCTTCGTTGTAGTTCAGCTGCTGAATGTCTTTCTTTCTTTTTCTTTTGCCTGTATGTGCTGGGTTAGCGACCGGTTTGGCAGGTCTTTTCTTAGTAGAGGAAGAGTCACCCTTGTCAGAGGGTTGGTCCTCCAGTTCTTTATGGCTGTCTGTTGCCAGTTCAGTGGCTTTTCAGACATCTTCTTCTGCAATCGTTTAAAATCGGCTATCAAGTGTCGACTGAGGAAGTTCTTACAAATTCAGCGGTCCTCCTTGAGGTGGTCAAACCCCAGACAAATTAAATAAGATGAGGATCTACCTTAGCGAATGGTTCTCCACACTCTGTACAATGCTGGAAGCCTGTGGGCCCGTTCGCTTTTGGTTCAGGAGATTTATCGGTTGTTTAGAACCGAAAATTAACCAATTACCCCCAGTAAAAATACTCAAAATTTAGACCAAATAAAGCCGCCTTACCAGATGGTACAACTTGTTAAATTTATTCAGTAACAGGGTTTTAAATAACTGACTAGCAGTTTTTTCTTGGAACAATACTAACTGTACAGAAAGTATTTATATAGATGTTCTAGAAGTGTTATGTTTGTTTAACACAGTGAGGCAAGTGCTATGCATTTTCACAATGTTTTAGCACTTTTATGAAGCAAAACACTAATCAATTTTTAGAGTTAAATAAAACCCTGAGTAAACACAAGATAGAGCTATCGGTTCCCTCCAGTTGGAAGAACGAAGAGGAACCGACAAAACTACCAAACTAACACTATCTAGACTAATTCTACCTGTGAACCAAGGACAGTGCTTCAAAAATCGAATAAAATAAACTGACTTTTAAAATAAACCAAGAAAATAACTTCTTCAGTCGAAGTGAAGGAGAGCTCTCCGGAGATGTCTTACTGAGGCAAGTGGAGTAAAGAATCTGACAGTTGCAGGAAGTGCAACCACGGACAGGGTCTGAAAACCGAGCTCGAGCCTAACATTCCATCATTAGCATAGAGTTCGATTAACCATTTTGGCTCGGGGCAGTCATATGGGCAGACCATACTACATTTGCCAGAATACAGTAGATTTCCTGGAGTTTGAATCTTAAATCTGATTTAACTGTAACCATTTATCTAGGGCCTATTTTAAAGGCAGAGAAGGTGTTACTATCCACAAGTTCTTGTGTGAGTTTATTCCATAGTCTTGGTGCTCTTAATGTATAGAAGTTCAATCTCTTATTAGTTCTAGCCCTACCTACAACAATTTGTTTACTGTGAGTCTGTGTACTATCTTTCTCTGAGAGAAGGCTAGTCCACACTGCTGCATCCGTTCTGGAAAATGATGGATTTTAAATAAGAAAAGGAGATCACCCTACTCCTAGTATGTAAGGAATGAAGTCCTGTAGCATGAAGTCTATCAGAGTAGCTTTTAGAAGCCAGGTGGGGCACCATTTCGCTAGTCTCTCTGTATTTGTTCAATCCTATTTATATCTTTTATAAGATATGGGCTCCAAAATGGAGACCCATAATCAGAATAGGGTCTAATTTGTGTCCTATATAGTGGGATGATGCATTCTTCTGTCTTTGAGATGAAGGTGTGATTTATGTGTCCGAGAAGCACGTTTGATAATTTGGCCACTTTCGTGTACTGATCAGTTGACAATTTATTGTTAACCATCACATCAGATCTCTCTCACAATGAGATGATTTCAGGGAACATTATTTAGGTTATAAATCTGTACGGGTTATTCATACCAAAATGCAGGACAATGCATTTATCAATATTAAAGGACATGCCATTGGTAAGAGCCCATTGTTCTATATTATGCAAGTGTAACCCCTTGTTGCAGGGGTTACTGAGAATCCCAGTAAGACCTAGTGGTAGGCAGGAAAGGCAGCTAGGAAACCCAGTTAAATGGGTTTCACACTGTCTCACTCTGTTCTCAGTCTCAGCTGAGACTGAGAGATGATATCACCAATAGAACTGTCGAGCTGATAAGCCACATTGGAATCTGCAGCAGAGGAGTGAGATAGAAAGCTGGGAGTTTTCAAAGTCGGTTCCTGTTTACCTTCTGTAAGAGAAGGAGTGAGAAGCCAGTTTCAAGTGGTGGACACACGCTGTCCAGGTCTCAGTGTCCCCTCCCTCCGGGAAGTAGAGGAAGTAAAGTATCCCCATGTACATTCCAAGGGCAATCCCTAATTTCTGCAAAAGAAGGAAAGCTGCCTTTTACAGTTTCGGTTTTTGCTGAAAAGTGGAAAGAGTTGTACTCGCCTGTGGGCACCTGCAACAAAAGGATGTTTGCTCTAATATGAGAGGGCAAAAATGTGTTTCTTCAGCCTGGGAAATGTGAAGAAATCTGGGATTTGAACTACTATTAGGGAGGCCTGTAGTACTAGGACAAACAAATGGAGTAGGTTCAAAAGCTAAAGTCTGTGTGAATTCAAGTAATATTGCAGAGGGGGTGCGACAGTTCATCCACCATTTAATCTACAGTCCGAAGTTTCAGTTTGTCCAGTGAAATGGCCGGGTATGGGCTGTGGGAGCTGGAGGTGGAACACCCCCATCTTTAGTAACCAGGTCCACCTCTACAGTTTCTGCTGGGTGCTACTTGCTCATCGCTTGGCCAGTGATGAGGGAAGTACCCAGACGTGGAGTTGCAAATGGGAAAATCTCTCTGAGAGTCGCAGACTCTAAGTGGTGTGGGAGCCACAACAAGAGTAAAGAATTCTCTTTGTGAGATGGGGAGTCAGAAGAAGTAAGAAGGAAATCTCTCTAGGGGTCGCAGACTCTAAGTGGTGTGGGGAGCCACAACAAGTAAAATGGGTTCATTCTTCCAGTGGACCATCAGTCAAGTGGCGGCAGGGGCAGGCCAGTCGGACTGTGTACCCAAAGCGCTGGTGCAAGTCCGGGCTGTGTGCCTGGTGGGTCCAGAGCCCGAAAGCAGTAGAATTGGTTCATTCTTCAGTGGACTGCCTTGTAGTCTCTAATCTGCATTATCAGTAAACGAGCCCATGGGGTCCATCTATGCTTTGTGTTCAGCTAGTTGTGAATAAAAGCCACACTGAAAAATCCCATTCCTGGTTCTGGACATGACAGTTATTGCTTCCTGTGTTCGGATTTACTTAGGTGCCTATGTAGAGATAGCCAAACCTAGGTCCCCTTGTGCCAGGTAACCTCTTCCTCCCGAACCCAGGTCCCACCAGGTATGCTGCCAGCCAACAGCAGGCCACCTGTCATTTTGGCAAAAGGCAGGGATGGGGGTTACAAAAATGGAGGCAACCGCTTGGATTTGTTCGGGAAGGAAGGTGCTTAGGCAAGGGGCTTAACGCTTTGCCTATCTGGCAGTGGGTAGTCAAAAGCTGAAGCAATTTCCTAGTGTGTTTCTGTGTGCTGTGAATCTTGTACTGCTGTTTAAAAATGCCAACTGTTTACCAAGGAGCTGTAAAGCCAAAGAGTGTGCCCTTGTCCTGCATCAAAATTGTTTACAGCGTTTTGTCAGCTTTTAAAGTGAATTCTGTGAGAAAAGTGTGGAAAACTTGGGGTAGCAACAGAGAAATTGTGTCCTGGATGTCTGAAATGCTTTTAAAATGAATTCTGTGAGGAAAAGTGTGGAAGACTAGGGCAACAACAGAGAAATGGTGCCCTGGACGTTGGAAATGCTTTCTGTGTAAATGGAGAGACTGCAGAGTTAATGGCAATGTTACATGGTTGAAATGGGCTCCCTCGTGGAGTCAGTTGAAGAAAAAAAAAAGCGATTTACAGTTTAAATTTGCCTTTCCGACGATCGCTGTGAGGGAGAGGTGCCCTCATGAGAAGAAGAGGCTCATTTGCACGCGTCAGTGGTTGGTCAGCCAGCTTTCAGAGACTGCCTCAGCATTTGAGAGGAGACAGAGTGTAGTCGTGTACTGGCAGTGGAGGAGCGTCGCGGAGGATTCAAAGCGCTGTAAACAGTAAAAAAAAATAGACTTTTAAGTTTAAAATCGGGCTCAACCCGAAATCGATCGTGGAAATAGCGAGTTTGGTGTTGAAAACGGCGATCGCTGAGAACTGCCCGCCCGCTTGTGTTCAGAGGCCTTAAAAACTGGCTGCAGGCGTTTTACCCGTCGCAGCAAATTGCTACTGATCACAGTGAGTAAACCTTCATAAAACTGCTCAATCAGTGATTTTCAGTAATGCCCTATAAAATATGTATGCAGCAGTGTGAGTCGCTTTGCAACAATGTGACTGTGTGAAGTCCTGCAGCAAGTGCAAGTCTGTAAAAGCCATTGAATGTGCATGAAAGTAAAATAGCCTCAGTTTAAAGTTTGCAGCCAGAGAGAGACTGTGGGTTGTAGCAAAATGCAACACTAGTAGAAGCAGGCAATCCTGTGCTGAAACCTGAAGCTTTTAGAGGACTGTGAATTAAATAAATGTTGCCAGCTTGTGAAAAGTCCAAGGAAAATCCTGTAAATGTGTGTAAAGTCAGAACAGAGCAAGTTGTGCAGTTTGAGTAAAAGTTATCAGTAGCTGGTGTATCAGGGTGCGCAGTGGCTTGACCCAGATTCTAAAATGTTGATGCACAGGAGTGCTACCGCCATTACAGGGTGGGGTAGTAAAGTAAACACAGCAGCAGAGGAGCCATTTTAAAGCTACAGAGTGTGTTCATTAAAGTGGGACTTTCAGTTACAGTGAACTTTTGTTTATTTTTCTGCAGTCATGGCCTCAGGACCAGCTCGTTACCCAGATCATGCCGGGTTGCAGTAACAGCAGCAGTAAATACACTGAGAGATATTGAAAAGTGGTGCTATGGAGGCAACTGCCTCCTGATATGGCGATTCCTAATTATCCAGTGCATGTATGCCAATATGCTTGAGTGCTGGAAGGGACGCTTCATGATTCCTCACTGTGCTGGATGCCACAAAATATGGCTTCTGTATAAAGTGCCTCCAATTGCTTTGGCTCCACATGGACAAAAATTCAGAATCTGCAGTTGGCAGCATTACAGCACCAGGCGGAGCCTGTGGAGGAAGGTCCTCGGGGAGTGTGGCACAGTTAGAGGGTGCAGAGTTAGAGACTGAACCAGAAGCTGAAGTTTTGGATGCTGGATCTCAGAAAGAAAGTTCGGATAAAGCATCAATAGACCCCTGGGTGGGAGGACCCAGCCCAGTCTCGAGATGAAGATGAGATGCAGGAGGCCTTTGAATGGGAGGTGTCGACCTCCGCCTAGTGATGAATGGATAGTCTCAGGGTGAGAATGACTGCTCATTCCTGGGTGCAGATCCTCAGTGAAGAGGAAGATGAGGGGAACCTATGTGGCCTTGTGAGAAAGGAACGGTACACAGCCTCAAGATCTTGCCTCGGAGGAATGTGTTGAAGAAGGTGGTGATGCCACTGCCCTGGCTTTACAGGAGGAAGAAGTCAGGGATCCGTTTCTAATTTCCTTGAGAATGCAAAGCTGGCAGAACCAGGACTGGCCACCCTAAGCCAGGCCAGCGGTCTCAGATTGACCAGCAAGTAAAGAGGAGAGACTGGTTCAGAGAAAGGCAAATGAGATCTATGGTATGACCTTTCCTACCTTTCCTCGGAAAGTCTGGGAGGAGATTGAGAACTGCAGGAAATCCTGGATCTGGGATGAAGCAATGAAATGTGTATCCTGGGGCCAACCGCATGTAAAGAATAGACTGTTCCACGAAAAGTATACCCAGTGGAAGAGAGGCAGGACACTGTTTATGGACAGAGTGAGAATAGTGGACAGAGAGGGACATGAAATCTCCACTGTATGAGTTATGTGCACCCAGACGGGTAATAATTCAAGCCCCTGATCCCTGGTACTATTGGCCTCAGTGCAAGGACCTCCCAGCAATTAAGCCTGTGTCTACAAAATGGAGAGCCGAGCAGTGGTAGTCAATACTGCCACACCAGACTGTGAAATGCCCTTATTGATCCGCCAATATAAATAACCAGGACTCAGGTGCTCCACATTCATCAGTCTACAGTGTACTGTCCTGTCCAGCAACCATCCACTGGCCCACCAGATAACTTCAGATCCAGAGAGGACACCAGCCCAGCTATTTCCTGTTCATCTCCTGGTAACTGGATGACGCCGGACCAGCTGTTTTTCTTTTTGTTCCTGTTCTAGGTTCCGTCTCCAGAGATGACATCAGCCCAGCTGTTTCCAGATGTGCCTCCTGTGGTTCCCGGAAGATGTCCGCCAAGCTGTATCAGAAGAAATGCTGCCAGGAGAGTCTTCGTAGGGTGTAGGTTCAGGCAGAATATTGTACTACAAATGGCTGGTAAGTCCGAACTTTCCTATCTTTATGACATTGCAGTACACACCTACACTACAGACTTCAAAATGTGTGAACTGTCCAGAAGACTCTCCCTTGGGACTTTGGCCTGTTAGAACTGTGCTTCACCGGCTCCGCCCAGGAGAGACTCTTTATTGGACTAGCCTCGGCCTTGTGGTCACTAGTTGGGACTTTAGGGCACTCCATCCCCAAATGTGTATTGTAAATAATGTCATTATTGTATTCTAATGTAAATACTGTTTTCTACCTTTTCTTTTTTTTTGCATAATTTGTTTTATTAGTTTTTCTATGATAATAGACAGACATTTCAACAAGAGACACATACATCACATTACACCACAAACGATACACTAACAAATAATAACTAATGTACATTCGATCCATTCTCTTATTCATTTCTACTTTAAAACCAATCCCAAATATGTTATCAATCCATTCTTATCAGTTGGGGGAGGGGAAGCAGCTCGACAGCCATGAGAAGGGAACCAAAAATTCATCATTCACTTAGCCCAGGGAGGACCATTTGTTATACACTTACCTCCAGGTCATTTTTATTATATCCATCCTCCCTCATCATAATATTATCAGCCACTGTTAGTGACCCAGATATGGCTGCCACCGATTTTTGAAAAGCTCCTCATCTTTAGTGACATATACCAATCTCTCCAACGTAAGGGTTTGCAGTATCAGAGCCTTCCATTGGGGTATAGTAGGTTTCATTGCATTTACCTCAAGTATTAAGGATACAATGCTTAGCCATGCCCAGAACCACTTGAGCCATCTTTTGACCAGTATCCATTCCCCATCCTCTGCAATTTCTATACCAAAAGCAACAATAATGGACATTTAGTATATTGTTGTCCTGTAATCTTTCTTATCTCCATTACAATCTCTCCTCAGAAGTCTTGTAAACTGGGCAGCCCAGAAATAATGATAATATGATGCTAAATCTTTGTTACATCTAGGGCATAAAGGGGACACTTACAAATTATACTTATGAACCACTAGTGGTGGATAGTACAATCTGTGACAGAATTTGTAGTAAGATTCTTTATATTTATTACATATCATTATGCCCTGATGGAGCTGAATTATTAATTCCCAATTCTCTTCTGTTATAGGGTCCCTAGGTCTCGGCTCCCAGAGCTTTTGGTGCTCAATGTCTTGTCTGAGAGCCAGGTTCTTCCTTCTCTTGCTATTCTTCGAATAGTGCCCTTTGGTCTTTTCTGCCCTGCAACTATCATTTGTTCAATGTGTTCCCATTTAGACTCGGATTTTGCAGCTCACCAGTAGAACCATATAGGCCCTAAGTTGTAAGTAGTGAAAGAAATGTTGACGGCCCAAGCCAGTCCAAGCCTGTATGTTTTCGAATGTATCGAGTCCATTCCGATTAAATAATTGTCTTAAGCATTGTATTCCCCTGCCTCCCACTCACAATATCCCTTATCCTCTAGTCCAGGGAGGAAAAAGGGTTTCCTTCAGGGGCAGCAACAGTGTGTCCTCCTGTCCCAATTCCTTCTTACACATATTCCTCCAGCTCACTAATACCTCTTTTAACTAAGGGGTTGGGGTTCGCAATTCCAGAAAGGCCTTCCATCCTCTAGTTGATAAATATGCCGAGACCCTACCAGGACATCCCTCTCTTCCAGGTCAAGCCAACCAGCCTCTTCTGGTCTCCGATCCAGTCTTGAACGTGCAGACACTGAGCAGCTATATGGTAAATTTCTAAACTGGAATGGTAATCCCTTTCTCTATTGGTGCTTTTAAACTGGCTAATCCCACCCTGGGTCACTTACCTGCCAGATGAAAACAGTAAAGGCTTTTTCCAACTTCTTAATATCCGCCTCCTGATCCCAAGAAGGCGCATCTGCAGACAGTACAGTATACGTGGCAGCGCATTCATCTTGAGAAGTTAATTCTACCCAGCCATGTAACAGGGAGCCCCTGCCATCTATTCAAATCTGCCACTATTGTCTGCAATAGTGGTCCATAATTAAGATTATATAAACCTTCAATATTTCTACCTATTCTTATCCCTAGATATGTGAAGGCTTCATGGACTGTTTTAAGACCCCATTTCGATTTCTGCAAAATCTTCCCTCATCATTAGCTTTCCCAACTATCATTTCTTCTGATTAGTCTAGATTTAGTTTATATCCTGAGAATTGTTCTATTAACCCTAATAATACAGGCATAGACTGGTCCGCTCCATAACATATAGCAGCATGTCATCTGCATATAAGCTACCTTTTCAAAAAAAAAAAAAAATCTTTTGGGATTGTTCAGTGTTTTGTACGTGGAAGGGTTTTAGGTAGACTGTGTATGCAGATTAGAGTGTGTTTTGTCTTTCTTTTTCTTACAGGTGTTCCTGGGAAGACAGAAGAGAAGACAAGAAGAGGAGGAGGGCTCATCAGAGTTCCTAGCCAGTGCTTTATTGTGTAGAAATTTAAAGTACTGTGGTGTTATTGTTATGGTTATTGTATTAACCTTTTCCTTCCACAGGTGTGGTTGTGGGGTAGGGAGGAAGTATTAATGTGCTATCTTAATGGTGTGGTTGCAGGTTGCCCAAGGTCGGGAGGTCCCCGGTTTTTTTTTGTTGTTGCTGTTTTGGGAATATTATGTTAGAGGCAGATAGGTTTTCCCTAGAGGTTAGGGGATAGGCTGTGGTCCTGAATGGCCGTAGGGACTGCAGTGCTGATCTATCAGGGCTATGCTCTGGATGGTTCTACCAGAGCCACTGGGTGTCCATAGTAAGTGGATAGTGTAGAGGCTGATATGTCAGCTACAGGCCTCTAGGCCCTTAGTGTTGCCTGCCTGTGCTTGCACATGGTAGGAGGGCCTGATCACCCCTCCGCAGGTAGCACATAGGATGGGATGGCCTAAGACCGGTGCATAATGACTGGGGACAGTCATTTTCCTGGTCAAGGAGAGTGTATCCCCTTGTTACCGGTTACTAGAATCCCAGTAAGACCTAGTGGTAGTAGGGAAGGCAGCCGAGAAACTCCGTTAAATGGGTTTCACACTGTCTCACTCTGTTCTCAGTCTCAGCTGAGACTGAGAGAACATCACCAATAGAACTGTCGCAGCTGCATAAGCCACATTGGAATCTGCAGCAGAGGGAGTGAGATAGAACGCTGGGAGTTTTCAAGGTCAGTTCCTGTTTACCTTCTGTAAGAGAAGGAGTGAGAAACCAGTTTCAAGTGGTGGACACCGCTGTCCAGGTCTCAGTGCCCCTCCTTCCGGGGAGTAGAGGAAGTAAAATATCCCCATGTACATTCCAGGGCAATCCCTAATTTCTGCAAAAGAAGGAAAGCTGCTTTTACAGTTTCGGTTTGTGCTTGAAAAGTGGAAAGAGTTGTACTTGCCTGTGGGGCACCTGCAACAAAAGGGTGAGTGTGTGCTCTAATATGAGAGGGCAAAATGTGTTTCTTCAGCCTGGGAAATGTGAAGAAATCTGGGATTGGACTACTATTTGGGAGGCCTATAGTACTAGGACAAACAAATGGAGTAGGTTCAAAAGCTAAAGTCTGTATGAATTCAAGTAATATTGTAGAGGGGTGTGACAGTTCATCCACCATTTAATCTACAGTCCAAGTTTCAGTTTGTCCAGAGAAATGGCCGGGTATGGGCTGTGGGAGCTGGAGGTGGGAACACCCCCATCTTTAGTAACCAGGTCACCTCTACAGATTTCTGCTGTGATTGCTACTTGCCTCATAAGCAGGCCAGTGATGAGAAGTACCCAGACATGAGTCGCAAATGGGAAAATCTCTAGGAGTCGAGACTCTAAGTGGTGTGGGAGCCACAACAAGGGTAAAGAATTCTCTTTGTGAGATGGGGAGTCAGAAGAAGTAAGAAGGAAATCTCTCTAGGGTCGCAGACTCTAAGTGGTGTGGGGAGCCACAACCAGTAAAATGGGTTCATTCTTCCAGTGGACCGTCAGTCAAGTGGCCAGCAGGGGCAGGCCAGTCGGGCTGTGTACCAAAGCGCATGCAAGTCCGGGCTGTGTGCCTGGTGGGTCCAGAGCCTGAAAACAGTAGAATTGGTTCATTCTTCAAGTGGACCCTTGTAGTCTCTAATCTGCATTACCAGTAAACGAGTTCCCATGGGGGTCCATCTATACTTTGTTGTGTTCAGTTAGTTGTGAATAAAAGCCACACTGAAAAATCCCATTCCTGGTTCTGAACATTACAGTTATTGCTTCCTGTGTTCGGATTTACTTGGGTGCCCCTGTGCAGAGTAGCCAAACCTAGGTCCCCTTGTGCCAGGTAACCTCATCCTCCTGAACCCAGGTCCCCACAGGTATTGCTGCCAGCGCCAACAGCATGCCACCTGTCATTTTGAAAAAGGCAGGGGTGGGGATACACAAGTCATTAGCAAGTGCAATCTTATTTGTTGAACAGTCAACCCTCCCCAACATCGTGTCATCAGCAAATTTGGAAAGTGTATTACATGTCTAGTCTACACAAGTGGGACATCACCTACAACAGCATCTGTCGCCATGCCTTCCTCTGCCCACCGACAAACACCACTGTCTCTCTACTCAGACCTGCTAGTACTCCAAAGGAGACTAGGCCTACCTCCTCGGCACTATCATAAATAGGATCATATCTTCACAAACCCCTACGTCACTTGCAGAGTACTTTGTCAGACAGCCCTCTCACTGTGGATTGCACTCGGTGGACAAATCGCCTGTCTGTATCCCTAGGTTCAGTTCCTCCAAAGGAGCAAGTGCCTTTGCAGTTCTAGCTCCCCAATATTGGAACTCCATCCCCCTAGCGTGCACCTTGCTCCCTCTCACAAGGCCTTTAAGTCTGAGCTTCACAAGCATTTAGTCTCAACAAATGTTTGCTCCCTGCTTCAAACCCCTTAGCCCTCTCAATACCAGCACTGTCCTGTACTTACACTCAGCTCTCTTCTCTAATTCTTTCTCTCTCTCTCTCTCTGAATCTATCTACACTCTTCATGGCATTAACTATTGTTAAGGTATACTGCTGTAATGTTTGATGTATTTACCATCTCTCTTAACCTACTTTATTTTCTGTTGGATATTGTTCTCCCAAAGATGTTCCTGTAAACGTTGTCATACCTTATTGTTTTTTGTACTGCATCCTCCGGGTCGTGCCTGAAATATAGTCATGACCATGGCTAGTGCACCTACCCGGTAAACAAAAACTAAATAAATAAATAAAATAACAAACATGTGCCTATCTGCATATCACTGATGAAGATTTATTTAAGGACTGTAGTACAGAAATGGTATCGGATGTCAGTGGTCTTTGGAGATTATGAAGATTATTGGTGTTAAGGATAAAATGATGCATCTGCAGGTACCAGTGGTGATCGCCCCTATGGAGGATAAATGTGCTTTTAAATTATTCAGAGAGCAGCAGCCTTGGGCGCTAGGCATTGTGAAAAATCTCGTATGGACCCTCCTCTCCCAATATGCAAATCCCCATCCATGGAGGAGGTATGGAGGTTTCTTCATGTCGGATTAGAGACAGGGACTCCACCCCATTTGGCATGTTAGTTAACTTTCTTAGTTTCACTAGACTCAGCAGTGTATGTTTGATCCAAGGATTCTGTCTGTGACCAAATCTGATCAGAGATACCCACTGTGGGCAAGGTCCAGAATGCCCCAGACAGCATATCTTCTTTTATAGGATACCACCCAGAAGCTACCCTGCTTCTTTCGGGTACAAAGAAACTCACATTGGGCTGCTAAATATTGTTTCTTGAGACAGGACAAGCTAAATCCCCTTCTCCACTGGCTGTTAGAGAACCTTTTCCGCTATTAGTAGACACTTCCCTCTCTAAATGAACTTGTGGATATCCCTATGAAGATTGTTCCAGAACTTCACTGGTATAGGGATGGGAGAGTCTGAAAGAAAAACAACAACCTTGGCAACATGTTTTTTTTTTTTTTTTGTGAACTGACTTTCTTCACTGCCACCCACGGAACTCTCTCAAGCAGACCCCTCTCGCCCGCACCGTTCTACCACCCTGCCTGATCCTCACTCACCAGGAAATCGGGGACAGACACTCCTCCCCCAACCCCTACCCTGATCCGGTGACCCCACAAACCAGACCCAAAGAAGGCAGGGGATCGGGAGAGCCAGCGGCAGGGATTCGGCCAATGGGTGTGTGCGGTGGGCACTGAAGGTTGCTGTCACCTATCCAGCGGTGGCAGGGATTTTTGTTGTACGGTCCCCTGGGCTTGGACATGCAATGACGTTTGCACACCTGCATGCCGGCGTCGCGCAGCTCCACCCAATTAGTGCATTGCTCCCCTACAGTACCCCCGATCTCCATCGGGGCCACTGTGGAGCAAAAGCAGGCCCACTACCCACCGCAGGAGAGGACAGCAGTCCTCCGGACGCTCAATCTTCTCCCCTCCCTGCCGACCACCGCAGCCCAGTCCATCCTTGAACCTGGAGCAGATGGACAAGGTGTGGCGCCAGCGCCAACCTTCAGCAACACCGGCTGGCTGCAACATATTCTTTGAGCACCTGGGTTCTACATGCACTGCCAATGGTAGCAATGTCCAACAGGCCATATATTGGCCTGTAACACACTAATGCAACTTCCAGTAATTGTTTTAAATAGGTATAGGGTGTCAGCAGACATCTGCACCCCATGATAACTGAAGGTGTTATAACAAAAGGAAAGGTTTCCTTGAAATTTTGGTGGGGAGGAGAAGTTCCGCTCAATATCACCATCTCGGATTTCGTCAGGTTGATTTATAACCTGCAAGGGTCCCAAATTCGGTTAGGGTGGTCATCAAGTAGGGCAGAGATTTGACTGGGTCTCCTAGAGAAAACATGGAAACATATAAAGTTGATGGCAGAGGGAACACAAGGTCCGTCAAGTCTACCCAGAGATTCCTAAGACCATTACTGATCCATGGACCTAGCCCCCCAAGGTCATCATCAACAAATAATGCCACCTTCTGTTCCTATCCTCCCACAGTCACCCTTATGATATTTGGGTTAGTCCGCACTACAGTTACTAGGAGTTCCAGGATAAGAGCAAAAGAAGTGGAGACACACGGACACTCCTGTCTGGTGCCACGTTCCAGTCTAAGCTGTTCAAAAGATGGCCACTGATCCTCACTGCCGCCTCTGGGTTGCTAGACAGAAGTAACCATAGTTACGTAGTTGGGCGAGAGAGAACCTTTGCAGGGCAGCCTACAGAAAAGCCCAGTCCACGCCATCTAAAGCCTTCTCAGCATCCATACTAACAGCTATTGAAAATGCCCTCCATTTCTTCTAGGATGTGATAATATTCTGGAATCACCAAGCGCTATCCTGTAACAATTTCCTGAAATAAACCCGTCTGATTAGAGTGAACGACTGAGCCAACAATTGTTTGTAATCTATCTGCCAGTATGCCTGTGAAAATCTTTAAATCTACTGGCAGAAGAGAAATGGGTCAGTATGACCCCACACCTCTGGATCCTTACAGGCTTTAAAAACATTGAAAGCTTGCTTGACTCCAAAAGGTCAGTACCTGGCACCGTCCCCGAGAATGTGGTTAACACTTCAGCTATGTGGAGGTCATCTGAGAGAAACCCTTGCAAATTTCAGAGGGATAGCCATCTAATCCAGAATTTCCTATTCTTAAGATTCTTTTAATTTTCTCTTTTGTTTCTTGTTACGTGCTTGGGTATCCAACGTCCCTATCCTCCTGTGACAGTTTGGGGAGTGGTAGGGTATCTAACTATCTTTCTATTTGTTCCACATGGTTTGGAGAATGTTCAGGTGTATATAAATCAGAGAAGGCCTGCTGGATCACCTGAGGGTGGGTGGTGGACCTTCCATCCCTTGGGTTTTAAATTTTGTAGCATCACCCTGCTGGCCTCCTCCTCCTCCTTTCTAAGCTGTCATGCTAGGAGTTTGCCAGCTCTGTTTCCATTGTCAAAGTACTTCTAGAATACCACAGTTGGCTCTCTATTCGTTAGCCTAATAGGTGTGAGCTGACACTGTTTGCTCTCCTTTACTGTTTCACTGAGCATTATTTTGTTGTTGAAATTCTAATTCCTCTATGGCATGCTTTAGGCTCCATTATTTTCTTTGCTTTCTTTTTCATTTATGAGGAATATTTAATTATCTCCCCCAATGGTGCACTTCAAAGCATCCCATCTCACACTAGGGCTTGTATCTGAAGGGAATTCAGTCTCAAAACTCCTCAATCTGCTTGTTAATCAATTCTTTAAAGTCTTCTGTGTTAAGGAGGCTTACATTCTGTTGCATTACTGATGGTTTCAGAATCGGGCAGTGGACAACTGCAACTCAACTCATGATTAAGGCTCAGAAGGACAAGTCGCATATGACCCTGATCCAATGACATTATGGAGCCAATTTAGAACCGACTACCCTGTGTATCCACAAGGGTGAAACAAAAATAGTCAATTCTAGAATAAACCTTACGTCTCAGGAAGCAATACAAACAATCCCATCCCTTTGGATGGATAAACTCCCAATCTAGTTATGACTTTGCCCATTCAGGACTGCAGCTGTCCAACACTAGGCACAGAATTAAAGTCCCCCCTCCCCGGACAACCAAGCTTGGGGTCCTCCATAGTGTCCCTCAATGTCTTCTTAAGGAAGGTTACCTTCTCCTGTTCTGTATTTGGGGCATACAAATTCAAAAGATGATCAGTGGGTCTGTGCATGAGAGGCAACCTCCTCCATGGAGGCCTGCTGCAGAGGTTGAGGAGATCCGGGTACCACAACTACCTGGGCTAGTCTGAAGCTTTCAGGGTCGTCACGTCTTGTCCTTCTGAGCCTTAACCATGACACTGTAAAAAGGGAAAGGGTGGAAAAGGTGTACCAAGGCCCAAGGTCCAGGGCCTTAACAGTATCCTCAATGGTGGTCCTGGGCTGTGTGTGTGTGAGGAGGGGCTGGCACAAAACAGCCTCAGCTTTCTGTTCTCTGAAGAGGCAAAGATACCAGAGGGTGTTCCACTTGATGAACAGGTGGTCTACCCCTCCCCAATGCAAGGCCCACTCATGCGACGCTCTCCACTGGCTGAGAGCATCCACGAGCTGACTGTTCTCTCCCATGACATGAATCACCATGAGATCGGTTTCTAGGCTGCACACAAGTGTCCAGGTGCAGACAGTCTCCTGACACAGTGGGAAGGAGGGTGTCTTGCCCTGCCTGTTCAAGTGGAACATAGTGGTCATGCTGCCCATATGGACCTGAATGACCTATCCTCAAATCAATGGAGTAAACACCACCTGAGAAGGACACACTGCACGAGCTCCAGTACACTGATGTGGTGCTGGCACTCCCAGTGACCAGAATCCATGGGCCTTGTGGTCTCCCAGGTGTGCTCCTTACCACACCAGAGACAAGTCGCGGTAAGTGGATGGATAGTTCTGGCGGACAAACAGGATTCCCTCCTCCAAGTGTTGCGGTGATAGCCACCACTGGATGGCATTCCATATCAGCCAGTCACCAAGGCCTGCTGGTCCAGGCAACCTAGGTGTTGATACCACTGCTGCCCCAACTCCAACGATGCAGGGAATGCACGAATCACGCTTGCAGAAGCTGCCATCAACCCCAGCAACAGAAAGTCCTAGGTAGGGCCCGATCACCCAACCTGAAATGATCAGACAAAGGAGGTAAGAGCCAGGGTCTGGTCCATCAGGAGGCAGGCCTTTTCCCACAGGGAGTTCAGTTCTGCCCAGTGAACTCAATCACCTGTGAGAGGACCAGCTCTGACTTGGCCAGGTTGACCAGAAGACCCAAGGCTTGACAGGTCTGAGAGCCAGAACCCTGGATTTATCAAAAGCCTCCTTGGAAGGCCTGGCTAGCAGCCAGTTTTCCAGGTAGGGATATACCCTGACGCCCTTGTGCCGATGGATGGGTGCTAACACTACCATGAACTTGATGAAGACCCTGGGCACAGACAAGAGACCGAAGGGCATGGCCTGGAATTGGTACAATAACTCATCTGCACAGAACTGAAGGTATGAGTAATTGGATGGATGGTATGGGATGGAGAGACTGGGAAGCAGAAGAATGCATCCTGGCGGTCCAGAGAGAAGAGACACAAGCCCTGCTCCAGCGATGGTATGCTATGATTAGGAGTGACCTCGAATATGCGCTTCCACATGAAATGGCTTAGATCATGCAAATCCAGTATGGGTTGCCAGTCCCCATCTGTTTCAAACCAGGAAGTGTCTGAACATGAATCCCTCATTGGCCAGGTGTCTGGAACATGGGCCAGTCGCCGCAGCTCTACAAACTAAGCAGGTTTCAGATTAAGCGTCTACAAGAACAGACTTTTTGGTAGAAAAAGGACCCACAGGCCCATCTAGTCTGCCCTTTTCTCTGCTTGTTCCGACATCTCTAACCCTATTTGGACACTGGCATCCCTCCTCCCCTTTCCTCTACCCAATTTGCCTGTACCTATCCCACGATGTCTGAAGCTCTCCATAGTCTTTGCCCCTCCAATACCTCCTGAAGTAGGCTGTTCCAGTCATGCACCACCATTCCATGAAGAAGTATTTCCTCACATCTCTCCTAAACTACCCCCAGCTTCACTGCATGCCCCCGTGTTCTAGTGCCTTCTTTTCTCTGAAAGAGACCCCTGACCTGCACCTTATTCACCCTTGTGAGGTACTTGTAGGTCTCAATCATGTCCCTCTTGCTCTCGCCTCCAGGAAGCACATGCTGAGTTTGTACAGTCTTTCCTCATATGGCTTTTCATGCAATCCACACACATTTTGGTTGCCCTTCTGTATACCACCTCCACTCTGTCAATGTCCTCAGGAGGCAGCCTCCAGAACAGACACAGTGCTCCAGGTGGGGCCTCACTAGTAAGTGATACAACGGCAGCACCACCTCCCTAATCCTGCTAGAAATCCTCCCCTTCCAGTGCACCCCAGCATCCTATCAGCCCTTCCCACTGCCTTGTCACACAGACTAGTTAACTTGAGGTCATCAGATATGATGACCCCAAGCAGTGACAGTGCTGGAGGGTTGAAAACATAGGTTAAATTTGACCCACTGGTGCAAGAAATATGGGTCTAAAGAGACCCCACTGGGTTAAAACATAATCAGTGCCGGCCCCTGGCACCGAGCAAATGCCAACCTCGGCACGATGACCTGGGTCAGGAGCGGATCCGGGATGTCATAGGGCGGGCGAGAGAAGGATCGAGCACCCGCAACTGCTCTCCTTCTCCGGGGAGGGTAGAGTGTCCGGTACACTATGGACACCCAAGCGCGGTCGCACGTCGAGGGCAGGCGGGCGCTGGTCATCACTGCATAACCCGCTCCCGTGATAGGGAAAAAATTCCGCCTGCCAGCCCGACTAGTGAAGCCAGATCCTCTCTGCCTCCATTAGCCTCCAGGGCGGCTCCCCATCCTAACAAAGCGTTGCGGCACTAGGGCTGGTGCGCAACCCCCAATGGGGGCAAGCAAGGGGCTTTGGGGACCTGTGGCTAAAATGATGGTGGAGATCTGAGGGGTCCATGACCGGGCTGATGTACAGCAGCTAAGGCAGATAGGGACAAAAAAAAAACACAAACATATTCAGTGGCAGATTTTTAACAGCTCACATTCCTTCCTTTAGGTATCTTTATAGAGTATGTGCATCAATTTGGACTTACTGGCAAAGGAAAGAAGGGTCAATTATGGAAAGAATGCAACTTTTGCCCTTTTGGTGCATGTTAGCGCTGTCACTAAACCCAAGATCTTTCTTGTTTGATGACTGTAAGTAGCTCTCCCCATCTTACACACAGCTCCTGAGTTTCTCTGCCCTAGGTGCATAACCCTGCACTTTCTGGCACTGAAACCACCTGCACACCTTAGACCACTCCTCTAGTTCCCCAGACTCATGAGTATTCTTCCACCCTTCTTGAGTGTCCACTCTGTTGCAGATTTTGTATCACCTGCAAAGAGATGCACCTTCCCTTCCAGCTCCTGGCAATGTCACTACTCATCAAGACATTGAAGAGGACCAGTCACAGCACCGATACCTGTAGCACCCTGCTAGCTACCTCCAGTCCCCTGAGTGTGTGCCATTTACCACCAAAATTTGCTCTATCCTGAAACCCAGCTTATCGCTTTCTTCCAACCCCCAGGCTTAGTTTCTTAACTAGCCTCCTGTGTGGCACAGTGAAGGTCTCAGTTAGGCCTTCACTGTGGCACAGTGAGGGCATAAAGAGCAACTGATGTCATTAGAACTTTCACAAAACATAGTATTTAGACATAGTTCAGTTTGTATTTCCCATTAGTTCTGTTTTCTCCTCCCTATTACTTATTACTGAGGTTATTTCCATGAAAACAGGACCTCTGCTCCTGAAGAGTTTATCTATTCCTGTTGCTTTCTCCTACCTGAGCTCATAATGCACTGTGACATCACAGTTATTCCCATGGCAACAGATGATTATGACTTGAAGTAGGGAGTATACTATATAGACAGATGAACTCTAAGGGATACAGATCATGTTTTCTTAAAATGTCCACAGTAATAAATAATGGGAGGAGAAAGCTATAGAATATATATGGAATGCAAGTTGAATTGTACCCAGGTATTATGCTTTTCAAAGTTTTCTTTGAGGCGTCAGTAGCTCTTTAATGAGGTCCTGATAGGCCATATCCATTGCTCTCCTTGAAACACCTCGCTAGTCACTCAGTCCAAGAAATCTATGAAGTCTGTTTGACATGACCTTCCCCGCTGTAAACCCATGCTGCCGGTGGTCCTGCAGCCCATTAGCCTTCAGGTACTCAATCAGTCTCCCTTCAGTAGGACTCCATTAAATTTCCGCCACTGATGTGAGACTGACTGGCCCTGTAGACTGCCCAGCTTCCTCCCTGCTGCTGCTTTTGTGCAGGATGGGCGACATCAGTCCTCATCCAGTACTCTGGAAATACCCCCTGCTCCAATGAGGTATTGAATAGTGTTGCCAGAGGGGTGGCTAGCACACCCATGCTCATTCTTTTAGGACCCATGATTGCATCCCATTCTGCCCCATCACCTTGTTCTCCTTTAAGGTTTCAATCCTTTCCAGACTCACTCTCTGCTATTCCTGGTGTCTAGCAGAGCCCCCCAATATCCACGATTCCCTGTACAATTACGTAACAGATCCCACCCCCCCACCCCCAATGCTCACTGCTACATGCTGGTGGGTCCCCTCATCCTCCCCCTCACTGTGAAGACTAAGCAGAGTTAAATTGGTCAAATTTTCAGCTTTCTCTTGATCTTCTCTACTCAGTAACCCCCGCCCCTTCCTGATTCTCACTACCCTCCCCTTGTCTTCCTCTTTTCACTCATGTACTTGAAGGTGTTGTCTCTTTTTGACCTCCTTAGCTATCCTCTCCTCTGTTTGTGCTTTAGCTGCCCTCACTCTCATTCCTTTGTTTTGTCAGATATACATCCATGTCTTCACCTTCTCAGTTTCACTGTACTTTCTAAATGCTGTTTTCATCTCCTTCACTGCCTTTCCTACCTCCTTAGAGAAACATAGCAGCCTCTTCCTCCTTCTTCACCTCTTTCAAACAGCATGCCTTTGCATTGGCTATTCCATCATAATTCTTCTCTAGTAAGTCTCACTGGCCATCCACCACTTCAAGGTATTTACTGAGGCAGTTTCATATTTCTTTAAAAATATGCACTCCTGGGAACCAGATTTTCAAATGTTTGCCAAGGCGCAAAGTTTGGTTGCATGGATGTCCCATATTCAAAGCCGATTAGCGGCGGCAAACAGGAGTTTTGCGTTCATGCGATATTTGGAGAGGGCACAATGCAAATGAAAGGTCGGGACCTGAATATTGGCATGATCTGATGTTCAAAATATTTGTGCTGCACAAGGGCATTTTATGCGGTCCCTTGTGTTGGCACAAATATCACAAATTCAGACCATGACTATTCCTGTAACCTAGCAGTTAGCGGAGGGGTCGTTGCCCCCAACTACCAACACTGTAGTCCCTGGGTGTCTAGTGGTGCCCCCACCCCCACCGATCACGTCCCGATGTTAAAGTCAAACTTTCCCTGCTGTCCAGTGTTGCCCCCACCATCTGCCAGTCTGATGGTATAAGTAAACTTTCCTGGTGTCTAGTGCCCCCCAATCACCGGCCCGCTGTTACACATATATCTTTCCCTGGTGTCCAGTGGTCCTCCTCCCACCCTCAACCATACCCCGATGTTTCAATAATTAGTCCGTGGTGCTAGTGTGTCCCTCCCACACCGATGCTGTGCCTACTATAACCTCTCAATGCCTGCCTGGTGTCCAGAGTTTCCACTTCCCAATCCCCTGTAAAATAGTCTGAAACCATTCCCTGGTGTCTAGCAGAGCCCCCAATATCCACGATTCCTGTACAATTCACGTAACACCATTCCCTGGCCCATCTGAAGGACCCCCACCCTGGCAGATAATGCCCCCACCACCACTCCCCCATCTGACCTAAGCCAGCGACTGGCACAGCCCTCTGCGCTCAGCCACAGCTGGCCACTAACTCAACTGTCAATGACCATGTCCTGTAAAAGCTGACTGTACAGTATCGCTCACCAACAGCTCAGTCAGTGGCCAGCCATGGTGGAGGGCAGAGGCTGTGCTAGTCGCCAGCCCAGGGTTGGGATGGGGAGGCAGAGTGGTGAGGTACTATCTGCTGGGGTGGGGGGTCCCATAGACATCAGGGAATGGCATTATGTAATTATACAGGTGATTGGGGGCTTAGACACCAGAGAATGGTTTCCACATTATTTCCATAGGATCGATGGGGGAGTCCACTGACACCAGGACACAGAGGTCATAGCAGGCACGCCATCAGGTGGGAGGAGGGCCACCAGCACCAGGAACTAATTACTAAAACATCAGGCATGGGTGCAGGATGGAGAGGATCAATGGACACCAGAAAAGATGTATGTAGCCACACTGGGCCAGCAAGCGTCGGGGTGGGAAACCACTAGCACTAGGGAAGTTTTTGTTTTTACCACTGGGGTAGCTCTCTGGGACTGGGCAATTGGGAGGTGTCACGACCAGCCTTGTTCCCCATGCAAATGAGCCATAATGGGCATGCAAATGGCCCTTAGCACGTTGCATGCCTAATGGTCTCATCTGCATGGGTCAGTTAGAATTTTGGATACACAGCACAGGTGCAAGCCACTGTGGCACCCTATTTCAGAAGCCATGTCTGCCCAGTGCTACGTGGCTTAGAACTGGGCAGACATTGCCCCTACATTTCAGCCAAATAGTGCCGTGCACTATTCCACTGAATATTGCATACGTAACATACTTAAATTTGCCAGCAGATAAAGGCCCAGAGGTTCATCAAGTCTGCTCGAATGTGCAGCTAGCACCCTTATCCTGCAGCTGCCCCTCCTTCTACCCTTCCTTCATTAACCCTCCCCTTGTCCTGTCCCATCCTCGTTTGAAGCAGTCCACTGTTCTACTGCATACCACTTCAGCAGGTACGCATTCCACCCAGCCACCACCCTCTCTGTAAAAGTGTCTCCTCATCTCCTCCTGAACCTTCCTCGCTCCAGTCTCATATCATGGCCCCTGGTGGCCCTCCCTCCTTACTTTGAACAGCCCCTCTGTACCCGTCTTGTTTATTCCTTTCATGTATTTAAAGGTTTCAATCATGTCACCCGTCTCTCCTCTCCTCCAGTGAGTACATGTTCAACTCCTTCAACCTCCTCTCGTATGATAAGTCCCCAGCCCCTTGATCTTCTTTTGTCGCTCTGGCCTGCACCACCTCCAGTAACTTAATGTCCCTCTTCAGATATGGAGCCTAGTACTGCACGCAGTACTCCAGGTGTGGTCTAACTAATGACCTATACAGTGGCAGAATCACCTCCTCCCTCCTTGAGGATATACCCTTGCAATACAACCCAGCATTTTGTTGGCTTTTGCAGCTGCCTTCCCTACATTGTGTCGAGTTGTTCATTGACCCTGTAATGAGCACACCCAGATCCTTCTCCTCCTCCTCTGTCTGGGCTAGCACCCCCCTAGCTGGTAACCTCCTTGGGTCCTTCATCCCAAAATGCAGCACCTTGCACTTTTGGCATTGAAGCCCAGTTGCCAGGTGTCTGACCAGGTTTCAAGCTTTGCCAGATCATCCTGCAACCCCTGCCATCCCCTAGGTCATCCACCACCGCGTCTACCTTGGTATCATCAGCAAACAGACTGATCTTGCTCTTGATGTCCCATGATATGTCTGCAATGAATATCCCAAACAACACTGGTCCCAGCACTGAGCCCTGTGGAACACCGCTCGTCACTGCCCTTGGGTGTGAGAGCTCCCCACCCACCACCACCCTCTGTTGCCTTCCCTGCAGCCATTTTCCTACCCATCTCACCAGCTTTGCACCCGCCCTGTGCCTACTAACTTCCTTCCCAGCTTTCCATGTGGCACTGAGTCAATGCCTTACTGAAGTCCAGATACAGGACATCCACTGCATGGCCCCTGTCCAGTTGCCTAGTTACCCAGTCATGGAACTCGACCAGGTTGGTTTGGCAGGATCTGCCACGTGTGAAGCCATGCTGTCTGCTGTCCTGTAGTCCTTTGGCCTCTAGGAGGGCCACCAAGCCTCTCCTTCAGGATAGTCTCCATTAGCTTACCCACATGGATGTGAGGCTCACTGGTCTGTAGTCTCCCGGTTCATCCTTGGGCCACTCTTGTGGAGGGCACCACATGAGCCATCCTCCAGTCTGAGGTACACACCCAGCGAATGTAGTAGGGCATTAAATAGGTCTGCAAAAGGGTCACTGCAAGGACCTCTGCCAACTCCTTCAGTACCCTGGGGTGGATGCCATCTGGGCCTGGCGCCTTATCCACCCTCAGTGCCTTCAAACCCTCTCGAACTCTGCTCTCCATGATTTCCATCTGTCACCACTTCCCCTGCTTCTACCATTTCTCTCACCTTGGGTGTCACCCCTCTTCTCTTTAGTAAATACTGAGCAGAAGTACTCATTTAGTGCTTCCGCCTTATCACATCCTGCTTCCACCCAACCCCTCCTTCCTAATCCACTATGTGGTCCTTACAGCTCCTTTTCTCCTAATGTATTTAAAGAGTCCTTCCCCCTCTTAATACCTTGTGCCAGCCTGAGTTCCGTGAGATGCTTTGGTCCCTTACTGCCCTTGTCACCTCCTTCGATTCTGTCAAGTACTCCTCCCTGTCCTCCCCTCCCTGTTTTCTTGTACTCCTAAAGGCAGCCCTTTTCCTCCCTACCTTTTCTATGACCTCCTTGCTCAACCAGATCGGTTTCTTAGCCCTAGCCTTCTTGCTCTGGGCTTTGCAGCAGGTTTGGTTGCCTCCACTATCCCCAGCTTATGAGCTCCCACCTCTGGTTAGTGTCCATACTAGATTGAATTCTGGCCAGGTACCCTTTACCACTTCCCCATCCTCCCAAAGTCAGCCCTCCTGAAGTCCAGCACTATTGTGCCAGACCCACCTTCCTTGCCCATATCCAATGTGAGCCATACTGAGCGGTGGTCACCCCCTGACAGCAGTTCCTCCACTGTAAGTTCTCTCACAGTCCCCATTTGCCAGCACAAGGTCAAGGGTATTTCCTAACCTGGTTGGTTCACTGACCATTTGCAGCAGGAAGCTGTCCTGAAGGCATCCAGCAGTACCTGCCCCTTCTTTTTGCTGGTTGTTGGGGTGCTCCAGTCCACTCCTGGCATGTTGAAGTCCCCACAATCACCACACTACCTTTCCATGGGTCCTCCTGATCTGTCCCGCTAGTTCCCTGTCTAACTCCTCCGTCTGAGATGGTGGCCTGTATACCACTCCCATTCTAAGAATCTATTCTTGGAATCCTGGATTTGCATCCGAAGTGACTCCATACTACCCTCCTCCCTTCCTCCCTTACACACTTCGGTCCTTCCTTCACATATAGTGCCACCCCCTCCTTTCCCAATCACTCTGTCCCTCTGAAATAATCTGTACCCTGGTACAGACAGGTCCCAGTCATTGTATTGGGTGGCCCATGTTTCTGTGATGACTGCAATGTCCACCTCTCCTCTGCCATGAGAACCTGTAACTCTGCAGTTTTCCTCCCAAGGCTCCAACATTAAGGGTAACCACATTCCACCATTTTCCCTCCTCCCATCCTGACCTCCTTTCCTAGCATCACCAATAGTACTTGCCATTTGTCCTTTGTCACTGTTATGGGGTAAGCTCATATGGTTTCCCAACCTGTGGTCTCTGCATATCTCTTCCCCAACTGCCACCCCCACTCCTAGTTTAAAATTCCCAACTTCCTCTATGTACTCCTCCATCCTCTGTTTCAACACTTTCTTTCCCTCCTTACTCAAGTGTAGTCTGTCCTTGGCATAGAGACTACTGTCCTCCCAGGTCCCTCCCACCCCCCAATAGCCCATACCCTTTAGCACAACACCAGGTTCTTAGCCATCCGTTAAATTCCTCTATTCTCAGCTTTCTTGTTGTGCTTGCCTTTGGCACAGGAAGTATCTCTGAAAAAGTTACTGATCTTCTGCCCCTCACATAATTGTGCTAGTTCCTCAAACCTCCTCTGGACTGTATCTACTGTCTTGTCAGCCAGGTCGTTTGTCCCAAGATGTATAATTAAATGAGGCTTGTCCCTACCCTTCTAGCATATTTCAGAACAGACTGTCCCACCCTTTCCGCTGTCATTCCTGGCATGGCCTCCACCCAAATGCGACTATGCCTCTCCCCCTTGCTACCCACCTAACTCCTCTTAGTATTGAGTCCCCAGCACTAAGATTCCACCCTCTTACTCCCTGCTTGCTTCCATTCATCTCCTCTCTCATTTCCAGCTCCTCTTCTTCCGCCTGCACATTATTTCCCCTTTCACCCCTGTTGCAATTCTCCCAGCAGAACTTCCCCCGCTCCAGTTTGGTCCAGGCATTTATCAATTACTCCTCTAATTTCATCATTTCCCTCCTCCACCTTCTTCCTCTCTAGCAGTGCACAGCTATTTTCTGAAGGCCCTTCACAAATGCCGCTCCCTCTCTCTTCATAGTAACCTGTTCTCTCCTTTCCACTCCATGACTTTTGCCACTTCTTCGCCTCCCCTCACAAGTCCCTATCTCCTCCTTCCATTTGTCTTTTGTCTCCTGACCTGGTTTCCCGGCAACTGTTCTTCCTGGCCTGGGCCCCTTTGTCTCTGCTTCCCTTCTGACCCTCTCCTCACCACTGTTGGCTTAAATCGTCCTCCCTCATCTCCCTTCTTCCTCCCTCCAGTATTGGACTAAACCCACCCCCAATCTGCCTTGCCTGTCTTAGTTCCTCCTGCAGACCCTCAATCTCCTTTCTAAGTTTTTCTATGTGGTTGCACCTAAACTTCCTCCTACACTCCAGGCAATTTTAGAAAGACTGGTGCACCGCAGTTGTTGCAGCCTACCACCCTACCCACTTCTGTCGTTGCCCTGACCGCGACCCCCACCCTTCCAGATGCAGGATACCAAACACTTCCCAAGTCTCCCTCTCCCTCCTCTATCAGTGCAAAACATTTCTTTATTTCCCTTACCTCCTTTGTTGCCACGTTTAGATATACTGAGCAACTGCTTTTATATTCCTATCCTTCCTATCCACACTCAAAAACAGACTTTAAGTAGCCATTGCACAACCTTCTTCAAACTCCTACTCTCCTCCTTTCCCAATGCAATATCAATGCGAAGAAGTAATAATGAAAGCTCCTAGATTTGCATTTATTTCCCTTCCACTGAGAGAGCAGTCACCTCTTCACTTGCTGCTGTTCCTTTCCTGGATGTCTGCTTTTGCTATGACAGGTGCATATCCTTTGCCTGTTTGAGGAAGTGATGTCAGAACCCCTGGTATAAAGAAATAATGGACCAAGGGGTGGAACCAGTCCAAGTCTTCCAGAAACAATCAAGTATCTGAGGCCTCTGGTCAGACCATTAGCACCCTTCCCTACTCTGCACTCAAACTTTGTAGCTAGTGAAGCCAGCAACAATGAATCACAATTCTACTCAAAGCCCCAAAATAAGTTGCTACCCAAAGAAACAGGACTCAATTCAAACAGCTTCACCAACAACACATCAAAATAGGCTTAGAATTAGAAGATATATATTTCCAATTAAAAGATACAGACCCAGTTAAATCACACCAATTATGTTTTAAAACAGAAGAAATAGGTCTCTACAAATGCAGCCTGCCACACAGTGAATCAAACAAATGAGCCCACTTATAGCTACCAAAACAGGTTTCAAAATTCCAACAGCCCAAACAATACACTGCTAACCCTATAGCAGTAAGAAGAAAGAAAACCTTCTACCAAGTAGAATCCACAAGAAACAATGTAAAACAAAAAGCTACTGTACTGTAGATCTGATCTTGTCCCCTTCTGGTTCCTTCTGAGAAGCCAAAGCACCGAGTTCCAAACTCTGATTTCCTTGTGCTGCTTTCAAAATCAGACAGTTCCAAACTCTGTGATTTCCCTTGTGCTGCTTTCAAAATCAGACAGCTCCAAACTCTGTAATTTCTCTTGTGCTGCTTTCAAAATCAGACAGCTCCAAGTCTGTGACTTCCCTTGTGCTGCTTTCAAAATCAGACAGTTCCAAACTCTGTAGCTTCCCTTGTGCTGCTTTCAAAATCAGACAGTTCCAAAGTCTGTGACTTCCTTGTGCTGCTTTCAAAATCAGACAGACAGCATCTTTGGGCACAGGCAAGCACAAAGGCTCAGCGCCAAGATTTTTGTGCTGCTTTGCACCTCTTTGAATATTGGGCCCCTGAAGTCTAAGGCCCTCATCTCAGTGTTTTTCTCTCCTGCCCAAGCCGTGTTCAATTCAGCACAGTACAGTGATCACTTGTACCCAGGGGACTACCACAGTGGCATTTGCAATGCTGTCCCTGTTTGTAAGTACCAGATCTGGCACTGCCCCATTTCAAGTTGTTTCCGTAACCAGCTGCCTGAAGAGAAAACATACTTACTGTAATCTTCCTAGGTGTCCTTTAGCAGCAGTAACAATATGCAGTAAGTGGACTAGGTTTAGCTGCCTCGGAGGTTTATGCTAATCAACAAATGAATTAGCCAATCAGAAGAGAGCTTGAGGAGTGCTGAGTGAACCTGTCCAGAGGGTGCTAGAATGGGGATATGCTCATATTAAGCGTGAACCAACAGGATTCAAAATCACACAACAGCATGAACAATGAACAATAGAGAAAACCATGTAAACTTTGCTTTAAATGATATTCAAAGCTGAGAAACAAATTTGGCAATAATGAGGAAGCAGGGCCCTCTTCAGTTAGGTTTCTTGGTGAGGAAGGAAGGGAACTTACTGATGCTAAAGGACACCTTGGAAGAAACAAGATTAATATGGTGAGTAATTGTTTTCTTCTCACCCAGAGGTCCTTTAGCATCAGTAATAATATGCAGACTACAAAGCAGTGTAGTTAGGTGGTGGGTACAGAACCTACTTAAGGAAGAGGCTCTGCAGGCTGCCCTGCCAAATTTGGCATCAGATCTGGACTGTACATCCAAGCAATAATGTTTTGTGAACATGTGTAAAGTCTTCCAAGTGGCTGTTTTGCAGACATCAAGCAAAGAATATCCATTATGGCTGCCACCGTGGCAGCAGAGCCCCTAGTAGAATGTTCCCCAAGGCCTTCAGGGGCTGTTTACCAGCCTTGTCATAACAAAAGCGAATACAGGAGACCATCAATGAGAGATGGTCCTCTTAGTGGCTGGTCTTCCTCTACCTACCTCCCATAAGTGAGGAAAAGCTGGGTCATAGAATCTCTAAACTGCTTGGTGTGTTCCAGATAGCAAGAGATGGCTCTTTCACATCCAAGCTATGGTGGCTCTGTTCTCCAGGAGTGGATTTTTCAGTAAAGAACACAGGAAGGGTAATGGTCTGGTTCAGGTGAAATTGAGACACCACCTTAGGCAGGAATTTCCTATTAGTTCTGAGCTCCACCTTGTGAGGGATTAAGTAGTTAGGCTCAGTACATAGTGCCTGCAGCTCTGAGATTCTTCCTGTGGCGTGATGGTGACTAGGAAGATTGTCTTCCAGGTAACATACTTTAACTGTGCCATAGCCATGGGCTCAAAAGGTGGCTCCATGAGTTGGCAATGCACAGATTAAGGCTCCAAGGGGGACAGGTTCCCTAATTGGAGGCTGAAGGTGGAGTAGGCCTTTGAAAAACCTTTTGAAAACAGGCCATGAAATGATCGACTTGCCTTACCTATGGAAAGGTAAGCAGAAATTGCAGCTAGGTGAAGTTTTAAAGATGAGGTCTTTAGGCCTGAAGTCTGAAATGAACTAAATAATCCAAAAGGCTGGGCACTGGGGCTTTGAGAGGATTTATGTTTTCCCTTGCACCAGAGAGAAAATCTTTTCCATTTAGCTCGTAGGTTTTCTTGGTACTAGGCTTTTGGACATCCTTAGAATTTTAAGGACCTGTTCAGAATACTGAGTATCTGGATATACTAACTCCTCAAGAGCCAAGCCGTGGGTGAGGGATTGCAGATTCGGATAGGTCACTCTTAGCTGTAGAGTCAGAAGAGTGTGACTGAGGGAAGTCAAATCGGCTTGCTGTGCGACAGGTCTACCAGGGAGGAATCAAGGTTGCCTTGGCCACTCCGGTGCCACCAGGATCATAGTCACAGACTGGGCTCTCCGCTCAGCAACACCCTGTGAATCAGAGGAAATGTAGGGAAGGCATAAAGAAACTTGCCTGTCTAGTCCAGAGTTAAAGCATCTGCTGGATAGTCCCTATTGTGGTGGGCCTGCAGCAGTACAGAGGAAGTTGATGGTTGAGATGAGAAGCAAAGAGATCTATTTCTGTGTGCCCCACCTCCTGAAACGGTGGCAAGGATCTGTTTGTTCAGAGTCCATTCGATATGCACTTGGCTGATGCAACTTAGGGCATCTGCCAGGGCGTTGTCCCTGCCTGGTAGATGTACAGCTGAAAGGCTCACATTGAGAGAATAAGCCAGAGACCAAATTCTCACTGCCTCTGTGCGAAGCACTGAGGATCTTGTGTCACCCTGCTTGTTTATACAGAACATGGCAGTGGTGTTGTCAGTCCTGATTTGCACTGACTGGCCTTTACCGAGAGGCAAAACCTTTCAGGGCCAGGTAGAGGTGTCTGCGCTCAAGCAGGTTGCTATGCTTACAGAGTCCTTGGGAGACCAAGTGCTACTTACAGAGAAATTGTCCAGATGAGCTCCCCACCCCAGGAGAGGCATCTGTAGTAATGATTTTTGTGGGTGTAGAAAGCTGGAACGGAATGCCTACTGATAAGCTGACTTTGTCCTTCCACCAGTCCAGAGCTTAGAGTAGTGCTTTGTGACTGGAACCAGCTTGGAGACAGAATGCCTTCTTTGGGACCAGTGAACTCACAGGTGGTACTGTATGTCCCTCATCTGGAATCTGCCCCTGGGACAACAGCTGTCATACAGGCCATGTGTCTCGGAGCCTTAGAAAATGTCTGGCCGACCTGGGCTGGTTCAAGGCGAAGAGTTTACCACTGACAGGAAATTGAGGGTCCTGTCTGATGGAAGGAACACTTTGCTTTGCTGTGTATCCAACTGTGCTCCTATAAAGGTAAGGCGATGAGTTGATTTAAGTGGGATTTATTTTCATTGATAAGGAACCCCAGAGACTCTAGAGTTTGTTTTGTGCAGTTGAGAGCCTCTGTGACTTGCAGAGGAGAGTTTCTCACAGAAGCCAGTTATTCAGGTATGGATAGACTGTTGTGCCCTGCTTCCTTAGTAAGCTGCCACCACAGCTAAGCACTTGATGAATACCCTTGGAGCCGACATTAGACCAAAAGACATGGCTGCGAACTAGTAGTGTCCTGATGGCAGTCAATCTCAGAAACCTTCTGTGGGACTGCCTTATTGGAATATGGAAATAGGCATCCTTTACATTTGGAGGCTAGCCAGTCTCCCTGTTGCAAAGAATGAATTACCATTTTGAGAGTGATTATTTTGAATTTTGGTTTCAGTAAGTGCCTGTTTAAGTACCTGAGGTCAAGAAGGTCGTCACTCACCATTTTCTTTCCCTGTGAGGAAGTATCTGGAGTGAGGCCCTTTCCCATCTGTGAAGAGAATACCTTCTCCACTACTTTGCTGATAGCAATTTCATTCCTCCAATTCCAACAGTTTCTGTTGGAGTTAGGGTTTTGACGAAGGGACCCCTGAGAATTGGAAACTTTTGAACTGAAGGGATAGGCCTTTTCCTACTACCTCCAGGACCCACTTGTCCAAAGTAATGTGGTTCCAGGACTGGAGTAGTGGGAGAACTTGCCCCCTACTGGGTCTGGGGAGGTAACCTGGTTGCTGAAGTCAGGCTTAGACTGGGAAGCAGGTGCTGGAGTTGCAGCAGCTGTTCTCTGGCCCTCCTGCCCCTTCCTCTAAAGAAACCTTTTGTCTGGGAATAATCCATGGGCATTGTCATAGGAAATATGCCCTAGTATAAAATTCTCTGCCTCGGTTTCCTCTATAATGGGCTTTTGGGAAGCCGAGGCTTTTTATTTTGTATTGTTGCTCTCGTAGATGGTTTTATATTTCTCCACCTTTTCATGTATGTTTCAGTCTTATCCCGAAAAGGAATTATTCTCAGGGAAGTCCACAGCTTTGGACTGGGTATCCTCGTCAGTGTTGTAGTCGACTTAACCATGCCAGGTGCCTTAGTGAAATGGCTTGGACCATGACTCTGGTAGCCGCATCATTATTGTCCACAGCCATGAAACTGGTACTTAGTAACTTCTAGTCCAGTTTTCATAGATTCAGCAATGTCCTGTACCATTGTATCTGATTTCTGGTTTAAGATGGCACGAACAGAATTCCACAAGGCCTTCTGGTACTTGGCAGAGTATGCCAAGTTAAGTAGATAAGGACAAAAGTAAAGAAGCTGTGGTGTAAGATTTTTTGCCATAGAGTCTAGTCTTCTGCACTTGTTCTCAGGTGGTGGAGAGGATAGTGGGCCTTTAGCCTTATCGCAAGCTGCCACCAGCACCATCCCCTTCATGGCTAGGGTGGACACAGAGAAAGTCAGCATCATTCCTGGCTAGCTGATACTTTCTGTCAATCTTTTGTCTATTCCAGTCAAAGAAGTAGGAATCTGAAGTAGCTTCATGGTAGTTCTCTTTAGTGACTTGTAAATTGGTTAAAGACCATCTTTTTGCAGGTGGAAGACTGATCATTTCCTGTAGTCCGTAGTCTTCATCCTCTTCCTCATCCTCTGTGGTCTCCTGGGTAGGAGATCCAGAGTATCTACCATGTGCTGTAAAAGGTTACCAAGGAAGAAAGGTCCTCTTGGCCTTTCGTTGTGAGTACAAACCTATGGTCTGGAGAAACACCTGGTTCTAAGGAAGACTCTGTGACTCATCATCACCCCATCTCCCATGTCATAGTAATAATCTGGGCCAAAAGATGGAACAGAAGTACCATGGTGCACAGAAATGAGAGCAGAAAAATATTGCCCATACTCTGTATAGTTTGGTAAAAGTGCCAAGCCTTAGCTATTACTTCAACAGGGGTTAATTCTTTTCCAAGTTGGAAACTTTTTGCTTTTCCTGAAGAGACTGATTTTTTTTATACTTTTCTTTTTCTTTATGTTTTGTGTCACTGGCGTCTCCCCTTGCCTTGGCGCAGGAGGGCAGTGATGCTTTTCTTTAAATTTCTTTTGCAGGCACTTCATCAGTGACCTGTTCCCTTGCCTCTTTTTGGCTGGTCACCATTTTTATTGTTACTGTGTTATCAGACTTATTCTCAGATGAGTCCTTGGGGAACTTATCTTTAGTTTTAGCTTGAGAAGAGGACCCTCTTCAGTATTTCTGGCAGAAGGGAAGCAGACTGAGAACCCATAACTTCCAATCTGTTGACTTTCTTTCTCAAGATTGTTGGACAAAATTTAGAGAAAAGTACACAGTAATGATCTGGACCTAAACACTGTCACACAAGTCATGGCTGTCTGCTTTACCCACACTCTTTGGACACTTTAAACAATTTTTAAAACCTGTAGGTACAGTCCTTTTCTTGGGCCAAACTGTCCAAAGTGACAGAAAGAACAGTTCCCAAATAAGGAATTCAAAGTTAGCAGTCTGTTCACTCACGGTAAAGAAGTGACTTTGAGGAGTAAAAAGCTACATGAGGAAAACTATGGTTCCCACTGAAAACAGGCACAGCGAAATAGAATACCATTGAAAACACTAAAGACGATATATTTTACCTCAAAATAACTGAAAAGAACTGCGAGGACTCCTTGGAAAAAGCGGTCCATGGAACCTACTGGAGAACCACTAAAACCAGGAAAATATAATGAAATAGTGTTATTTACTCACCACACTCAGTACTGTCACAAGAAAAAGTGACAACTTCAGTAGAAATTTTGTCTGTGGCCAAAGACTGAAGAGCACCCCAGATGCAGTGTTGCTCAGTCAGTGAGGAGAAAAATTCTGGTGCCCCTGTGCATGCTCCGCTCAGCACACCCTCAACTCTCTTCTGATTGGCCAAATCATTTGTTCATTAGCATAACCTCCACCTCTGGGGCAGCTCAACCTAGTCAGCTTAATGCATATGATTACTGATGCTAAAGGGCCCTGGGGTGAGAAATGGCCCTTATAGGAAGTCAAGGATGGTCTGCTTCATCTGTAGCTGTGACAGAATGCCCCAGTCTACATCCAGAAGATTAATGTCCTCCAAAAATCAATGCCTCCCTTGCTTGCTATTTTCAAATGGCTTCCCACAGAGCTCCTGTCTGATTCCTCCCGTGTTGATGGTCTCCACACAACCCCATTCGAATAAAGGCCCCTGACCCTGTCTCTAGGCTGACCCATAGTACCTCTAGCCTACCTCATCTCTTTGGTGCCCTGTATCTCAGCGGCTTTTATACCTTCCTCATATGCAAAACAACCTTCCCGCCTTTCTCCCCGTCCTGTCCTTCTGGAACATGGTGCAATCTGGGATGGTCACTTGCCAGCTGTGGTTGTTGGTGCACTAGGACTATATTACGGTCACCAGATCCAGGTCTGCCTCTGTAATGATCTCTCAAGGTCAGGAATTTTATTTCCCTAGACTCCTTGCGTTGGCATGCACGCTCTCCATTTCCTTAGTCCCTCTCTCCCCTAAGCTGACCCCTTTCTGCTTCAATCCTTTGTCTCTTCCATTTCCCCAGTCAATTACTTTCCTTTTCACTATCTTTATACCTACCTTCCTTACTCTTGCTCCCAAATTTAGTTCCTCTTTCTGACATACCACTCTGCGTTTTCTACCTTGCCTTTGCCCCATCTGCCCTAGAATTTCTTCCCCTGGGCTTCTATTCCCCATTCTCTAGTTTTGGGGGTTCTCTGCCTCACACAGTCTTTCTGCCTCCTCTTTGTCTAATTAATTTAAATGCCTATCAAAGTAGCATATAATCCTTCCACCACAATTGCCATTTCCCTCCATGATGGATGGAGGCCATCCCTTTCTATAGGCCTCCATCTCCTCACAAGGACCCCAGTCCCGATGTAGTCAAAACTCTTCTCCTTCACCATGCCTTTTACCACATGTTGAAGGACATGTTACAAATCCTAGCCTTGCCCATGACATACACATGTAGCACCTCAGTGAAGGCCACCATATGAACTACATTACCTGCTTCAGGCCCCTCCCAGCTTCCTTAACTCTCCTGCACCACCTCTGCATTTTGTCCCTTGCCAGGTTGTTCATCCCCAGACATACAATGACATCCAGCTCCTCCCTACCCCTCTTCCTGGTGATCTCTATGATCTGCCCTCCAGTCCTCCCTAACAGAGTGCCTTGTAGGCACTTTACTACTCTGTCCCTCCTTCCTTCTCCTACCCCAAACCTATCCTCCTCACTATGGAGTCGCTCACCAGCAATTGTATCCTCCTTGGCTGAGGGCCTCTCCTTCCCTCGGGGCCTCCTCCTAAGGACCCACACCACCTCTGTTACCACTGCCTTGGGTGCCTCCTCCTGGTTTCCCCACCTTGCCAGAATCATGAAGGAGCTGTGCAGCATTAAGGTCGGGTGCACTCCTTCCTTCCTCCCCACTCTCCGAGCCCAGCAAGGTCCAGCTGCTCTGACTCTTTACTGGCATTTTCTGAGGAAATGGCAGCAATCTTAGTGGCCCCTGGGCGAGGCCGACAGTGCCCTGTAATCATACAAACACACAAAGCCAGCAGAATTAGGCCTTTTGGTCTTTCTAGTCTGCTTGTTGTGCAGGGTTCTCAGCTCAAGCTGGTGTCCCTGTCCTGCCCCCTCCCAAACTTTCCATCCCCCATTCATGACTTTCATCTTCCCCATATCTATCCTAGCCTTTCTTTGAAGCTGCCGTCCTTGATGAGATCAGCTCTTCTGGCAGTATGTTCCATTTGCTCACCACCCTTCCTGTGAAGAACTGCCTTCTAACCTCCTGTTAACCCCCTCCCAAATTTAGGCTCTACCCCTTGTGGTTTTGCTGCAGCTTAGCCTGAAGAGATGTTCCCTGTTCACCCTATTACTCCCTTTCAAGTACTTGAAGGTCTCAATCATGTCTCCCTTCTCCCTCCTGTCCTTCCAAAAGTATGTGTTTAGGGCCCTCCGTCTCTTCTCCATCTGATTTACCCTGCAGTCCCATGTCATCTTTGTAGCTCTCCTCTGGACCATCTCCATCAGGATGATGTCCTTCTTTATGGGAGGGCTCCAGAAATCACCACATACTGCAGATGCAGTCTCACCAGAGACCTGTACAAGGGCAATACCACCTCCCGCCTACTGCTGATCCCCCTGGCTATGCACCCCAACATCCTGTTTGCCCTTGCCACTGCCTTCTTGCTTCAGGCCACTAGTTATCATCACTCCCAGATCCTTCTCCTCCTCCTTCTCTGTGGGACATAACCAGACCCCTCCCAGGTAATACTCTGATCTGGGGTTTTGGATCCAATGTGCATAACCTTGCAGTTCTTGGCACTGAAGCTCAGTTGCCAGATCCTGGACCATTTTTCAAGTCTTCTTAGGTCCTCCTTAAGGTCCTGTATCCCTCGGCAGAGTCCACCCTCCCATGAGCTTGGTGTTGTTCGTGAGCAGACATTTGCCCTTGATGCCATCCTCACTATCATTAATGAAAACACCGAATAGTACAGCCCTAGCACATCTTCTCTCCTACTCAGAGGTCTGCCAACTTCCTGATCAGCCTCCTGTAGGGTACAGTTCGGCCCGAGTCCAGCAACCTCTGCTCTCAGCCCAGAGAGGTGTTTGCATATAGGGCAACACCTCAGTCTCAAACGTGTCTTAAGAGTGCACCACACACACACACACACACACACTACATTACATCACTCCCATGCCTGATTACTTTTTCCTCTTAACACTTGCTTCCCTGCCTTCCTTTGACTTTATACGCTCGTATGACTATCCTCTCTTGGCTTTATTGTCCTTCCTCTTCCTGTGTTTTGCCTGCTCCTTTGGTGTGCGAACCCTTACCGAGATAGGGGTCTACCACAATCCACTTTTTCTTACCCATTTGTAACTTCTTGTCCCTGGACAGGGTGTTGAGGATATTTGGCTTCTTTTACTCACTTTCTCTCCCCCCACCCCCAAGAAGGTGTTACCTCAATTCTCATACTACTGCAGATTTTTGTTTACCATTTACTTAACCTTCATAGAACTTTTGCATCCCTCCTCTACAACAGTTGTTTCCCCTACTTACAGTACTCCTTTTGAACGAGCAGCAGCAAATGAACAGGTAGTGCACCTTACTTTATTGAACCAGCAGAGTTCCCAGCATGCCTGCAGTCACCTGCCAATGCTCAAGGCACCAATCACTACAACTGTTCCATTCCTGCTCTGTGACATGAACATGAATGGGGCACAATAAGAGTGCTTCCTTTCATCTTCCTTGCTTGCCTGGACCTTCCTCCCTGCACACTGTTCCCACAACCTCCGACCTGGAGATTCTCCCCTGCAATACCGAGATCAGGTAAAATAGTTTGTCTCTAACCCCTAAAGAGTGTCTACCCATTGAAAATGTTAGTGTCATCTGCAAATAGGCACACCTTCCCATCCAGTTCCTCTGCAACGTCCATTATGAAGGCATTAAAGAGAACTGGTCCCACATAGAACCTTGTAGCACCCACTGGTCATCACCACCCCCAGCTGCTGGAGCATGTGCCATTTGCCTCTACCCTCTACCTCCTACGTTCTAGCCAGTTGTGCACCCAAATTATCATTTTGTTCCCAAACCCCAAATTGGTCAGCTTCCTGAGCAAGCTCCTGTATGGCACTGTGTTGAAGGCCTTGCTGAAACCAGACAGGCCATGTCCACTGCCCTCTGCTGATCTATCTCACTGGTCACCCAGTCAAAGAAATAGATTTATTTGGCATGGTCTCTTCCCCCACCCCATTGTGAACCCATGCTGCCTATAGTCATGCAGCCCACTAGACTCCAGGTACTCAACCAGTCTCTCCTTCAGTAGGGTCTCCATTAGTCTCCCACCACCAAAGTTAAGCTCACATGCCTATGGCTGCTAGATTCCCCCTACCACCGCTTTGAGCAGAGTATTCTATGCACATCTAAGGTATGGAGCAATGCCTCTGGACTGGCATGCTCTGGGTAATGCACGGATAGGTGGATGGTCTGATGTAAATAAACTCAGACACTACCTTTGGTAGAAACTTAGGATTATATACTGAACATACGAAGAAGCCAGCAGAAGAAGGATATTTGGTCCATCTAGTCTGCTTGTACTGCAGGGTCCAGAGCTTGAGATACTAACCTTGCCAACCTCCCCACTCCTCCCATCCTTTACATCCTCCCTACCCATGACCTTTACCTTCCTCCTATGTCATCTCCCAGCTCTCTTGAAGCTGCCCACTGTCTTCAACAAGACCACCTCTTCCGCAGTGCATTCCAAGTGTCCACCACCCACTCCATGAAGAAGTGCCTCCTGATCTCCCTCCCAACCCCCAGCTTAAGATTGTGCCCCTCATGTTATGGTTGCCACTTAGCTTAGAGACCTTCTTAGCCACCTTAGTTATTCATTTCAAGTACCTGAAGGTCTCACTCATGTCCCTCTCTCTCCCTGTCCTCCTCTGAGTACATGTTCGGTGCCCTCAACCTCTCCTTATGCCTTACCTTGCTGACCCACTATCATCTTGTAGCACTCCTCTGGACCTTCTCCAGCAGATTAATGTCCTTTCTGAGGTGTAGGCACCAGTACTGAACTCCATACTCTAGAAGTGGCCTCACCAGTAACCTATACAAGGGCAGTAAAACCTCCTCTCTCCTATAACCAATCCTCCTAGCTATGCATCCCAGCATCTTGTTTGCTGCTGCTTTCTTGCACTGCATTAAGTATCTATTGCTATTTTTACATGGAGTTTCTATTACTATGCAAAAACACACATCAAATAAAGGGCTTACACATTAGAGCCTGCTGCTCTGATATCCTTCGAGCAAGTGACTGCAACAAAAAATAACACTGTCCAGAGAGAAAGCATAAGCCACAAGTGGTGGCTGGCTCAAACACCTCTCTGGCCACTCTTCTCCACAACAAATTCAGATTCCAAACCCGGGACTGGATTTGAATGGGGGCTTGATGTATAAATGCCTCTCAAGAATGTATGGCCTACCTCCAGCTGAGCAACAGTATGGCCATCCACAGGCACATAGAAAGCTGATACAGCAGCCAAGTGCACTCTAACAGAGGAATACTGCAGGCCCAGATCAGACAAGGACAGGGTATTCTAGAACCTGATTAACTGGGCAGGTAAACAGATCCAGGTTATGTGAAGTGGGCCATAAAGCAAACCACTTCCATTGGTGAATGGTTTTCTAGCAGCCACCAGAACATCTGCCACTTTCTGTGACACCCCAGTGCGAACTATGGCTATGACTTCAGGAGCCATGCATGCAGATGCAGGGACCTCAAGTCTTGCCAGAAAACTCAAGCCCTGCAGTGAGTGAGCAAAGCGGAAGTTTTGTGTTGTGTGGGGACACAAAAGGTCCAACTCTGGACAACCCCATCTTTTGAATAGGTCGCCGATCACCGAGTCAACAGTTACCTCTCTGAATCCTGGAATGTAATCTGTTTAATTTGTCTGCCAAGGCATTCTGGGTGCCTAGAACATGTACTGCAGATAGTTCTAGACCGTGCTCTAGAACCCAATACCAAACTCTCACTGCTTCCCTGCACAGCGGGCAGAATGAGTCCACCTTGTTTCTTGATGTAGCATCACACTGACAAGGTCCATCTCTATTAACAGAGAACCGGTGACAAGTGGTTCTGAATTTCTCATTTCCAGAACATGTATGTGGTTCCACATGCCTTAAGAACATAGGAATCTGCCAGCAGAAACAGGCCTCATGGTCTATCAGGTCTGCTCGAATGTGCAGCTAGCACTCTTACATTGCAGCTACCCCACCCTACCCTCCCTCCTGCACTGTTACCCCTCCTCTCACTCTGTCCCATCCCCTTTTAAACTGCCCACCGTTTACAAGATACCACCTCCTTGGACAGAGTTTGCCATTTACCCAACCCTCTCCATGAAAAATGTCTCCTCATCTCTCTCATATCTTCCTCCTCAATCTGAGACCACGCCTCTGTGTCCATCCACCTGCTCAACTTAAAGACCCCTTATGTACTTGTCTTGTTTATCCCGTTCAAGTATTTAAAGGTCTCAATCATATCCCCCACTCCCTCCTCTCCTCCAGGGTGTACATATTTAACTCACTCAGCCTGTCCTCGTAGGATTTATCCTCCAACCCTGGATCATCCTAGTTGCTCTGCACTGTACCCCTCCAGTAATCCAATATCCCTCTTCAGGAATGGATGCCAGTACTGCACACAGTACTCCAAGTGTGGCCTGACTAGTGACTTGTACAGAGGCAGGATCAGCTCCTTCTTCTGGATGAGATTCCTCTCGCAATACATCCCAGCATCTTGTTGGCTTTAGCTGCAGCCTTCCTGCACTGAGCCGAGTTGTTCATATTCCATTATAACCACCCTAGATCTTTTTCCTCATCAGTGGTATAGTACTTAACTGAACCCTCCAAACTGGTAGCTCCTCCCCAGGTTCCTTTCTCCGATCAACTGCACATTTCCAACCACTCCTCAAGTTTAGACAGGTTGTCCTGTAGCCACTGTCACCCTATTATGTGTCACCACTATCCCCATCTTGGTATCAACAGCAAACAGACTGGTCTTATTCCTGATGCCATGTGAGATATCTGCTATGAATATCCCAAACAGTACGGGTTGAGTACTGAGCCCTGTGGAACCCTGCTTGTCACAGCCCTTGGGGATGAGAGCCTCCCCCACAACCATCACCACCCGTTGCTGCCTCCCTTCAGCCAGTTCACGATCCAGTTTACCACCTTTGTCCCCACCCCACATATTCCAACTCCCCAAAATGCCCATGGGGCACAGAATCAAAGGCCTTGCTGAAGTTCAAATACAGGACATCCACCACATGGCTCTTATCCAGTTCCCTCATCACTCAGTCGTAATGCTCAACTAGGTTGGTCTGGCAGGATCTTCCTGAGATGAACTCATTTTGCTGACTGTCCTGGGAGTCCACTGTCTTCCAAAATATCACTAGCCTCTCTTTCAGGATTGTCTCCATTAGTTTTCCTCTGACGGATGGGAGGCTTACTGGTCTGTAATTGCCTGGTTCATCCTTTGGGCCACTTTTGTGGATGGGCATCACGTGAGCCATCCTCCAGTCTTCTGGTATGCATCCTATGTCCAGGGAAGTATTGAACAGGTCTGCCAGGGGCCCACCAAGACCTTAGCCAGCTCTTTCAGCAACCTGGGGTGAATACCATCTGGCTCTGGTGCTTTATTCACCCTCAGTGTCTCCAGACCCTCCCGCACCCTGCCCTCTGTAATTACCTCAGCTGTCATCCCTTGCCCACCTTCCCCATTCCCTCAGGTAGCTGCCCGCCCTTCTCCTTTGTGAACACAGAGTTCTCATTTAGTGCTTCTGCCTGCTCCACCCTTTCTCCACCCTACGCCCCGTCCTTGTGTCTGCAGGGTTCCCAGATGAGCTCCAAATCCAGATCCCAACACATCCACATTGAGGATCTGATGCAGTAAGAAATCAAGACTAGAACACCCTTCAGCAAGTTGTTGTGTTCCTCCACCACTCGAAGTGCTTTGCGCCATGCAAACTACAGTCGCACCAGTGCTTTGAGTCCATCAACTCTTTCTCGGTTGCGCTACAGGGAGATTGTCATAGCTTAAATACAAGAACTGATTACAATTAAAATTGGTATGAATGCCGCCCGTCGGGCAGCGTGTTGGGATTTCCGTCAGCGACGCCTGCCATCCGGGTTCGGGAACAGACCAGGGTCGAGGGACGATGTGGGGGAGAGGACTAGAGTGTCCTATGGACTGCCTCCTTCTCCGGGGAGGGTGGGTAGTGCCCAGTGCATGCGGGACTCCTGGCGGAGGCCAGAAGCACACAGTTACCTGCGCTCAGTTCAGACAGAACGCAGGGTGGACACTGGACATCACTGCACGGCCCTGCCTCCCAGAAAACGGAAAAGAAGAACAGCCGCCGCGGCGCCCACATGAAGCCCTGCCATGGCTTCAATTAGCCCTCAGGCTGGGGCCCTCCGACCTATCTGAAGGTCTGCGGCATGCAGGGAGAGCGACGGGCTTAGGAGGGACCCAGTGGGCAGATATGAGGGTGGAAGTCGTGGTCTCGCGGATCGGGCAGAAAATACCAGGCTACTAGAGCGGCTTGGGGAGTAAAAGAATACATTTAAAAAAAATAAAACAAATTGGTATGAGAAAGTGTTTAAACAATTAGAATCAGTACAAGCGGTGAAAGAATACATTGCAACCAATCTCCCACGCTTAGGGCACATAATTGCTGCAAAGAGAATGCACACAGCACTGCACTACATGGATGTAATGTCTGCTCATCTCAGTTTCAAGAGACATACTCATTCAGAGCAAAATTCAAAACTGCTACTACTACTTAAACAGAAACCTCTTAATAGATGAGAAAGACAGAGACTGAGGAATCTAGGTTCCACGACAATTTAAATGGTAAAGCTATCAATAAAGGCAGAGCCCAAATCTTTCTGCAGAACAGGTAGTGACCCAAGACAGGGCGAGGTTGGAACAAAAGGGTAAAGGGTGATGTGGTCCAGACAAAAACTGTAAAGAACCAGACAGAAAGACTAGGTGCATGACTTTGCAATTGCCATGCTCCTGATCACTCCTCAAGTTTTCCAAGATCCAGTGCATTCCCTCCACCTCCTCCCGAGTGTCCACCTTATTCCAGATGTTGGTGTCATCTGCAAAAGAATACATTCCCTTTCTAGTTCTTTCTGTAATGTCACTTATGAAGACATTTAAGAGGATGGGTACCAGTACTGAGCCCGTGACACCGCACTCACTGGTCACTCTCCCATCATTAGAATGATTGCCACTAACCACCACCCTCTGTCTCTTATCACATTAACTAGATACAGCCTTGTATCCATATCTGGTCCCACAGCCTTCTATCTGCACCTCCTCAGTGCTGCTGCCACTGCTGAGAGATTCTACCTTTGCAGCTTATTCCAGGTCAAAAGGCACTGCACTGAACTGGCAACTGGCTCAACGCTATTCTGAACTAGGCATTTTTGTGACTCTTGTTTGATTGCTGTGTGAAAATAATTACATTTTAAAAGCCAGGGAGCAAAGCCAGTCCCTTGTCTCTAAAGCTAGAATTTTTTTTGTATGTGAGGGCCTCATAAGGGTAGTGGATAACCCCAAGAATCTTCCCATCCCAGCGTTGCCACATAAAAAAGCATCATTTTAATTCATGTTTGACTAACAACCAATACTTGCTTATCTTGCCTTTCCATTTAGTATTAACTAGATAAATATTTTACTTTCTAACACTTTTACTACACAGTAATTCTCCAACCTTTCTCTCACGTCTTTCTCTTGAATTTAGTAATATCACAATTCATAAGCAGTGTGAACTGGCTACTTACTTGCTTCACTAAAGGTAATTTACCAGTAAGGGAGGGATACTGTTACCTTTAAAATATTCAATAAAAAGGCTGTAGTTCCCCAAGAGTTTGTAACTTGCTACAGCAGTACAAGGCCCTGGTTGTATTTAAGTTAAATCATCGGAAGACTGAAATCCTAGCCTTTTACTTTACTTTACTGACCAGAGGGGCGCTAAAATATTTAGGCATACAAAGGACCTTAAATATTTAGAGTTACTGAACTACAAACCTCTGACCATTGCAAATACAGAAGATCAGTGATCCCATCTAAATTGGAGTCTTTTTCATAAAATTAAGTGATCGCCAGAACATGCTACCTCAAATCCTACATTTTTGCAAACCATGATACTGCCAATTTGTATTTCCAATTCTAGAACAAACAGATTTTAGATAGATTTTTTTGGGGGTCATGATCAGTACATGGTTGGCTGTTCTACAGATGCCCGGGACAAAGGAGGATGAATATGCCCATTTTTGTTTTTATTTATTGTAATTTCTGCTTCCCTGCCTGGCTGAATTTGGCCATTATCTCCCAGCCCCAGTACCTACTGTCCCTGGACTTACCTTCTGAGCATTCAGTGCCCCACTGCTTGCCCCCATGGCAAAGCCTCCTGGGTTCCCAAGCCCGGGAGGTGTTGGAGCTAGGTTGTGGTCGGAAGCTCAGTAAGCGATGCAGGGCCTGTAAAGACAGAGGCAGCGTTGTGTTGCTGCAGGCCAGAGGTGTTTTTCTCCCTGTTAGTCCCCTCCCAAGAGTGTCTCGTGGGCTGGGACCAAGTAGACACCTACAAGAAAGCATGCAGATATCCTGGTCAGAGATGCCCACCCACCCATCGGCGGCTCCACTGCACTGTCACTACTGGTCACACAGATGGCAGTATCGTAGCAAAGCACACAGTCTTCCTCCCGGAGGGAGAAAGCATCCTCTGGAACACTTGATCCTCCTCCTCCAGACGCCCCTAATGACCCGGCTCACGTCAAACCCATGTCGCTGGCATCGCAAGCAGTAGCACTACTGCTGCACCGAGAGGCCAACAAACCTGCCCATTTTAAACAAAATGCATTGGCAGCCCATTTGAGGCAGATCTGTCTTTGGATGATGGCTAACAACTCCACTCACTGGAAGGACACAGAGTTTGCACTGAATGAGCTACGTAACACGGATCAAATCCTCCATTCTAGCCCAGTAGGATAGCACCTCTTCACTAAAATTTTGTACCTACACTGTGGTAACCGTTAAGGTTTGGCACTCAGTCAAGAAGAACCATTCTCTCTGGCCGGGCCTACCCTTGAGCAAAACTGAAGCCTTCTACATCACTGGCATTGAGGGCCTTACTTATCTCCACTAGTTTCTAGATTTGCAAGGAGTATTCCATTTCAAACCCTCCAGACTAAGTATCACTTATACCATCAGACTTATTACCTCCAAATTAGATTTTATATATGAAAGATAGAACACAGATAAGACTGCCCCTAGCCAAGCTGGGCATCCTTCTTCAAGTGAGGCAACTCTACAGGGGTCTGGGGAAGCCTACCTTGACTCCACTGTGTCCATTAAAAAAAAAAAAATGGCATGAGGAACTTCAGACCACTCATGATGACATGGTATGAGTGAAATTTGCACTTCTAGTACACAAAATCACCAGAGCATCGTGACCTTCGAGAGTTCTCTTGAAATTCCAGATGAGATTTTTATAACCTCAGCAATTTTAGCTAATTGTATGGATCTGACAGCAGGTTCCTCCTGAGGCGATGCAGCAAGCATATGGCACATCACACTCATATTTGGAGTTGTCCCAGACTACTTTCCTATTGGCAACAGATAAGGGCCATATTGAGGTCTCAGACACGCTGGGATTAGTAACCTCATCTATGTTACTGCAATCTATTCCACCTTCTAATGCTAAAATAAATTGGAGACAATCCAAGACAAGTCCACGATTGTGCTCTAAATTCTGCAATATCCCCAACCCCGTCCACCTCAGTGTGAAATTCCAGGACTTGTATGCAAACTGTGATTTCCCAGGTGAAAACACAAGTGTTGATAACTGCCACCGGCCAGCCAAAATTTATTTTCCGAGATATTTACAGTAAATCTTAAAAATTTCAAAATAAGTAGTACTGTTAATGCATTTATGACTTGTCCTGCAGGTTCCATTTTTCTGTCATTTTACCCGACAATACAATGACTTTCAACAAAATGTACCATGCCCAAAGCACAGCCCTACTTATTATCCTATACTGGAAGGGCTGTGCCTGCTAAATGACGCTTTGCACACCTTTTAGTAGATGCGAACTGTCATGTTCACAAGCTTAACATTAAATGGCATTTCTGAGAGCTGTGCATGAGCCCTGCATGCTCTCAAAGATGCCTGAGAGCACAGCTAAACCCAGAGGGAGTATAATCTGTATGTAGAGATTGGTATGGGCTCAGCATTCTACAACAGCTCATAGTGCAGGTAATGGGACGGAGCATTATGAAGTGCTATGTATACTTTAAGCCCCCTGTGCATCACATAATTCTTTTTTGTATTATCTATTTTTCTCCGCCTCTGCGCTCGCTGGTCCTCCACCTCCTTCAGGCTCTGACAAGTTCCCTGACCTCTCCTGTCCTTGCCCGGCCCTCCTCTAGTCCCCATAGATCGCAGCCACCCCCGGATATCCCTGCGTATCCCTTCAACGGGCGGATCCTCTCCTCAGAGGGGAAGGCACTGGGAGGTAGCCCCAGCACATCCTTCTAGGGCCCGGGGTGCTGCTGGGGAACTGGAGGTACCGGAAAGGCGCTGAGGCCCTTAGGAACAGAGAGCCGTCATCCAGAGGGCCAGCGAGCGATTTTCCTGGCTTTCTGTTGGGGTAGCGAGTGACATCACAGCATACGCCGACGTCCGCCTCCTCCCCAGTTAGTATTGGGCGTGCATCCTGTGATACTCCCAGCCTCTGCCAGGAGCCAGCAGGCACCGGACCAGTCCCTGCCCTCCCCAGGAGAAGGAGAGCTGTCCCTGGGATGCTCAATCCTTCTCCCCGGCCGACCCGCCAGTGACCGGGCTCATTCCGAACCTGGGTCACTGGCGTATAGCTGAAATCCAACCGCTGCACCGGGCGGGCCGGCAGGCATCCCACTTTTAACCACAGAGACTGGACTGACTATGGGTGAACGCAAGAACATAGTCAGACATGTGACTGTAGGGTGGAGATGTTGTTCCTGCTCAAGGGATGGTGGCTGCAATGCTTGCAAGGGAAATTAAATGTGTATACAAGGAGGAATGGAAGGGACAGATATGTTTTGTCATCAGCACCTATGGGTCAAGCAAATAATTACCTGTCAAAGAAACTGCGAGCAGATAGTGGAGACTGGGAGTTGTAGTGGGATTGCCTCCCCCACCCCCTCACCAAAGTCAGGAATAAGTCATTAACCTGCCTAGAGCTATGCCTTGTGCCCACTGACTCGGTCCAACATGGTGGCGCAAACTCAGAGTTAACACCTACCCAAAGGATTGACTCATTTACACAGGGCCTTGCACTGGAACTCAGGTATTCCAACATGCCCTTCTTAGGGCGTTGATGCAAACTAGCCTGCTTTGTGCCTAGGTCTACTTGTTATAATATGGGGTCCATATGTTTAGCAGGTGGGGCTGTTACAGGGTGGGTTCTACAGGTAGACAAAATGCAATAGAAGCAGCAATTCAGATGCAATCCACTTTACTTAGCGGGATGTTTATCTTAGCATAAACAAATTCAGCACCAAGAAAGAAAATAATTACAAAAAATTATAAACAAATCAATGACAATGCAACTGCTTCCTTTAGCTCCTCTCTCTCGAACCTCTCCAGCTAGGTCAGGAGGAACTGATCCTATCTGATCTGATACCTGGGAAGGTAGGATTTAAGTTCCTACCTCCCAGATCATGTGACCAAGTATTTGTTCCTGCATTAAAACATGTTTAATATTTTCCTAAACATTGGTTTAAAAAAGCAATTGTATCTTTCTATACATTAAAAGAATCCCAACAGCGCTTTTGTACAACAAAATAATGCTCTTCTAAGAGAGTCTGTATAACAAATAGGATTCTGAAGATAATTGACAGCTTGTACTGCTTAAAACTGAGCCACTAGGGGCTGCTGATCCCCATAGTGACCCTCAGTACCCTGCAAGAGCTAAGTTCAAGCAAACAGACCTCCCTTTTATTTTCCAGAAGCAGACAACAAAACTTTTACTTTCAGTGCAATACTTTTCAGGTAAAACCTAGTCTGTAATATATTTACATGTTCTTTTTTACAAGAAATGTCTAAATAACCACACCTCTATTGAGCAAAAAGAAAACGTTTTGTTGTTTATGTACAAGCAGCTGTGTTTTATGGAGGATTACAAGGAGGAGCCTTTTTGCCCTGAAAAGTCGTGGGTATGCTGCAGTGCCAATGGCTTACAGTCCCATAAACTGCTACAGTAGGGTAAAATCCTGGCATTCTGTAGAAGAGCATAAACACTCCTCAAAAAAAAAAAAAAAAAAACTTGGACAGACTGCTTATACAGCCTGCAAATATCCACAAACAATAGAGCTAACTGGTTTAGCTCCAAGGAGGGACAAAGTTGCTTCACTGGCTGAAATTTACAAGTTTCGACAGCTGGCCTTTTTACTTTTAGATTAGCAGCTTGAGAGGCTGCTAAAGGGGCTCTCCACAAAGCAACACCCTATTTAAGGGTTTATTTAAGCAACAGAATATATATGTACAGGAAGGACTGATAATACAGTCAAATACCTCAGACCAATGCAGACGATTACTTCAGGAAAACTAAAAAAGAACGGCTTCAGATAGATTTGTCAAGTCGACGGCTTGTAATTGACCAATCGGCAGCTGACACTTTCTTTGGGTATTTCTGGGCCGCAACAAGGGGTTTCTCCTAGTACAAGAGCTACAACTGCAGAAAACTGTACAAGGGGCCAAGTCTCCTACATAGAGACTATTTAGGACAAAAAGTTATTTTGAAAAACGAAGCCGAGTGTGCGTGACACTGTGAGGGCTTCATGATCATGTAGTAACAGTCTGGAACCAAACTGCCGCTCGCTATTAACCACACACATTTTTATTAACAGAAAGGGTTTCTGTAAGGACTGCTGGCTTTCCTTCCTGTTCCAACCAGTCATTTTTTTACCAACTGCAGCAAAGGAAACTTTACCAAAAATAAAAGGGAGGGGAGGGGAATGCTGCTGGTGTAATACCCACTTTTATTCCTCATTAGCAGATAATCTGCCTAAACATATCTCACAGAACTGCTGTGGAGACTAGGGGAGACTAAGGACCTTGACAATGACAGAAAAAATAAGAATGGATGAGAAAGAGAAAGGTTATTGTAAGGAGGTGGCCTGCCTCCATACAGAAAACAGGGACAGCAATCAGCACAGAAAGGATAATGGTTGCAACTAGAAGATTTAAAAAAAAAAAAAAGAAAAGAAAAGAAGAAGTAGTCCCAAGTCTCAGTGGCAGGAACTGACCCTGTCACACTTACCCCCCTTCTTCTGAGGGAAGGTGAAACACAAAATCTCACCCTCCAGATACCCAGGAGGGTGGAACTCCCACCTACCCACTCTCAGGAGTTCCGGCCCTGGGGTCCCTCAAGAACAGAAGTACTAATTTCTGTTCAGGTTCAACCAGAACTATACACACCTTGGGACAATGAATACTTCACAATACTGTGTATCCTGGTAGCATAATATTGTACAACAAAAGACATTTTCTTCCTTCCAAACAGGATGTATTCCACAGTCCAACCCCTTTCTATTATTATGGAGGTTGGAGGAGCTTGGCCCACCCACTCCAGGCAGCTCCATCCCAGGGCCCATTACACTAGTACTAACAATAAACTACCTATTATTTCATATAATACTATCTTTAACCTGGGATCTGTTCAATACACTGATTATTGCATCACTTAAACATAATATTTACTCAGATACTCTTTTAGTTGTGTCTGGCATCTCAAGTCCTGTGCCAAAACATGATAGGAATAGCGTTGGTGTTTTCACTACCTTTTCTATATGTGACAGTGAAAACACTAAGGTTGTAAAGCCAGATACCATCTATAATTTGTGGATTTTTCTCTCATCTGTTGAATCCAACAGAGGGGTTGTGGTCTGTCACCATCTCAAATTTGGCTCTCCACAGATAGTATTTAAAGGACTCTATTGTCCATTTGAGGGTGAGGCATTCCTTTTCTATAACAGAATATCTACATTCCCTCTCATGTAGCTTCCTATATATATATATATATATATATATATATAATGGAGTCCTCTTCCTCTTGTATATATATTGTCATCCCTTTCTCTACCCACGGATGCATCTGTTTGCACTACAAAGGCTTGCTAAAATCAGGGCTTCTCAAAAAGGGTATGCACCGATGATGCTTTAATTTGTAAAAGGCAGTATCACATTCTGGGGTCCATTCTACTTTGTTAGCATACCTTTCTTGGTCAAATCGGTAAGGGGCCTGCTATAGCTTAAAATTTGGAATAAAGTGCCGGTAGTATCCAGCCAGTCCTAAGAAAGCATGCACTTGTTTCTTAATCTTAGGTATGGCACAATCAGACACAGCGGATACTTTATTCATTTCCTGCTTAATAGTTCCATTTCCTATAATGAACCCTAAATACCTAGTCTCAGTCTGACCTAGGCAACACTTTTTAGGGTTGATGGTGGCTCCTGCCTTTGGATTACTGAAAACCTGCTCCAGATGTTTTAAATGCGCCTCCAATCGGGCTAAAACTACCACATCGTCAAGATATGTGGCACAAAAGTCTGTATAGGGACTAAGCATTTGGTCCATGAAACGCTGAAAGGTTGCAGGTGCTCCATGGAGACCAAATGGCACAGTAACACACTCAAACAGCCCAACAGGTGTAATAAATGCAGTCTTTTCTTTTGATTGTGTGGTGAGAGGAATCTGCCAGTATCCTTTGGTAAGGTTCAGCGTGGAAATAAAAGCTGCATTCCCAAACAATCAATAATGTCATCTATTGTGGGCATAGGATATTGATCTAAAATGGAGGCAGCATTCACCTTCCGAAAAGCAAGGCAGAGGCGAATACCTCCCCTTTCTTATTCACAACCACTATAGGAGATGCCCACACACACTATGTGAGGGTGTGATGATGCCCATTTGTTCCATTTTCCTTACTTCCTTAATGACCTCTTCCCTGGTATGAATAGGTGATACGATAAGGTTTTTGGTATTATAGGGTAGTTTGGGTGATCCCAATGTCATGCTCCACACTGACCACCCTGCCTGGGATACTTGTGAAGGTTCCCCATAGGTGTGTAATAGGTGTTGCAAGTGTTCTTGTTTTTGTGTGGTTAATGCTGGATTAACATAGACTTCTTGTATTTGACCCTCTGTTCTAACTGACTGTATGCTATAACCAGTTCCGGTGTATTAGTCTCAGTCTGGATACAACAATTGATTTTGGGTGTCTCATTCGGTTCATGCCATAATTTTAACAAATTGCACGATATATTTGTTTACTACATCTTCTAGTGGGCATCTGAACCTCATATGTGACTGGTCCTACTTGCCAGAGTATCGAACGCCCCTGCCACTTCATCAGCAGCTTGTTTTCAGTGGCCAGTAGCAGAAGTAGCACCTTTTCTCCTGCAGAAAACTGCTTCTGCCCCACCCCTTATCATACTCCGCTTTCTGCTGTATTTGTTTTTCCAGCAATGATTGGTGAGCCAAGGTAATATACTTCAGGAGGTGTTTTCTTAAGGTGGTCATATATTCAAGTATCCCTTGTTTTCCTATGCGGTGTTTTCCTCCCAATGTTCTTTACCAACATCCAGCAGCCCTCTGGGATTCCTGCCGTACAGAGAGAGAAAGGGAAAACCCAGTAGAGGCTTGGGGTTTTGCGATAAGAAAACAGAAGGTAGGGTAGGAAGGTGTCCCAATTCCTCCTTCTTTGTTCACAAATTTTGTAGCATCCTTTTAAGTGTTTGATTAAACCTTTCTACCAATCCATCTGTCTCATGGATGGTAAGGTGAGGTTCTTACTGCATGCATCCCCAATAAATTTGTACAGTTCAGTCAACATTACTGATTTAAAATTTGTAACCGTCTGTAAGAATGATCTTCGAATCCCCATTCTACTAAAGATTTTTGCCAGTTCTTCAGCCACCCTGGATGCTGTTACAGTTCACATGGGCATTGCTTCAAGATACCTAGTGGCGTAGTCACAAACAACTAAAATGATTGACTGACTAAGGGATATTTGAGGGGTACCAAATCTTTCTTTCCTGTCCGGGCTACCTTCTGACACACTGGGCAGCTCTGGACATATTCTGCTATTTGTTCATGAATACCCGGCCAGTAAAATCTATGCAGAATTCTCCACGCATGAATCCTTCCGAATGTCCTGCCACGTGTATATCAATTTCCTCCGATATTTGTGTGAGACAATCAACTGTGTGACTCTATTTCATTTCTGAATTCACACCTTCCCTATATAAACTATTATTTAACATCACACATTTTGGAAATCCTTCCTCGGTTGCTTTCCACCTGTAAAAAAAAAAAAAAGGGTTAATGTAACATCCTGTTTTTTGCTCATAGCCCATTGCCTCTGATTCAATATCCACTGGGCCCATAAACTGTTTATTTTGCCAGTCTCTTTTTTTCTTGTGTTTTGACAGACTTTCCTTCCAATCTTCCCTAAGATCTCATACAGTTCATCCGAGAATGGGAACAGTCCCCCAGATCACTTTGTTGTTTTGATTGTGACCGTTGTCACTGTAAAAAAGTGGTGAACAGTTCTGCTTCACCATTGAAGTTGAAAATCCAGATGATCTTGTCCAGTAATCACAGGGACAGGTAAATGAGGAACAATCCCATGTCAGCTTCTGTGATTTCCATTTACAGCCAGTTCCAGGGGTGGCATAAAATGAGTGTCTCCGTGTATACAGGTAACCATCGTGCCTTCCCAGTTCTTTCTAGGCCCTTCACTAAATCTGCACGGACCAAAGTCTGATGGCTTCGAGTCCAACAAGCCCAAGACATTGTGTGCCTCAACTTCACAGCTGCCACATAAGGTGCCCAATTAGCTAGGGCGAGATGTCCAGAGTCTCTTTTATTGCTGGGCAATTTCTGATTAGGTTATTTTTGTTTTGACAACCATGATATGTTATTTCAGATAATGGTATTCTCTCTCTCCTATCTCTTCTTGAGTCAGGCTGTGTTTTAACATTTAGAGAGGAAAGGAGGTCTTACCAGGTTGGTGGAGGGGCTGTTGTACTACCCCAGTTCCTCCCTCTTGTAGGAGAAAGCAGCCATGAAGTCTTCAACCAAGGCAATATTTTCTCTGCACCTTCAGGTTTAGTGTTTCGCACCCATAACTGCACATCCTGGGGTAGAACCTTTATAAAGTGTTCAATGGTTATAGTTTCCATGATTTGGTGTACAGTCTTACTACCGGTTGTAGCCATTTATCACTTAAGTTCTTTAATCAAGCATATACATCTCTGGGGGCATCAGTGGCTTGCATTTTAAGTATCTGAAACGCTGTCGCTAAGTCTCAGGACTAATATATCTCCTCAGTGTTTCTTGTTTCACATGGTCATAGTCGTTAGTAAGTTGAATATCCAGCCTACTATACACCACCTGAGCTCATCCAGTTAATTGGGGGCAAGACGCACTAACCTTTAGGCCAACCACATGTTTGTGCTACCCTCTCAAAGGTGGTTAGATAGGCTTCATATCATCAGAGTCCTGCAATCTGGGCAGCTTATCATCTCTAGGTCCTTGTGGGCATTCCGCATGTTCTGTCTCGGATGGCTTGAACACCTCATAGTATCTGCCCACTTGGCATCCTGTCTCCTGCGGTCAATCTCTCTCTCTCTCTCTCGGTCTAGCTGCACTTGTGTGATGCACAACCACTTTAGTAATTCTCCTACATCTTCCATGGGAGCTTGCTCGAGGTAGGAGGCATCCACTCCTTCTCTGGACCCTCGGTTTCCAGGGGTTGATCCAAGTGCATCCCTTCCCCATGCTCACTGAGGTCCCCTTCTTGGGATCTCTCAGAAGGCTTCCGTTGAACTTAGGGACGTGTGTCCGTGTGGCCAGGTAATAACTGAGCCCCTGTTTGTACTGCCATATGTCTGGTGAGGGTGCCTTGAGCCAGGCTCACCCTCTGATGTTCACCTGGCACCAGGAAGTACCTGCTGTAACACCACCCCTTCCCTGGCAAGGCATGAGCAGGCAGTAGAAAATCCTACTTCTAAAACCAAAATGTTACTGGGTGGGTTCTACAGGTAGACAAAACCACACAGAGGTAGCAATTCAGGTGCAACCCACTTTTTGCTTAGCAGGATGTTTATTTTAGCATAAACAAATTCAGCACCAAGAAAGAAAATAATTACAAAAAATAACAAAATCAATGACAATGCAATAGCTCTCTCTCTCTCTCTCCCCAGCTAGGTTAGAAGGAACTGACCCTATCTGATCTGATACCTGGTAAGGTAGGATTTAAGTACCTGTCTCCCAGATCATGTGACCAAGTATTTGTTCCAGCATTAAAACATGTTTAATATTTTCCTAAACATTGGTTTAAAACAGCAGTTATATCTTTTATACATTGAACGAATCCCAAAAGCGTTTTTATACAACAAAATAATGCTCTTATAGAGAGTCTGTATAACAAATAGGGATTCTGAAGATAATTGGCAGCTTGTACTGTTTAAAACTGAGCCACTAGGGGCTGCTGATCCCCTATAGTGACCCTCAGTATCCTGCAAGAGCTAAGTTCAAGCAAACAGACCTCCCCTTTATTTTCCAGAAGCAGACAACAACATTTTTACTTTCAGCGCATTACCTTTCTCAGGTAAAACCTAGTCTGCAATATTTTATATGGTCTCTTTAAAAAGAAATGCCTAAATAACCACACTCTATTGAGCAAAAAGAAAATGTTTTATTGTTTATGTGCAAGGAGCTGTGTTTTTATGGAGGATTGCAAAGAGGAGCCTTTTTGCCCTGACAAGTTGTCGGGTATGCTGCAATGCTGATGGCTTACAATCCCATAAAACTGCTGCAGTAGGGTAAAACCCTGGCATTCTGTAGAAGAGCATAAACACTCCTCAAAAAAAAAAAAACCACCTTGGACAGACTGCTTATTCAGCCTGCAACATCCACAGCAATAGAGCTAACTGGTTTAGTGCAGTCAAGCCGTTGGCTGAAATTTACAAGCACGGCTGACACTTTTACTTTTTAGATTAGCAGCTCGAGAGGCGTTAAAGGGCTCTCCACAAAGCAATACCCTATTTAAGGGTTTATTTAAGCAACAGTATATATGTACAGGAAGGACTGATAATACAGTCAAATAACTCAGACCAATGCAGACGATTACTTCAAGAAAAGCTAAAATAGAACGGCTTCAGACAGATTTGTCAAGCCGACGGCTTGTAACTGACAAATCAGCAGCTGATGCTTTTTGGGAATTTCTAAGCACAGCAAGGAGTTTCTCCTAATACAGGAGCTACAATTGCCAGAAAACTGTACAAGGCTAAGTCTCCTACATAGAGACTATTTAGGAGAAAATAAGTTATTTTGAAAAAACGAAGTGCGAGGGTGCACGTGATCATGCGAACAGTCACGATGGAATCGACCAGCGCTTGCTTACTAACCACACATTTTTGAATAGAAAGGTTTCTGTAAGGACTGCTGGCTCTCCTTCCTGTACCAACCAGTCATTTTTTTTTTTTTTTTTTTACACCAACTGCAGCAAAGGAAACTACCTAAATATACCGTATCTCACAGAACTGCTGTGAGACTAGGGGAGACTAAGGACCTTGAAAATGACAGAGAGAAAACAATAAGAAGGGATAAGAAAGGGAAGAAGAGTTATTGTAAGGAGGTGGCCTGCCTCCATACAGAAAAACAGGGACAGCAATCAGCACAGAAACGATAGTGGTTGCAACCAGAAGATTTAAAAAAATAAAAAAGCAAGTTCTCAAGTCTCAGTGGCAGGGACTGACCCTGTCACAGGGGCTAAACCTTTCTTGCAGCAACATAATGGATTATCACAAATTTAGATTACAGACAAGAAACAGATTGCAATATTCAAATTATTTTTGTAACACAAAGTTAATAGGGCATTTCAGTTACCTCCAGAAGGCTTTGTTCATGGCATTTCTTTTCTCAGGGCGATTCAGTTCTACATGTAATACATTCTCTCTTGGCTGGGACACCTTCAGTGTCTCATAGTTGTGGGAAGTAGTGGATGCCATTGGTCTTAAACTGATTTGGAGACTCATACAAACCTCGATCTGTAGTATGAGAGTGAAAAACATGAATGAAATGGTCTTCATGCAATGGGTTTTTAGTTCTAGCATCCTTCTACCCCAACTTAAAAAGGGAGATCAGGGTGCTGGTGTTTTTGCTGGGTCAACATTTTAGTGGAAGATACTGCTTTTGACTATTTTTTTATTATTATTAAAACCAACAGACTAAAACAGAGAGGCATCATGGTCCAGTGGTAACAGCATAGTCTGGTGATGCACTAGTAGATCCCACATTCAGTACCACCAGAGCCACGGACTCAATCACTGCATGATTCTAAGCATGTCACTTAACCTCTGTCTGTCTCCGTCCTCCCAACTGTAACACTGGATGGAAATAGGAATCCCCTTAAATAGCAGAGCTATAGCAAAGAATCAATACAGAAATGGTGCAGATGTGGCAGCTTTTGCTGGTTGCTACCATGTACAAATGGAAATTAGTTCAATTTATATCATAAGCAGGTAGGCAAGTCTATAAATCAAGAGATTAAATGTATTTGCACCTGTATTTGATTCATGTTATCCTGTACATGTCTGTAACACAGATATAGTTTGGTAATATAAATATGAGGCTTAGCTGGAAAACACTGCTGTGAACCAGGAAGTCAGTTTGGGTTAACAGGTCTCATGAAAAGAAAAAAAAAAAAAAACAAAAAAAAAAAAGGTCTAAGCTCACAGTAAGGTCACAGGAACGGCTTCTGTTAAAGAACTATAGTCGGTCAGTAGCCACACATAGGAGCTCCATGGTAAGTAGATCACCAACAGGACGCAGACATGGTGTGGATAGGTTGTGCTGATCTTATCAAAGAGCAGTTAGATAAGGCCTGCTTTTCAATGAGTGACCACTTTATAGTTGTGGAAATGTTATTAGATAATTGAGGCAGCTGTGTTTGCTGTAGGTAAACTGACCTGTAAACAGCATAAGCTGGGGGTAAGGGTAGACTGTGAGACCGGTCTGAGATAGCTGTGAGGATCCAAGAGACCAAGGAGGCTGACCCTCGTGACCAACTGGATGATGCAAGGGTGGGGGTGGGTCAGACATCTTAAAGAGGGTGAAACTAGCATCACTGTCGGGCACTGGCAGATTCAGCTGGGGAACAGTATATAGCGATATCCACTGGAAGCAAAGGGAGCTTGTGGCTCTTGAATCTCAAGCCTGGTGCAACTTCAATCTTAACCAAGGAAACTATCCAGAGTATGTGGAAGATCTGCTAAACTGTAGTTTAGTGACTAAAGAGGTTCTTCTTTCAATACTGCTTCCTGTTTTTAACAGTTTTATTTTGTATTTTCTAATATTTTGTAAGTCATTTTGTATTTTACTGTATATTCTGCCATTTATTTTATTTATTTATTTTTCACATGAAGTATTTCTGGATTTAATAATCTCCATGACTATGTGGTGTTTTATGGGACAGGCAGCAATTTTTTCCACTCATAAACTGGTGTTCTGCTACCAAAGAGCATGACTACCAAGTATAAACTAAAATGTGTCTGATACAGAGTGGGTGAGTTGCTGGGAGTGACTTAGGAGTTGGTTCTGTGTAATATAAGGCCTTGAACTGAGTGAGTAGTAGTCAGTGGTTGGACTAGAACCAGATCGAGATACCATAGCAGCCAGCCAGGTGATGGCAGTAATGAAATACAAGGAGACACCTGGGCATCCAGGCACTCTTGTGCAAGTGAGACAGACTAGTACCAGCAGGGCAGAAGGTTGTCACAACTTCCAAATGTAATGCACTTCACCCAGTGTTGTTTTCAGAGTGGGAGACTGTGGCAAACACTGCACAGTTTTAATTTTGACTAGCATTTCTTCTCCCTTGGGAGTAATCTGCTCACTGTTCTAAAGGTTATACAGTGCTGCTTGCTAATCTGGGCTTGGTTGGCCAATAAAATCCATTATTTTCTCATTTATCCCTTACCTTTTAAACCCAGTCGGACAGTGTCCCACATAGGCAAATACCGGAAATGAATTCTGCTTCAACCCATTATTTTGTACTTCACCAACGATCTAACACGGGTGTCCAACCATAGCTTATGAGCCATGTGTTTTCGTAAAGCAGTTTGATGTGGCCGCAAGAGCCCACTGAAGATACAGGCTTAATCAGGTAATTTGTCAATTATGCATCACAGTCTCTGGCCACACCTCTGATGTTCGTCCTGCAGCACAGGTTATTTTGGTAGGGAAGGTGCAGCAGCTGCTTTTGCATACTGACTGGAACTTTCCATCAGCTACTGCTCTGCAGTTTTTCCCCGGAAGCCTTGACGCTTCGTCCTGCTCCAAGTTATTTCTTCTGTATGTCATCAGCCCCAAACAATGCTTTCTACTGAACCAGTTTATTTCCATTTTGTTTTGTAAACTTTTTAAAAGTCAACAGTTAACCACTTTACAGCATATTAGCTTTGTACATCTACCAATACATTACAGAGGGTGTCTTTCAACTTACCCTTCACTAACAGTCTGGTGTAGTCTATACTAAAAACCTAGTCACATTACTGTTATACACACATATATATATATATAGATTGCTCTAATGTCAAAAGGCATTTTCTTACTCCTTGTATCTTTTACTCTAGAAGGTGGTGAACCAAGAGATGCCTCCAAAGCGCCCCACATCTGGGGTATCCATCATGTTGGTTCCTGGCGAATACTGAGTATGTTCAACTTCATACACGAAGGAGGGATTTCATCCACTGGGCCAGTCGGAGTAGAATCAAGCTACCAATGTTGGGCCAGCACCTGCTTCCCCACTGTTATTCCCAGTCGCCACAGGGGATGCTCAACTGACTTCCTCCCTCAGCTACCTCGCTAAGCCAGAGAGCATGTCTATGGCATCTAGTGGTCTTGGTTGACTTATAACCTTGGACAACAAAGATGTGATTTCCTGCCAGAAGGGTAGCACTTTAGGGCAGGACCAAATCATATTTATTTCCATTTTATACACACTGATATCACAGCTGTGCAGGTAGCATGTAGCAACAGCGATGAGAAACACTGTCTTGCATGAGTCATTGTCACTGAGTAAATTAGCTGCTTTTGCATACCAACTGTATATCAAAACGGCAGTGTCAGTGGCTCAGTAGTACACTCCGCGCTTGAGGCAGGGGAGACTCAGAGGGCTGTGGGTTCAGTTCCCACATCTGGCACTTGCTAATATCCCAGTACATACACTGTAGTGCAGCATGAGAGGGGTGCTGCACTTGAGGTGCCATCTTTCAGATGAGACGCTAAACCGAGGTCCCATCTGCCTGGATTGGTGGTAGTTCAGGTGGATGTTAAAGATCCCATGGCACTTATCGAAAAGAGTAGGGGAAATTTTATTCAATATTCAAAAACAAAATCCAGATTAAATAAACAATATCTTCATTCAATACAGAAAGTCACAAAAACAATATTCGAAACACAAAGAAAAATAAACATACAGTGTCCCATAACAAAGAATAAATCCTATACAATTGTAACAGACATCCCTCTATCCCACCCAATCAACATTCCTCCAGAGCTTTACTGATAAGTCTTGTCCTAAAGAACGCTTTTCATATTCATAAACAGCATCCAATTCTTTCTGTATTTGGAAGAAAACATCCTGTTGTTGAACTACCTTACCTGTCAGAAATCTAAGACATCTTGCTTGCCAATAGACCATTTTATACATACCAAAATAATCTGGATTGTACTGTTAGTCCATTTTGCCCAGGTGGCCGGGATTTGCCCTAAAATCAAAACATCATAATTTATTAATGCCAATAACTGCTCCCCCATAAAATCGATAACCGTTTCCAAAAGCCCTGCATATGGGAACAATCAAAGAAAAGATGCTGCATTGTCTCCACAATCCCTGCACACATAGGCTCTCCACACCCTGTCCGTTATTTGCTTATGTTTCTGATTGCTCTTTACTTGTAGTTTCTGATGACCTAGAGCCAAGCAAAATCTTGCATCTTTAAAGGTATACGAGGATTAGTCATACCTTCCAACAAGGAAATCTTAATAAAAGGAGGTACCATAAACACCGGGTCCTCTCATACCATTTATCCACTATGATTTTGTAAAACATTTTCTTCCTTTATCCCTACACCACGCTAGTTCTATCTTCCAAGTTCTAATGTATCAAGAGTGGTTTGTACATAACTCAAGTAATCGCTCTACAGGATGCCATCTCCCTCTCCCCATGCTTCTAAAAAGATCCTCCCCAAAGCTGCATGCTAATTTGCCCTATTGCCATAGTTTGCTAAAATAAGGGAATGATAGAGCTAAAAAGAAATTACCAAATAAATACACTATAGGATGCAAATATTTCAAACCTCCTTCTTTCCGCTTCTCTGTATGTATGAATCCTCTTCACTGGATTCAACCTACTGCCCCATAAAACTGAAAAAATAAACCCAAAAGTTTGGTATGCATACTAAACGGTAGAGGAAAATATGAGACATATATAAAAACATAGGAGCAATGTATGCTCTTATGAGATACACTTTCTTTTCCTGGACATTTTCCAAGTTAACCACGTCTGTACCTTAAGCTTTGCATTATCATAAACATCATTCCAATTACGTATCTCAGACTCTTTATTACCAAAAATAGGCCCAAAATCTTTACTTGGTCTGTTGTCATCAGAATCGGAAAATCATCAATAATTTTACTATCCCTAAAGGCAAAACAACACTTTTACTCGATTTATCCTAATACCAGTTGTGGTATAGGCCTCATGCAATACTGACAAAACTTTAGCCCCTGATCTAACATCTGCCACAGTAAAATACAATCGTCCGCATAAGCTGAAACTTTTGAAAAGCAAATCCAGCCACAGATTCTATTGCCTTAATGTCTCTGGCCTGCTCAATCTTCCTTAACAAAGGGTCTAAACCAAAGACATATAACAAGGGCTCATTAGGCACCTGCTTGACCCCACTTTTTAAAAATTGGTGTCCCCAAAAACATTCACCAAGGGCACTGCTTGTGCTTCCGTGTACAACACTTTCCCAAGTTCTATAAATTTCATGAATTTATAATGTTGTAATACACTCCAAAGATAATTCTGTTGAATAGAATCAAATGCAGTTTCCTGATCTACCGCTATTAAATATCCACTTAAACCCTTCCCTAACCCCTGCTCTATAATTTCTCTAATGAAAGTCAGATTCTGTATTACCTTCCTTCCTGGGACTGCACAAGTTTGCTCCTGAATAATCAGCTTACTTGCTACAACTGCCAGTCTTTGATTTAATATTTTAGCAAGAATCTTATAATCTGAATTAAGCAGCGTAAAGGCCTCCAATTTTAATATCATACTGATCTCCTTTCTTATAAAGAAAAACATTAATCCCAATTGCATAGAGGGGCAAGCCGTCCTCTTCCCAAATAGCATTGTACAATATTTCTAAACAAGGAACCAGAAGTTCAACAAATTGTTTATAAAATCATTGGCAATCCATCCTTCCAGGCGTGATTTAGAGGTCAATTGAGGATGGCCGCATCAATTTCCATTCCTGAAATAGGGCAACCAACCTGTCCTTCTCTTCCCTGTTCAGTCCTGGAATATCTAGGCCAGTAAAAGGAAACTTACTTTCCTTCCTAACAGTCTGAAACTTATCTACCATATATTGCTGAACCAAAAACAAGATATCTTGGATGTTCTCTTTTACCTGACCCTGTCCATCTCTCAGACCTGTCATTAACACCTTTTGACACCCTTGTCTTCCCTTCTCATAAGGGTTTACCTCTTCTTTTGTACCTTGAGTCTTATATTTTTGTCGATAGCCATTACTCGCATTAGAGTCTTGCAAATATTTCTTCATTTGAGATTTTATATCCTGCAACCTTTTACCTTAAGGTCCCCATCTCACTTTGTGATAACGCTTTCAAATATTTTGCTAGTAGCTTAAATAAGCAATATACTTTTCCCTAGCCTGTCTCTTTGTGTATGCACCATACCATTCTTGCACATCCTCTTTATATCTTCCCACCATTCTATCGGACTCTCATACAAATAACAAATCATCTGTCGTGAAGATCAATTTCCTTATAGTATGTTCTACAACTGTTTCCTGTAACTTTGAAGTATTCATTTTCCAATAACCCCTCCCAACCAACAAATTCTGCCGATTTCCCAACTGCAAAACCACCATCAGATGGTCTGAGGTTTCCAAAGGTACTACATCCACTGACTGACATGTAATTCTTTTCTGATACTAGCCAAAATCAATTCTAGTAGACAAATGCCCCTTATGGAAGGTATGAACCGTTCCGCTGTAAAATATTATAAACATCCTGTATATCATTACGCCCATAATAGCCAAGAGAGCATTGGAATCACAGAAGACTTTTTCGTAGCTCTTCCCCAATCCCTATGGAAAGACCACAATTAAAACTTCCCATAGAACTATCTTGGACGATGTAAATAAGGCTCCACATACCTAAACAAAATAGACCTATCAGCTTTCAGTTGAGGAGCATATATATTTATCAACCGAAAAACCTCATTTTGCAATAATACATCCAGAATCATAACCCTCCTGGGTACTAAATCATAAACATGCAACACCTTAACCTGACTCTTAAACAAAATGCCCACACCAGAGCACTGCTCTTCACCGAGTGACCAATATGAGACACCCCACCTCCATTCCTTCTGTGCAGTTGTCACCTCAGCTAGAGAGTTCAACCGAGTATCTTGTAAAAACACACTCCTACCTCCAATACTGAGGCTCAAAAAGGTATTGTGCCTCTTCCCATATGCTTTTATACAATTAACATTAACAGTACAAAAGGAAATAGCCATCAACAAAATGAACACAGAAACACCTGCAATCATCTTTTCTTTTTCCTTTTCCTCGATTCACTTTCTCAGAAGGGCCAGGCTCAGCAACACCCTCAGCCTGAGAGGATGCCACCGAGGAAAGGTCCGACTCACACCCATCCTCCTCCATATCATCCTCAAGCAAAGGAGCATACGAGTTCTGTACTACTACCTCCCCAATTTTTCCATCTGGATCAAGGCAGCTGAAAGTATTTTCCGCCTTTGATCTAGTCGCCTTGGAAGCCTAGCTCAGAATGTGCTGTGGGGGCATAGACACTACTCGCACCCAAGACGACCGCCTTTCCCCTACCAGAACCATAGCCCCTCCTCCTCTGTGACTATTGTCCCATCACTGACCCGCACCACTGTTTCACCATCACTCACTACAACCTGAGCATTCATTACTACGGTATTGTCAGCCTCACTCGGTAATCCTGACACTTTGTTTGATGAATGAGTAGTAGCTGGCCCTTGCGATAATAAAGCCACCACTTTTAATTGCTCCTTTGAGCAGCAGCTACTAAATGATCCTGTTCTGCTCTAACTGAGCAATCCACATTGTTATGTGAGGCCCAGGAGCAGGTCCAAAAGAGTGCACCTGTTCCTCACATAAATTACACCTCAAAGGTTGCCGACAATGAGCCCCACATGCCCCAATTCCCACACATAAACCACATTTTTGTTTATCACATACATTACTCAAATGCCCCACATCACCACATTTGAAATAAGCTCTTGGCTGACCTGGTAAAACACCACCCCTATCTCTACCCAAAGAAACAGTTTGTAGATGACTAGTTTGACCATTTACTAGATGTAATACCACAAGATAAGTCCATCCCCGTCCATAATTGCTCTTCATCCAGTATGGGTTCAGGCAACTTTAACAGTACAATGTTGCCGCAACCAGTACGTAATATCTGCAACATTTACCCCTTACTAAAAAGAACTGTAATTTTTTAGTCAATGGTTTAGTAAGTGATATTACAAAAGGCTTCCACAAGGAGAGCGCTTTAACAGACGGTACTGCTTCCAAAACCGCTCTAAACCCCAGGATGTGTAAAACTAACATCAAAATCACATCCCCGGAACATGTATCAAAGCGTAATTTCATAACAAAGAACTTCATGCTATTTTTTAATAGTACACGACCCACAAATCTTCTGTCCGAATTTCTTCAGTACTACCCCTAAATTTTAACCTAACTGCGTCCTCTTTCTGCAGGCTCCAGCAAACGCCCAGCAGTATTCGGAAATAAATGTTCAGTCACTTTTCCATGCCATACTTTATCAGCCTTATCTTGCAATCAATCTTGCTCCAGTGTACTTTGTTTTCCTGGTCTCTATGACTTGTAACAAGGGATGAGTATCTTCCTGAAGGGACAATTCTACAGTAGATTCAGGGAGGGCTGTCCTGGGGGTATAAAAGGAGTAGCCATACTATTTAATAGTGGGGAGCCATCCGGGGGTATCTGCAACATAGTAGGAGAAGTAGCAACACCATCTTTACCAAAATTTGCATCCCACCCTTCCCAGAGGGGTTCTTTACCCAACCTGGGTAGCTTGCAAGGCTGCCGCCACCCAGTCCTTCGGGTTCTTTCCCCACAATTACACTATCTAGAGCCTTTGAAGAGTCATTTAGTGGAAGGTCCTTTTCCTCACTACATTTCTCCCTTCCACTAAAGAGACAGGAGAGTCTTTTAAGCAGACCCACACAAACAGTCTTGGAAGATACTCCACTCTGTTGTATGGCAGTTAAGTTTTACCTGGAACTGACTGAGTTGATCTCCCATCTCCTCCCCAGATGAGTCCATTCGCATTTCTTCAAATCCCTGTGCACTCATAGCGTGAAACTCTTCTTCGGTAGTAGTATTCACACCATCTACTGGGACCTGCTGATTCACCTTCTCCCTCTGTTCCTCTGACGATGACTTGTGCCTCCATTGCTCCTTCTTCCTTCGTGTTCCTCTTCCTGTGCAACCTCCAATCCGCCCTACCACCTTGCGCCACCAAAAACGAACCTCGCTGCCCGGACAATGTTGTTCCGCTTCTACAGCCTGTTGATGCAGCACCTCCAACGATTCAACCTCCTCCATTCCAAACTTGATTTCTGTGATAAAACCTGGGAACCCTGCCCTCCGTAAGAACTGTGCTCTTGTTTCCATATTGAGAGCCACCAGCTGTCTGCTTCCACTATTCCTTCACCAGATCTCTGCATAATTCCGCTGTAAGGGGAGCCAAGGAGGAGACCGCCCTCAGCCCCCACACGCCCTCCTAGTGCAAAGCTCCAACACCACTGAGCAGAGCATCCACCAGCCACACAGCGCCTCTGCCTTCTCAGAGTAGGGAATTTCCCATTCACTAAAAATACCACCAACAGCTTACATCTGGTTCAAGGTTAGTTGAATTCATCTGTAACCCTCTCCCCGGTCGTGCCTAGAAATAGGCAGGATTTGTCTAGTGCACTTACCCGGTCAACAAAAACTAAATAAATTAAAAAAATGGTTTTCATCTCCTTTGAGGTGGATGTGTACTTCTTCCTTTGCAAAGGAGGAGAGTTTTTGTCTTTTTTATGTTGCACTCAATATAAATGAACAAGAAGGTGAATTACAGGTAGATTGCTGTAAATGTTCTGAATAACTGTTAATTACAACAATTTTTAAAATACAATAATTTAATAAATATGATTATTCATTATTGGCTATTTCCTACCACTGTTACTATTTTAACTCCTAATACTGGTATGCTGTGAGCCGCACATTGTTGTGGCTCATGTCTTTGTAATAAATTTAAAGTGGCTCACGTCCAACAAAAGGTTGGACACCGCTGATCTAACATGTATTGTGAATTCTTTTCCTGTCCTGTTTCTGAAACTGGTGATCTGTACTGCACCTTTCCTTTCAGTATTATACTGGGTATGCAGCCAGTAGCTGATTGATGTTTTTCTTATTTGTAACCTTTGCAATCTCCCAGGTTGTGGCTAAAAATAGGCAACTCCTTGCCCTGTGCACTTGTATGGTAAACAAATAAACAACATCACTGAGTCAGATTCCTTTTCTGAGGAGCAACTCAGAAAGATCACATTAAAAAAGGACAATTCATACATAAAATATGCAGGCTGGAGAGACAGAGAAATCATACAAGGAAAATAAAATTACCTAACAAGTTTAGAAATTAACAAGCATTTGTCAATGCTGAATGTTTGCTTGCTGGTATTGGCATTGGTATTGCAGGAGTTAGAGAGATGCATAATAGGAATGGCAGTGAATTATTAAACTAACACTAACCACCCCCACCCTGCAGAGACTGACAGGCAATTGAGGTGTGCCTTTGGAGTGTCAACCATAGTGATCATGCCATTCCACCTCACTCCACCCTGTAGACACCGATAGGCACCGCGTGTGCCTGAGGGTCTTCGGCCTTACACTCACCCCATTCCATAAGGAAATAAGCTGACATGGGTGCAGTTGAGGAGAATGGGGTGAACATTAAGGCCGAAGACCCCAAGGCACACCTCAATGCCTCTCACTGGCTGCAGGGGTGGGGTAGGATGGCATGAGCATTACGGTGCGACCCCAAATCACACCCCGATGCCTGTCAGTTTTACAGGGTGGGCGTTACAGTTGGAAGCCCTAATACCCTGTGCGTTGTTGGTATTTTCACTCAAATTTTCTACATCGGCTTTTGGGGTCCCCACCTTATGAACGGCGGCACTATCATTTTGTTACTCAATCCCGAAAAGTGATTTGGTACAGCGACTGCACCACTCGGGCGCCACAGGTGTGAAAACACACTCAAGCAGGATGTGAAAAATGACAGTTGTACTGTTCTTAAGGAGGTATGAAAAATGGCAATGTTGAAAATCTGGAGTAAAATATTACAAATTGGTGAAGTTACTAGTGTGCGTAGAAACTGCGCAACACACGCTCGTAATGCAGACTTTGGGGAATTTTCGCTAAATTTGCAACATGGGTTTTTGGACCCATCTCATTAACAGGAGCACTGTTGTTTCATTAAATCGGTCCTGAAAGGGGATTCTGCACAGCAACCGTGAAATCACCCTTTCAGGACGGAGTAACCAAAATGACAGGGACAGTGTTCATGAGGTGGGGTCCCAAGAACCTCATGTTGAAGATCCAGTGCCAAAATTCCTAAAATGGCTGAGATATCAATCTAAGTTGACCCTCACTCTACAGCTTACCGTCATTTTTCAGTTTGCAGTTCGGCTTTGAAGAGTGCAGACATGTTCGTCCATAGAGGATCACTGCTCCCAACCTCCGGAGGTAAGTTTGGGGTGGGGGTAAAGGGAGGTGGGTTCACAGAGGAGGGTGGGAATGGGGAGGAATGGGGAGACAATGAGGGACCGTTTTATTTTTTTTCCCTCCTGTATAAAAGAAAAGAAAAAGACTTCAGGGATGGTTTTCTTTATTTTACAAGTTACCAAATTAAATACCATTTAGGCACACTGGGTTGGGCTCCCAGTGTACCACAACGATGTGTGTGTGTGTGTGTGTGGAGGAGGCATGCTGACACGGGTATTGGGCACACCCGACATTGGCATTGAAATATTTGTGTGTGGGGGCATCTGACACGGGGTGGGCATCCCAGTGTCGGGAAAACAAATTAATAAAAATTATTTCGGCACACTGAGGTGGGCTCCCAGTGTACCACGGTTAAGTGGAAGGGGGCACATGCCAACATGGGGAATGGGCACCCTGACGTCGGCAAATAATGTAGACCGGTTTGAGGGGATACACTGTGACACCGGAGTGGGCATCCCAGTGTCGGAACATGAAGTGTTTTGGCACACTGGAGGGCTCCAGTGTGCCACATTAATGGGGAGAAGGGGGAATACCTGCCAACACAGGGACTGGGAACCCAGATGTCTGCTTTCCAGGAAGTGTGGTGGCGGCAGGAGCCGCCTAATTGGAAACCACACCGTGGCTCATTTATTTATTGAAATGGTTCACTAGGAAAGGCACACCAAACAAACAAGTCGTCGTGGAGCAAGGGGATAGAGTGCTTGGCAGCAGGAGATGACAAGAACTATAACGCCAGCTATGCACATTACTGCGCACTGTAATGCACATGGCCGGAGTCTTGTCAGCTGCTGCCAACAGAGAGAAGGTATGTCTGTGTTCCTGGTTGTGAGGGAGGGGAGGGGCCACTGCAATGACAAAACTGTTCGTGATTGCAGCTGCAAAGTCGTTTCAACTCTCTGAAACTGCTGTCATCGGCAGCTTCCCACTGATTGGTGGCTGAGTGATGCGCCCAATTGCGTCCATTGCACTGGCCACAACACTGACACACGCCTGAAATGGTACTATCCTAATATGTTTCTTGTGCGCTTGCACACGCAAGCAAACATAAGAAGTCAGAATAGCTGAGTTTTTGAAACAAAGCGAATGAGTTTTCAAAGTGATGATTCTACCAGGCGAGCTAAAGGAATGTCTCATAATGCAGCTCAGGGAGATGGAAAGAGGAATTTATTATGGTACTATTTAAACGCTTTGGCCGGAGAGTACACTGAGCTGCAACAGCTTGTTAATAATACAGAAAACAAATATGCAAAATCAAGTGGTCACTGGCAAATGTGTGCAAACAGCAGTAAGTGGACCAAGTCCCAGATTATGCTCAATGTGGTAAAGGCATGCAGGCAAGGATTCTGGGGCGCGAACACTACGAGCCTGATCGACAAAGATAACCCATATACATGCCAAAGAACCTGCATATGTCCACACGAGGGTGGCATCCACTGTCGCTTGCCTCCACACTATGTGCAGGGATTGGAGTATGGAGGGGCTAGGCTAAGGGTGACTCAGCAGGGCAGGACAGCAAGCATCCACCAGATGTCGAGCCTGGTACTAGCGTGATCCCTGTTCTTGCAGAGCAGAGTAGAGAAATACAGGTTACTCACCTGTAACAGGAGTTCTAGGAATGTTATATGTTGTTCATCCACACTTCTTAGCACGCACTTTGCCCCTTTAAATGTTGCCGGAGGGTCTTCAAGCTGGCTCCTCCCACCCACACAAGGTGGTAAAACTCTTTGCTCGCCCCATGACGCCAGATTTAGCCTCCTGGTGCCAGGTTGTGCGTCACGGGAGGCCGGGTTAGGTGGGATGAACAACATATACCATTCCCAGAACTCCTGTTACAGTGAGTAACCTGCATTTCTAGGGACATGGATATGTTGTTCAATCCACACTTCTTGGCAGACTCTAGAGTTCTCTCTGGGAGGAGGGAGGCAAGCACTCTCGATACTTACTGGAGAACCGAGGTCCCAAACCAGCATCCCAAGTGACTCCAAGACTCGATGTGGTAGTGGGTAATGAAGGTGTGTGCCGACTTCCAGGTAGCAGTCCTGCAGATTTCCTGATAGGGACGCCCTGGAAGCAGCCACCAAGCAGCGGTATGGCAGGTGGAATGAGCTCTTATCCCTTGGGAGGCTCCATGCCCGCCAACCTATAGTAGAGATCTATGCAGGAGGTGACCCACCTGCCTATCGTCCGCTTGGCTGCAGGTTTGCCAGGTGCGGCTTCAGCGAGGGTGACAAACAGCTGGCGAACCCTCCTCGAATCTCTCAGCCGTCCGCTTCCTTATAATAAGCGAGCGCCTTTCTAGGGTGCAAAGTATGGAGCCTTTATTCGCCCTCTGAGGTGCGATTGTAGAACACCGCAGAGTCAACACCTGGTTAAGGTGAAACTCTGACAATACCTTCGGAAGGAATTTCGTGGGGCACAGGACAACCTTTGTCTGTGTGGAAGACCACATAAGAGACTCGATGGAAAGCACCTGAGCTCTCCCATCCTTCTGGCTGACGTGATAGCCACCAAGAAGATAGTCTTCCATGATAGGTGAGAGATGTCACACCTGTGCATCGGTTCGACTGGCTTGCCCATGAGCTTAGCCAATACCAGCAGTAGATACCACGGAGGTGGAGGTTCTCGCACGGAAGGGATATGTGAGCAAGGCCTTGAAAATGCGCCCGACCACCTTCTCCTGCATTCACCGACTGCTTCCCGCCCACGCCGTAAGCAGAGATGGCTGCCAGGTGCACCTTAAGGGTCATCGACCAAGCCTCAAGCTGAGAAAGGGACCACAGGTAGTCCAGAATGCTTGCAAGGAGCAGGAGGAAGGGTCCAGGCCCTGTTCTGACACCAAATGGAAAATCTCTTCCATTTGAAGGTGTAGCATTTTCTGGTCGACTTACGGGAAGCCTCAACAATGTTGAGGACCCGTCAGAAAGACCCAAGGCCTGGAACTCTAGCCAGGAACCAGGCTGTCAGGTGCAGGGATTGAAGGTCCGGATGGAATACCTTCCCTATTGACTGAGATCAGGTCCGGGCGGCTGGAAGCCACCGTGGAGCCTGGAGCTGAGACTGAGGAGATCTGGATACCAGAACTGGTGGGGCCAGTCTGGGGCTACCAGAATCACCTGCACCTTTCCTCCTCACCTCTTAGCACCCTGTGGATCAAGGGAAATGGGGAAGGCAGAAGAGGCCTGGGATCCACGGCCTCGAGAAGGAATCCCTGCAGCGAGCCCTGCTGAGGGGGGCGGCATGGAACAGCCTCAGCTTCACATTCTCCTGGAGGCAAACAGATCCACCTGAAGTGTGCCCCAGAGGGAGAACAGATCGTGTACTACCTCCGCAGGAGAGACCACCGTGAGATGCAGCACCTGTCCGGCTTAGGGCATCGGCCAGAGTGTTGGAGGCCCTGCCACATGGATGGCAAGGAGATCCGCCCAGGCTGCGCACGAGGGACCAAATGCGGAGAGCTTCCCTGTACAGGGGCATGGAGCGCGTCCCACCCTGGCAGTTAAGGTAGTACATGGTTAGGGTATTGTCCGTCTGGACCTGGACCACTTGACCCCTGCATAAACTGAGCCGAAGGTGGTGAGGGCTAGATTAACTGCTCAAGCTCCAGCAGGTTGATGTGGCATCAGGACTCAGGGGACCAGACACCGCACTGTGCTCCCCAGATGGGCACCCCAACCCATCAGAGAGGCATCGGTCGAAAGCGAGATATTCGCTCTGGGCGCATAAATGGGATGCCCTCCTACAGATGAGCTGGAACGATCCACCACTGGAGAGCGCTCCACATCTTCTGGGTCACTGTCACTGGCTGATCCAAAGGACTGGAGCGCTGTGACCATTGGCTGGTCAGTCACCACTGTAGGGACGATGTGCCAACGGGCCCAATGGACCATGCTGGTGCAGGCTGCCATGAGGCCCAGGAAGTCCCGGCAGAGCACAATTGCTCAACCTGAAATGACTGGGCAAAGGAGGAAAGAACCTTGGCCCTGTCCACCAGGAGCCGTCGGTTCAGCTCAGAGAGTCGAGCTCTGCCCCGATGAATTGGATCACCTGCTTTGGCACGAAGTTCAGACTTGGCCTCGCTGATAAGGAGGCCAACTTGAAAGCAACCTGGAGGACCAGATCCCTGACTGCCACCTCCATTCTGGAGGAGGCCACAATCAGCCAGTCATCTAGGTAGGGGCACACCTGACCCTTCGGGCGCCATGGAATGCTGTCACCATTGCCATGCACTTGGTGAAGACCCTGGGAGCTAAAAAAAAAAAAAGGCCAAAGGGCATGGCCTGAACTCTAGAGGGACCCTCTGCTCTGAAGAGGAGGAATCGCTGGTGGGATTTGACAGATTGGGACATGAAAGAATGCATCCTTGAAGTCCAGAGAATAGAACCACATGCCTTGTTCCAAGGATGGAATGATCTGAGACAGAGTGACCATCCTGAAGGTTCGAGACCTTAGGAACCTGTTCAGGTCGGCAGGTCTAGAATGGGGCACCAGTCCCCCTCCTGCTTCAGAACCAGGAAGTACCTGGACACAAACCCTGGGTCTGGTGGAGGATCCGCCACCTTCCTGATCACCTCCTTTGGAGGAGCAGGGCAATGTCGGCTCGACGGGCCGACAGAGAGGCTGCGGACCCTCAGCCCTTCTCGTGGGCGTGTCTCTCGAAGGGTGGGGCCTGCTTGAACCCAGAGGCAGACCCTTTCCTACCACCTCCAACACCCAGCGGTCCGTGGTGATAGCAGACCAGGCGGGAAGGAAGTGGCGTGCCGCCCACCACGGGGGGCCACGAGGCTGGGAGACACCCTCAACCAGTCACTGGGCAGGCTTGGAGGAAGGACTGGCTGAGGGACCTCCTGGGCCTCTCCTCCCTGCTTCCTGTTGGAGGAAGCTGCAGGCTTGGCTTTGGGGTGCCAAGCGTGAGCCTGCTGGCCCGATGCTGGTGTTGCTGGGCCGGATGTGCCAGAGGAGCAGAAGGTCGAAAGGACTTATGTTGCTGACAGCCTTTGTCCTTCTGAGCGGAGGTGACAGAGTCCAGTGTAGCGTTGGACTTTTCGATCCTCTGGAGTTGGTCTTCCACCCAGGGCCAACAGGTCAGTCCCCAAGAAGGGGACGTCCGCCAATTTGTGCTGGGTATCTGCTGTGAAGGTGGATATCCTCAGCCAGGCTCTGCGGCGCATGACCACCGCGCCGCTACGATCGACACAGAGTTCCAATGTCTAGAGCCATTTGGAGCCGCTGTTTCACCACTGCCCTTCCTTGATCCCGCACCTGCTTGACCGTAGTCTGCAGGTCGCCAGGAGATGAGGGATCACCTCATCCAGGAGCCCATGAGGGCATGGGAGAAGTGCGCCATCAGCACGGGCCGAGCTGCCTGACGGAGGCAGAGGGAGGATGCAGCATCCAGCTTTTGGACCCTTGTTGGGGGCTTATCCACATCCCTACGCTTCTGAGCGCCGAAAACGCTATCTGGTGACCAACCCTCCGCAGAGGGGTGTTCAAAACTGAAAAGAGCCGTAGGGGCCAAGATACTTCCTGGCCATCCTGGCGAAGGTGCAGGACAGGAAGCCGGTTGCTGCCAAAGCTCCAAGGCTGGGCCAACAATGGCTTCAGCCACCGGAAAGGCCTCAGGAGAATCCCTCAGCCCAGCATCTCCGTGAGGGGATACTTGCCCGCTTGATATGGGCTCGAGCTGCATCCCGGTGGACTCTGATATGAGCTGAAGCAGACCCATGAACGATGATGGGCCTCGCCCAATGACTGCCCCCGGAGGACTCCAGGTCAATGGGCCTGAAAACAGAGAGAGGTCATTGTCAGACCTGTGAGTCTGGCAAGAGCTGCTCAGTTTGAGCCACCCTCCACCTGCCGAGGACGGTCAGGAGTGAGGGTGACTGACAACCGTGAGCAGACCTGACCCGACCGAGAGTCCTTGGTCGGTGCCCCGATTTTGGTTGTGGAGGCGGGAGGTCCACCACAATTGGTGGGGCAGCTGGTTTCAGCCTAATAACTGGCCCAGGCTTGGGTACCCCGACCTCCACGAGGGGTTGTTTTGGCATTTTGGGTGACAGCCACTAATGGCCGGGGAAGGCGACGGGCGGCCTGCTTGTTCCCGGACAGAAGGAGCAGCTGCCACATTAAGTCTCGGGTAGCATCGGCGCAATTAAGCGCCAAGCCCTCCTCTTCAGAGGAGAAAGATGAGGACGAGGCGGTGCCGCCGCCACCTCAGTGGCGACCAGACCGCCATCGTCAGCGGATCGCTGGACCGAGAAGAGGTCCAAGACCAAGACCGACATCCTTGGTGTTTCGAGGGTGGGTCTGGGATGGAGCGGGGACACCTGCCTCCTCGGCTCGGGAACCTTGACCAGGGACCCGCACAGGAGGTGCAGGCAAGTCCTCGGTTTCCACCGGGGAACCGGTGATGAAGGGTTTCGGCTTCACCAGTCGACAGCCCGTCCGATGGGTCAAGAAAAACTTCGACTGCGCCGAGGGTTGTCTCGGCCGGCTGACCTGACAGGGACACCATGAAGCCAGCATTCTTAGCCACAACCTCGACTGAAGTAGAGTGTCGACTGTCCGGGAAGGGACCTCTCCCACACCCACAAATGTTGACGGTGGGACTTACCCTTCAAGTCCTTCTTTTTGACTGAGAAGAGGTCCTGATGGCCCTCTCTTCGTGGAAAGGGACTGGCAAGCTCCTAAAAGAAGCTGTGTAGGAGGATCCCAGAGAGCAGGATAAATGTCATGACCGGGAAGACAAGGATGCAGCCTGGGTACCTCTCCTCCTCGTGCAGATCATTTGCTGGCGTTGCTCCACCCGGCGAGCCACGAACACCGCCAACGGGCCTCCTTTAACTTCACTGGCGGGTAGCGCCGGGTGCCCAAGTTGTAAACTGGCAGTGCAGTCCTCCAGGATGTTGGTCAAAATGATCGATATAACTCGCAAGCCTGTGGTTGTGATCAGGACCAAAGCCAGAGATGCACGTGGAGCGGGTCCATCCTGGACATCTTCATGCCCGCATGGGCACTGCCAAATCTGGGAGTCAATTTGTCCATTGCAGCCGTGAGGGAGTAATTAGACCAAGTCTTGAGAACTTTAGAATTATTTTCAGGCTAACCAAGAAATAAGATCCAGTCTATATGCAGAGCGTTAAGGAGGGAACCTGAGCTCCAAGCGTGTAAGGAACATCTGGCATCACGAGGCGGAGCTGAGACTTTCCACCCAGGTGGGTGGGAGGAGCCAGCTTGAAGACCCTCCAGCAACATTTAAAGCAGCAAGGTACCTGCCAAGAAATGTGGACTTAACAACATATCCATGTCCCTAGAACTGTAGAATATGGCAATCCTCCAAGGACTGTCATATCACTTAAAATAAATCTGTGATTAAGGGGGAAAAAAAAGAAAGATCACTGCCACCAACCTCCAGGCTGCTCGGAGGGCTGGTGGCTATGTGAATAGCAGTATCTGGCACAAGAAGGGTCTGAGTAGTACTGAGGGAAACATCAACAGATGGCTAACATAGCGACATGCTGCCCCTCAATGCAGCCATCCTCTGCACCCCGCCCCAGCTACAGGGCACATATATACTCCCATGCCCAACTCTGCCGCCACATGAAAAGTGTAGCAAACTGTCTGCAGGCCTCTACAGAAAGCACACTGGTGGCTGTGGAAGCAGGACTTCTGTGCACCCACGGTCACAGTATGCATCACTATGCAAATATGCAAGGCCTCCTCTGTCTTTTGTGGATCTGGTCCTAAGCCAATACAATGGACATTACAGCCATATGGGATACATACACAGAAGCTATCAAAATGTTGCATTTGGTTAAAGCCTACCCCAAAAAAAAAAAAGGTATAATACTGCAGTAAGACTACCACATATTAAGATTACAAATCCTAATTCAGGTCTGTCACTGTACAAAACCTGAGTCAAAGCAAAGCCTTGACATCTTCTACACCCTCTGTGCCCACACAAAAGTATCACCACTGTTTTCCATAGGATTTAATTCAAATCTGGTAGTTGTGGGTGCTGATGAATAGAGTCTGAAAGATGCAGGATTGCCTGGTGTTGTTTTGCCAGGCTCCAGTCTTTCCTGGCACATCAGGAGGACAGTCGGTGGTAATGGGTCCATTCCTGTCGCAGCTCATAACTTTTGACTGCAGCATTCCCTAGAAGTCGATCCTCTCTCAGTTTGTTTGTTGCATATATGCATTCACTAGGAAGATCAGGAAGTACAGTGCTGGATACAGAGGTACAACAGTATGAAAATCTAGCAGTTCGATGACCATGATACATTATTTTGTCATTAACACAAATGCTGTAGTATAACAGAAGTAATCAGTTTTGTATAAGAAAAAGAAGTCTCCTCAAATTCAAATGTCAGTGGGAGCCAATGTTAAAGAGATTGTTAGACCTTTGCACTCATATTTTTATGGTTTTAGGGGCAACTGCAACATACCATAGAATACCGCAACAGCGGTTATCACACTATCAAGGAATTTCCCACAGCATCTAATACTGAGACTTCCAGTACCACAGTGTGCACCAGCATGAATCGCTATATCTCGCCAACCCGTGTGTACTGTCGTAACTTTGGAATGGAACCTTAAATCAAAATAACTCACTTTTGATCGATAACGTGTTCTAATACGAAGAACGCCTTGCACTTGTCACTAAGAAGAGCAGAGCTATATTATTGTGAACAAAACTGCCCAGTAAACTTTTTATTTTAGATAAGATAACCTTTAAATATTTCTGAGTGTGTACTCATTAATCACATTACAAAACAGCCTCGCTCCGCCTCCCCTTTATTATTATGCTAAGAATATTTCTTTAGGAGGAATACTTATATTTCAGTGATGGCATCCAGGCTTTTAGGATGCACAGTTTGAAGACTGTATCTGTGGCTGCTTTCCTCTAGGTTTTAGGATTGGAAAATCCACCATTCAGAGAAAAAGTCCTTGTTCTAGTTTCTGGAAGGTACCATTACCAGTTCAGCTTGTCAGACTCTTGCATCATCATCATCATCATCATCAGTGGTTTCACATGTTATAGGTATGATATTCTTCTTCTATCCTGTTCTTCTTCCTGCTCTTTTGGGCTCTGGTAGTCTGTGCAAAGGTTTTAAGGCTGGGAAAAGTTAGTTCTCTTTTTGCATTGACTGGTACTTTCTTGATCTCCATCCAATGGTTGAAATCTTGTTTAATATTCATGAGAATTACTTTATCCCTTCAAGAAGTTTTATGACCAGGATGTTCTCATTGGAAAAGTTTAAATGTGCTCTTTCTAAAAGTTCAAATATCTTCACTGAACATTTTGATGTAGTCTTGAAATTACATTCTCATATTTGTCGTATGGGACTCTTGAATGACATAACTTGGAAGTTTAAAGAATGAACACTTGAAGAAAAATATTTTCATCTGTAATTAAGGTTTTGGAGAGCCTACAAACTTGGTATTTAGTTGGGTGGTTGTTTGACTTGTCATCCTCCATGGCTCGAGCAGCCTCTAGTTCAGGCCTTGCACTGTGCCACTCCCCAGGGCCGGCCTTAGGGTATGTGGCACCCCTAGGCAAATTTGCCAATCCTTGATTTTTTTTCCCCCTCATCTTCACCCCATCCCCCATGAAGCATTACATTACTAATATAGTTATTTTTCCTGGTAGTGTGGTGATCCCACCTCTCGATCACTCATGTGGCTGATATCAGTCAAATCAGTGGTGCATCTAGTGGACCGCCACCCCGTGACTGACTGCCAACCCTAGAAGTACTAGCAAGTACCAAATGTCTACAGTCACACAGAAACATGGAATTTGTCAGCAGAAAAGGACCGCTTGACCCACACATTCTGCTAAGATACTTCCAGAGTAGTCCGTCTCCGCAGATCCGAACTGGTGATCTACAGCAAGCCACTTGCAGGTCTTGACCCCTGTTACCTGGAACAGATCAATTAGGTCGCCCAAAGTTAATCTTTAATTCTAGATTGTTCAATCCTTCCCTCCTCGCTGCCTGAGCTGGTCCCAGATCTTTAACAGTCGCAGTTTTTCTGATTACCACCCAGAGTGGCTTTAAACGTTCAGCAGAATTTAATCTCTGAAAAGGTGTTTATTTAAAAACACAATAGCGCAGCCTAGGGTGTCTTTTAATGTAGAACTCTTGCTCAAGTCTGAACAAGTAAGAACTTTTTTTTATAACCACTATTTCAACAAACTTCATCATATCGCTCAAGTGTTCCACATTATGAGAAACCGTCTCATTTGATTTCACAAAAGGCCAGTTACGCATGAAAGGATTCGCTCCACATTCAATGTTAAGATTTTAAAGTAAAATCCACAGTAACTAATGTGGAAAATATATTACTTATTTTAACTACAAGCACTGTGACTACAAAGCTCACATTTCAACAGTTTTCCGAGCTTAGTTAATGTCTTAATTGTCCCACATTGTGCCTGTTTGTTCTACATACTGAGAGGTAATATCCCACATTTGGGGAAGAAATGCTGAGAGGTGTGAGTTTCATAACAGAGTGTTCAATTTAGACTTTGGGAAATACACCTATAGGTGCCCCAAAACATTGTTCACATCTAAATGAAGGCTTTGTCCACTTTGACAAATATCAAACAGTAAACCTGCTTAACACAAGTAAGCACTACATAAACAATACTTGTCACTGGACGCTCATTCCTACTGTCTCCCAGATGATCCCCTAAGCAGCCTTGGTCCATTTCTGAACACAGGTAGCCAGCGTGGTTGATGGTGTGGCATCCAGTGCCTCAGTCCATCATGCCACTGGGCTGCCTTTCCAACTTCACATTTTAATTGGAGCAATGTGCACTCCAATAGTAGAATACAAATTAATAATGAGACCCAAGGTGGTGGGGGAGTGGAGCAAGACAGTGTCAGGTTTGTAGGAGCAAAAAGTAGTTGCTCTAACACCCTGGATCTCGGCAGTGAAAATGTTTAAATCTACAAGCTTAATTTTTAGCTCAAACAAGGAAAACGTAAACAGCATTCGTCAACTGGTCTGCCTGCTGAATCCCTGGAGGGAATAAGAACACAAAAGCCTTCTTTAGTGACTGCTTACTCATGTACCAAGAGGGGCCTGTTGCTAGAGAGTCATTCTGAGGACTGAAGCTCACACAAGGGATTCAACATCACCCTCAGTCTGAAACCCTAATTAGGGGCAATGAGTATGAGGACAGACTGCTGAACATCAATGGCAAAACCAGCCACACGTAGCCATGAATATCTCCAAAGGCAAACATAAAAGGCAGCAGTCCCAGCCAAAGCACCAGAGGCACAACATGCAGAAAGCAAATGATGCATACCAGTGTCAATGCTAGTTGTAGCAGCTTTCAGCAAATTAGCTTAGGCAGGACTATCAGGCAAAGACTGCAGGGTCCCTAGAAAACAGAGCCAAGATCCGCACATCACAAGACTGGAAAAACAGAGATCACATGCGTAAAGTGCAGTACATGCAGATCTCGGCTCTGTTTTCAAATGTATTTAATGAATTCGGCTCTCAAGTGTGTGCCTAGAGGCAGACAAGTCAACAGTGGCCAGAAACTTAAGGGGACAGCTGAAAGTTAATGTAATTCATAGCAGATTTCCACAGGCTGTTCTGATATTTAATTTTGTACACCTAGTAATTGGTTATCCTGAGGCCCAAAGAAGCAGAAGCATATGTTCTTTTGTGCCACACGTCCAGCATCCTGCAGGGCTAGAAATTCATTTCAAAAGTAGTGTTTGACACAGAATACCATTACCCAAGATTTGGCATTCCGTCTTGAAAAGTGGTATACATACCTTTTTTTTTTTCATATACCACCATTTGTACCCATTACAAACTGAGAAATGTTAAGTACAAAATTACCGCAAACATTGTCAGTTTTTTTTCCTTAATGACATCACCAATCTCTTTTCTATAAATTAATTATTGGGATTATGGACAGACTAGGCTAGCAACAACCCACTGGCACTAATGGGATATTTGGAGGATGAGGAGCAGAGTATGAGAGAAAGGCAGCTGCAGCCCTCAAAATTCAGCAGCAAAGCCAGCAGTTTAACACTAATCTGGTAACA